>CM075695.1:23761540-24961540 GCA_037954015.1 Psophocarpus tetragonolobus | reverse complement strand
ACTTTTTTCCTCAACCGAAGCGGTATTTTGCGACGAGGACGAGGGAACTGAAATCCAGCACCAGCACTTACTTTCAATCACAACCGACCCGATATTGATCTTTTACCTGACTATTCTTCGTCACAAATTAATTCCACGATAAGATATATCTCTGTGGAGCGGATCGAGCATCAACGTAGTCGGAATCGAGGATTAACTTGCTACGTTCGTCTGCTGTGGGCCCCGGGACTCGTTCGGGAAAAAACGTTACGCTCGCGCGCACGGACACATATAGCCACTGACTGCGCAGGACATTGCAGGTGCAATTATACCAGCACTAATGCACCGGATCCCATCAGAACTCCGCAGTTAAGCGCGCTTGGGCGAGAGTAGTACTAGGATGGGTGACCTCCTGGGAAGTCCTCGTGTTGCACCTCTTTTTTTTCACTTTTTTCCTCAACCGAAGCGGTATTTTGCGACGAGGACGAGGGAACTGAAATCCAGCACCAGCACTTACTTTCAATCACAACCGACCCGATATTGATCTTTTACCTGACTATTCTTCGTCACAAATTAATTCCAGGATAAGATATATCTCTGTGAAGCGGATCGAGCATCAACGTAGTCGGAATCGAGGATTAACTTGCTACGTTCGTCTGCTGTGGGCCCCGGGACTCGTTCGGGAAAAAACGTTACGCTCGCGCGCACGGACACCTATAGCCACTGGCTGCGCAGGACATTGCAGGTGCGATTATACCAGCACTAATGCACCGGATCCCATCAGAACTCCGCAGTTAAGCGCGCTTGGGAGAGAGTAGTACTAGGATGGGTGACCTCCTGGGAAGTCCTCGTGTTGCACCTCTTTTTTTTCACTTTTTTTCTCAACCGAAGCGGTATTTTGCGACGAGGACGAGGGAACTGAAATCCAGCACCAGCACTTACTTTCAATCACAACCGACCCGATATTGATCTTTTACCTGACTATTCTTCGTCACAAATTAATTCCACGATAAGATATATCTCTGTGAAGCGGATCGAGCATCAACGTAGTCGGAATCGAGGATTAACTTGCTACGTTCGTCTGCTGTGGGCCCCGGGACTCGTTCGGGAAAGGAGGGTATGCTCGCGCGCACGGACACGTATAGCCACTGACTGCGCAGGACATTGCAGGTGCGATCATACCAGCACTAATGCACCGGATCCCATCAGAACTCCGCAGATAAGCGTGCTTGGGCGAGAGTAGTACTAGGATGGGTGACCTCCTGGGAAGTCCTCGTGTTGCACCTCTTTTTTTTCCACTTTTTTCCTCAACCGAAGCGGTATTTTGCGACGAGGACGAGGGAACTGAAATCCAGCACCAACACTTACTTTCAATCACAACCGACCCGATATTGATCTTTTACCTGACTATTCTTCGTCACAAATTAATTCCACGATAAGATATATCTCTGTGGAGCGGATCGAGCATCAACGTAGTCGGAATCGAGGATTAACTTGCTACGTTCGTCTGCTGTGGGCCCCGGGACTCGTTCGGGAAAAAACGGTACGCTCGCGCGCACGGACACATATAGCCACTGACTGCGCAGGACATTGCAGGTGCGATCATACCAGCACTAATGCACCGTATCCCATCAGAACTCCGCAGTTAAGCGTGCTTGGGCGAGAGTAGTACTAGGATGGCTGACCTCATGGGAAGTCCTCGTGTTGCACCTCTTTTTTTTCCACTTTTTTCCTCAACCGAAGCGGTATTTTGCGACGAGGACGAGCGAACTGAAATCCAGCACCAGCACTTACTTTCAATCACAACCGACCCGATATTGATCTTTTACCTGACTATTCTTCGTCACAAATTAATTCCACGATAAGATATATCTCTGTGGAGCGGATCGAGCATCAACGTAGTCAGAATCGAGGATTAACTTGCTACGTTCGTCTGCTGTGGGCCCCGGGACTCGTTCGGGAAAAAACGTTACGCTCGCGCGCACGGACACATATAGCCACTGACTGCGCAGGACACTGCAGGTGCGATCATACCACCACTAATGCACCGGTTCCAGTCAGAACTCCGCAGTTAAGCGCGCTTGGGCGAGAGTAGTACTAGGATGGGTGACCTCCTGGGAAGTCCTCGTGTTGCACCTCTTTTTTTTCACTTTTTTCCTCAACCGAAGCGGTATTTTGCGACGAGGACGAGGGAACTGAAATCCAGCACCAGCACTTACTTTCAATCACAACCGACCCGATATTGATCTTTTACCTGACTATTCTTCGTCACAAATTAATTCCACGATAAGATATATCTCTGTGGAGCGGATCGAGCATCAACGTAGTCGGAATCGAGGATTAACTTGCTACGTTCGTCTGCTGTGGGCCCCGGGACTCGTTCGGGAAAAAACGTTACGCTCGCGCGCACGGATACATATAGCCACTGACTGCGCAGGACATTGCAGGTGCGATCATACCAGCACTAATGCACCGGATCCCATCAGAACTCCGCAGTTAAGCGTGCTTGGGCGAAAGTAGTACAAGGATGGGTGACCTCCTGGGAAGTCCTCGTGTTGCACCTCTTTTTTTTCACTTTTTTCCTCAACCGAAGCGGTATTTTGCGACGAGGACGAGGGAACTGAAATCCAGCACCAGCACTTACTTTCAATCACAACCGACCCGATATTGATCTTTTACCTGACTATTCTTCGTCACAAATTAATTCCACGATAAGATATATCTCTGTGGAGCGGATCGAGCATCAACGTAGTCGGAATCGAGGATTAACTTGCTACGTTCGTCTGCTGTGGGCCCCGGGACTCGTTCGGGAAAAAACGTTACGCTCGCGCGCACGGACACATATAGCCACTGACTGCGCAGGACATTGCAGGTGCAATTATACCAGCACTAATGCACCGGATCCCATCAGAACTCCGCAGTTAAGCGCGCTTGGGCGAGAGTAGTACTAGGATGGGTGACCTCCTGGGAAGTCCTCGTGTTGCACCTCTTTTTTTTCACTTTTTTCCTCAACCGAAGCGGTATTTTGCGACGAGGACGAGGGAACTGAAATCCAGCACCAGCACTTACTTTCAATCACAACCGACCCGATATTGATCTTTTACCTGACTATTCTTCGTCACAAATTAATTCCAGGATAAGATATATCTCTGTGAAGCGGATCGAGCATCAACGTAGTCGGAATCGAGGATTAACTTGCTACGTTCGTCTGCTGTGGGCCCCGGGACTCGTTCGGGAAAGGAGGGTATGCTCGCGCGGACGGACACGTATAGCCACTGACTGCGCAAGACATTGCAGGTGCGATCATACCAGCACTAATGCACCGGATCCCATCAGAACTCCGCAGTTAAGCGTGCTTGGGCGAGAGTAGTACTAGGATGGGTGACCTCCTGGGAAGTCCTCGTGTTGCACCTCTTTTTTTTCCACTTTTTTCCTCAACCGAAGCGGTATTTTGCGACGAGGACGAGGGAACTGAAATCCAGCACCAGCACTTACTTTCAATCACAACGGACCCGATATTGATCTTTTACCTGACTATTCTTCGTCACAAATTAATTCCACGATAAGATATATCTCTGTGGAGCGGATCGAGCATCAACGTAGTCGGAATCGAGGATTAACTTGCTACGTTCGTCTGCTGTGGGCCCCGGGACTCGTTCGGGAAAAAACGTTACGCTCGCGCGCACGGACACATATAGCCACTGATTGCGCAGGACACTGCAGGTGCGATCATACCAGCACTAATGCACCGGTTCCCATCAGAACTCCGCAGTTAAGCGCGCTTGGGCGAGAGTAGTACTAGGATGGGTGACCTCCTGGGAAGTCCTCGTGTTGCACCTCTTTTTTTTCACTTTTTTCCTCAACCGAAGCGGTATTTTGCGACGAGGACGAGGGAACTGAAATCCAGCACCAGCACTTACTTTCAATCACAACCGACCCGATATTGATCTTTTACCTGACTATTCTTCGTCACAAATTAATTCCACGATAAGATATATCTCTGTGGAGCGGATCGAGCATCAACGTAGTCGGAATCGAGGATTAACTTGCTACGTTCGTCTGCTGTGGGCCCCGGGACTCGTTCGGGAAAAAACGTTACGCTCGCGCGCACGGATACATATAGCCACTGACTGCGCAGGACATTGCAGGTGCGATCATACCAGCACTAATGCACCGGATCCCATCAGAACTCCGCAGTTAAGCGTGCTTGGGCGAAAGTAGTACAAGGATGGGTGACCTCCTGGGAAGTCCTCGTGTTGCACCTCTTTTTTTTCACTTTTTTCCTCAACCGAAGCGGTATTTTGCGACGAGGACGAGGGAACTGAAATCCAGCACCAGCACTTACTTTCAATCACAACCGACCCGATATTGATCTTTTACCTGACTATTCTTCGTCACAAATTAATTCCACGATAAGATATATCTCTGTGGAGCGGATCGAGCATCAACGTAGTCGGAATCGAGGATTAACTTGCTACGTTCGTCTGCTGTGGGCCCCGGGACTCGTTCGGGAAAAAACGTTACGCTCGCGCGCACGGACACATATAGCCACTGACTGCGCAGGACATTGCAGGTGCAATTATACCAGCACTAATGCACCGGATCCCATCAGAACTCCGCAGTTAAGCGCGCTTGGGCGAGAGTAGTACTAGGATGGGTGACCTCCTGGGAAGTCCTCGTGTTGCACCTCTTTTTTTTCACTTTTTTCCTCAACCGAAGCGGTATTTTGCGACGAGGACGAGGGAACTGAAATCCAGCACCAGCACTTACTTTCAATCACAACCGACCCGATATTGATCTTTTACCTGACTATTCTTCGTCACAAATTAATTCCACGATAAGATATATCTCTGTGAAGCGGATCGAGCATCAACGTAGTCGGAATCGAGGATTAACTTGCTACGTTCGTCTGCTGTGGGCCCCGGGACTCGTTCGGGAAAGGAGGGTATGCTCGCGCGGACGGACACGTATAGCCACTGACTGCGCAAGACATTGCAGGTGCGATCATACCAGCACTAATGCACCGGATCCCATCAGAACTCCGCAGTTAAGCGTGCTTGGGCGAGAGTAGTACTAGGATGGGTGACCTCCTGGGAAGTCCTCGTGTTGCACCTCTTTTTTTTCACTTTTTTCCTCAACCGAAGCGGTATTTTGCGACGAGGACGAGGGAACTGAAATCCAGCACCAGCACTTACTTTCAATCACAACCGACCCGATATTGATCTTTTACCTGACTATTCTTCGTCACAAATTAATTCCACGATAAGATATATCTCTGTGGAGCGGATCGAGCATCAACGTAGTCGGAATCGAGGATTAACTTGCTACGTTCGTCTGCTGTGGGCCCCGGGACTCGTTCGGGAAAAAACGTTACGCTCGCGCGCACGGATACATATAGCCACTGACTGCGCAGGACATTGCAGGTGCGATCATACCAGCACTAATGCATCGGATCCCATCAGAACTCCGCAGTTAAGCGTGCTTGGGCGAAAGTAGTACAAGGATGGGTGACCTCCTGGGAAGTCCTCGTGTTGCACCTCTTTTTTTTCACTTTTTTCCTCAACCGAAGCGGTATTTTGCGACGAGGACGAGGGAACTGAAATCCAGCACCAGCACTTACTTTCAATCACAACCGACCCGATATTGATCTTTTACCTGACTATTCTTCGTCACAAATTAATTCCACGATAAGATATATCTCTGTGGAGCGGATCGAGCATCAACGTAGTCGGAATCGAGGATTAACTTGCTACGTTCGTCTGCTGTGGGCCCCGGGACTCGTTCGGGAAAAAACGGTACGCTCGCGCGCACGGACACATATAGCCACTGACTGTGCAGGACATTGCAGGTGCGATCATACCAGCACTAATGCACCGGATCCCATCAGAACTCCGCAGTTAAGCGTGCTTGGGCGAGAGTAGTACTAGGATGGGTGACCTCCTGGGAAGTCCTCGTGTTGCACCTCTTTTTTTTCACTTTTTTCCTCAACCGAAGCGGTATTTTGCGACGAGGACGAGGGAACTGAAATCCAGCACCAGCACTTACTTTCAATCACAACCGACCCGATATTGATCTTTTACCTGACTATTCTTCGTCACAAATTAATTCCACGATAAGATATATCTCTGTGGAGCGGATCGAGCATCAACGTAGTCGGAATCGAGGATTAACTGGCTACGTTCGTCTGCTGTGGGCCCCGGGACTCGTTCGGGAAAAAACGTTACGCTCGCGCGCACGGATACATATAGCCACTGACTGCGCAGGACATTGCAGGTGCGATCACACCAGCACTAATGCACCGGATCCCATCAGAACTCCGCAGTTAAGCGTGCTTGGGCGAAAGTAGTACAAGGATGGGTGACCTCCTGGGAAGTCCTCGTGTTGCACCTCTTTTTTTTCACTTTTTTCCTCAACCGAAGCGGTATTTTGCGACGAGGACGAGGGAACTGAAATCCAGCACCAGCACTTACTTTCAATCACAACCGACCCGATATTGATCTTTTACCTGACTATTCTTCGTCACAAATTAATTCCACGATAAGATATATCTCTGTGGAGCGGATCGAGCATCAACGTAGTCGGAATCGAGGATTAACTTGCTACGTTCGTCTGCTGTGGGCCCCGGGACTCGTTCGGGAAAAAACGGTACGCTCGCGCGCACGGACACATATAGCCACTGACTGTGCAAGACATTGCAGGTGCGATCATACCAGCACTAATGCACCGGATCCCATCAGAACTCCGCAGTTAAGCGTGCTTGGGCGAGAGTAGTACTAGGATGGGTGACCTCCTGGGAAGTCCTCGTGTTGCACCTCTTTTTTTTCACTTTTTTCCTCAACCGAAGCGGTATTTTGCGACGAGGACGAGGGAACTGAAATCCAGCACCAGCACTTACTTTCAATCACAA
Organism: Psophocarpus tetragonolobus; assembly: GCA_037954015.1. Classification (NCBI taxonomy): domain Eukaryota; kingdom Viridiplantae; phylum Streptophyta; class Magnoliopsida; order Fabales; family Fabaceae; genus Psophocarpus; species Psophocarpus tetragonolobus. The sequence goes on along the minus strand of CM075695.1, from coordinate 24,954,654 downwards.
CCGACCCGATATTGATCTTTTACCTGACTATTCTTCGTCACAAATTAATTCCACGATAAGATATATCTCTGTGGAGCGGATCGAGCATCAACGTAGTCGGAATCGAGGATTAACTTGCTACGTTCGTCTGCTGTGGGCCCCGGGACTCGTTCGGGAAAAAACGTTACGCTCGCGCGCACGGATACATATAGCCACTGACTGCGCAGGACATTGCAGGTGCGATCATACCAGCACTAATGCACCGGATCCCATCAGAACTCCGCAGTTAAGCGTGCTTGGGCGAAAGTAGTACAAGGATGGGTGACCTCCTGGGAAGTCCTCGTGTTGCACCTCTTTTTTTTCACTTTTTTCCTCAACCGAAGCGGTATTTTGCGACGAGGACGAGGGAACTGAAATCCAGCACCAGCACTTACTTTCAATCACAACCGACCCGATATTGATCTTTTACCTGACTATTCTTCGTCACAAATTAATTCCACGATAAGATATATCTCTGTGGAGCGGATCGAGCATCAACGTAGTCGGAATCGAGGATTAACTTGCTACGTTCGTCTGCTGTGGGCCCCGGGACTCGTTCGGGAAAAAACGTTACGCTCGCGCGCACGGACACATATAGCCACTGACTGCGCAGGACATTGCAGGTGCAATTATACCAGCACTAATGCACCGGATCCCATCAGAACTCCGCAGTTAAGCGCGCTTGGGCGAGAGTAGTACTAGGATGGGTGACCTCCTGGGAAGTCCTCGTGTTGCACCTCTTTTTTTTCACTTTTTTCCTCAACCGAAGCGGTATTTTGCGACGAGGACGAGGGAACTGAAATCCAGCACCAGCACTTACTTTCAATCACAACCGACCCGATATTGATCTTTTACCTGACTATTCTTCGTCACAAATTAATTCCACGATAAGATATATCTCTGTGGAGCGGATCGAGCATCAACGTAGTCGGAATCGAGGATTAACTTGCTACGTTCGTCTGCTGTGGGCCCCGGGACTCGTTCGGGAAAAAACGGTACGCTCGCGCGCACGGACACATATAGCCACTGACTGTGCAGGACATTGCAGGTGCGATCATACCAGCACTAATGCACCGGATCCCATCAGAACTCCGCAGTTAAGCGTGCTTGGGCGAGAGTAGTACTAGGATGGGTGACCTCCTGGGAAGTCCTCGTGTTGCACCTCTTTTTTTTCACTTTTTTCCTCAACCGAAGCGGTATTTTGCGACGAGGACGAGGGAACTGAAATCCAGCACCAGCACTTACTTTCAATCACAACCGACCCGATATTGATCTTTTACCTGACTATTCTTCGTCACAAATTAATTCCACGATAAGATATATCTCTGTGGAGCGGATCGAGCATCAACGTAGTCGGAATCGAGGATTAACTTGCTACGTTCGTCTGCTGTGGGCCCCGGGACTCGTTCGGGAAAAAACGTTACGCTCGCGCGCACGGATACATATAGCCACTGACTGCGCAGGACATTGCAGGTGCGATCATACCAGCACTAATGCATCGGATCCCATCAGAACTTCGCAGTTAAGCGTGCTTGGGCGAAAGTAGTACAAGGATGGGTGACCTCCTGGGAAGTCCTCGTGTTGCACCTCTTTTTTTTCACTTTTTTCCTCAACCGAAGCGGTATTTTGCGACGAGGACGAGGGAACTGAAATCCAGCACCAGCACTTACTTTCAATCACAACCGACCCGATATTGATCTTTTACCTGACTATTCTTCGTCACAAATTAATTCCACGATAAGATATATCTCTGTGGAGCGGATCGAGCATCAACGTAGTCGGAATCGAGGATTAACTTGCTACGTTCGTCTGCTGTGGGCCCCGGGACTCGTTCGGGAAAAAACGTTACGCTCGCGCGCACGGACACATATAGCCACTGACTGTGCAGGACATTGCAGGTGCGATCATACCAGCACTAATGCACCGGATCCCATCAGAACTCCGCAGTTAAGCGTGCTTGGGCGAGAGTAGTACTAGGATGGGTGACCTCCTGGGAAGTCCTCGTGTTGCACCTCTTTTTTTTCACTTTTTTCCTCAACCGAAGCGGTATTTTGCGACGAGGACGAGGGAACTGAAATCCAGCACCAGGACTTACTTTCAATCACAACCGACCCGATATTGATCTTTTACCTGACTATTCTTCGTCACAAATTAATTCCACGATAAGATATATCTCTGTGGAGCGGATCGAGCATCAACGTAGTCGGAATCGAGGATTAACTTGCTACGTTCGTCTGCTGTGGGCCCCGGGACTCGTTCGGGAAAAAACGTTACGCTCGCGCGCACGGATACATATAGCCACTGACTGCGCAGGACATTGCAGGTGCGATCATACCAGCACTAATGCATCGGATCCCATCAGAACTCCGCAGTTAAGCGTGCTTGGGCGAAAGTAGTACAAGGATGGGTGACCTCCTGGGAAGTCCTCGTGTTGCACCTCTTTTTTTTCACTTTTTTCCTCAACCGAAGCGGTATTTTGCGACGAGGACGAGGGAACTGAAATCCAGCACCAGCACTTACTTTCAATCACAACCGACCCGATATTGATCTTTTACCTGACTATTCTTCGTCACAAATTAATTCCACGATAAGATATATCTCTGTGGAGCGGATCGAGCATCAACGTAGTCGGAATCGAGGATTAACTTGCTACGTTCGTCTGCTGTGGGCCCCGGGACTCGTTCGGGAAAAAACGTTACGCTCGCGCGCACGGACACATATAGCCACTGACTGCGCAGGACATTGCAGGTGCAATTATACCAGCACTAATGCACCGGATCCCATCAGAACTCCGCAGTTAAGCGCGCTTGGGCGAGAGTAGTACTAGGATGGGTGACCTCCTGGGAAGTCCTCGTGTTGCACCTCTTTTTTTTCACTTTTTTCCTCAACCGAAGCGGTATTTTGCGACGAGGACGAGGGAACTGAAATCCAGCACCAGCACTTACTTTCAATCACAACCGACCCGATATTGATCTTTTACCTGACTATTCTTCGTCACAAATTAATTCCAGGATAAGATATATCTCTGTGAAGCGGATCGAGCATCAACGTAGTCGGAATCGAGGATTAACTTGCTACGTTCGTCTGCTGTGGGCCCCGGGACTCGTTCGGGAAAGGAGGGTATGCTCGCGCGGACGGACACGTATAGCCACTGACTGCGCAAGACATTGCAGGTGCGATCATACCAGCACTAATGCACCGGATCCCATCAGAACTCCGCAGTTAAGCGTGCTTGGGCGAGAGTAGTACTAGGATGGGTGACCTCCTGGGAAGTCCTCGTGTTGCACCTCTTTTTTTTCACTTTTTTCCTCAACCGAAGCGGTATTTTGCGACGAGGACGAGGGAACTGAAATCCAGCACCAGCACTTACTTTCAATCACAACCGACCCGATATTGATCTTTTACCTGACTATTCTTCGTCACAAATTAATTCCACGATAAGATATATCTCTGTGGAGCGGATCGAGCATCAACGTAGTCGGAATCGAGGATTAACTTGCTACGTTCGTCTGCTGTGGGCCCCGGGACTCGTTCGGGAAAAAACGTTACGCTCGCGCGCACGGATACATATAGCCACTGACTGCGCAGGACATTGCAGGTGCGATCATACCAGCACTAATGCACCGGATCCCATCAGAACTCCGCAGTTAAGCGTGCTTGGGCGAGAGTAGTACTAGGATGGGTGACCTCCTGGGAAGTCCTCGTGTTGCACCTCTTTTTTTTCACTTTTTTCCTCAACCGAAGCGGTATTTTGCGACGAGGACGAGGGAACTGAAATCCAGCACCAGCACTTACTTTCAATCACAACCGACCCGATATTGATCTTTTACCTGACTATTCTTCGTCACAAATTAATTCCACGATAAGATATATCTCTGTGGAGCGGATCGAGCATCAACGTAGTCGGAATCGAGGATTAACTTGCTACGTTCGTCTGCTGTGGGCCCCGGGACTCGTTCGGGAAAAAACGTTACGCTCGCGCGCACGGACACATATAGCCACTGGCTGCGCAGGACATTGCAGGTGCGATTATACCAGCACTAATGCACCGGATCCCATCAGAACTCCGCAGTTAAGCGCGCTTGGGAGAGAGTAGTACTAGGATGGGTGACCTCCTGGGAAGTCCTCGTGTTGCACCTCTTTTTTTTCACTTTTTTTCTCAACCGAAGCGGTATTTTGCGACGAGGACGAGGGAACTGAAATCCAGCACCAGCACTTACTTTCAATCACAACCGACCCGATATTGATCTTTTACCTGACTATTCTTCGTCACAAATTAATTCCACGATAAGATATATCTCTGTGGAGCGGATCGAGCATCAACGTAGTCGGAATCGAGGATTAACTTGCTACGTTCGTCTGCTGTGGGCCCCGGGACTCGTTCGGGAAAAAACGTTACGCTCGCGCGCACGGATACATATAGCCACTGACTGCGCAGGACATTGCAGGTGCGATCATACCAGCACTAATGCACTGGATCCCATCAGAACTCCGCAGTTAAGCGTGCTTGGGCGAAAGTAGTACAAGGATGGGTGACCTCCTGGGAAGTCCTCGTGTTGCACCTCTTTTTTTTCACTTTTTTCCTCAACCGAAGCGGTATTTTGCGACGAGGACGAGGGAACTGAAATCCAGCACCAGCACTTACTTTCAATCACAACCGACCCGATATTGATCTTTTACCTGACTATTCTTCGTCACAAATTAATTCCACGATAAGATATATCTCTGTGGAGCGGATCGAGCATCAACGTAGTCGGAATCGAGGATTAACTTGCTACGTTCGTCTGCTGTGGGCCCCGGGACTCGTTCGGGAAAAAACGTTACGCTCGCGCGCACGGACACATATAGCCACTGACTGCGCAGGACATTGCAGGTGCAATTATACCAGCACTAATGCACCGGATCCCATCAGAACTCCGCAGTTAAGCGCGCTTGGGCGAGAGTAGTACTAGGATGGGTGACCTCCTGGGAAGTCCTCGTGTTGCACCTCTTTTTTTTCACTTTTTTCCTCAACCGAAGCGGTATTTTGCGACGAGGACGAGGGAACTGAAATCCAGCACCAGCACTTACTTTCAATCACAACCGACCCGATATTGATCTTTTACCTGACTATTCTTCGTCACAAATTAATTCCAGGATAAGATATATCTCTGTGAAGCGGATCGAGCATCAACGTAGTCGGAATCGAGGATTAACTTGCTACGTTCGTCTGCTGTGGGCCCCGGGACTCGTTCGGGAAAGGAGGGTATGCTCGCGCGGACGGACACGTATAGCCACTGACTGCGCAAGACATTGCAGGTGCGATCATACCAGCACTAATGCACCGGATCCCATCAGAACTCCGCAGTTAAGCGTGCTTGGGCGAGAGTAGTACTAGGATGGGTGACCTCCTGGGAAGTCCTCGTGTTGCACCTCTTTTTTTTCCACTTTTTTCCTCAACCGAAGCGGTATTTTGCGACGACGACGAGGGAACTGAAATCCAGCACCAGCACTTACTTTCAATCACAACCGACCCGATATTGATCTTTTACCTGACTATTCTTCGTCACAAATTAATTCCACGATAAGATATATCTCTGTGGAGCGGATCGAGCATCAACGTAGTCGGAATCGAGGATTAACTTGCTACGTTCGTCTGCTGTGGGCCCCGGGACTCGTTCGGGAAAAAACGTTACGCTCGCGCGCACGGACACATATAGCCACTGATTGCGCAGGACACTGCAGGTGCGATCATACCAGCACTAATGCACCGGTTCCCATCAGAACTCCGCAGTTAAGCGCGCTTGGGCGAGAGTAGTACTAGGATGGGTGACCTCCTGGGAAGTCCTCGTGTTGCACCTCTTTTTTTTCACTTTTTTCCTCAACCGAAGCGGTATTTTGCGACGAGGACGAGGGAACTGAAATCCAGCACCAGCACTTACTTTCAATCACAACCGACCCGATATTGATCTTTTACCTGACTATTCTTCGTCACAAATTAATTCCACGATAAGATATATCTCTGTGGAGCGGATCGAGCATCAACGTAGTCGGAATCGAGGATTAACTTGCTACGTTCGTCTGCTGTGGGCCCCGGGACTCGTTCGGGAAAAAACGTTACGCTCGCGCGCACGGATACATATAGCCACTGACTGCGCAGGACATTGCAGGTGCGATCATACCAGCACTAATGCACCGGATCCCATCAGAACTCCGCAGTTAAGCGTGCTTGGGCGAGAGTAGTACTAGGATGGGTGACCTCCTGGGAAGTCCTCGTGTTGCACCTCTTTTTTTTCACTTTTTTCCTCAACCGAAGCGGTATTTTGCGACGAGGACGAGGGAACTGAAATCCAGCACCAGCACTTACTTTCAATCACAACCGACCCGATATTGATCTTTTACCTGACTATTCTTCGTCACAAATTAATTCCACGATAAGATATATCTCTGTGGAGCGGATCGAGCATCAACGTAGTCGGAATCGAGGATTAACTTGCTACGTTCGTCTGCTGTGGGCCCCGGGACTCGTTCGGGAAAAAACGTTACGCTCGCGCGCACGGACACATATAGCCACTGGCTGCGCAGGACATTGCAGGTGCGATTATACCAGCACTAATGCACCGGATCCCATCAGAACTCCGCAGTTAAGCGCGCTTGGGAGAGAGTAGTACTAGGATGGGTGACCTCCTGGGAAGTCCTCGTGTTGCACCTCTTTTTTTTCACTTTTTTTCTCAACCGAAGCGGTATTTTGCGACGAGGACGAGGGAACTGAAATCCAGCACCAGCACTTACTTTCAATCACAACCGACCCGATATTGATCTTTTACCTGACTATTCTTCGTCACAAATTAATTCCACGATAAGATATATCTCTGTGGAGCGGATCGAGCATCAACGTAGTCGGAATCGAGGATTAACTTGCTACGTTCGTCTGCTGTGGGCCCCGGGACTCGTTCGGGAAAAAACGTTACGCTCGCGCGCACGGATACATATAGCCACTGACTGCGCAAGACATTGCAGGTGCGATCATACCAGCACTAATGCACTGGATCCCATCAGAACTCCGCAGTTAAGCGTGCTTGGGCGAAAGTAGTACAAGGATGGGTGACCTCCTGGGAAGTCCTCGTGTTGCACCTCTTTTTTTTCACTTTTTTCCTCAACCGAAGCGGTATTTTGCGACGAGGACGAGGGAACTGAAATCCAGCACCAGCACTTACTTTCAATCACAACCGACCTGATATTGATCTTTTACCTGACTATTCTTCGTCACAAATTAATTCCACGATAAGATATATCTCTGTGGAGCGGATCGAGCATCAACGTAGTCGGAATCGAGGATTAACTTGCTACGTTCGTCTGCTGTGGGCCCCGGGACTCGTTCGGGAAAAAACGTTACGCTCGCGCGCACGGACACATATAGCCACTGACTGCGCAGGACATTGCAGGTGCAATTATACCAGCACTAATGCACCGGATCCCATCAGAACTCCGCAGTTTAGCGCGCTTGGGCGAGAGTAGTACTAGGATGGGTGACCTCCTGGGAAGTCCTCGTGTTGCACCTCTTTTTTTTCACTTTTTTCCTCAACCGAAGCGGTATTTTGCGACGAGGACGAGGGAACTGAAATCCAGCACCAGCACTTACTTTCAATCACAACCGACCCGATATTGATCTTTTACCTGACTATTCTTCGTCACAAATTAATTCCAGGATAAGATATATCTCTGTGAAGCGGATCGAGCATCAACGTAGTCGGAATCGAGGATTAACTTGCTACGTTCGTCTGCTGTGGGCCCCGGGACTCGTTCGGGAAAGGAGGGTATGCTCGCGCGGACGGACACGTATAGCCACTGACTGCGCAAGACATTGCAGGTGCGATCATACCAGCACTAATGCACCGGATCCCATCAGAACTCCGCAGTTAAGCGTGCTTGGGCGAGAGTAGTACTAGGATGGGTGACCTCCTGGGAAGTCCTCGTGTTGCACCTCTTTTTTTTCCACTTTTTTCCTCAACCGAAGCGGTATTTTGCGACGAGGACGAGGGAACTGAAATCCAGCACCAGCACTTACTTTCAATCACAACCGACCCGATATTGATCTTTTACCTGACTATTCTTCGTCACAAATTAATTCCACGATAAGATATATCTCTGTGGAGCGGATCGAGCATCAACGTAGTCGGAATCGAGGATTAACTTGCTACGTTCGTCTGCTGTGGGCCCCGGGACTCGTTCGGGAAAAAACGTTACGCTCGCGCGCACGGACACATATAGCCACTGATTGCGCAGGACACTGCAGGTGCGATCATACCAGCACTAATGCACCGGTTCCCATCAGAACTCCGCAGTTAAGCGCGCTAGGGCGAGAGTAGTACTAGGATGGGTGACCTCCTGGGAAGTCCTCGTGTTGCACCTCTTTTTTTTCACTTTTTTCCTCAACCGAAGCGGTATTTTGCGACGAGGACGAGGGAACTGAAATCCAGCACCAGCACTTACTTTCAATCACAACCGACCCGATATTGATCTTTTACCTGACTATTCTTCGTCACAAATTAATTCCACGATAAGATATATCTCTGTGGAGCGGATCGAGCATCAACGTAGTCGGAATCGAGGATTAACTTGCTACGTTCGTCTGCTGTGGGCCCCGGGACTCGTTCGGGAAAAAACGTTACGCTCGCGCGCACGGATACATATAGCCACTGACTGCGCAGGACATTGCAGGTGCGATCATACCAGCACTAATGCATCGGATCCCATCAGAACTCCGCAGTGAAGCGTGCTTGGGCGAAAGTAGTACAAGGATGGGTGACCTCCTGGGAAGTCCTCGTGTTGCACCTCTTTTTTTTCACTTTTTTCCTCAACCGAAGCGGTATTTTGCGACGAGGACGAGGGAACTGAAATCCAGCACCAGCACTTACTTTCAATCACAACCGACCCGATATTGATCTTTTACCTGACTATTCTTCGTCACAAATTAATTCCACGATAAGATATATCTCTGTGGAGCGGATCGAGCATCAACGTAGTCGGAATCGAGGATTAACTTGCTACGTTCGTCTGCTGTGGGCCCCGGGACTCGTTCGGGAAAAAACGGTACGCTCGCGCGCACGGACACATATAGCCACTGACTGTGCAGGACATTGCAGGTGCGATCATACCAGCACTAATGCACCGGATCCCATCAGAACTCCGCAGTTAAGCGTGCTTGGGCGAGAGTAGTACTAGGATGGGTGACCTCCTGGGAAGTCCTCGTGTTGCACCTCTTTTTTTTCACTTTTTTCCTCAACCGAAGCGGTATTTTGCGACGAGGACGAGGGAACTGAAATCCAGCACCAGCACTTACTTTCAATCACAACCGACCCGATATTGATCTTTTACCTGACTATTCTTCGTCACAAATTAATTCCACGATAAGATATATCTCTGTGGAGCGGATCGAGCATCAACATAGTCGGAATCGAGGATTAACTTGCTACGTTCGTCTGCTGTGGGCCCCGGGACTCGTTCGGGAAAAAACGTTACGCTCGCGCGCACGGACACATATAGCCACTGGCTGCGCAGGACATTGCAGGTGCGATTATACCAGCACTAATGCACCGGATCCCATCAGAACTCCGCAGTTAAGCGCGCTTGGGAGAGAGTAGTACTAGGATGGGTGACCTCCTGGGAAGTCCTCGTGTTGCACCTCTTTTTTTTCACTTTTTTTCTCAACCGAAGCGGTATTTTGCGACGAGGACGAGGGAACTGAAATCCAGCACCAGCACTTACTTTCAATCACAACCGACCCGATATTGATCTTTTACCTGACTATTCTTCGTCACAAATTAATTCCACGATAAGATATATCTCTGTGAAGCGGATCGAGCATCAACGTAGTCGGAATCGAGGATTAACTTGCTACGTTCGTCTGCTGTGGGCCCCGGGACTCGTTCGGGAAAGGAGGGTATGCTCGCGACCACGGACACGTATAGCCACTGACTGCGCAGGACATTGCAGGTGCGATCATACCAGCACTAATGCACCGGATCCCATCAGAACTCCGCAGATAAGCGTGCTTGGGCGAGAGTAGTACTAGGATGGGTGACCTCCTGGGAAGTCCTCGTGTTGCACCTCTTTTTTTTCCACTTTTTTCCTCAACCGAAGCGGTATTTTGCGACGAGGACGAGGGAACTGAAATCCAGCACCAACACTTACTTTCAATCACAACCGACCCGATATTGATCTTTTACCTGACTATTCTTCGTCACAAATTAATTCCACGATAAGATATATCTCTGTGGAGCGGATCGAGCATCAACGTAGTCGGAATCGAGGATTAACTTGCTACGTTCGTCTGCTGTGGGCCCCGGGACTCGTTCGGGAAAAAACGGTACGCTCGCGCGCACGGACACATATAGCCACTGACTGCGCAGGACATTGCAGGTGCGATCATACCAGCACTAATGCACCGTATCCCATCAGAACTCCGCAGTTAAGCGTGCTTGGGCGAGAGTAGTACTAGGATGGCTGACCTCATGGGAAGTCCTCGTGTTGCACCTCTTTTTTTTCCACTTTTTTCCTCAACCGAAGCGGTATTTTGCGACGAGGACGAGCGAACTGAAATCCAGCACCAGCACTTACTTTCAATCACAACCGACCCGATATTGATCTTTTACCTGACTATTCTTCGTCACAAATTAATTCCACGATAAGATATATCTCTGTGGAGCGGATCGAGCATCAACGTAGTCAGAATCGAGGATTAACTTGCTACGTTCGTCTGCTGTGGGCCCCGGGACTCGTTCGGGAAAAAACGTTACGCTCGCGCGCACGGACATATATAGCCACTGACTGCGCAGGACACTGCAGGTGCGATCATACCACCACTAATGCACCGGTTCCCATCAGAACTCCGCAGTTAAGCGCGCTTGGGCGAGAGTAGTACTAGGATGGGTGACCTCCTGGGAAGTCCTCGTGTTGCACCTCTTTTTTTTCACTTTTTTCCTCAACCGAAGCGGTATTTTGCGACGAGGACGAGGGAACTGAAATCCAGCACCAGCACTTACTTTCAATCACAACCGACCCGATATTGATCTTTTACCTGACTATTCTTCGTCACAAATTAATTCCACGATAAGATATATCTCTGTGGAGCGGATCGAGCATCAACGTAGTCGGAATCGAGGATTAACTTGCTACGTTCGTCTGCTGTGGGCCCCGGGACTCGTTCGGGAAAAAACGTTACGCTCGCGCGCACGGATACATATAGCCACTGACTGCGCAGGACATTGCAGGTGCGATCATACCAGCACTAATGCACCGGATCCCATCAGAACTCCGCAATTAAGCGTGCTTGGGCGAAAGTAGTACAAGGATGGGTGACCTCCTGGGAAGTCCTCGTGTTGCACCTCTTTTTTTTCACTTTTTTCCTCAACCGAAGCGGTATTTTGCGACGAGGACGAGGGAACTGAAATCCAGCACCAGCACTTACTTTCAATCACAACCGACCCGATATTGATCTTTTACCTGACTATTCTTCGTCACAAATTAATTCCACGATAAGATATATCTCTGTGGAGCGGATCGAGCATCAACGTAGTCGGAATCGAGGATTAACTTGCTACGTTCGTCTGCTGTGGGCCCCGGGACTCGTTCGGGAAAAAACGGTACGCTCGCGCGCACGGACACATATAGCCACTGACTGTGCAGGACATTGCAGGTGCGATCATACCAGCACTAATGCACCGGATCCCATCAGAACTTCGCAGTTAAGCGTGCTTGGGCGAGAGTAGTACTAGGATGGGTGACCTCCTGGGAAGTCCTCGTGTTGCACCTCTTTTTTTTCACTTTTTTCCTCAACCGAAGCGGTATTTTGCGACGAGGACGAGGGAACTGAAATCCAGCACCAGCACTTACTTTCAATCACAACCGACCCGATATTGATCTTTTACCTGACTATTCTTCGTCACAAATTAATTCCACGATAAGATATATCTCTGTGGAGCGGATCGAGCATCAACGTAGTCGGAATCGAGGATTAACTTGCTACGTTCGTCTGCTGTGGGCCCCGGGACTCGTTCGGGAAAAAACGTTACGCTCGCGCGCACGGACACATATAGCCACTGGCTGCGCAGGACATTGCAGGTGCGATTATACCAGCACTAATGCACCGGATCCCATCAGAACTCCGCAGTTAAGCGCGCTTGGGAGAGAGTAGTACTAGGATGGGTGACCTCCTGGGAAGTCCTCGTGTTGCACCTCTTTTTTTTCACTTTTTTTCTCAACCGAAGCGGTATTTTGCGACGAGGACGAGGGAACTGAAATCCAGCACCAGCACTTACTTTCAATCACAACCGACCCGATATTGATCTTTTACCTGACTATTCTTCGTCACAAATTAATTCCACGATAAGATATATCTCTGTGAAGCGGATCGAGCATCAACGTAGTCGGAATCGAGGATTAACTTGCTACGTTCGTCTGCTGTGGGCCCCGGGACTCGTTCGGGAAAGGAGGGTATGCTCGCGCGCACGGACACGTATAGCCACTGACTGCGCAGGACATTGCAGGTGCGATCATACCAGCACTAATGCACCGGATCCCATCAGAACTCCGCAGATAAGCGTGCTTGGGCGAGAGTAGTACTAGGATGGGTGACCTCCTGGGAAGTCCTCGTGTTGCACCTCTTTTTTTTCCACTTTTTTCCTCAACCGAAGCGGTATTTTGCGACGAGGACGAGGGAACTGAAATCCAGCACCAACACTTACTTTCAATCACAACCGACCCGATATTGATCTTTTACCTGACTATTCTTCGTCACAAATTAATTCCACGATAAGATATATCTCTATGGAGCGGATCGAGCATCAACGTAGTCGGAATCGAGGATTAACTTGCTACGTTCGTCTGCTGTGGGCCCCAGGACTCGTTCGGGAAAAAACGGTACGCTCGCGCGCACGGACACATATAGCCACTGACTGCGCAGGACATTGCAGGTGCGATCATACCAGCACTAATGCACCGTATCCCATCAGAACTCCGCAGTTAAGCGTGCTTGGGCGAGAGTAGTACTAGGATGGCTGACCTCATGGGAAGTCCTCGTGTTGCACCTCTTTTTTTTCCACTTTTTTCCTCAACCGAAGCGGTATTTTGCGACGAGGACGAGCGAACTGAAATCCAGCACCAGCACTTACTTTCAATCACAACCGACCCGATATTGATCTTTTACCTGACTATTCTTCGTCACAAATTAATTCCACGATAAGATATATCTCTGTGGAGCGGATCGAGCATCAACGTAGTCAGAATCGAGGATTAACTTGCTACGTTCGTCTGCTGTGGGCCCCGGGACTCGTTCGGGAAAAAACGTTACGCTCGCGCGCACGGACATATATAGCCACTGACTGCGCAGGACACTGCAGGTGCGATCATACCACCACTAATGCACCGGTTCCCATCAGAACTCCGCAGTTAAGCGCGCTTGGGCGAGAGTAGTACTAGGATGGGTGACCTCCTGGGAAGTCCTCGTGTTGCACCTCTTTTTTTTCACTTTTTTCCTCAACCGAAGCGGTATTTTGCGACGAGGACGAGGGAACTGAAATCCAGCACCAGCACTTACTTTCAATCACAACCGACCCGATATTGATCTTTTACCTGACTATTCTTCGTCACAAATTAATTCCACGATAAGATATATCTCTGTGGAGCGGATCGAGCATCAACGTAGTCGGAATCGAGGATTAACTTGCTACGTTCGTCTGCTGTGGGCCCCGAGACTCGTTCGGGAAAAAACGTTACGCTCGCGCGCACGGATACATATAGCCACTGACTGCGCAGGACATTGCAGGTGCGATCATACCAGCACTAATGCACCGGATCCCATCAGAACTCCGCAGTTAAGCGTGCTTGGGCGAAAGTAGTACAAGGATGGGTGACCTCCTGGGAAGTCCTCGTGTTGCACCTCTTTTTTTTCACTTTTTTCCTCAACCGAAGCGGTATTTTGCGACGAGGACGAGGGAACTGAAATCCAGCACCAGCACTTACTTTCATTCACAACCGACCCGATATTGATCTTTTACCTGACTATTCTTCGTCACAAATTAATTCCACGATAAGATATATCTCTGTGGAGCGGATCGAGCATCAACGTAGTCGGAATCGAGGATTAACTTGCTACGTTCGTCTGCTGTGGGCCCCGGGACTCGTTCGGGAAAAAACGGTACGCTCGCGCGCACGGACACATATAGCCACTGACTGTGCAGGACATTGCAGGTGCGATCATACCAGCACTAATGCACCGGATCCCATCAGAACTTCGCAGTTAAGCGTGCTTGGGCGAGAGTAGTACTAGGATGGGTGACCTCCTGGGAAGTCCTCGTGTTGCACCTCTTTTTTTTCACTTTTTTCCTCAACCGAAGCGGTATTTTGCGACGAGGACGAGGGAACTGAAATCCAGCACCAACACTTACTTTCAATCACAACCGACCCGATATTGATCTTTTACCTGACTATTCTTCGTCACAAATTAATTCCACGATAAGATATATCTCTGTGGAGCGGATCGAGCATCAACGTAGTCGGAATCGAGGATTAACTTGCTACGTTCGTCTGCTGTGGGCCCCGGGACTCGTTCGGGAAAAAACGTTACGCTCGCGCGCACGGACACATATAGCCACTGACTGCGCAGGACACTGCAGGTGCGATCATACCAGCACTAATGCACCGGTTCCCATCAGAACTCCGCAGTTAAGCGCGCTTGGGCGAGAGTAGTACTAGGATGGGTGACCTCCTGGGAAGTCCTCGTGTTGCACCTCTTTTTTTTCACTTTTTTCCTCAACCGAAGCGGTATTTTGCGACGAGGACGAGGGAACTGAAATCCAGCACCAGCACTTACTTTCAATCACAACCGACCCGATATTTATCTTTTACCTGACTATTCTTCGTCACAAATTAATTCCACGATAAGATATATCTCTGTGGAGCGGATCGAGCATCAACGTAGTCGGAATCGAGGATTAACTTGCTACGTTCGTCTGCTGTGGGCCCCGGGACTCGTTCGGGAAAAAACGTTACGCTCGCGCGCACGGACACATATAGCCACTGGCTGCGCAGGACATTGCAGGTGCGATTATACCAGCACTAATGCACCGGATCCCATCAGAACTCCGCAGTTAAGCGCGCTTGGGCGAGAGTAGTACTAGGATGGGTGACCTCCTGGGAAGTCCTCGTGTTGCACCTCTTTTTTTTCACTTTTTTTCTCAACCGAAGCGGTATTTTGCGACGAGGACGAGGGAACTGAAATCCAGCACCAGCACTTACTTTCAATCACAACCGACCCGATATTGATCTTTTACCTGACTATTCTTCGTCACAAATTAATTCCACGATAAGATATATCTCTGTGAAGCGGATCGAGCATCAACGTAGTCGGAATCGAGGATTAACTTGCTACGTTCGTCTGCTGTGGGCCCCGGGACTCGTTCGGGAAAGGAGGGTATGCTCGCGCGCACGGACACGTATAGCCACTGACTGCGCAGGACATTGCAGGTGCGGTCATACCAGCACTAATGCACCGGATCCCATCAGAACTCCGCAGATAAGCGTGCTTGGGCGAGAGTAGTACTAGGATGGGTGACCTCCTGGGAAGTCCTCGTGTTGCACCTCTTTTTTTTCCACTTTTTTCCTCAACCGAAGCGGTATTTTGCGACGAGGACGAGGGAACTGAAATCCAGCACCAACACTTACTTTCAATCACAACCGACCCGATATTGATCTTTTACCTGACTATTCTTCGTCACAAATTAATTCCACGATAAGATATATCTCTGTGGAGCGGATCGAGCATCAACGTAGTCGGAATCGAGGATTAACTTGCTACGTTCGTCTGCTGTGGGCCCCGGGACTCGTCCGGGAAAAAACGGTACGCTCGCGCGCACGGACACATATAGCCACTGACTGCGCAGGACATTGCAGGTGCGATCATACCAGCACTAATGCACCGTATCCCATCAGAACTCCGCAGTTAAGCGTGCTTGGGCGAGAGTAGTACTAGGATGGGTGACCTCATGGGAAGTCCTCGTGTTGCACCTCTTTTTTTTCACTTTTTTCCTCAACCGAAGCGGTATTTTGCGACGAGGACGAGGGAACTGAAATCCAGCACCAGCACTTACTTTCAATCACAACCGACCCGATATTGATCTTTTACCTGACTATTCTTCGTCACAAATTAATTCCACGATAAGATATATCTCTGTGGAGCGGATCGAGCATCAACGTAGTCGGAATCGAGGATTAACTTGCTACGTTCGTCTGCTGTGGGCCCCGGGACTCGTTCGGGAAAAAACGTTACGCTCGCGCGCACGGACACATATAGCCACTGACTGCGCAGGACACTGCAGGTGCGATCATACCACCACTAATGCACCGGTTCCCATCAGAACTCCGCAGTTAAGCGCGCTTGGGCGAGAGTAGTACTAGGATGGGTGACCTCCTGGGAAGTCCTCGTGTTGCACCTCTTTTTTTTCACTTTTTTCCTCAACCGAAGCGGTATTTTGCGACGAGGACGAGGGAACTGAAATCCAGCACCAGCACTTACTTTCAATCACAACCGACCCGATATTGATCTTTTACCTGACTATTCTTCGTCACAAATTAATTCCACGATAAGATATATCTCTGTGGAGCGGATCGAGCATCAACGTAGTCGGAATCGAGGATTAACTTGCTACGTTCGTCTGCTGTGGGCCCCGGGACTCGTTCGGGAAAAAACGGTACGCTCGCGCGCACGGACACATATAGCCACTGACTGCGCAGGACATTGCAGGTGCAATTATACCAGCACTAATGCACCGGATCCCATCAGAACTCCGCAGTTAAGCGCGCTTGGGCGAGAGTAGTACTAGGATGGGTGACCTCCTGGGAAGTCCTCGTGTTGCACCTCTTTTTTTTCACTTTTTTCCTCAACCGAAGCGGTATTTTGCGACGAGGACGAGGGAACTGAAATCCAGCACCAGCACTTACTTTCAATCACAACCGACCCGATATTGATCTTTTACCTGACTATTCTTCGTCACAAATTAATTCCAGGATAAGATATATCTCTGTGAAGCGGATCGAGCATCAACGTAGTCGGAATCGAGGATTAACTTGCTACGTTCGTCTGCTGTGGGCCTCGGGACTCGTTCGGGAAAGGAGGGTATGCTCGCGCGCACGGACACGTATAGCCACTGACTGCGCAAGACATTGCAGGTGCGATCATACCATCACTAATGCACCGGATCCCATCAGAACTCCGCAGTTAAGCGTGCTTGGGCGAGAGTAGTACTAGGATGGGTGACCTCCTGGGAAGTCCTCGTGTTGCACCTCTTTTTTTTCCACTTTTTTCCTCAACCGAAGCGGTATTTTGCGACGAGGACGAGGGAACTGAAATCCAGCACCAGCACTTACTTTCAATCACAACCGACCCGATATTGATCTTTTACCTGACTATTCTTCGTCACAAATTAATTCCACGATAAGATATATCTCTGTGGAGCGGATCGAGCATCAACGTAGTCGGAATCGAGGATTAACTTGCTACGTTCGTCTGCTGTGGGCCCCGGGACTCGTTCGGGAAAAAACGTTACGCTCGCGCGCACGGACACATATAGCCACTGACTGCGCAGGACACTGCAGGTGCGATCATACCAGCACTAATGCACCGGTTCCCATCAGAACTCCGCAGTTAAGCGCGCTTGGGCGAGAGTAGTACTAGGATGGGTGACCTCCTGGGAAGTCCTCGTGTTGCACCTCTTTTTTTTCACTTTTTTCCTCAACCGAAGCGGTATTTTGCGACGAGGACGAGGGAACTGAAATCCAGCACCAGCACTTACTTTCAATCACAACCGACCCGATATTGATCTTTTACCTGACTATTCTTCGTCACAAATTAATTCCACGATAAGATATATCTCTGTGGAGCGGATCGAGCATCAACGTAGTCGGAATCGAGGATTAACTTGCTACGTTCGTCTGCTGTGGGCCCCGGGACTCGTTCGGGAAAAAACGTTACGCTCGCGCGCACGGATACATATAGCCACTGACTGCGCAGGACATTGCAGGTGCGATCATACCAGCACTAATGCACCGGATCCCATCAGAACTCCGCAGTTAAGCGTGCTTGGGCGAAAGTAGTACAAGGATGGGTGACCTCCTGGGAAGTCCTCGTGTTGCACCTCTTTTTTTTCACTTTTTTCCTCAACCGAAGCGGTATTTTGCGACGAGGACGAGGGAACTGAAATCCAGCACCAGCACTTACTTTCAATCACAACCGACCCGATATTGATCTTTTACCTGACTATTCTTCGTCACAAATTAATTCCACGATAAGATATATCTCTGTGGAGCGGATCGAGCATCAACGTAGTCGGAATCGAGGATTAACTTGCTACGTTCGTCTGCTGTGGGCCCCGGGACTCGTTCGGGAAAAAACGGTACGCTCGCGCGCACGGACACATATAGCCACTGACTGTGCAGGACATTGCAGGTGCGATCATACCAGCACTAATGCACCGGATCCCATCAGAACTCCGCAGTTAAGCGTGCTTGGGCGAGAGTAGTACTAGGATGGGTGACCTCCTGGGAAGTCCTCGTGTTGCACCTCTTTTTTTTCACTTTTTTCCTCAACCGAAGCGGTATTTTGCGACGAGGACGTGGGAACTGAAATCCAGCACCAGCACTTACTTTCAATCACAACCGACCCGATATTGATCTTTTACCTGACTATTCTTCGTCACAAATTAATTCCATGATAAGATATATCTCTGTGGAGCGGATCGAGCATCAACGTAGTCGGAATCGAGGATTAACTTGCTATGTTCGTCTGCTGTGGGCCCCGGGACTCGTTCGGGAAAAAACGTTACGCTCGCGCGCACGGACACATATAGCCACTGGCTGCGCAGGACATTGCAGGTGCGATTATACCACCACTAATGCACCGGATCCCATCAGAACTCCGCAGTTAAGCGCGCTTGGGCGAGAGTAGTACTAGGATGGGTGACCTCCTGGGAAGTCCTCGTGTTGCACCTCTTTTTTTTCACTTTTTTTCTCAACCGAAGCGGTATTTTGCGACGAGGACGAGGGAACTGAAATCCAGCACCAGCACTTACATTCAATCACAACCGACCCGATATTGATCTTTTACCTGACTATTCTTCGTCACAAATTAATTCCACGATAAGATATATCTCTGTGAAGCGGATCGAGCATCAACGTAGTCGGAATCGAGGATTAACTTGCTACGTTCGTCTGCTGTGGGCCCTGGGACTCGTTCGGGAAAGGAGGGTATGCTCGCGCGCACGGACACGTATAGCCACTGACTGCGCAGGACATTGCAGGTGCGATCATACCAGCACTAATGCACCGGATCCCATCAGAACTCCGCAGATAAGCGTGCTTGGGCGAGAGTAGTACTAGGATGGGTGACCTCCTGGGAAGTCCTCGTGTTGCACCTCTTTTTTTTCCACTTTTTTCCTCAACCGAAGCGGTATTTTGCGACGAGGACGAGGGAACTGAAATCCAGCACCAACACTTACTTTCAATCACAACCGACCCGATATTGATCTTTTACCTGACTATTCTTCGTCACAAATTAATTCCACGATAAGATATATCTCTGTGGAGCGGATCGAGCATCAACGTAGTCGGAATCGAGGATTAACTTGCTACGTTCGTCTGCTGTGGGCCCCGGGACTCGTTCGGGAAAAAACGGTACGCTCGCGCGCACGGACACATATAGCCACTGACTGCGCAGGACATTGCAGGTGCGATCATACCAGCACTAATGCACCGTATCCCATCAGAACTCCGCAGTTAAGCGTGCTTGGGCGAGAGTAGTACTAGGATGGGTGACCTCATGGGAAGTCCTCGTGTTGCACCTCTTTTTTTTCCACTTTTTTCCTCAACCGAAGCGGTATTTTGCGACGAGGACGAGGGAACTGAAATCCAGCACCAGCACTTACTTTCAATCACAACCGACCCGATATTGATCTTTTACCTGACTATTCTTCGTCACAAATTAATTCCACGATAAGATATATCTCTGTGGAGCGGATCGAGCATCAACGTAGTCGGAATCGAGGATTAACTTGCTACGTTCGTCTGCTGTGGGCCCCGGGACTCGTTCGGGAAAAAACGTTACGCTCGCGCGCACGGACACATATAGCCACTGACTGCGAAGGACACTGCAGGTGCGATCATACCACCACTAATGCACCGGTTCCCATCAGAACTCCGCAGTTAAGCGCGCTTGGGCGAGAGTAGTACTAGGATGGGTGACCTCCTGGGAAGTCCTCGTGTTGCACCTCTTTTTTTTCACTTTTTTCCTCAACCGAAGCGGTATTTTGCGACGAGGACGAGGGAACTGAAATCCAGCACCAGCACTTACTTTCAATCACAACCGACCCGATATTGATCTTTTACCTGACTATTCTTCGTCACAAATTAATTCCACGATAAGATATATCTCTGTGGAGCGGATCGAGCATCAACGTAGTCGGAATCGAGGATTAACTTGCTACGTTCGTCTGCTGTGGGCCCCGGGACTCGTTCGGGAAAAAACGTTACGCTCGCGCGCACGGACACATATAGCCACTGACTGCGCAGGACACTGCAGGTGCGATCATACCAGCACTAATGCACCGGTTCCCATCAGAACTCCGCAGTTAAGCGCGCTTGGGCGAGAGTAGTACTAGGATGGGTGACCTCCTGGGAAGTCCTCGTGTTGCACCTCTTTTTTTTCACTTTTTTCCTCAACCGAAGCGGTATTTTGCGACGAGGACGAGGGAACTGAAATCCAGCACCAGCACTTACTTTCAATCACAACCGACCCGATATTGATCTTTTACCTGACTATTCTTCGTCACAAATTAATTCCACGATAAGATATATCTCTGTGAAGCGGATCGAGCATCAACGTAGTCGGAATCGAGGATTAACTTGCTACGTTCGTCTGCTGTGGGCCCCGGGACTCGTTCGGGAAAGGAGGGTATGCTCGCGCGCACGGACACGTATAGCCACTGACTGCGCAAGACATTGCAGGTGCGATCATACCATCACTAATGCACCGGATCCCATCAGAACTCCGCAGTTAAGCGTGCTTGGGCGAGAGTAGTACTAGGATGGGTGACCTCCTGGGAAGTCCTCGTGTTGCACCTCTTTTTTTTCCACTTTTTTCCTCAACCGAAGCGGTATTTTGCGACGAGGACGAGGGAACTGAAATCCAGCACCAGCACTTACTTTCAATCACAACCGACCCGATATTGATCTTTTACCTGACTATTCTTCGTCACAAATTAATTCCACGATAAGATATATCTCTGTGGAGCGGATCGAGCATCAACGTAGTCGGAATCGAGGATTAACTTGCTACGTTCGTCTGCTGTGGGCCCCGGGACTCGTTCGGGAAAAAACGTTACGCTCGCGCGCACGGACACATATAGCCACTGACTGCGCAGGACACTGCAGGTGCGATCATACCAGCACTAATGCACCGGTTCCCATCAGAACTCCGCAGTTAAGCGCGCTTGGGCGAGAGTAGTACTAGGATGGGTGACCTCCTGGGAAGTCCTCGTGTTGCACCTCTTTTTTTTCACTTTTTTCCTCAACCGAAGCGGTATTTTGCGACGAGGACGAGGGAACTGAAATCCAGCACCAGCACTTACTTTCAATCACAACCGACCCGATATTGATCTTTTACCTGACTATTCTTCGTCACAAATTAATTCCACGATAAGATATATCTCTGTGGAGCGGATCGAGCATCAACGTAGTCGGAATCGAGGATTAACTTGCTACGTTCGTCTGCTGTGGGCCCCGGGACTCGTTCGGGAAAAAACGTTACGCTCGCGCGCACGGATACATATAGCCACTGACTGCGCAGGACATTGCAGGTGCGATCATACCAGCACTAATGCACCGGATCCCATCAGAACTCCGCAGTTAAGCGTGCTTGGGCGAAAGTAGTACAAGGATGGGTGACCTCCTGGGAAGTCCTCGTGTTGCACCTCTTTTTTTTCACTTTTTTCCTCAACCGAAGCGGTATTTTGCGACGAGGACGAGGGAACTGAAATCCAGCACCAGCACTTACTTTCAATCACAACCGACCCGATATTGATCTTTTACCTGACTATTCTTCGTCATAAATTAATTCCACGATAAGATATATCTCTGTGGAGCGGATCGAGCATCAACGTAGTCGGAATCGAGGATTAACTTGCTACGTTCGTCTGCTGTGGGCCCCGGGACTCGTTCGGGAAAAAACGGTACGCTCGCGCGCACGGACACATATAGCCACTGACTGTGCAGGACATTGCAGGTGTGATCATACCAGCACTAATGCACCGGATCCCATCAGAACTCCGCAGTTAAGCGTGCTTGGGCGAGAGTAGTACTAGGATGGGTGACCTCCTGGGAAGTCCTCGTGTTGCACCTCTTTTTTTTCACTTTTTTCCTCAACCGAAGCGGTATTTTGCGACGAGGACGAGGGAACTGAAATCCAGCACCAGCACTTACTTTCAATCACAACCGACCCGATATTGATCTTTTACCTGACTATTCTTCGTCACAAATTAATTCCATGATAAGATATATCTCTGTGGAGCGGATCGAGCATCAACGTAGTCAGAATCGAGGATTAACTTGCTACGTTCGTCTGCTGTGGGCCCCGGGACTCGTTCGGGAAAAAACGTTACGCTCGCGCGCACGGACACATATAGCCACTGGCTGCGCAGGACATTGCAGGTGCGATTATACCACCACTAATGCACCGGATCCCATCAGAACTCCGCAGTTAAGCGCGCTTGGGCGAGAGTAGTACTAGGATGGGTGACCTCCTGGGAAGTCCTCGTGTTGCACCTCTTTTTTTTCACTTTTTTTCTCAACCGAAGCGGTATTTTGCGACGAGGACGAGGGAACTGAAATCCAGCACCAGCACTTACATTCAATCACAACCGACCCGATATTGATCTTTTACCTGACTATTCTTCGTCACAAATTAATTCCACGATAAGATATATCTCTGTGAAGCGGATCGAGCATCAACGTAGTCGGAATCGAGGATTAACTTGCTACGTTCGTCTGCTGTGGGCCCTGGGACTCGTTCGGGAAAGGAGGGTATCCTCGCGCGCACGGACACGTATAGCCACTGACTGCGCACGACATTGCAGGTGCGATCATACCAGCACTAATGCACCGGATCCCATCAGAACTCCGCAGATAAGCGTGCTTGGGCGAGAGTAGTACTAGGATGGGTGACCTCCTGGGAAGTCCTCGTGTTGCACCTCTTTTTTTTCCACTTTTTTCCTCAACCGAAGCGGTATTTTGCGACGAGGACGAGGGAACTGAAATCCAGCACCAACACTTACTTTCAATCACAACCGACCCGATATTGATCTTTTACCTGACTATTCTTCGTCACAAATTAATTCCACGATAAGATATATCTCTGTGGAGCGGATCGAGCATCAACGTAGTCGGAATCGAGGATTAACTTGCTACGTTCGTCTGCTGTGGGCCCCGGGACTCGTTCGGGAAAAAACGGTACGCTCGCGCGCACGGACACATATAGCCACTGACTGCGCAGGACATTGCAGGTGCGATCATACCAGCACTAATGCACCGTATCCCATCAGAACTCCGCAGTTAAGCGTGCTTGGGCGAGAGTAGTACTAGGATGGGTGACCTCATGGGAAGTCCTCGTGTTGCACCTCTTTTTTTTCCACTTTTTTCCTCAACCGAAGCGGTATTTTGCGACGAGGACGAGGGAACTGAAATCCAGCACCAGCACTTACTTTCAATCACAACCGACCCGATATTGATCTTTTACCTGACTATTCTTCGTCACAAATTAATTCCACGATAAGATATATCTCTGTGGAGCGGATCGAGCATCAACGTAGTCGGAATCGAGGATTAACTTGCTACGTTCGTCTGCTGTGGGCCCCGGGACTCGTTCGGGAAAAAACGTTACGCTCGCGCGCACGGACACATATAGCCACTGACTGCGCAGGACACTGCAGGTGCGATCATACCACCACTAATGCACCGGTTCCCATCAGAACTCCGCAGTTAAGCGCGCTTGGGCGAGAGTAGTACTAGGATGGGTGACCTCCTGGGAAGTCCTCGTGTTGCACCTCTTTTTTTTCACTTTTTTCCTCAACCGAAGCGGTATTTTGCGACGAGGACGAGGGAACTGAAATCCAGCACCAGCACTTACTTTCAATCACAACCGACCCGATATTGATCTTTTACCTGACTATTCTTCGTCACAAATTAATTCCACGATAAGATATATCTCTGTGGAGCGGATCGAGCATCAACGTAGTCGGAATCGAGGATTAACTTGCTACGTTCGTCTGCTGTGGGCCCCGGGACTCGTTCGGGAAAAAACGTTACGCTCGCGCGCACGGACACATATAGCCACTGACTGCGCAGGACACTGCAGGTGCGATCATACCAGCACTAATGCACCGGTTCCCATCAGAACTCCGCAGTTAAGCGCGCTTGGGCGAGAGTAGTACTAGGATGGGTGACCTCCTGGGAAGTCCTCGTGTTGCACCTCTTTTTTTTCACTTTTTTCCTCAACCGAAGCGGTATTTTGCGACGAGGACGAGGGAACTGAAATCCAGCACCAGCACTTACTTTCAATCACAACCGACCCGATATTGATCTTTTACCTGACTATTCTTCGTCACAAATTAATTCCACGATAAGATATATCTCTGTGGAGCGGATCGAGCATCAACGTAGTCGGAATCGAGGATTAACTTGCTACGTTCGTCTGCTGTGGGCCCCGGGACTCGTTCGGGAAAAAACGTTACGCTCGCGCGCACGGATACATATAGCCACTGACTGCGCAGGACATTGCAGGTGCGATCATACCAGCACTAATGCACCGGATCCCATCAGAACTCCGCAGTTAAGCGTGCTTGGGCGAAAGTAGTACAAGGATGGGTGACCTCCTGGGAAGTCCTCGTGTTGCACCTCTTTTTTTTCACTTTTTTCCTCAACCGAAGCGGTATTTTGCGACGAGGACGAGGGAACTGAAATCCAGCACCAGCACTTACTTTCAATCACAACCGACCCGATATTGATCTTTTACCTGACTATTCTTCGTCACAAATTAATTCCACGATAAGATATATCTCTGTGGAGCGGATCGAGCATCAACGTAGTCGGAATCGAGGATTAACTTGCTACGTTCGTCTGCTGTGGGCCCCGGGACTCGTTCGGGAAAAAACGGTACGCTCGCGCGCACGGACACATATAGCCACTGACTGTGCAGGACATTGCAGGTGCGATCATACCAGCACTAATGCACCGGATCCCATCAGAACTCCGCAGTTAAGCGTGCTTGGGCGAGAGTAGTACTAGGATGGGTGACCTCATGGGAAGTCCTCGTGTTGCACCTCTTTTTTTTCCACTTTTTTCCTCAACCGAAGCGGTATTTTGCGACGAGGACGAGGGAACTAAAATCCAGCACCAGCACTTACTTTCAATCACAACCGACCCGATATTGATCTTTTACCTGACTATTCTTCGTCACAAATTAATTCCACGATAAGATATATCTCTGTGGAGCGGATCGAGAATCAACGTAGTCGGAATCGAGGATTAACTTGCTACGTTCGTCTGCTGTGGGCCCCGGGACTCGTTCGGGAAAAAACGTTACGCTCGCGCGCACGGACACATATAGCCACTGACTGCGCAGGACACTGCAGGTGCGATCATACCACCACTAATGCACCGGTTCCCATCAGAACTCCGCAGTTAAGCGCGCTTGGGCGAGAGTAGTACTAGGATGGGTGACCTCCTGGGAAGTCCTCGTGTTGCACCTCTTTTTTTTCACTTTTTTCCTCAACCGAAGCGGTATTTTGCGACGAGGACGAGGGAACTGAAATCCAGCACCAGCACTTACTTTCAATCACAACCGACCCGATATTGATCTTTTACCTGACTATTCTTCGTCACAAATTAATTCCACGATAAGATATATCTCTGTGGAGCGGATCGAGCATCAACGTAGTCGGAATCGAGGATTAACTTGCTACGTTCGTCTGCTGTGGGCCCCGGGACTCGTTCGGGAAAAAACGTTACGCTCGCGCGCACGGATACATATAGCCACTGACTGCGCAGGACATTGCAGGTGCGATCATACCAGCACTAATGCACCGGATCCCATCAGAACTCCGCAGTTAAGCGTGCTTGGGCGAAAGTAGTACAAGGATGGGTGACCTCCTGGGAAGTCCTCGTGTTGCACCTCTTTTTTTTCACTTTTTTCCTCAACCGAAGCGGTATTTTGCGACGAGGACGAGGGAACTGAAATCCAGCACTAGCACTTACTTTCAATCACAACCGACCCGATATTGATCTTTTACCTGACTATTCTTCGTCACAAATTAATTCCACGATAAGATATATCTCTGTGGAGCGGATCGAGCATCAACGTAGTCGGAATCGAGGATTAACTTGCTACGTTCGTCTGCTGTGGGCCCCGGGACTCGTTCGGGAAAAAACGGTACGCTCGCGCGCACGGACACATATAGCCACTGACTGTGCAGGACATTGCAGGTGCGATCATACCAGCACTAATGCACCGGATCCCATCAGAACTCCGCAGTTAAGCGTGCTTGGGCGAGAGTAGTACTAGGATGGGTGACCTCCTGGGAAGTCCTCGTGTTGCACCTCTTTTTTTTCACTTTTTTCCTCAACCGAAGCGGTATTTTGCGACGAGGACGAGGGAACTGAAATCCAGCACCAGCACTTACTTTCAATCACAACCGACCCGATATTGATCTTTTACCTGACTATTCTTCGTCACAAATTAATTCCACGATAAGATATATCTCTGTGGAGCGGATCGAGCATCAACGTAGTCGGAATCGAGGATTAACTTGCTACGTTCGTCTGCTGTGGGCCCCGGGACTCGTTCGGGAAAAAACGTTACGCTCGCGCGCACGGACACATATAGCCACTGACTGCGCAGGACACTGCAGGTGCGATCATACCAGCACTAATGCACCGGTTCCCATCAGAACTCCGCAGTTAAGCGCGCTTGGGCGAGAGTAGTACTAGGATGGGTGACCTCCTGGGAAGTCCTCGTGTTGCACCTCTTTTTTTCACTTTTTTCCTCAACCGAAGCGGTATTTTGCGACGAGGACGAGGGAACTGAAATCCAGCACCAGCACTTACTTTCAATCACAACCGACCCGATATTGATCTTTTACCTGACTATTCTTCGTCACAAATTAATTCCACGATAAGATATATCTCTGTGGAGCAGATCGAGCATCAACGTAGTCGGAATCGAGGATTAACTTGCTACGTTCGTCTGCTGTGGGCCCCGGGACTCGTTCGGGAAAAAACGTTACGCTCGCGCGCACGGATACATATAGCCACTGACTGCGCAGGACATTACAGGTGCGATCATACCAGCACTAATGCATCGGATCCCATCAGAACTCCGCAGTTAAGCGTGCTTGGGCGAAAGTAGTACAAGGATGGGTGACCTCCTGGGAAGTCCTCGTGTTGCACCTCTTTTTTTTCACTTTTTTCCTCAACCGAAGCGGTATTTTGCGACGAGGACGAGGGAACTGAAATCCAGCACCAGCACTTACTTTCAATCACAACCGACCCGATATTGATCTTTTACCTGACTATTCTTCGTCACAAATTAATTCCACGATAAGATATATCTCTGTGGAGCGGATCGAGCATCAACGCAGTCGGAATCGAGGATTAACTTGCTACGTTCGTCTGCTGTGGGCCCCGGGACTCGTTCGGGAAAAAACGGTACGCTCGCGCGCACGGACACATATAGCCACTGACTGTGCAGGACATTGCAGGTGCGATCATACCAGCACTAATGCACCGGATCCCATCAGAACTCCGCAGTTAAGCGTGCTTGGGCGAGAGTAGTACTAGGATGGGTGACCTCCTGGGAAGTCCTCGTGTTGCACCTCTTTTTTTTCACTTTTTTCCTCAACCGAAACGGTATTTTGCGACGAGGACGAGGGAACTGAAATCCAGCACCAGCACTTACTTTCAATCACAACCGACCCGATATTGATCTTTTACCTGACTATTCTTCGTCACAAATTAATTCCACGATAAGATATATCTCTGTGGAGCGGATCGAGCATCAACGTAGTCGGAATCGAGGATTAACTTGCTACGTTCGTCTGCTGTGGGCCCCGGGACTCGTTCGGGAAAAAACGTTACGCTCGCGCGCACGGACACATATAGCCACTGGCTGTGCAGGACATTGCAGGTGCGATCATACCAGCACTAATGCACCGGATCCCATCAGAACTCCGCAGTTAAGCGTGCTTGGGCGAGAATAGTACTAGGATGGGTGACCTCCTGGGAAGTCCTCGTGTTGCACCTCTTTTTTTTCACTTTTTTCCTCAACCGAAACGGTATTTTGCGACGAGGACGAGGGAACTGAAATCCAGCACCAGCACTTACTTTCAATCACAACCGACCCGATATTGATCTTTTACCTGACTATTCTTCGTCACAAATTAATTCCACGATAAGATATATCTCTGTGGAGCGGATCGAGCATCAACGTAGTCGGAATCGAGGATTAACTTGCTACGTTCGTCTGCTGTGGGCCCCGGGACTCGTTCGGGAAAAAACGTTACGCTCGCGCGCACGGACACATATAGCCACTGGCTGCGCAGGACATTGCAGGTGCGATTATACCAGCACTAATGCACCGGATCCCATCAGAACTCCGCAGTTAAGCGCGCTTGGGCGAGAGTAGTACTAGGATGGGTGACCTCCTGGGAAGTCCTCGTGTTGCACCTCTTTTTTTTCACTTTTTTTCTCAACCGAAGCGGTATTTTGCGACGAGGACGAGGGAACTGAAATCCAGCACCAGCACTTACTTTCAATCACAACCGACCCGATATTGATCTTTTACCTGACTATTCTTCGTCACAAATTAATTCCACGATAAGATATATCTCTGTGGAGCGGATCGAGCATCAACGTAGTCGGAATCGAGGATTAACTTGCTACGTTCGTCTGCTGTGGGCCCCGGGACTCGTTCGGGAAAAAACGTTACGCTCGCGCGCACGGACACATATAGCCACTGACTGCGCAGGACACTGCAGGTGCGATCATACCACCACTAATGCACCGGTTCCCATCAGAACTCCGCAGTTAAGCGCGCTTGGGCGAGAGTAGTACTAGGATGGGTGACCTCCTGGGAAGTCCTCGTGTTGCACCTCTTTTTTTTCACTTTTTTCCTCAACCGAAGCGGTATTTTGCGACGAGGACGAGGGAACTGAAATCCAGCACCAGCACTTACTTTCAATCACAACCGACCCGATATTGATCTTTTACCTGACTATTCTTCGTCACAAATTAATTCCACGATAAGATATATCTCTGTGGAGCGGATCGAGCATCAACGTAGTCGGAATCGAGGATTAACTTGCTACGTTCGTCTGCTGTGGGCCCCGGGACTCGTTCGGGAAAAAACGTTACGCTCGCGCGCACGGATACATATAGCCACTGACTGCGCAGGACATTGCAGGTGCGATCATACCAGCACTAATGCACCGGATCCCATCAGAACTCCGCAGTTAAGCGTGCTTGGGCGAAAGTAGTACAAGGATGGGTGACCTCCTGGGAAGTCCTCGTGTTGCACCTCTTTTTTTTCACTTTTTTCCTCAACCGAAGCGGTATTTTGCGACGAGGACGAGGGAACTGAAATCCAGCACTAGCACTTACTTTCAATCACAACCGACCCGATATTGATCTTTTACCTGACTATTCTTCGTCACAAATTAATTCCACGATAAGATATATCTCTGTGGAGCGGATCGAGCATCAACGTAGTCGGAATCGAGGATTAACTTGCTACGTTCGTCTGCTGTGGGCCCCGGGACTCGTTCGGGAAAAAACGGTACGCTCGCGCGCACGGACACATATAGCCACTGACTGTGCAGGACATTGCAGGTGCGATCATACCAGCACTAATGCACCGGATCCCATCAGAACTCCGCAGTTAAGCGTGCTTGGGCGAGAGTAGTACTAGGATGGGTGACCTCCTGGGAAGTCCTTGTGTTGCACCTCTTTTTTTTCACTTTTTTCCTCAACCGAAGCGGTATTTTGCGACGAGGACGAGGGAACTGAAATCCAGCACCAGCACTTACTTTCAATCACAACCGACCCGATATTGATCTTTTACCTGACTATTCTTCGTCACAAATTAATTCCACGATAAGATATATCTCTGTGGAGCGGATCGAGCATCAACGTAGTCGGAATCGAGGATTAACTTGCTACGTTCGTCTGCTGTGGGCCCCGGGACTCGTTCGGGAAAAAACGTTACGCTCGCGCGCACGGACACATATAGCCACTGACTGTGCAGGACATTGCAGGTGCGATCATACCAGCACTAATGCACCGGATCCCATCAGAACTCCGCAGTTAAGCGTGCTTGGGCGAGAGTAGTACTAGGATGGGTGACCTCCTGGGAAGTCCTCGTGTTGCACCTCTTTTTTTTCACTTTTTTCCTCAACCGAAGCGGTATTTTGCGACGAGGACGAGGGAACTGAAATCCAGCACCAGCACTTACTTTCAATCACAACCGACCCGATATTGATCTTTTACCTGACTATTCTTCGTCACAAATTAATTCCACGATAAGATATATCTCTGTGGAGCGGATCGAGCATCAACGTAGTCGGAATCGAGGATTAACTTGCTACGTTCGTCTGCTGTGGGCCCCGGGACTCGTTCGGGAAAAAACGTTACGCTCGCGCGCACGGACACATATAGCCACTGACTGCGCAGGACACTGCAGGTGCGATCATACCAGCACTAATGCACCGGTTCCCATCAGAACTCCGCAGTTAAGCGCGCTTGGGCGAGAGTAGTACTAGGATGGGTGACCTCCTGGGAAGTCCTCGTGTTGCACCTCTTTTTTTCACTTTTTTCCTCAACCGAAGCGGTATTTTGCGACGAGGACGAGGGAACTGAAATCCAGCACCAGCACTTACTTTCAATCACAACCGACCCGATATTGATCTTTTACCTGACTATTCTTCGTCACAAATTAATTCCACGATAAGATATATCTCTGTGGAGCAGATCGAGCATCAACGTAGTCGGAATCGAGGATTAACTTGCTACGTTCGTCTGCTGTGGGCCCCGGGACTCGTTCGGGAAAAAACGTTACGCTCGCGCGCACGGATACATATAGCCACTGACTGCGCAGGACATTACAGGTGCGATCATACCAGCACTAATGCATCGGATCCCATCAGAACTCCGCAGTTAAGCGTGCTTGGGCGAAAGTAGTACAAGGATGGGTGACCTCCTGGGAAGTCCTCGTGTTGCACCTCTTTTTTTTCACTTTTTTCCTCAACCGAAGCGGTATTTTGCGACGAGGACGAGGGAACTGAAATCCAGCACCAGCACTTACTTTCAATCACAACCGACCCGATATTGATCTTTTACCTGACTATTCTTCGTCACAAATTAATTCCACGATAAGATATATCTCTGTGGAGCGGATCGAGCATCAACGCAGTCGGAATCGAGGATTAACTTGCTACGTTCGTCTGCTGTGGGCCCCGGGACTCGTTCGGGAAAAAACGGTACGCTCGCGCGCACGGACACATATAGCCACTGACTGTGCAGGACATTGCAGGTGCGATCATACCAGCACTAATGCACCGGATCCCATCAGAACTCCGCAGTTAAGCGTGCTTGGGCGAGAGTAGTACTAGGATGGGTGACCTCCTGGGAAGTCCTCGTGTTGCACCTCTTTTTTTTCACTTTTTTCCTCAACCGAAACGGTATTTTGCGACGAGGACGAGGGAACTGAAATCCAGCACCAGCACTTACTTTCAATCACAACCGACCCGATATTGATCTTTTACCTGACTATTCTTCGTCACAAATTAATTCCACGATAAGATATATCTCTGTGGAGCGGATCGAGCATCAACGTAGTCGGAATCGAGGATTAACTTGCTACGTTCGTCTGCTGTGGGCCCCGGGACTCGTTCGGGAAAAAACGTTACGCTCGCGCGCACGGACACATATAGCCACTGGCTGTGCAGGACATTGCAGGTGTGATCATACCAGCACTAATGCACCGGATCCCATCAGAACTCCGCAGTTAAGCGTGCTTGGGCGAGAGTAGTACTAGGATGGGTGACCTCCTGGGAAGTCCTCGTGTTGCACCTCTTTTTTTTCACTTTTTTCCTCAACCGAAACGGTATTTTGCGACGAGGACGAGGGAACTGAAATCCAGCACCAGCACTTACTTTCAATCACAACCGACCCGATATTGATCTTTTACCTGACTATTCTTCGTCACAAATTAATTCCACGATAAGATATATCTCTGTGGAGCGGATCGAGCATCAACGTAGTCGGAATCGAGGATTAACTTGCTACGTTCGTCTGCTGTGGGCCCCGGGACTCGTTCGGGAAAAAACGTTACGCTCGCGCGCACGGACACATATAGCCACTGGCTGCGCAGGACATTGCAGGTGCGATTATACCAGCACTAATGCACCGGATCCCATCAGAACTCCGCAGTTAAGCGCGCTTGGGCGAGAGTAGTACTAGGATGGGTGACCTCCTGGGAAGTCCTCGTGTTGCACCTCTTTTTTTTCACTTTTTTTCTCAACCGAAGCGGTATTTTGCGACGAGGACGAGGGAACTGAAATCCAGCACCAGCACTTACTTTCAATCACAACCGACCCGATATTGATCTTTTACCTGACTATTCTTCGTCACAAATTAATTCCACGATAAGATATATCTCTGTGGAGCGGATCGAGCATCAACGTAGTCGGAATCGAGGATTAACTTGCTACGTTCGTCTGCTGTGGGCCCCGGGACTCGTTCGGGAAAAAACGTTACGCTCGCGCGCACGGACACATATAGCCACTGACTGCGCAGGACACTGCAGGTGCGATCATACCACCACTAATGCACCGGTTCCCATCAGAACTCCGCAGTTAAGCGCGCTTGGGCGAGAGTAGTACTAGGATGGGTGACCTCCTGGGAAGTCCTCGTGTTGCACCTCTTTTTTTTCACTTTTTTCCTCAACCGAAGCGGTATTTTGCGACGAGGACGAGGGAACTGAAATCCAGCACCAGCACTTACTTTCAATCACAACCGACCCGATATTGATCTTTTACCTGACTATTCTTCGTCACAAATTAATTCCACGATAAGATATATCTCTGTGGAGCGGATCGAGCATCAACGTAGTCGGAATCGAGGATTAACTTGCTACGTTCGTCTGCTGTGGGCCCCGGGACTCGTTCGGGAAAAAACGTTACGCTCGCGCGCACGGATACATATAGCCACTGACTGCGCAGGACATTGCAGGTGCGATCATACCAGCACTAATGCACCGGATCCCATCAGAACTCCGCAGTTAAGCGTGCTTGGGCGAAAGTAGTACAAGGATGGGTGACCTCCTGGGAAGTCCTCGTGTTGCACCTCTTTTTTTTCACTTTTTTCCTCAACCGAAGCGGTATTTTGCGACGAGGACGAGGGAACTGAAATCCAGCACTAGCACTTACTTTCAATCACAACCGACCCGATATTGATCTTTTACCTGACTATTCTTCGTCACAAATTAATTCCACGATAAGATATATCTCTGTGGAGCGGATCGAGCATCAACGTAGTCGGAATCGAGGATTAACTTGCTACGTTCGTCTGCTGTGGGCCCCGGGACTCGTTCGGGAAAAAACGGTACGCTCGCGCGCACGGACACATATAGCCACTGACTGTGCAGGACATTGCAGGTGCGATCATACCAGCACTAATGCACCGGATCCCATCAGAACTCCGCAGTTAAGCGTGCTTGGGCGAGAGTAGTACTAGGATGGGTGACCTCCTGGGAAGTCCTTGTGTTGCACCTCTTTTTTTTCACTTTTTTCCTCAACCGAAGCGGTATTTTGCGACGAGGACGAGGGAACTGAAATCCAGCACCAGCACTTACTTTCAATCACAACCGACCCGATATTGATCTTTTACCTGACTATTCTTCGTCACAAATTAATTCCACGATAAGATATATCTCTGTGGAGCGGATCGAGCATCAACGTAGTCGGAATCGAGGATTAACTTGCTACGTTCGTCTGCTGTGGGCCCCGGGACTCGTTCGGGAAAAAACGTTACGCTCGCGCGCACGGACACATATAGCCACTGACTGCGCAGGACACTGCAGGTGCGATCATACCAGCACTAATGCACCGGTTCCCATCAGAACTCCGCAGTTAAGCGCGCTTGGGCGAGAGTAGTACTAGGATGGGTGACCTCCTGGGAAGTCCTCGTGTTGCACCTCTTTTTTTTCACTTTTTTCCTCAACCGAAGCGGTATTTTGCGACGAGGACGAGGGAACTGAAATCCAGCACCAGCACTTACTTTCAATCACAACCGACCCGATATTGATCTTTTACCTGACTATTCTTCGTCACAAATTAATTCCACGATAAGATATATCTCTGTGGAGCAGATCGAGCATCAACGTAGTCGGAATCGAGGATTAACTTGCTACGTTCGTCTGCTGTGGGCCCCGGGACTCGTTCGGGAAAAAACGTTACGCTCGCGCGCACGGATACATATAGCCACTGACTGCGCAGGACATTGCAGGTGCGATCATACCAGCACTAATGCATCGGATCCCATCAGAACTCCGCAGTTAAGCGTGCTTGGGCGAAAGTAGTACAAGGATGGGTGACCTCCTGGGAAGTCCTCGTGTTGCACCTCTTTTTTTTCACTTTTTTCCTCAACCGAAGCGGTATTTTGCGACGAGGACGAGGGAACTGAAATCCAGCACCAGCACTTACTTTCAATCACAACCGACCCGATATTGATCTTTTACCTGACTATTCTTCGTCACAAATTAATTCCACGATAAGATATATCTCTGTGGAGCGGATCGAGCATCAACGTAGTCGGAATCGAGGATTAACTTGCTACGTTCGTCTGCTGTGGGCCCCGGGACTCGTTCGGGAAAAAACGGTACGCTCGCGCGCACGGACACATATAGCCACTGACTGTGCAGGACATTGCAGGTGCGATCATACCAGCACTAATGCACCGGATCCCATCAGAACTCCGCAGTTAAGCGTGCTTGGGCGAGAGTAGTACTAGGATGGGTGACCTCCTGGGAAGTCCTCGTGTTGCACCTCTTTTTTTTCACTTTTTTCCTCAACCGAAACGGTATTTTGCGACGAGGACGAGGGAACTGAAATCCAGCACCAGCACTTACTTTCAATCACAACCGACCCGATATTGATCTTTTACCTGACTATTCTTCGTCACAAATTAATTCCACGATAAGATATATCTCTGTGGAGCGGATCGAGCATCAACGTAGTCGGAATCGAGGATTAACTTGCTACGTTCGTCTGCTGTGGGCCCCGGGACTCGTTCGGGAAAAAACGTTACGCTCGCGCGCACGGACACATATAGCCACTGGCTGCGCAGGACATTGCAGGTGCGATTATACCAGCACTAATGCACCGGATCCCATCAGAACTCCGCAGTTAAGCGCGCTTGGGCGAGAGTAGTACTAGGATGGGTGACCTCCTGGGAAGTCCTCGTGTTGCACCTCTTTTTTTTCACTTTTTTTCTCAACCGAAGCGGTATTTTGCGACGAGGACGAGGGAACTGAAATCCAGCACCAGCACTTACTTTCAATCACAACCGACCCGATATTGATCTTTTACCTGACTATTCTTCGTCACAAATTAATTCCACGATAAGATATATCTCTGTGGAGCGGATCGAGCATCAACGTAGTCGGAATCGAGGATTAACTTGCTACGTTCGTCTGCTGTGGGCCCCGGGACTCGTTCGGGAAAAAACGTTACGCTCGCGCGCACGGACACATATAGCCACTGACTGCGCAGGACACTGCAGGTGCGATCATACCAGCACTAATGCACCGGTTCCCATCAGAACTCCGCAGTTAAGCGCGCTTGGGCGAGAGTAGTACTAGGATGGGTGACCTCCTGGGAAGTCCTCGTGTTGCACCTCTTTTTTTTCACTTTTTTCCTCAACCGAAGCGGTATTTTGCGACGAGGACGAGGGAACTGAAATCCAGCACCAGCACTTACTTTCAATCACAACCGACCCGATATTGATCTTTTACCTGACTATTCTTCGTCACAAATTAATTCCACGATAAGATATATCTCTGTGGAGCGGATCGAGCATCAACGTAGTCGGAATCGAGGATTAACTTGCTACGTTCGTCTGCTGTGGGCCCCGGGACTCGTTCGGGAAAAAACGTTACGCTCGCGCGCACGGATACATATAGCCACTGACTGCGCAGGACATTGCAGGTGCGATCATACCAGCACTAATGCACCGGATCCCATCAGAACTCCGCAGTTAAGCGTGCTTGGGCGAAAGTAGTACAAGGATGGGTGACCTCCTGGGAAGTCCTCGTGTTGCACCTCTTTTTTTTCACTTTTTTCCTCAACCGAAGCGGTATTTTGCGACGAGGACGAGGGAACTGAAATCCAGCACCAGCACTTACTTTCAATCACAACCGACCCGATATTGATCTTTTACCTGACTATTCTTCGTCACAAATTAATTCCACGATAAGATATATCTCTGTGGAGCGGATCGAGCATCAACGTAGTCGGAATCGAGGATTAACTTGCTACGTTCGTCTGCTGTGGGCCCCGGGACTCGTTCGGGAAAAAACGGTACGCTCGCGCGCACGGACACATATAGCCACTGACTGTGCAGGACACTGCAGGTGCGATCATACCACCACTAATGCACCGGTTCCCATCAGAACTCCGCAGTTAAGCGCGCTTGGGCGAGAGTAGTACTAGGATGGGTGACCTCCTGGGAAGTCCTCGTGTTGCACCTCTTTTTTTTCACTTTTTTCCTCAACCGAAGCGGTATTTTGCGACGAGGACGAGGGAACTGAAATCCAGCACCAGCACTTACTTTCAATCACAACCGACCCGATATTGATCTTTTACCTGACTATTCTTCGTCACAAATTAATTCCACGATAAGATATATCTCTGTGGAGCGGATCGAGCATCAACGTAGTCGGAATCGAGGATTAACTTGCTACGTTCGTCTGCTGTGGGCCCCGGGACTCGTTCGGGAAAAAACGTTACGCTCGCGCGCACGGATACATATAGCCACTGACTGCGCAGGACATTGCAGGTGCGATCATACCAGCACTAATGCACCGGATCCCATCAGAACTCCGCAGTTAAGCGTGCCTGGGCGAAAGTAGTACAAGGATGGGTGACCTCCTGGGAAGTCCTCGTGTTGCACCTCTTTTTTTTCACTTTTTTCCTCAACCGAAGCGGTATTTTGCGACGAGGACGAGGGAACTGAAATCCAGCACTAGCACTTACTTTCAATCACAACCGACCCGATATTGATCTTTTACCTGACTATTCTTCGTCACAAATTAATTCCACGATAAGATATATCTCTGTGGAGCGGATCGAGCATCAACGTAGTCGGAATCGAGGATTAACTTGCTACGTTCGTCTGCTGTGGGC
This sequence comes from Psophocarpus tetragonolobus, assembly GCA_037954015.1. NCBI lineage: Eukaryota > Viridiplantae > Streptophyta > Magnoliopsida > Fabales > Fabaceae > Psophocarpus > Psophocarpus tetragonolobus. The sequence goes on along the minus strand of CM075695.1, from coordinate 24,917,104 downwards.
CCCGGGACTCGTTCGGGAAAAAACGGTACGCTCGCGCGCACGGACACATATAGCCACTGACTGTGCAGGACATTGCAGGTGCGATCATACCAGCACTAATGCACCGGATCCCATCAGAACTACGCAGTTAAGCGTGCTTGGGCGAGAGTAGTACTAGGATGGGTGACCTCCTGGGAAGTCCTCGTGTTGCACCTCTTTTTTTTCACTTTTTTCCTCAACCGAAGCGGTATTTTGCGACGAGGACGAGGGAACTGAAATCCAGCACCAGCACTTACTTTCAATCACAACCGACCCGATATTGATCTTTTACCTGACTATTCTTCGTCACAAATTAATTCCACGATAAGATATATCTCTGTGGAGCGGATCGAGCATCAACGTAGTCGGAATCGAGGATTAACTTGCTACGTTCGTCTGCTGTGGGCCCCGGGACTCGTTCGGGAAAAAACGGTACGCTCGCGCGCACGGACACATATAGCCACTGACTGCGCAGGACATTGCAGGTGCGATCATACCAGCACTAATGCACCGTATCCCATCAGAACTCCGCAGTTAAGCGTGCTTGGGCGAGAGTAGTACTAGGATGGGTGACCTCATGGGAAGTCCTCGTGTTGCACCTCTTATTTTTCACTTTTTTCCTCAACCGAAGCGGTATTTTGCGACGAGGACGAGGGAACTGAAATCCAGCACCAGCACTTACTTTCAATCACAACCGACCCGATATTGATCTTTTACCTGACTATTCTTCGTCACAAATTAATTCCACGATAAGATATATGTCTGTGGAGCGGATCGAGCATCAACGTAGTCGGAATCGAGGATTAACTTGCTACGTTCGTCTGCTGTGGGCCCCGGGACTCGTTCGGGAAAAAACGGTACGCTCGCGCGCACGGACACATCTAGCCACTGACTGCGCAAGACATTGCAGGTGCGATCATACCAGCACTAATGCACCGGATCCCATCAGAACTCCGCAGTAAAGCGTGCTTGGGCGAGAGTAGTACTAGGATGGGTGACCTCCTGGGAAGTCCTCGTGTTGCACCTCTTTTTTTTGACTTTTTTCCTCAACCGAAGCGGTATTTTGCGACGAGGACGAGGGAACTGAAATCCAGCACCAGCACTTACTTTCAATCACAACCGACCCGATATTGATCTTTTACCTGACTATTCTTCGTCACAAATTAATTCCACGATAAGATATATCTCTGTGAAGCGGATCGAGCATCAACGTAGTCGGAATCGAGGATTAACTTGCTACGTTCGTCTGCTGTGGGCCCCGGGACTCGTTCGGGAAAGGAGGGTATGCTCGCGCGCACGGACACGTATAGCCACTGACTGCGCAGGACATTGCAGGTGCGATCATACCAGCACTAATGCACCGGATCCCATCAGAACTCCGCAGTTAAGCGTGCTTGGGCGAGAGTAGTACTAGGATGGGTGACCTCCTGGGAAGTCCTCGTGTTGCACCTCTTTTTTTTCCACTTTTTTCCTCAACCGAAGCGGTATTTTGCGACGAGGACGAGGGAACTGAAATCCAGCACCAGCACTTACTTTCAATCACAACCGACCCGATATTGATCTTTAACCTGACTATTCTTCGTCACAAATTAATTCCACGATAAGGTATATCTCTGTGGAGCGGATCGAGCATCAACGTAGTCGGAATCGAGGATTAACTTGCTACGTTCGTCTGCTGTGGGCCCCGGGACTCGTTCGGGAAAAAACGTTACGCTCGCGCGCACGGACACATATAGCCACTGACTGCGCAAGACATTGCAGGTGCGATCATACCAGCACTAATGCACCGGATCCCATCAAAACTCCGCAGTTAAGCGCGCTTGGGCGAGAGTAGTACTAGGATGGGTGACCTCCTGGGAAGTCCTCGTGTTGCACCTCTTTTTTTTCACTTTTTTCCTCAACCGAAGCGGTATTTTGCGACGAGGACGAGGGAACTGAAATCCAGCACCAGCACTTACTTTCAATCACAACCGACCCGATATTGATCTTTTACCTGACTATTCTTCGTCACAAATTAATTCCATGATAAGATATATCTCTGTGGAGCGGATCGAGCATCAACGTAGTCGGAATCGAGGATTAACTTGCTACGTTCGTCTGCTGTGGGCCCCGGGACTCGTTCGGGAAAAAACGTTACGCTCGCGCGCACGGATACATATAGCCACTGACTGCGCAGGACATTGCAGGTGCGATCATACCTGCACTAATGCACCGGATCCCATCAGAACTCCGCAGTTAAGCGTGCTTGGGCGAAAGTAGTACAAGGATGGGTGACCTCCTGGGAAGTCCTCGTGTTGCACCTCTTTTTTTTCACTTTTTTCCTCAACCGAAGCGGTATTTTGCGACGAGGACGAGGGAACTGAAATCCAGCACCAGCACTTACTTTCAATCACAACCGACCCGATATTGATCTTTTACCTGACTATTCTTCGTCACAAATTAATTCCACGATAAGATATATCTCTGTGGAGCGGATCGAGCATCAACGTAGTCGGAATCGAGGATTAACTTGCTACGTTCGTCTGCTGTGGGCCCCGGGACTCGTTCGGGAAAAAACGGTACGCTCGCGCGCACGGACACATATAGCCACTGACTGTGCAGGACATTGCAGGTGCGATCATACCAGCACTAATGCACCGGATCCCATCAGAACTCCGCAGTAAAGCGTGCTTGGGCGAGAGTAGTACTAGGATGGGTGACCTCCTGGGAAGTCCTCGTGTTGCACCTCTTTTTTTTCACTTTTTTCCTCAACCGAAGCGGTATTTTGCGACGAGGACGAGGGAACTGAAATCCAGCACCAGCACTTACTTTCAATCACAACCGACCCGATATTGATCTTTTACCTGACTATTCTTCGTCACAAATTAATTCCACGATAAGATATATCTCTGTGGAGCGGATCGAGCATCAACGTAGTCGGAATCGAGGATTAACTTGCTACGTTCGTCTGCTGTGGGCCCCGGGACTCGTTCGGGAAAAAACGTTACGCTCGCGCGCACGGACACATATAGCCACTGACTGCGCAGGACATTGCAGGTGCGATTATACCAGCACTAATGCACCGGATCCCATCAGAACTCCGCAGTTAAGCGCGCTTGGGCGAGAGTAGTACTAGGATGGGTGACCTCCTGGGAAGTCCTCGTGTTGCACCTCTTTTTTTTCACTTTTTTTCTCAACCGAAGCGGTATTTTGCGACGAGGACGAGGGAACTGAAATCCAGCACCAGCACTTACTTTCAATCACAACCGACCCGATATTGATCTTTTACCTGACTATTCTTCATCACAAATTAATTCCACGATAAGATATATCTCTGTGAAGCGGATCGAGCATCAACGTAGTCGGAATCGAGGATTAACTTGCTACGTTCGTCTGCTGTGGGCCCCGGGACTCGTTCGGGAAAAAACGGTACGCTCGCGCGCACGGACACATATAGCCACTGACTGTGCAGGACACTGCAGGTGCGATCATACCACCACTAATGCACCGGTTCCCATCAGAACTCCGCAGTTAAGCGCGCTTGGGCGAGAGTAGTACTAGGATGGGTGACCTCCTGGGAAGTCCTCGTGTTGCACCTCTTTTTTTTCACTTTTTTCCTCAACCGAAGCGGTATTTTGCGACGAGGACGAGGGAACTGAAATCCAGCACCAGCACTTACTTTCAATCACAACCGACCCGATATTGATCTTTTACCTGACTATTCTTCGTCACAAATTAATTCCACGATAAGATATATCTCTGTGGAGCGGATCGAGCATCAACGTAGTCGGAATCGAGGATTAACTTGCTACGTTCGTCTGCTGTGGGCCCCGGGACTCGTTCGGGAAAAAACGTTACGCTCGCGCGCACGGATACATATAGCCACTGACTGCGCAGGACATTGCAGGTGCGATCATACCAGCACTAATGCACCGGATCCCATCAGAACTCCGCAGTTAATCGTGCCTGGGCGAAAGTAGTACAAGGATGGGTGACCTCCTGGGAAGTCCTCGTGTTGCACCTCTTTTTTTTCACTTTTTTCCTCAACCGAAGCGGTATTTTGCGACGAGGACGAGGGAACTGAAATCCAGCACTAGCACTTACTTTCAATCACAACCGACCCGATATTGATCTTTTACCTGACTATTCTTCGTCACAAATTAATTCCACGATAAGATATATCTCTGTGGAGCGGATCGAGCATCAACGTAGTCGGAATCGAGGATTAACTTGCTACGTTCGTCTGCTGTGGGCCCCGGGACTCGTTCGGGAAAAAACGGTACGCTCGCGCGCACGGACACATATAGCCACTGACTGTGCAGGACATTGCAGGTGCGATCATACCAGCACTAATGCACCGGATCCCATCAGAACTACGCAGTTAAGCGTGCTTGGGCGAGAGTAGTACTAGGATGGGTGACCTCCTGGGAAGTCCTCGTGTTGCACCTCTTTTTTTTCACTTTTTTCCTCAACCGAAGCGGTATTTTGCGACGAGGACGAGGGAACTGAAATCCAGCACCAGCACTTACTTTCAATCACAACCGACCCGATATTGATCTTTTACCTGACTATTCTTCGTCACAAATTAATTCCACGATAAGATATATCTCTGTGGAGCGGATCGAGCATCAACGTAGTCGGAATCGAGGATTAACTTGCTACGTTCGTCTGCTGTGGGCCCCGGGACTCGTTCGGGAAAAAACGGTACGCTCGCGCGCACGGACACATATAGCCACTGACTGCGCAGGACATTGCAGGTGCGATCATACCAGCACTAATGCACCGTATCCCATCAGAACTCCGCAGTTAAGCGTGCTTGGGCGAGAGTAGTACTAGGATGGGTGACCTCATGGGAAGTCCTCGTGTTGCACCTCTTATTTTTCACTTTTTTCCTCAACCGAAGCGGTATTTTGCGACGAGGACGAGGGAACTGAAATCCAGCACCAGCACTTACTTTCAATCACAACCGACCCGATATTGATCTTTTACCTGACTATTCTTCGTCACAAATTAATTCCACGATAAGATATATGTCTGTGGAGCGGATCGAGCATCAACGTAGTCGGAATCGAGGATTAACTTGCTACGTTCGTCTGCTGTGGGCCCCGGGACTCGTTCGGGAAAAAACGGTACGCTCGCGCGCACGGACACATCTAGCCACTGACTGCGCAAGACATTGCAGGTGCGATCATACCAGCACTAATGCACCGGATCCCATCAGAACTCCGCAGTAAAGCGTGCTTGGGCGAGAGTAGTACTAGGATGGGTGACCTCCTGGGAAGTCCTCGTGTTGCACCTCTTTTTTTTGACTTTTTTCCTCAACCGAAGCGGTATTTTGCGACGAGGACGAGGGAACTGAAATCCAGCACCAGCACTTACTTTCAATCACAACCGACCCGATATTGATCTTTTACCTGACTATTCTTCGTCACAAATTAATTCCACGATAAGATATATCTCTGTGAAGCGGATCGAGCATCAACGTAGTCGGAATCGAGGATTAACTTGCTACGTTCGTCTGCTGTGGGCCCCGGGACTCGTTCGGGAAAGGAGGGTATGCTCGCGCGCACGGACACGTATAGCCACTGACTGCGCAGGACATTGCAGGTGCGATCATACCAGCACTAATGCACCGGATCCCATCAGAACTCCGCAGTTAAATGTGCTTGGGCGAGAGTAGTACTAGGATGGGTGACCTCCTGGGAAGTCCTCGTGTTGCACCTCTTTTTTTTCCACTTTTTTCCTCAACCGAAGCGGTATTTTGCGACGAGGACGAGGGAACTGAAATCCAGCACCAGCACTTACTTTCAATCACAACCGACCCGATATTGATCTTTAACCTGACTATTCTTCGTCACAAATTAATTCCGCGATAAGGTATATCTCTGTGGAGCGGATCGAGCATCAACGTAGTCGGAATCGAGGATTAACTTGCTACGTTCGTCTGCTGTGGGCCCCGGGACTCGTTCGGGAAAAAACGTTACGCTCGCGCGCACGGACACATATAGCCACTGACTGCGCAAGACATTGCAGGTGCGATCATACCAGCACTAATGCACCGGATCCCATCAAAACTCCGCAGTTAAGCGCGCTTGGGCGAGAGTAGTACTAGGATGGGTGACCTCCTGGGAAGTCCTCGTGTTGCACCTCTTTTTTTTCACTTTTTTCCTCAACCGAAGCGGTATTTTGCGACGAGGACGAGGGAACTGAAATCCAGCACCAGCACTTACTTTCAATCACAACCGACCCGATATTGATCTTTTACCTGACTATTCTTCGTCACAAATTAATTCCATGATAAGATATATCTCTGTGGAGCGGATCGAGCATCAACGTAGTCGGAATCGAGGATTAACTTGCTACGTTCGTCTGCTGTGGGCCCCGGGACTCGTTCGGGAAAAAACGTTACGCTCGCGCGCACGGATACATATAGCCACTGACTGCGCAGGACATTGCAGGTGCGATCATACCTGCACTAATGCACCGGATCCCATCAGAACTCCGCAGTTAAGCGTGCTTGGGCGAAAGTAGTACAAGGATGGGTGACCTCCTGGGAAGTCCTCGTGTTGCACCTCTTTTTTTTCACTTTTTTCCTCAACCGAAGCGGTATTTTGCGACGAGGACGAGGGAACTGAAATCCAGCACCAGCACTTACTTTCAATCACAACCGACCCGATATTGATCTTTTACCTGACTATTCTTCGTCACAAATTAATTCCACGATAAGATATATCTCTGTGGAGCGGATCGAGCATCAACGTAGTCGGAATCGAGGATTAACTTGCTACGTTCGTCTGCTGTGGGCCCCGGGACTCGTTCGGGAAAAAACGGTACGCTCGCGCGCACGGACACATATAGCCACTGACTGTGCAGGACATTGCAGGTGCGATCATACCAGCACTAATGCACCGGATCCCATCAGAACTCCGCAGTAAAGCGTGCTTGGGCGAGAGTAGTACTAGGATGGGTGACCTCCTGGGAAGTCCTCGTGTTGCACCTCTTTTTTTTCACTTTTTTCCTCAACCGAAGCGGTATTTTGCGACGAGGACGAGGGAACTGAAATCCAGCACCAGCACTTACTTTCAATCACAACCGACCCGATATTGATCTTTTACCTGACTATTCTTCGTCACAAATTAATTCCACGATAAGATATATCTCTGTGGAGCGGATCGAGCATCAACGTAGTCGGAATCGAGGATTAACTTGCTACGTTCGTCTGCTGTGGGCCCCGGGACTCGTTCGGGAAAAAACGTTACGCTCGCGCGCACGGACACATATAGCCACTGACTGCGCAGGACATTGCAGGTGCGATTATACCAGCACTAATGCACCGGATCCCATCAGAACTCCGCAGTTAAGCGCGCTTGGGCGAGAGTAGTACTAGGATGGGTGACCTCCTGGGAAGTCCTCGTGTTGCACCTCTTTTTTTTCACTTTTTTTCTCAACCGAAGCGGTATTTTGCGACGAGGACGAGGGAACTGAAATCCAGCACCAGCACTTACTTTCAATCACAACCGACCCGATATTGATCTTTTACCTGACTATTCTTCATCACAAATTAATTCCACGATAAGATATATCTCTGTGAAGCGGATCGAGCATCAACGTAGTCGGAATCGAGGATTAACTTGCTACGTTCGTCTGCTGTGGGCCCCGGGACTCGTTCGGGAAAGGAGGGTATGCTCGCGCGCACGGACACGTATAGCCACTGACTGCGCAGGACATTGCAGGTGCGATCATACCAGCACTAATGCACCGGATCCCATCAGAACTCCGCAGATAAGCGTGCTTGGGCGAGAGTAGTACTAGGATGGGTGACCTCCTGGGAAGTCCTCGTGTTGCACCTCTTTTTTTTCCACTTTTTTCCTCAACCGAAGCGGTATTTTGCGACGAGGACGAGGGAACTGAAATCCAGCACCAACACTTACTTTCAATCACAACCGACCCGATATTGATCTTTTACCTGACTATTCTTCGTCACAAATTAATTCCACGATAAGATATATCTCTGTGGAGCGGATCGAGCATCAACGTAGTCGGAATCGAGGATTAACTTGCTACGTTCGTCTGCTGTGGGCCCCGGGACTCGTTCGGGAAAAAACGGTACGCTCGCGCGCACGGACACATATAGCCACTGACTGCGCAGGACATTGCAGGTGCGATCATACCAGCACTAATGCACCGTATCCCATCAGAACTCCGCAGTTAAGCGTGCTTGGGCGAGAGTAGTACTAGGATGGGTGACCTCATGGGAAGTCCTCGTGTTGCACCTCTTATTTTTCACTTTTTTCCTCAACCGAAGCGGTATTTTGCGACGAGGACGAGGGAACTGAAATCCAGCACCAGCACTTACTTTCAATCACAACCGACCCGATATTGATCTTTTACCTGACTATTCTTCGTCACAAATTAATTCCACGATAAGATATATGTCTGTGGAGCGGATCGAGCATCAACGTAGTCGGAATCGAGGATTAACTTGCTACGTTCGTCTGCTGTGGGCCCCGGGACTCGTTCGGGAAAAAACGGTACGCTCGCGCGCACGGACACATCTAGCCACTGACTGCGCAAGACATTGCAGGTGCGATCATACCAGCACTAATGCACCGGATCCCATCAGAACTCCGCAGTAAAGCGTGCTTGGGCGAGAGTAGTACTAGGATGGGTGACCTCCTGGAAAGTCCTCGTGTTGCACCTCTTTTTTTTGACTTTTTTCCTCAACCGAAGCGGTATTTTGCGACGAGGACGAGGGAACTGAAATCCAGCACCAGCACTTACTTTCAATCACAACCGACCCGATATTGATCTTTTACCTGACTATTCTTCGTCACAAATTAATTCCACGATAAGATATATCTCTGTGAAGCGGATCGAGCATCAACGTAGTCGGAATCGAGGATTAACTTGCTACGTTCGTCTGCTGTGGGCCCCGGGACTCGTTCGGGAAACGAGGGTATGCTCGCGCGCACGGACACGTATAGCCACTGACTGCGCAGGACATTGCAGGTGCGATCATACCAGCACTAATGCACCGGATCCCATCAGAACTCCGCAGTTAAGCGTGCTTGGGCGAGAGTAGTACTAGGATGGGTGACCTCCTGGGAAGTCCTCGTGTTGCACCTCTTTTTTTTCCACTTTTTTCCTCAACCGAAGCGGTATTTTGCGACGAGGACGAGGGAACTGAAATCCAGCACCAGCACTTACTTTCAATCACAACCGACCCGATATTGATCTTTAACCTGACTATTCTTCGTCACAAATTAATTCCACGATAAGGTATATCTCTGTGGAGCGGATCGAGCATCAACGTAGTCGGAATCGAGGATTAACTTGCTACGTTCGTCTGCTGTGGGCCCCGGGACTCGTTCGGGAAAAAACGTTACGCTCGCGCGCACGGACACATATAGCCACTGACTGCGCAAGACATTACAGGTGCGATCATACCAGCACTAATGCACCGGATCCCATCAAAACTCCGCAGTTAAGCGCGCTTGGGCGAGAGTAGTACTAGGATGGGTGACCTCCTGGGAAGTCCTCGTGTTGCACCTCTTTTTTTTCACTTTTTTCCTCAACCGAAGCGGTATTTTGCGACGAGGACGAGGGAACTGAAATCCAGCACCAGCACTTACTTTCAATCACAACCGACCCGATATTGATCTTTTACCTGACTATTCTTCGTCACAAATTAATTCCACGATAAGATATATCTCTGTGGAGCGGATCGAGCATCAACGTAGTCGGAATCGAGGATTAACTTGCTACGTTCGTCTGCTGTGGGCCCCGGGACTCGTTCGGGAAAAAACGTTACGCTCGCGCGCACGGATACATATAGCCACTGACTGCGCAGGACATTGCAGGTGCGATCATACCTGCACTAATGCACTGGATCCCATCAGAACTCCGCAGTTAAGCGTGCTTGGGCGAAAGTAGTACAAGGATGGGTGACCTCCTGGGAAGTCCTCGTGTTGCACCTCTTTTTTTTCACTTTTTTCCTCAACCGAAGCGGTATTTTGCGACGAGGACGAGGGAACTGAAATCCAGCACCAGCACTTACTTTCAATCACAACCGACCCGATATTGATCTTTTACCTGACTATTCTTCGTCACAAATTAATTCCACGATAAGATATATCTCTGTGGAGCGGATCGAGCATCAACGTAGTCGGAATCGAGGATTAACTTGCTACGTTCGTCTGCTGTGGGCCCCGGGACTCGTTCGGGAAAAAACGGTACGCTCGCGCGCACGGACACATATAGCCACTGACTGTGCAGGACATTGCAGGTGCGATCATACCAGCACTAATGCACCGGATCCCATCAGAACTCCGCAGTAAAGCGTGCTTGGGCGAGAGTAGTACTAGGATGGGTGACCTCCTGGGAAGTCCTCGTGTTGCACCTCTTTTTTTTCACTTTTTTCCTCAACCGAAGCGGTATTTTGCGACGAGGACGAGGGAACTGAAATCCAGCACCAGCACTTACTTTCAATCACAACCGACCCGATATTGATCTTTTACCTGACTATTCTTCGTCACAAATTAATTCCACGATAAGATATATCTCTGTGGAGCGGATCGAGCATCAACGTAGTCGGAATCGAGGATTAACTTGCTACGTTCGTCTGCTGTGGGCCCCGGGACTCGTTCGGGAAAAAACGTTACGCTCGCGCGCACGGACACATATAGCCACTGACTGCGCAGGACATTGCAGGTGCGATTATACCAGCACTAATGCACCGGATCCCATCAGAACTCCGCAGTTAAGCGCGCTTGGGCGAGAGTAGTACTAGGATGGGTGACCTCCTGGGAAGTCCTCGTGTTGCACCTCTTTTTTTTCACTTTTTTTCTCAACCGAAGCGGTATTTTGCGACGAGGACGAGGGAACTGAAATCCAGCACCAGCACTTACTTTCAATCACAACCGACCCGATATTGATCTTTTACCTGACTATTCTTCGTCACAAATTAATTCCACGATAAGATATATCTCTGTGAAGCGGATCGAGCATCAACGTAGTCGGAATCGAGGATTAACTTGCTACGTTCGTCTGCTGTGGGCCCCGGGACTCGTTCGGGAAAGGAGGGTATGCTCGCGCGCACGGACACGTATAGCCACTGACTGCGCAGGACATTGCAGGTGCGATCATACCAGCACTAATGCACCGGATCCCATCAGAACTCCGCAGATAAGCGTGCTTGGGCGAGAGTAGTACTAGGATGGGTGACCTCCTGGGAAGTCCTCGTGTTGCACCTCTTTTTTTTCCACTTTTTTCCTCAACCGAAGCGGTATTTTGCGACGAGGACGAGGGAACTGAAATCCAGCACCAACACTTACTTTCAATCACAACCGACCCGATATTGATCTTTTACCTGACTATTCTTCGTCACAAATTAATTCCACGATAAGATATATCTCTGTGGAGCGGATCGAGCATCAACATAGTCGGAATCGAGGATTAACTTGCTACGTTCGTCTGCTGTGGGCCCCGGGACTTGTTCGGGAAAAAACGGTACGCTCGCGCGCACGGACACATCTAGCCACTGACTGTGCAAGACATTGCAGGTGCGATCATACCAGCACTAATGCACCGGATCCCATCAGAACTCCGCAGTAAAGCGTGCTTGGGCGAGAGTAGTACTAGGATGGGTGACCTCCTGGGAAGTCCTCGTGTTGCACCTCTTTTTTTTGACTTTTTTCCTCAACCGAAGCGGTATTTTGCGACGAGGACGAGGGAACTAAAATCCAGCACCAGCACTTACTTTCAATCACAACCGACCCGATATTGATCTTTTACCTGACTATTCTTCGTCACAAATTAATTCCATGATAAGATATATCTCTGTGAAGCGGATCGAGCATCAACGTAGTCGGAATCGAGGATTAACTTGCTACGTTCGTCTGCTGTGGGCCCCGGGACTCGTTCGGGAAAGGAGGGTATGCTCGCGCGCACGGACACGTATAGCCACTGACTGCGCAGGACATTGCAGGTGCGATCATACCAGCACTAATGCACCGGATCCCATCAGAACTCCGCAGTTAAGCGTGCTTGGGCGAGAGTAGTACTAGGATGGGTGACCTCCTGGGAAGTCCTCGTGTTGCACCTTTTTTTTTCCACTTTTTTCCTCAACCGAAGCGGTATTTTGCGACGAGGACGAGGGAACTGAAATCCAGCACCAGCACTTACTTTCAATAACAACCGACCCGATATTGATCTTTAACCTGACTATTCTTCGTCACAAATTAATTCCACGATAAGATATATCTCTGTGGAGCGGATCGAGCATCAACGTAGTCGGAATCGAGGATTAACTTGCTACGTTCGTCTGCTGTGGGCCCCGGGACTCGTTCGGGAAAAAACGTTACGCTCGCGCGCACGGACACATATAGCCACTGACTGCGCAAGACATTGCAGGTGCGATCATACCAGCACTAATGCACCGGATCCCATCAAAACTCCGCAGTTAAGCGCGCTTGGGCGAGAGTAGTACTAGGATGGGTGACCTCCTGGGAAGTCCTCGTGTTGCACCTCTTTTTTTTCACTTTTTTCCTCAACCGAAGCGGTATTTTGCGACGAGGACGACGGAACTGAAATCCAGCACCAGCACTTACTTTCAATCACAACCGACCCGATATTGATCTTTTACCTGACTATTCTTCGTCACAAATTAATTCCACGATAAGATATATCTCTGTGGAGCGGATCGAGCATCAACGTAGTCGGAATCGAGGATTAACTTGCTACGTTCGTCTGCTGTAGGCCCCGGGACTCGTTCGGGAAAAAACGGTACGCTCGCGCGCACGGACACATATAGCCACTGACTGCGCAGGACATTGCAGGTGCGATCATACCAGCACTAATGCACCGTATCCCATCAGAACTCCGCAGTTAAGCGTGCTTGGGCGAGAGTAGTACTAGGATGGGTGACCTCCTGGGAAGTCCTCGTGTTGCACCTTTTTTTTTTCACTTTTTTCCTCAACCGAAGCGGTATTTTGCGACGAGGACGAGGGAACTGAAATCCAGCACCAGCACTTACTTTCAATCACAACCGACCCGATATTGATCTTTTACCTGACTATTCTTCGTCACAAATTAATTCCACGATAAGATATATGTCTGTGGAGCGGATCGAGCATCAACGTAGTCGGAATCGAGGATTAACTTGCTACGTTCGTCTGCTGTGGGCCCCGGGACTCGTTCGGGAAAAAACGGTACGCTCGCGCGCACGGACACATATAGCCACTGACTGCGCAGGACATTGCAGGTGCGATCATACCAGCACTAATGCACCGTATCCCATCAGAACTCCGCAGTTAAGCGTGCTTGGGCGAGAGTAGTACTAGGATGGGTGACCTCCTGGGAAGTCCTCGTGTTGCATCTCTTTTTTTTCACTGTTTTCCTCAACCGAAGCGGTATTTTGAGACGAGGACGAGGGAACTAAAATCCAGCACCAGCACTTACTTTCAATCACAACCGACCTGATATTGATCTTCTACCTGACTATTCTTCGTCACAAATTAATTCCACGATAAGATATATCTCTGTGGAGCGGATCGAGCATCGACGTAGTCGGAATCGAGGATTAACTTGCTACGTTCGTCTGCTGTGGTCCCCCGGGACTCGTTCGGGAAAAACGGTACGCTCGCGTGCACGGACACATATAGCCACTGACTGCGCAGGACACTGCAGGTGCGATCATACCAGCACTAATGCACCGGATCCCATCAGAACTCCGCAGTTAAGCGTGCTTGGGCGAGAGTAGTACTAGGATGGGTGACCTCCTGGGAAGTCCTCGTGTTGCACCTCTTTTTTTTCACTTTTTTCCTCAACCGAAGCGGTATTTTGCGACGAGGACGAGGGAACTGAAATCCAGCACCAGCACTTACTTTCAATCACAACCGACCCGATATTGATCTTTTACCTGACTATTCTTCGTCACAAATTAATTCCACGATAAGATATATCTCTGTGGAGCGGATCGAGCATCAACGTAGTCGGAATCGAGGATTAACTTGCTACGTTCGTCTGCTGTGGGCCCCGGGACTCGTTCGGGAAAAAACGGTACGCTCGCGCGCACGGACACATATAGCCACTCACTGCGCAAGACATTGCAGGTGCGATCATACCAGCACTAATGCACCGGATCCCATCAGAACTCCGCAGTTAAGCGTGCTTGGGCGTGAGTAGTACTAGGATGGGTGACCTCCTGGGAAGTCCTCGTGTTGCACCTCTTTTTTTTCACTTTTTTCCTCAACCGAAGCGGTATTTTGCGACCAGGACGAGGGAACTGAAATCCAGCACCAGCACTTACTTTCAATCACAACCGACCCGATATTGATCTTTTACCTGACTATTCTTCGTCACAAATTAATTCCACGATAAGATATATCTCTGTGGAGCGGATCGAGCATCAACGTAGTCGGAATCGAGGATTAACTTGCTACGTTCGTCTGCTGTGGGCCCCGGGACTCGTTCAAGAAAAAACGTTACGCTCGCGCGCACGGACACATATAGCCACTGACTGCGCAGGACATTGCAGGTGCGATTATACCAGCACTAATGCACCGGATCCCATCAGAACTCCGCAGTTAAGCGCGCTTGGGCGAGAGTAGTACTAGGATGGGTGACCTCCTGGGAAGTCCTCGTGTTGCACCTCTTTTTTTTCACTTTTTTTCTCAACCGAAGCGATATTTTGCGACGAGGACGAGGGAACTGAAATCCAGCACCAGCACTTACTTTCAATCACAACCGACCCGATATTGATCTTTTACCTGACTATTCTTCGTCACAAATTAATTCCACGATAAGATATATCTCTGTGAAGCGGATCGAGCATCAACATAGTCGGAATCGAGGATTAACTTGCTACGTTCGTCTGCTGTGGGCCCCGGGAGTCGTTCGGGAAAGGAGGGTATGCTCGCGCGCACGGACACGTATAGCCACTGACTGCGCAGGACATTGCAGGTGCGATCATACCAGCACTAATGCACCGGATCCCATCAGAACTCCGCAGATAAGCGTGCTTGGGCGAGAGTAGTACTAGGATGGGTGACCTCCTGGGAAGTCCTCGTGTTGCACCTCTTTTTTTTCCACTTTTTTCCTCAACCGAAGCGGTATTTTGCGACGAGGACGAGGGAACTGAAATCCAGCACCAACACTTACTTTCAATCACAACCGACCCGATATTGATCTTTTACCTGACTATTCTTCGTCACAAATTAATTCCACGATAAGATATATGTCTGTGGAGCGGATCGAGCATCAACGTAGTCGGAATCGAGGATTAACTTGCTACGTTCGTCTGCTGTGGGCCCCGGGACTCGTTCGGGAAAAAAGGGTACGCTCGCGCGCACGGACACATCTAGCCACTGACTGCGCAAGACATTGCAGGTGCGATCATACCAGCACTAATGCACCGGATCCCATCAGAACTCCGCAGTAAAGCGTGCTTGGGCGAGAGTAGTACTAGGATGGGTGACCTCCTGGGAAGTCCTCGTGTTGCACCTCTTTTTTTTGACTTTTTTCCTCAACCGAAGCGGTATTTTGCGACGAGGACGAGGGAACTGAAATCCAGCACCAGCACTTACTTTCAATCACAACCGACCCGATATTGATCTTTTACCTGACTATTCTTCGTCACAAATTAATTCCACGATAAGATATATCTCTGTGAAGCGGATCGAGCATCAACGTAGTCGGAATCGAGGATTAACTTGCTACGTTCGTCTGCTGTGGGCCCCGGGACTCGTTCGGGAAAGGAGGGTATGCTCGCGCGCACGGACACGTATAGCCACTGACTGCGCAGGACATTGCAGGTGCGATCATACCAGCACTAATGCACCGGATCCCATCAGAACTCCGCAGTTAAGCGTGCTTGGGCGAGAGTAGTACTAGGATGGGTGACCTCCTGGGAAGTCCTCGTGTTGCACCTCTTTTTTTTCCACTTTTTTCCTCAACCGAAGCGGTATTTTGCGACGAGGATGAGGGAACTGAAATCCAGCACCAGCACTTACTTTCAATCACAACCGACCCGATATTGATCTTTTACCTGACTATTCTTCGTCACAAATTAATTCCACGATAAGATATATCTCTGTGGAGCGGATCGAGCATCAACGTAGTCGGAATCGAGGATTAACTTGCTACGTTCGTCTGCTGTGGGCCCCGGGACTCGTTCGGGAAAAAACGTTACGCTCGCGCGCACGGACACATATAGCCACTGACTGCGCAAGACATTGCAGGTGCGATCATACCAGCACTAATGCACCGGATCCCATCAGAACTCCGCAGTTAAGCGTGCTTGGGCGAGAGTAGTACTAGGATGGGTGACCTCCTGGGAAGTCCTCGTGTTGCACCTCTTTTTTTTCACTTTTTTCCTCAACCGAAGCGGTATTTTGCGACGAGGACGAGGGAACTGAAATCCAGCACCAGCACTTACTTTCAATCACAACCGACCCGATATTGATCTTTTACCTGACTATTCTTCGTCACAAATTAATTCCACGATAAGATATATCTCTGTGGAGCGGATCGAGCATCAACGTAGTCGGAATCGAGGATTAACTTGCTACGTTCGTCTGCTGTGGGCCCCGGGACTCGTTCGGGAAAAAACGTTACGCTCGCGCGCACGGACACATATAGCCACTGACTGCGCAGGACATTGCAGGTGCGATTATACCAGCACTAATGCACCGGATCCCATCAGAACTCCGCAGTTAAGCGCGCTTGGGCGAGAGTAGTACTAGGATGGGTGACCTCCTGGGAAGTCCTCGTGTTGCACCTCTTTTTTTTCACTTTTTTTCTCAACCGAAGCGGTATTTTGCGACGAGGACGAGGGAACTGAAATCCAGCACCAGCACTTACTTTCAATCACAACCGACCCGATATTGATCTTTTACCTGACTATTCTTCGTCACAAATTAATTCCACGATAAGATATATCTCTGTGAAGCGGATCGAGCATCAACGTAGTCGGAATCGAGGATTAACTTGCTACGTTCGTCTGCTGTGGGCCCCGGGACTCGTTCGGGAAAGGAGGGTATGCTCGCGCGCACGGACACGTATAGCCACTGACTGCGCAGGACATTGCAGGTGCGATCATACCAGCGCTAATGCACCGGATCCCATCAGAACTCCGCAGATAAGCGTGCTTGGGCGAGAGTAGTACTAGGATGGGTGACCTCCTGGGAAGTCCTCGTGTTGCACCTCTTTTTTTTCCACTTTTTTCCTCAACCGAAGCGGTATTTTGCGACGAGGACGAGGGAACTGAAATCCAGCACCAACACTTACTTTCAATCACAACCGACCCGATATTGATCTTTTACCTGACTATTCTTCGTCAAAATTAATTCCACGATAAGATATATCTCTGTGGAGCGGATCGAGCATCAACGTAGTCGGAATCGAGGATTAACTTGCTACGTTCGTCTGCTGTGGGCCCCGGGACTCGTTCGGGAAAAAACGGTACGCTCGCGCGCACGGACACATATAGCCACTGACTGCGCAGGACATTGCAGGTGCGATCATACCAGCACTAATGCACCGTATCCCATCAGAACTCCGCAGTTAAGCGTGCTTGGGCGAGAGTAGTACTAGGATGGGTGACCTCATGGGAAGTCCTCGTGTTGCACCTCTTTTTTTCACTTTTTTCCTCAACCGAAGCGGTATTTTCCGACGAGGACGAGGGAACTGAAATCCAGCACCAGCACTTACTTTCAATCACAACTGACCCGATATTGATCTTTTACCTGACTATTCTTCGTCACAAATTAATTCCACGATAAGATATATGTCTGTGGAGCGGATCGAGCATCAACGTAGTCGGAATCGAGGATTAACTTGCTACGTTCGTCTGCTGTGGGCCCCGGGACTCGTTCGGGAAAAAACGGTACGCTCGCGCGCACGGACACATCTAGCCACTGACTGCGCAAGACATTGCAGGTGCTATCATACCAGCACTAATGCACCGGATCCCATCAGAACTCCGCAGTAAAGCGTGCTTGGGCGAGAGTAGTACTAGGATGGGTGACCTCCTGGGAAGTCCTCGTGTTGCACCTCTTTTTTTTGACTTTTTTCCTCAACCGAAGCGGTATTTTGCGACGAGGACGAGGGAACTGAAATCCAGCACCAGCACTTACTTTCAATCACAACCGACCCGATATTGATCTTTTACCTGACTATTCTTCGTCACAAATTAATTCCACGATAAGATATATCTCTGTGAAGCGGATCGAGCATCAACGTAGTCGGAATCGAGGATTAACTTGCTACGTTCGTCTGCTGTGGGCCCCGGGACTCGTTCGGGAAAGGAGGGTATGCTCGCGCGCACGGACACGTATAGCCACTGACTGCGCAGGACATTGCAGGTGCGATCATACCAGCACTAATGCACCGGATCCCATCAGAACTCCGCAGTTAAGCGTGCTTGGGCGAGAGTAGTACTAGGATGGGTGACCTCCTGGGAAGTCCTCGTGTTGCACCTCTTTTTTTTGACTTTTTTCCTCAACCGAAGCGGTATTTTGCGACGAGGACGAGGGAACTGAAATCCAGCACCAGCACTTACTTTCAATCACAACCGACCCGATATTGATCTTTTACCTGACTATTCTTCGTCACAAATTAATTCCACGATAAGATATATCTCTGTGAAGCGGATCGAGCATCAACGTAGTCGGAATCGAGGATTAACTTGCTACGTTCGTCTGCTGTGGGCCCCGGGACTCGTTCGGGAAAGGAGGGTATGCTCGCGCGCACGGACACGTATAGCCACTGACTGCGCAGGACATTGCAGGTGCGATCATACCAGCACTAATGCACCGGATCCCATCAGAACTCCGCAGTTAAGCGTGCTTGGGCGAGAGTAGTACTAGGATGGGTGACCTCCTGGGAAGTCCTCGTGTTGCACCTCTTTTTTTTCCACTTTTTTCCTCAACCGAAGCGGTATTTTGCGACGAGGACGAGGGAACTGAAATCCAGCACCAGCACTTACTTTCAATCACAACCGACCCGATATTGATCTTTTACCTGACTATTCTTCGTCACAAATTAATTCCACGATAAGATATATCTCTGTGAAGCGGATCGAGCATCAACGTAGTCGGAATCGAGGATTAACTTGCTACGTTCGTCTGCTGTGGGCCCCGGGACTCGTTCGGGAAAGGAGGGTATGCTCGCGCGCACGGACACGTATAGCCACTGACTGCGCAGGACATTGCAGGTGCGATCATACCAGCGCTAATGCACCGGATCCCATCAGAACTCCGCAGATAAGCGTGCTTGGGCGAGAGTAGTACTAGGATGGGTGACCTCCTGGGAAGTCCTCGTGTTGCACCTCTTTTTTTTCCACTTTTTTCCTCAACCGAAGCGGTATTTTGCGACGAGGACGAGGGAACTGAAATCCAGCACCAACACTTACTTTCAATCACAACCGACCCGATATTGATCTTTTACCTGACTATTCTTCGTCAAAATTAATTCCACGATAAGATATATCTCTGTGGAGCGGATCGAGCATCAACGTAGTCGGAATCGAGGATTAACTTGCTACGTTCGTCTGCTGTGGGCCCCGGGACTCGTTCGGGAAAAAACGGTACGCTCGCGCGCACGGACACATATAGCCACTGACTGCGCAGGACATTGCAGGTGCGATCATACCAGCACTAATGCACCGTATCCCATCAGAACTCCGCAGTTAAGCGTGCTTGGGCGAGAGTAGTACTAGGATGGGTGACCTCATGGGAAGTCCTCGTGTTGCACCTCTTTTTTTCACTTTTTTCCTCAACCGAAGCGGTATTTTCCGACGAGGACGAGGGAACTGAAATCCAGCACCAGCACTTACTTTCAATCACAACTGACCCGATATTGATCTTTTACCTGACTATTCTTCGTCACAAATTAATTCCACGATAAGATATATGTCTGTGGAGCGGATCGAGCATCAACGTAGTCGGAATCGAGGATTAACTTGCTACGTTCGTCTGCTGTGGGCCCCGGGACTCGTTCGGGAAAAAACGGTACGCTCGCGCGCACGGACACATCTAGCCACTGACTGCGCAAGACATTGCAGGTGCGATCATACCAGCACTAATGCACCGGATCCCATCAGAACTCCGCAGTAAAGCGTGCTTGGGCGAGAGTAGTACTAGGATGGGTGACCTCCTGGGAAGTCCTCGTGTTGCACCTCTTTTTTTTGACTTTTTTCCTCAACCGAAGCGGTATTTTGCGACGAGGACGAGGGAACTGAAATCCAGCACCAGCACTTACTTTCAATCACAACCGACCCGATATTGATCTTTTACCTGACTATTCTTCGTCACAAATTAATTCCACGATAAGATATATCTCTGTGAAGCGGATCGAGCATCAACGTAGTCAGAATCGAGGATTAACTTGCTACGTTCGTCTGCTGTGGGCCCCGGGACTCGTTCGGGAAAGGAGGGTATGCTCGCGCGCACGGACACGTATAGCCACTGACTGCGCAGGACATTGCAGGTGCGATCATACCAGCACTAATGCACCGGATCCCATCAGAACTCCGCAGTTAAGCGTGCTTGGGCGAGAGTAGTACTAGGATGGGTGACCTCCTGGGAAGTCCTCGTGTTGCACCTCTTTTTTTTGACTTTTTTCCTCAACCGAAGCGGTATTTTGCGACGAGGACGAGGGAACTGAAATCCAGCACCAGCACTTACTTTCAATCACAACCGACCCGATATTGATCTTTTACCTGACTATTCTTCGTCACAAATTAATTCCACGATAAGATATATCTCTGTGAAGCGGATCGAGCATCAACGTAGTCGGAATCGAGGATTAACTTGCTACGTTCGTCTGCTGTGGGCCCCGGGACTCGTTCGGGAAAGGAGGGTATGCTCGCGCGCACGGACACGTATAGCCACTGACTGCGCAGGACATTGCAGGTGCGATCATACCAGCACTAATGCACCGGATCCCATCAGAACTCCGCAGTTAAGCGTGCTTGGGCGAGAGTAGTACTAGGATGGGTGACCTCCGGGGAAGTCCTCGTGTTGCACCTCTTTTTTTTCCACTTTTTTCCTCAACCGAAGCGGTATTTTGCGACGAGGACGAGGGAACTGAAATCCAGCACCAGCACTTACTTTCAATCACAACCGACCCGATATTGATCTTTTACCTGACTATTCTTCGTCACAAATTAATTCCACGATAAGATATATCTCTGTGGAGCGGATCGAGCATCAACGTAGTCGGAATCGAGGATTAACTTGCTACGTTCGTCTGCTGTGGGCCCCGGGACTCGTTCGGGAAAAAACGTTAGCTCGCGCGCACGAACACATATAGCCACTGACTGCGCAAGACATTGCAGGTGCGATCATACCAGCACTAATGCACCGGATCCCATCAAAACTCCGCAGTTAAGCGCGCTTGGGCGAGAGTAGTACTAGGATGGGTGACCTCCTGGGAAGTCCTCGTGTTGCACCTCTTTTTTTTCACTTTTTTCCTCAACCGAAGCGGTATTTTTCGACGAGGACGACGGAACTGAAATCCAGCACCAGCACTTACTTTCAATCACAACCGACCCGATATTGATCTTTTACCTGACTATTCTTCGTCACAAATTAATTCCACGATAAGATATATCTCTGTGGAGCGGATCGAGCATCAACGTAGTCGGAATCGAGGATTAACTTGCTACGTTCGTCTGCTGTAGGCCCCGGGACTCGTTCGGGAAAAAACGGTACGCTCGCGCGCACGGACACATATAGCCACTGACTGCGCAGGACATTGCAGGTGCGATCATACCAGCACTAATGCATCGTATCCCATCAGAACTCCGCAGTTAAGCGTGCTTGGGCGAGAGTAGTACTAGGATGGGTGACCTCCTGGGAAGTCCTCGTGTTGCACCTTTTTTTTTCACTTTTTTCCTCAACCGAAGCGGTATTTTGCGACGAGGACGAGGGAACTGAAATCCAGCACCAGCACTTACTTTCAATCACAACCGACCCGATATTGATCTTTTACCTGACTATTCTTCGTCACAAATTAATTCCACGATAAGATATATGTCTGTGGAGCGGATCGAGCATCAACGTAGTCGGAATCGAGGATTAACTTGCTACGTTCGTCTGCTGTGGGCCCCGGGACTCGTTCGGGAAAAAACGGTACGCTCGCGCGCACGGACACATATAGCCACTGACTGCGCAGGACATTGCAGGTGCGATCATACCAGCACTAATGCACCGTATCCCATCAGAACTCCGCAGTTAAGCGTGCTTGGGCGAGAGTAGTACTAGGATGGTTGACCTCCTGGGAAGTCCTCGTGTTGCACCTCTTTTTTTTCACTGTTTTCCTCAACCGAAGCGGTATTTTGAGACGAGGACGAGGGAACTAAAATCCAGCACCAGCACTTACTTTCAATCACAACCGACCTGATATTGATCTTTTACCTGACTATTCTTCGTCACAAATTAATTCCACGATAAGATATATCTCTGTGGAGCAGATCGAGCATCAACGTAGTCGGAATCGAGGATTAACTTGCTACGTTCGTCTGCTGTGGTCCCCCGGGACTCGTTCGGGAAAAACGGTACGCTCGCGTGCACGGACACATATAGCCACTGACTGCGCAGGACACTGCAGGTGCGATCATACCAGCACTAATGCACCGGATCCCATCAGAACTCCGCAGTTAAGCGTGCTTGGGCGAGAGTAGTACTAGGATGGGTGACCTCCTGGGAAGTCCTCGTGTTGCACCTCTTTTTTTTCACTTTTTTCCTCAACCGAAGCGGTATTTTGCGACGAGGACGAGGGAACTGAAATCCAGCACCAGCACTTACTTTCAATCACAACCGACCCGATATTGATCTTTTACCTGACTATTCTTCGTCACAAATTAATTCCACGATAAGATATATCTCTGTGGAGCGGATCGAGCATCAACGTAGTCGGAATCGAGGATTAACTTGCTACGTTTGTCTGCTGTGGGCCCCGGGACTCGTTCGGGAAAAAACGGTACGCTCGCGCGCACGGACACATATAGCCACTCACTGCGCAAGACATTGCAGGTGCGATCATACCAGCACTAATGCACCGGATCCCATCAGAACTCCGCAGTTAAGCGTGCTTGGGCGTGAGTAGTACTAGGATGGGTGACCTCCTGGGAAGTCCTCGTGTTGCACCTCTTTTTTTTCACTTTTTTCCTCAACCGAAGCGGTATTTTGCGACCAGGACGAGGGAACTGAAATCCAGCACCAGCACTTACTTTCAATCACAACCGACCCGATATTGATCTTTTACCTGACTATTCTTCGTCACAAATTAATTCCACGATAAGATATATCTCTGTGGAGCGGATCGAGCATCAACGTAGTCGGAATCGAGGATTAACTTGCTACGTTCGTCTGCTGTGGGCCCCGGGACTCGTTCGGGAAAAAACGTTACGCTCGCGCGCACGGACACATATAGCCACTGACTGCGCAGGACATTGCAGGTGCGATTATACCAGCACTAATGCACCGGATCCCATCAGAACTCCGCAGTTAAGCGCGCTTGGGCGAGAGTAGTACTAGGATGGGTGACCTCCTGGGAAGTCCTCGTGTTGCACCTCTTTTTTTTCACTTTTTTTCTCAACCGAAGCGGTATTTTGCGACGAGGACGAGGGAACTGAAATCCAGCACCAGCACTTACTTTC
Organism: Psophocarpus tetragonolobus; assembly: GCA_037954015.1. Classification (NCBI taxonomy): domain Eukaryota; kingdom Viridiplantae; phylum Streptophyta; class Magnoliopsida; order Fabales; family Fabaceae; genus Psophocarpus; species Psophocarpus tetragonolobus. Next base: position 24,893,445 of record CM075695.1, on the reverse strand, counting down.
AATCACAACCGACCCGATATTGATCTTTTACCTGACTATTCTTCGTCACAAATTAATTCCACGATAAGATATATCTCTGTGAAGCGGATCGAGCATCAACATAGTCGGAATCGAGGATTAACTTGCTACGTTCGTCTGCTGTGGGCCCCGGGAGTCGTTCGGGAAAGGAGGGTATGCTCGCGCGCACGGACACGTATAGCCACTGACTGCGCAGGACATTGCAGGTGCGATCATACCAGCACTAATGCACCGGATCCCATCAGAACTCCGCAGATAAGCGTGCTTGGGCGAGAGTAGTACTAGGATGGGTGACCTCCTGGGAAGTCCTCGTGTTGCACCTCTTTTTTTTCCACTTTTTTCCTCAACCGAAGCGGTATTTTGCGACGAGGACGAGGGAACTGAAATCCAGCACCAACACTTACTTTCAATCACAACCGACCCGATATTGATCTTTTACCTGACTATTCTTCGTCACAAATTAATTCCACGATAAGATATATGTCTGTGGAGCGGATCGAGCATCAACGTAGTCGGAATCGAGGATTAACTTGCTACGTTCGTCTGCTGTGGGCCCCGGGACTCGTTCGGGAAAAAACGGTACGCTCGCGCGCACGGACACATCTAGCCACTGACTGCGCAAGACATTGCAGGTGCGATCATACCAGCACTAATGCACCGGATCCCATCAGAACTCCGCAGTAAAGCGTGCTTGGGCGAGAGTAGTACTAGGATGGGTGACCTCCTGGGAAGTCCTCGTGTTGCACCTCTTTTTTTTGACTTTTTTCCTCAACCGAAGCGGTATTTTGCGACGAGGACGAGGGAACTGAAATCCAGCACCAGCACTTACTTTCAATCACAACCGACCCGATATTGATCTTTTACCTGACTATTCTTCGTCACAAATTAATTCCATGATAAGATATATCTCTGTGAAGCGGATCGAGCATCAACGTAGTCGGAATCGAGGATTAACTTGCTACGTTCGTCTGCTGTGGGCCCCGGGACTCGTTCGGGAAAGGAGGGTATGCTCGCGCGCACGGACACGTATAGCCACTGACTGCGCAGGACATTGCAGGTGCGATCATACCAGCACTAATGCACCGGATCCCATCAGAACTCCGCAGTTAAGCGTGCTTGGGCGAGAGTAGTACTAGGATGGGTGACCTCCTGGGAAGTCCTCGTGTTGCACCTCTTTTTTTTCCACTTTTTTCCTCAACCGAAGCGGTATTTTGCGACGAGGATGAGGGAACTGAAATCCAGCACCAGCACTTACTTTCAATCACAACCGACCCGATATTGATCTTTTACCTGACTATTCTTCGTCACAAATTAATTCCACGATAAGATATATCTCTGTGGAGCGGATCGAGCATCAACGTAGTCGGAATCGAGGATTAACTTGCTACGTTCGTCTGCTGTGGGCCCCGGGACTCGTTCGGGAAAAAACGTTACGCTCGCGCGCACGGACACATATAGCCACTGACTGCGCAAGACATTGCAGGTGCGATCATACCAGCACTAATGCACCGGATCCCATCAGAACTCCGCAGTTAAGCGTGCTTGGGCGAGAGTAGTACTAGGATGGGTGACCTCCTGGGAAGTCCTCGTGTTGCACCTCTTTTTTTTCACTTTTTTCCTCAACCGAAGCGGTATTTTGCGACGAGGACGAGGGAACTGAAATCCAGCACCAGCACTTACTTTCAATCACAACCGACCCGATATTGATCTTTTACCTGACTATTCTTCGTCACAAATTAATTCCACGATAAGATATATCTCTGTGGAGCGGATCGAGCATCAACGTAGTCGGAATCGAGGATTAACTTGCTACGTTCGTCTGCTGTGGGCCCCGGGACTCGTTCGGGAAAAAACGTTACGCTCGCGCGCACGGACACATATAGCCACTGACTGCGCAGGACATTGCAGGTGCGATTATACCAGCACTAATGCACCGGATCCCATCAGAACTCCGCAGTTAAGCGCGCTTGGGCGAGAGTAGTACTAGGATGGGTGACCTCCTGGGAAGTCCTCGTGTTGCACCTCTTTTTTTTCACTTTTTTTCTCAACCGAAGTGGTATTTTGCGACGAGGACGAGGGAACTGAAATCCAGCACCAGCACTTACTTTCAATCACAACCGACCCGATATTGATCTTTTACCTGACTATTCTTCGTCACAAATTAATTCCACGATAAGATATATCTCTGTGAAGCGGATCGAGCATCAACGTAGTCGGAATCGAGGATTAACTTGCTACGTTCGTCTGCTGTGGGCCCCGGGACTCGTTCGGGAAAGGAGGGTATGCTCGCGCGCACGGACACGTATAGCCACTGACTGCGCAGGACATTGCAGGTGCGATCATACCAGCGCTAATGCACCGGATCCCATCAGAACTCCGCAGATAAGCGTGCTTGGGCGAGAGTAGTACTAGGATGGGTGACCTCCTGGGAAGTCCTCGTGTTGCACCTCTTTTTTTTCCACTTTTTTCCTCAACCGAAGCGGTATTTTGCGACGAGGACGAGGGAACTGAAATCCAGCACCAACACTTACTTTCAATCACAACCGACCCGATATTGATCTTTTACCTGACTATTCTTCGTCAAAATTAATTCCACGATAAGATATATCTCTGTGGAGCGGATCGAGCATCAACGTAGTCGGAATCGAGGATTAACTTGCTACGTTCGTCTGCTGTGGGCCCCGGGACTCGTTCGGAAAAAACGGTACGCTCGCGCGCACGGACACATATAGCCACTGACTGCGCAGGACATTGCAGGTGCGATCATACCAGCACTAATGCACCGTATCCCATCAGAACTCCGCAGTTAAGCGTGCTTGGGCGAGAGTAGTACTAGGATGGGTGACCTCATGGGAAGTCCTCGTGTTGCACCTCTTTTTTTTCACTTTTTTCCTCAACCGAAGCGGTATTTTCCGACGAGGACGAGGGAACTGAAATCCAGCACCAGCACTTACTTTCAATCACAACTGACCCGATATTGATCTTTTACCTGACTATTCTTCGTCACAAATTAATTCCACGATAAGATATATGTCTGTGGAGCGGATCGAGCATCAACGTAGTCGGAATCGAGGATTAACTTGCTACGTTCGTCTGCTGTGGGCCCCGGGACTCGTTCGGGAAAAAACGGTACGCTCGCGCGCACGGACACATCTAGCCACTGACTGCGCAAGACATTGCAGGTGCGATCATACCAGCACTAATGCACCGGATCCCATCAGAACTCCGCAGTAAAGCGTGCTTGGGCGAGAGTAGTACTAGGATGGGTGACCTCCTGGGAAGTCCTCGTGTTGCACCTCTTTTTTTTGACTTTTTTCCTCAACCGAAGCGGTATTTTGCGACGAGGACGAGGGAACTGAAATCCAGCACCAGCACTTACTTTCAATCACAACCGACCCGATATTGATCTTTTACCTGACTATTCTTCGTCACAAATTAATTCCACGATAAGATATATCTCTGTGAAGCGGATCGAGCATCAACGTAGTCGGAATCGAGGATTAACTTGCTACGTTCGTCTGCTGTGGGCCCCGGGACTCGTTCGGGAAAGGAGGGTATGCTCGCGCGCACGGACACGTATAGCCACTGACTGCGCAGGACATTGCAGGTGCGATCATACCAGCACTAATGCACCGGATCCCATCAGAACTCCGCAGTTAAGCGTGCTTGGGCGAGAGTAGTACTAGGATGGGTGACCTCCTGGGAAGTCCTCGTGTTGCACCTCTTTTTTTTCCACTTTTTTCCTCAACCGAAGCGGTATTTTGCGACGAGGACGAGGGAACTGAAATCCAGCACCAACACTTACTTTCAATCACAACCGACCCGATATTGATCTTTTACCTGACTATTCTTCGTCACAAATTAATTCCACGATAAGATATATGTCTGTGGAGCGGATCGAGCATCAACGTAGTCGGAATCGAGGATTAACTTGCTACGTTCGTCTGCTGTGGGCCCCGGGACTCGTTCGGGAAAAAACGGTACGCTCGCGCGCACGGACACATCTAGCCACTGACTGCGCAAGACATTGCAGGTGCGATCATACCAGCACTAATGCACCGGATCCCATCAGAACTCCGCAGTAAAGCGTGCTTGGGCGAGAGTAGTACTAGGATGGGTGACCTCCTGGGAAGTCCTCGTGTTGCACCTCTTTTTTTTGACTTTTTTCCTCAACCGAAGCGGTATTTTGCGACGAGGACGAGGGAACTGAAATCCAGCACCAGCACTTACTTTCAATCACAACCGACCCGATATTGATCTTTTACCTGACTATTCTTCGTCACAAATTAATTCCATGATAAGATATATCTCTGTGAAGCGGATCGAGCATCAACGTAGTCGGAATCGAGGATTAACTTGCTACGTTCGTCTGCTGTGGGCCCCGGGACTCGTTCGGGAAAGGAGGGTATGCTCGCGCGCACGGACACGTATAGCCACTGACTGCGCATGACATTGCAGGTGCGATCATACCAGCACTAATGCACCGGATCCCATCAGAACTCCGCAGTTAAGCGTGCTTGGGCGAGAGTAGTACTAGGATGGGTGACCTCCTGGGAAGTCCTCGTGTTGCACCTCTTTTTTTTCCACTTTTTTCCTCAACCGAAGCGGTATTTTGCGACGAGGATGAGGGAACTGAAATCCAGCACCAGCACTTACTTTCAATCACAACCGACCCGATATTGATCTTTTACCTGACTATTCTTCGTCACAAATTAATTCCACGATAAGATATATCTCTGTGGAGCGGATCGAGCATCAACGTAGTCGGAATCGAGGATTAACTTGCTACGTTCGTCTGCTGTGGGCCCCGGGACTCGTTCGGGAAAAAACGTTACGCTCGCGCGCACGGACACATATAGCCACTGACTGCGCAAGACATTGCAGGTGCGATCATACCAGCACTAATGCACCGGATCCCATCAGAACTCCGCAGTTAAGCGTGCTTGGGCGAGAGTAGTACTAGGATGGGTGACCTCCTGGGAAGTCCTCGTGTTGCACCTCTTTTTTTTCACTTTTTTCCTCAACCGAAGCGGTATTTTGCGACGAGGACGAGGGAACTGAAATCCAGCACCAGCACTTACTTTCAATCACAACCGACCCGATATTGATCTTTTACCTGACTATTCTTCGTCAAAAATTAATTCCACGATAAGATATATCTCTGTGGAGCGGATCGAGCATCAACGTAGTCGGAATCGAGGATTAACTTGCTACGTTCGTCTGCTGTGGGCCCCGGGACTCGTTCGGGAAAAAACGTTACGCTCGCGCGCACGGACACATATAGCCACTGACTGCGCAGGACATTGCAGGTGCGATTATACCAGCACTAATGCACCGGATCCCATCAGAACTCCGCAGTTAAGCGCGCTTGGGCGAGAGTAGTACTAGGATGGGTGACCTCCTGGGAAGTCCTCGTGTTGCACCTCTTTTTTTTCACTTTTTTTCTCAACCGAAGCGGTATTTTGCGACGAGGACGAGGGAACTGAAATCCAGCACCAGCACTTACTTTCAATCACAACCGACCCGATATTGATCTTTTAACTGACTATTCTTCGTCACAAATTAATTCCACGATAAGATATATCTCTGTGAAGCGGATCGAGCATCAACGTAGTCGGAATCGAGGATTAACTTGCTACGTTCGTCTGCTGTGGGCCCCGGGACTCGTTCGGGAAAGGAGGGTATGCTCGCGCGCACGGACACGTATAGCCACTGACTGCGCAGGACATTGCAGGTGCGATCATACCAGCGCTAATGCACCGGATCCCATCAGAACTCCGCAGATAAGCGTGCTTGGGCGAGAGTAGTACTAGGATGGGTGACCTCCTGGGAAGTCCTCGTGTTGCACCTCTTTTTTTTCCACTTTTTTCCTCAACCGAAGCGGTATTTTGCGACGAGGACGAGGGAACTGAAATCCAGCACCAACACTTACTTTCAATCACAACCGACCCGATATTGATCTTTTACCTGACTATTCTTCGTCAAAATTAATTCCACGATAAGATATATCTCTGTGGAGCGGATCGAGCATCAACGTAGTCGGAATCGAGGATTAACTTGCTACGTTCGTCTGCTGTGGGCCCCGGGACTCGTTCGGGAAAAAACGGTACGCTCGCGCGCACGGACACATATAGCCACTGACTGCGCAGGACATTGCAGGTGCGATCATACCAGCACTAATGCACCGTATCCCATCAGAACTCCGCAGTTAAGCGTGCTTGGGCGAGAGTAGTACTAGGATGGGTGACCTCATGGGAAGTCCTCGTGTTGCACCTCTTTTTTTTCACTTTTTTCCTCAACCGAAGCGGTATTTTCCGACGAGGACGAGGGAACTGAAATCCAGCACCAGCACTTACTTTCAATCACAACTGACCCGATATTGATCTTTTACCTGACTATTCTTCGTCACAAATTAATTCCACGATAAGATATATGTCTGTGGAGCGGATCGAGCATCAACGTAGTCGGAATCGAGGATTAACTTGCTACGTTCGTCTGCTGTGGGCCCCGGGACTCGTTCGGGAAAAAACGGTACGCTCGCGCGCACGGACACATCTAGCCACTGACTGCGCAAGACATTGCAGGTGCGATCATACCAGCACTAATGCACCGGATCCCATCAGAACTCCGCAGTAAAGCGTGCTTGGGCGAGAGTAGTACTAGGATGGGTGACCTCCTGGGAAGTCCTCGTGTTGCACCTCTTTTTTTTGACTTTTTTCCTCAACCGAAGCGGTATTTTGCGACGAGGACGAGGGAACTGAAATCCAGCACCAGCACTTACTTTCAATCACAACCGACCCGATATTGATCTTTTACCTGACTATTCTTCGTCACAAATTAATTCCACGATAAGATATATCTCTGTGAAGCGGATCGAGCATCAACGTAGTCGGAATCGAGGATTAACTTGCTACGTTCGTCTGCTGTGGGCCCCGGGACTCGTTCGGGAAAGGAGGGTATGCTCGCGCGCACGGACACGTATAGCCACTGACTGCGCAGGACATTGCAGGTGCGATCATACCAGCACTAATGCATCGGATCCCATCAGAACTCCGCAGTTAAGCGTGCTTGGGCGAGAGTAGTACTAGGATGGGTGACCTCCTGGGAAGTCCTCGTGTTGCACCTCTTTTTTTTCCACTTTTTTCCTCAACCGAAGCGGTATTTTGCGACGAGGATGAGGGAACTGAAATCCAGCACCAGCACTTACTTTCAATCACAACCGACCCGATATTGATCTTTTACCTGACTATTCTTCGTCACAAATTAATTCCACGATAAGATATATCTCTGTGGAGCGGATCGAGCATCAACGTAGTCGGAATCGAGGATTAACTTGCTACGTTCGTCTGCTCTGGGCCCCGGGACTCGTTCGGGAAAAAACGGTACGCTCGCGCGCACGGACACATATAGCCATTGACTGCGCAGGACGTTGCAGGTGCGATCATACCAGCACTAATGCACTGGATCCCATCAGAACTCTGCAGTTAAGCGTGCTTGGGCGAGAGTAGTACTAGGATGGGTGACCTCCTGGGAAGTCCTCGTGTTGCACCTCTTTTTTTTCACTTTTTTCCTCAACCGAAGCGGTATTTTGCGACGAGGACGAGGGAACTGAAATCCAGCACCAGCACTTACTTTCAATCACAACCGACCCGATATTGATCTTTTACCTGACTATTCTTCGTCAAAAATTAATTCCACGATAAGATATATCTCTGTGGAGCGGATCGAGCATCAACGTAGTCGGAATCGAGGATTAACTTGCTACGTTCGTCTGCTGTGGGCCCCGGGACTCGTTCGGGAAAAAACGTTACGCTCGCGCGCACGGACACATATAGCCACTGACTGCGCAGGACATTGCAGGTGCGATTATACCAGCACTAATGCACCGGATCCCATCAGAACTCCGCAGTTAAGCGCGCTTGGGCGAGAGTAGTACTAGGATGGGTGACCTCCTGGGAAGTCCTCGTGTTGCACCTCTTTTTTTTCACTTTTTTTCTCAACCGAAGCGGTATTTTGCGACGAGGACGAGGGAACTGAAATCCAGCACCAGCACTTACTTTCAATCACAACCGACCCGATATTGATCTTTTACCTGACTATTCTTCGTCACAAATTAATTCCACGATAAGATATATCTCTGTGAAGCGGATCGAGCATCAACGTAGTCGGAATCGAGGATTAACTTGCTACGTTCGTCTGCTGTGGGCCCCGGGACTCGTTCGGGAAAGGAGGGTATGCTCGCGCGCACGGACACGTATAGCCACTGACTGCGCAGGACATTGCAGGTGCGATCATACCAGCACTAATGCACCGGATCCCATCAGAACTCCGCAGATAAGCGTGCTTGGGCGAGAGTAGTACTAGGATGGGTGACCTCCTGGGAAGTCCTCGTGTTGCACCTCTTTTTTTTCCACTTTTTTCCTCAACCGAAGCGGTATTTTGCGACGAGGACGAGGGAACTGAAATCCAGCACCAACACTTACTTTCAATCACAACCGACCCGATATTGATCTTTTACCTGACTATTCTTCGTCACAAATTAATTCCACGATAAGATATATCTCTGTGGAGCGGATCGAGCATCAACGTAGTCGGAATCGAGGATTAACTTGCTACGTTCGTCTGCTGTGGGCCCCGGGACTCGTTCGGGAAAAAACGGTACGCTCGCGCGCACGGACACATATAGCCACTGACTGCGCAGGACATTGCAGGTGCGATCATACCAGCACTAATGCACCGTATCCCATCAGAACTCCGCAGTTAAGCGTGCTTGGGCGAGAGTAGTACTAGGATGGGTGACCTCATGGGAAGTCCTCGTGTTGCACCTCTTTTTTTTCACTTTTTTCCTCAACCGAAGCGGTATTTTGCGACGAGGACGAGGGAACTGAAATCCAGCACCAGCACTTACTTTCAATCACAACCGACCCGATATTGATCTTTTACCTGACTATTCTTCGTCACAAATTAATTCCACGATAAGATATATGTCTGTGGAGCGGATCGAGCATCAACGTAGTCGGAATCGAGGATTAACTTGCTACGTTCGTCTGCTGTGGGCCCCGGGACTCGTTCGGGAAAAAACGGTACGCTCGCGCGCACGGACACATATAGCCACTGACTGCGCAGGACATTGCAGGTGCGATCATACCAGCACTAATGCACCGTATCCCATCAGAACTCCGCAGTTAAGCGTGCTTGGGCGAGAGTAGTACTAGGATGGGTGACCTCATGGGAAGTCCTCGTGTTGCACCTCTTTTTTTTCACTTTTTTCCTCAACCGAAGCGGTATTTTGCGACGAGGACGAGGGAACTGAAATCCAGCACCAGCACTTACTTTCAATCACAACTGACCCGATATTGATCTTTTACCTGACTATTCTTCGTCACAAATTAATTCCACGATAAGATATATGTCTGTGGAGCGGATCGAGCATCAACGTAGTCGGAATCGAGGATTAACTTGCTACGTTCGTCTGCTGTGGGCCCCGGGACTCGTTCGGGAAAAAACGGTACGCTCGCGCGCACGGACACATCTAGCCACTGACTGCGCAAGACATTGCAGGTGCGATCATACCAGCACTAATGCACCGGATCCCATCAGAACTCCGCAGTAAAGCGTGCTTGGGCGAGAGTAGTACTAGGATGGGTGACCTCCTGGGAAGTCCTCGTGTTGCACCTCTTTTTTTTGACTTTTTTCCTCAACCGAAGCGGTATTTTGCGACGAGGACGAGGGAACTGAAATCCAGCACCAGCACTTACTTTCAATCACAACCGACCCGATATTGATCTTTTACCTGACTATTCTTCGTCACAAATTAATTCCACGATAAGATATATCTCTGTGAAGCGGATCGAGCATCAACGTAGTCGGAATCGAGGATTAACTTGCTACGTTCGTCTGCTGTGGGCCCCGGGACTCGTTCGGGAAAGGAGGGTATGCTCGCGCGCACGGACACGTATAGCCACTGACTGCGCAGGACATTGCAGGTGCGATCATACCAGCACTAATGCACCGGATCCCATCAGAACTCCGCAGTTAAGCGTGCTTGGGCGAGAGTAGTACTAGGATGGGTGACCTCCTGGGAAGTCCTCGTGTTGCACCTCTTTTTTTTCCACTTTTTTCCTCAACCGAAGCGGTATTTTGCGACGAGGATGAGGGAACTGAAATCCAGCACCAGCACTTACTTTCAATCACAACCGACCCGATATTGATCTTTTACCTGACTATTCTTCGTCACAAATTAATTCCACGATAAGATATATCTCTGTGGAGCGGATCGAGCATCAACGTAGTCGGAATCGAGGATTAACTTGCTACGTTCGTCTGCTGTGGGCCCCGGGACTCGTTCGGGAAAAAACGTTACGCTCGCGCGCACGGACACATATAGCCACTGACTGCGCAAGACATTGCAGGTGCGATCATACCAGCACTAATGCACCGTATCCCATCAGAACTCCGCAGTTAAGCGTGCTTGGGCGAGAGTAGTACTAGGATGGGTGACCTCCTGGGAAGTCCTCGTGTTGCACCTCTTTTTTTTCACTGTTTTCCTCAACCGAAGCGGTATTTTGCGACGAGGACGAGGGAACTAAAATCCAGCACCAGCACTTACTTTCAATCACAACCGACCTGATATTGATCTTTTACCTGACTATTCTTCGTCACAAATTAATTCCACGATAAGATATATCTCTGTGGAGCGGATCGAGCATCAACGTAGTCGGAATCGAGGATTAACTTGCTACGTTCGTCTGCTGTGGGCCCTGGGACTCGTTCGGGAAAAAACGTTACGCTCGCGCGCACGGACACATATAGCCACTGACTGCGCAAGACATTGCAGGTGCGATCATACCAGCACTAATGCACCGGATCCCATCAAAACTCCGCAGTTAAGCGCGCTTGGGCGAGAGTAGTACTAGGATGGGTGACCTCCTGGGAAGTCCTCGTGTTGCACCTCTTTTTTTTCACTTTTTTCCTCAACCGAAGCGGTATTTTGCGACGAGGACGACGGAACTGAAATCCAGCACCAGCACTTACTTTCAATCACAACCGACCCGATATTGATCTTTTACCTGACTATTCTTCGTCACAAATTAATTCCACGATAAGATATATCTCTGTGGAGCGGATCGAGCATCAACGTAGTCGGAATCGAGGATTAACTTGCTACGTTCGTCTGCTGTGGGCCCCGGGACTCGTTCGGGAAAAAACGGTACGCTCGCGCGCACGGACACATATAGCCACTGACTGCGCAGGACATTGCAGGTGCGATCATACCAGCACTAATGCACCGTATCCCATCAGAACTCCGCAGTTAAGCGTGCTTGGGCGAGAGTAGTACTAGGATGGGTGACCTCTTGGGAAGTCCTCGTGTTGCACCTCTTTTTTTTCACTTTTTTCCTCAACCGAAGCGGTATTTTGCGACGAGGACGAGGGAACTGAAATCCAGCACCAGCACTTACTTTCAATCACAACCGACCCGATATTGATCTTTTACCTGACTATTCTTCGTCACAAATTAATTCCACGATAAGATATATGTCTGTGGAGCGGATCGAGCATCAACGTAGTCGGAATCGAGGATTAACTTGCTACGTTCGTCTGCTGTGGGCCCCAGGACTCGTTCGGGAAAAAACGGTACGCTCACGCGCACGGACACATATAGCCACTGACTGCGCAAGACATTGCAGGTGCGATCATACCAGCACTAATGCACCGGATCCCATCAGAACTCCGCAGTAAAGCGTGCTTGGGCGAGAGTAGTACTAGGATGGGTGACCTCCTGGGAAGTCCTCGTGTTGCACCTCTTTTTTTTCACTTTTTTCCTCAACCGAAGCGGTATTTTGCGACGAGGACGAGGGAACTGAAATCCAGCACCAGCACTTACTTTCAATCACAACCAACCCGATATTGATCTTTTACCTGACTATTCTTCGTCACAAATTAATTCCACGATAAGATATATCTCTGTGGAGCGGATCGAGCATCAACGTAGTCGGAATCGAGGATTAACTTGCTACGTTCGTCTGCTGTGGGCCCCGGGACTCGTTCGGGAAAAAACGGTACGCTCGCGCGCACAGACACATATAGCCACTGACTGCGCAGGACATTGCAGGTGCGATCGTACCAGCACTAATGCACCGGATCCCATCAGAACTCCGCAGTTAAGCGTGCTTGGGCGAGAGTAGTACTAGGATGGGTGACCTCCTGGGAAGTCCTCGTGTTGCACCTCTTTTTTTTCACTTTTTTCCTCAACCGAAGCGGTATTTTGCGACGAGGACGAGGGAACTGAAATCCAGCACCAGCACTTACTTTCAATCACAACCGACCCGATATTGATCTTTTACCTGACTATTCTTCGTCACAAATTAATTCCACGATAAGATATATCTCTGTGGAGCGGATCGAGCATCAACGTAGTCGGAATCGAGGATTAACTTGCTACGTTCGTCTGCTGTGGGCCCCGGGACTCGTTCGGGAAAAAACGGTACGCTCGCGCGCACGGACACATCTAGCCACTGACTGCGCAAGACATTGCAGGTGCGATCATACCAGCACTAATGCACCGGATCCCATCAGAACTCCGCAGTAAAGCGTGCTTGGGCGAGAGTAGTACTAGGATGGGTGACCTCCTGGGAAGTCCTCGTGTTGCACCTCTTTTTTTTGACTTTTTTCCTCAACCGAAGCGGTATTTTGCGACGAGGACGAGGGAACTGAAATCCAGCACCAGCACTTACTTTCAATCACAACCGACCCGATATTGATCTTTTACCTGACTATTCTTCGTCACAAATTAATTCCACGATAAGATATATCTCTGTGAAGCGGATCGAGCATCAACGTAGTCGGAATCGAGGATTAACTTGCTACGTTCGTCTGCTGTGGGCCCCGGGACTCGTTCGGGAAAGGAGGGTATGCTCGCGCGCACGGACACGTATAGCCACTGACTGCGCAGGACATTGCAGGTGCGATCATACCAGCACTAATGCACCGGATCCCATCAGAACTCCGCAGTTAAGCGTGCTTGGGCGAGAGTAGTACTAGGATGGGTGACCTCCTGGGAAGTCCTCGTGTTGCACCTCTTTTTTTTCCACTTTTTTCCTCAACCGAAGCGGTATTTTGCGACGAGGACGAGGGAACTGAAATCCAGCACCAGCACTTACTTTCAATCACAACCGACCCGATATTGATCTTTTACCTGACTATTCTTCGTCACAAATTAATTCCACGATAAGATATATCTCTGTGGAGCGGATCGAGCATCAACGTAGTCGGAATCGAGGATTAACTTGCTACGTTCGTCTGCTGTGGGCCCCGGGACTCGTTCGGGAAAAAACGTTACGCTCGCGCGCACAGACACATATAGCCACTGACTGCGCAGGACATTGCAGGTGCGATCATACCAGCACTAATGCACTGTATCCCATCAGAACTTCGCAGTTAAGCGTGCTTGGGCGAGAGTAGTACTAGGATGGGTGACCTCCTGGGAAGTCCTCGTGTTGCACCTCTTTTTTTTCACTTTTTTCCTCAACCGAAGCGGTATTTTGCGACGAGGACGAGGGAACTGAAATCCAGCACCAGCACTTACTTTCAATCACAACCGACCCGATATTGATCTTTTACCTGACTATTCTTCGTCACAAATTAATTCCACGATAAGATATATGTCTGTGGAGCGGATCGAGCATCAACGTAGTCGGAATCGAGGATTAACTTGCTACGTTCGTCTGCTGTGGGCCCCGGGACTCGTTCGGGAAAAAACGGTACGCTCGCGCGCACGGACACATATAGCCACTGACTGCGCAGGACATTGCAGGTGCGATCATACCAGCACTAATGCACCGTATCCCATCAGAACTCCGCAGTTAAGCGTGCTTGGGCGAGAGTAGTACTAGGATGGGTGACCTCTTGGGAAGTCCTCGTGTTGCACCTCTTTTTTTTCACTGTTTTCCTCAACCGAAGCGGTATTTTGCGACGAGGACGAGGGAACTAAAATCCAGCACCAGCACTTACTTTCAATCACAACCGACCTGATATTGATCTTTTACCTGACTATTCTTCGTCACAAATTAATTCCACGATAAGATATATCTCTGTGGAGCGGATCGAGCATCAACGTAGTCGGAATCGAGGATTAACTTGCTACGTTCGTCTGCTGTGGGCCCCGGGACTCGTTCGGGAAAAAACGGTACGCTCGCGCGCACGGACACATATAGCCACTGACTGCGCAGGACATTGCAGGTGCGATCATACCAGCACTAATGCACCGGATCCCATCAGAACTCCGCAGTTAAGCGTGCTTGGGCGAGAGTAGTACTAGGATGGGTGACCTCCTGGGAAGTCCTCATGTTGCACCTCTTTTTTTTCACTTTTTTCCTCAACCGAAGCGTTCGTCTGCTGTGGGCCCCGGGACTCGTCCGGGAAAAAACGTTACGCTCGCGCGCACGGACACATATAGCCACTGATTGCGCAAGACATTGCAGGTGCGATCATACCAGCACTAATGCACCGGATCCCATCAAAACTCCGCAGTTAAGCGCGCTTGGGCGAGAGTAGTACTAGGATGGGTGACCTCCTGGGAAGTCCTCGTGTTGCACCTCTTTTTTTTCACTTTTTTCCTCAACCGAAGCGGTATTTTGCGACGAGGACGAGGGAACTGAAATCCAGCACCAGCACTTACTTTCAATCACAACCAACCCGATATTGATCTTTTACCTGACTATTCTTCGTCACAAATTAATTCCACGATAAGATATATCTCTGTGGAGCGGATCGAGCATCAACGTAGTCGGAATCGAGGATTAACTTGCTACGTTCGTCTGCTGTGGGCCCCGGGACTCGTTCGGGAAAAAACGGTACGCTCGCGCGCACAGACACATATAGCCACTGACTGCGCAGGACATTGCAGGTGCGATCGTACCAGCACTAATGCACCGGATCCCATCAGAACTCCGCAGTTAAGCGTGCTTGGGCGAGAGTAGTACTAGGATGGGTGACCTCCTGGGAAGTCCTCGTGTTGCACCTCTTTTTTTTCCACTTTTTTCCTCAACCGAAGCGGTATTTTGCGACGAGGACGAGGGAACTGAAATCCAGCACCAGCACTTACTTTCAATCACAACCGACCCGATATTGATCTTTTACCTGACTATTCTTCGTCACAAATTAATTCCACGATAAGATATATCTCTGTGGAGCGGATCGAGCATCAACGTAGTCGGAATCGAGGATTAACTTGCTACGTTCGTCTGCTGTGGGCCCCGGGACTCGTTCGGGAAAAAACGTTACGCTCGCGCGCACAGACACATATAGCCACTGACTGCGCAGGACATTGCAGGTGCGATCATACCAGCACTAATGCACTGTATCCCATCAGAACTTCGCAGTTAAGCGTGCTTGGGCGAGAGTAGTACTAGGATGGGTGACCTCCTGGGAAGTCCTCGTGTTGCACCTCTTTTTTTTCACTTTTTTCCTCAACCGAAGCGGTATTTTGCGACGAGGACGAGGGAACTGAAATCCAGCACCAGCACTTACTTTCAATCACAACCGACCCGATATTGATCTTTTACCTGACTATTCTTCGTCACAAATTAATTCCACGATAAGATATATGTCTGTGGAGCGGATCGAGCATCAACGTAGTCGGAATCGAGGATTAACTTGCTACGTTCGTCTGCTGTGGGCCCCGGGACTCGTTCGGGAAAAAACGGTACGCTCGCGCGCACGGACACATATAGCCACTGACTGCGCAGGACATTGCAGGTGCGATCATACCAGCACTAATGCACCGTATCCCATCAGAACTCCGCAGTTAAGCGTGCTTGGGCGAGAGTAGTACTAGGATGGGTGACCTCTTGGGAAGTCCTCGTGTTGCACCTCTTTTTTTTCACTGTTTTCCTCAACCGAAGCGGTATTTTGCGACGAGGACGAGGGAACTAAAATCCAGCACCAGCACTTACTTTCAATCACAACCGACCTGATATTGATCTTTTACCTGACTATTCTTCGTCACAAATTAATTCCACGATAAGATATATCTCTGTGGAGCGGATCGAGCATCAACGTAGTCGGAATCGAGGATTAACTTGCTACGTTCGTCTGCTGTGGGCCCCGGGACTCGTTCGGGAAAAAACGGTACGCTCGCGCGCACGGACACATATAGCCACTGACTGCGCAGGACATTGCAGGTGCGATCATACCAGCACTAATGCACCGGATCCCATCAGAACTCCGCAGTTAAGCGTGCTTGGGCGAGAGTAGTACTAGGATGGGTGACCTCCTGGGAAGTCCTCATGTTGCACCTCTTTTTTTTCACTTTTTTCCTCAACCGAAGCGGTATTTTGCGACGAGGACGAGGGAACTGAAATCCAGCACCAGCACTTACTTTCAATCACAACCGACCCGATTTTGATCTTTTACCTGACTATTCTTCGTCACAAATTAATTCCACGATAAGATATATCTCTGTGGAGCGGATCGAGCATCAACGTAGTCGTAATCGAGGATTAACTTGCTACGTTCGTCTGCTGTGGGCCCCGGGACTCGTCCGGGAAAAAACGTTACGCTCGCGCGCACGGACACATATAGCCACTGATTGCGCAAGACATTGCAGGTGCGATCATACCAGCACTAATGCACCGGATCCCATCAAAACTCCGCAGTTAAGCGCGCTTGGGCGAGAGTAGTACTAGGATGGGTGACCTCCTGGGAAGTCCTCGTGTTGCACCTCTTTTTTTTCACTTTTTTCCTCAACCGAAGCGGTATTTTGCGACGAGGACGAGGGAACTGAAATCCAGCACCAGCACTTACTTTCAATCACAACCAACCCGATATTGATCTTTTACCTGACTATTCTTCGTCACAAATTAATTCCACGATAAGATATATCTCTGTGGAGCGGATCGAGCATCAACGTAGTCGGAATCGAGGATTAACTTGCTACGTTCGTCTGCTGTGGGCCCCGGGACTCGTTCGGGAAAAAACGGTACGCTCGCGCGCACAGACACATATAGCCACTGACTGCGCAGGACATTGCAGGTGCGATCGTACCAGCACTAATGCACCGGATCCCATCAGAACTCCGCAGTTAAGCGTGCTTGGGCGAGAGTAGTACTAGGATGGGTGACCTCCTGGGAAGTCCTCGTGTTGCACCTCTTTTTTTTCACTTTTTTCCTCAACCGAAGCGGTATTTTGCGACGAGGACGAGGGAACTGAAATCCAGCACCAGCACTTACTTTCAATCACAACCGACCCGATATTGATCTTTTACCTGACTATTCTTCGTCACAAATTAATTCCACGATAAGATATATGTCTGTGGAGCGGATCGAGCATCAACGTAGTCGGAATCGAGGATTAACTTGCTACGTTCGTCTGCTGTGGGCCCCGGGACTCGTTCGGGAAAAAACGGTACGCTCGCGCGCACGGACACATATAGCCACTGACTGCGCAGGACATTGCAGGTGCGATCATACCAGCACTAATGCACCGTATCCCATCAGAACTCCGCAGTTAAGCGTGCTTGGGCGAGAGTAGTACTAGGATGGGTGACCTCTTGGGAAGTCCTCGTGTTGCACCTCTTTTTTTTCACTGTTTTCCTCAACCGAAGCGGTATTTTGCGACGAGGACGAGGGAACTAAAATCCAGCACCAGCACTTACTTTCAATCACAACCGACCTGATATTGATCTTTTACCTGACTATTCTTCGTCACAAATTAATTCCACGATAAGATATATCTCTGTGGAGCGGATCGAGCATCAACGTAGTCGGAATCGAGGATTAACTTGCTACGTTCGTCTGCTGTGGGCCCCGGGACTCGTTCGGGAAAAAACGGTACGCTCGCGCGCACGGACACATATAGCCACTGACTGCGCAGGACATTGCAGGTGCGATCATACCAGCACTAATGCACCGGATCCCATCAGAACTCCGCAGTTAAGCGTGCTTGGGCGAGAGTAGTACTAGGATGGGTGACCTCCTGGGAAGTCCTCATGTTGCACCTCTTTTTTTTCACTTTTTTCCTCAACCGAAGCGGTATTTTGCGACGAGGACGAGGGAACTGAAATCCAGCACCAGCACTTACTTTCAATCACAACCGACCCGATTTTGATCTTTTACCTGACTATTCTTCGTCACAAATTAATTCCACGATAAGATATATCTCTGTGGAGCGGATCGAGCATCAACGTAGTCGTAATCGAGGATTAACTTGCTACGTTCGTCTGCTGTGGGCCCCGGGACTCGTCCGGGAAAAAACGTTACGCTCGCGCGCACGGACACATATAGCCACTGATTGCGCAAGACATTGCAGGTGCGATCATACCAGCACTAATGCACCGGATCCCATCAAAACTCCGCAGTTAAGCGCGCTTGGGCGAGAGTAGTACTAGGATGGGTGACCTCCTGGGAAGTCCTCGTGTTGCACCTCTTTTTTTTCACTTTTTTCCTCAACCGAAGCGGTATTTTGCGACGAGGACGACGGAACTGAAATCCAGCACCAGCACTTACTTTCAATCACAACCGACCCGATATTGATCTTTTACCTGACTATTCTTCGTCACAAATTAATTCCACGATAATATATATCTCTGTGGAGCGGATCGAGCATCAACATAGTCGGAATCGAGGATTAACTTGCTACGTTCGTCTGCTGTGGGCCCCGGGACTCGTTCGGGAAAAAATGGTACGCTCGCGCGCAAGGACACACATAGCCACTGACTGCGCAGGACATTGCAGGTGCGATCATACCAGCACTAATGCACCGTATCCCATCAGAACTCCGCAGTTAAGCGTGCTTGGGCGAGAGTAGTACTAGGATGGGTGACCTCCTGGGAAGTCCTCGTGTTGCACCTCTTTTTTTTCACTTTTTTCCTCAACCGAAGCGGTATTTTGCGACGAGGACGAGGGAACTGAAATCCAGCACCAGCACTTACTTTCAATCACAACCGACCCGATATTGATCTTTTACCTGACTATTCTTCGTCACAAATTAATTCCACGATAAGATATATGTCTGTGGAGCGGATCGAGCATCAACGTAGTCGGAATCGAGGATTAACTTGCTACGTTCGTCTGCTGTGGGCCCCGGGACTCGTTCGGGAAAAAACGGTACGCTCGCGCGCACGGACACATATAGCCACTGACTGCGCAGGACATTGCAGGTGCGATCATACCAGCACTAATGCACCGTATCCCATCAGAACTCCGCAGTTAAGCGTGCTTGGGCGAGAGTAGTACTAGGATGGGTGACCTCTTGGGAAGTCCTCGTGTTGCACCTCTTTTTTTTCACTGTTTTCCTCAACCGAAGCGGTATTTTGCGACGAGGACGAGGGAACTAAAATCCAGCACCAGCACTTACTTTCAATCACAACCGACCTGATATTGATCTTTTACCTGACTATTCTTCGTCACAAATTAATTCCACGATAAGATATATCTCTGTGGAGCGGATCGAGCATCAACGTAGTCGGAATCGAGGATTAACTTGCTACGTTCGTCTGCTGTGGGCCCCGGGACTCGTTCGGGAAAAAACGGTACGCTCGCGCGCACGGACACATATAGCCACTGACTGCGCAGGACATTGCAGGTGCGATCATACCAGCACTAATGCACCGGATCCCATCAGAACTCCGCAGTTGAGCGTGCTTGGGCGAGAGTAGTACTAGGATGGGTGACCTCCTGGGAAGTCCTCATGTTGCACCTCTTTTTTTTCACTTTTTTCCTCAACCGAAGCGGTATTTTGCGACGAGGACGAGGGAACTGAAATCCAGCACCAGCACTTACTTTCAATCACAACCGACCCGATTTTGATCTTTTACCTGACTATTCTTCGTCACAAATTAATTCCACGATAAGATATATCTCTGTGGAGCGGATCGAGCATCAACGTAGTCGTAATCGAGGATTAACTTGCTACGTTCGTCTGCTGTGGGCCCCGGGACTCGTCCGGGAAAAAACGTTACGCTCGCGCGCACGGACACATATAGCCACTGATTGCGCAAGACATTGCAGGTGCGATCATACCAGCACTAATGCACCGGATCCCATCAAAACTCCGCAGTTAAGCGCGCTTGGGCGAGAGTAGTACTAGGATGGGTGACCTCCTGGGAAGTCCTCGTGTTGCACCTCTTTTTTTTCACTTTTTTCCTCAACCGAAGCGGTATTTTGCGACGAGGACGAGGGAACTGAAATCCAGCACCAGCACTTACTTTCAATCACAACCAACCCGATATTGATCTTTTACCTGACTATTCTTCGTCACAAATTAATTCCACGATAAGATATATCTCTGTGGAGCGGATCGAGCATCAACGTAGTCGGAATCGAGGATTAACTTGCTACGTTCGTCTGCTGTGGGCCCCGGGACTCGTTCGGGAAAAAACGGTACGCTCACGCGCACGGACACATATAGCCACTGACTGCGCAAGACATTGCAGGTGCGATCATACCAGCACTAATGCACCGGATCCCATCAGAACTCCGCAGTAAAGCGTGCTTGGGCGAGAGTAGTACTAGGATGGGTGACCTCCTGGGAAGTCCTCGTGTTGCACCTCTTTTTTTTCACTTTTTTCCTCAACCGAAGCGGTATTTTGCGACGAGGACGAGGGAACTGAAATCCAGCACCAGCACTTACTTTCAATCACAACCAACCCGATATTGATCTTTTACCTGACTATTCTTCGTCACAAATTAATTCCACGATAAGATATATCTCTGTGGAGCGGATCGAGCATCAACGTAGTCGGAATCGAGGATTAACTTGCTACGTTCGTCTGCTGTGGGACCCCGGGACTCGTTCGGGAAAAAACGGTACGCTCGCGCGCACAGACACATATAGCCACTGACTGCGCAGGACATTGCAGGTGCGATCATACCAGCACTAATGCACCGGATCCCATCAGAACTTCGCAGTTAAGCGTGCTTGGGCGAGAGTAGTACTAGGATGGGTGACCTCCTGGGAAGTCCTCGTGTTGCACCTCTTTTTTTTCACTTTTTTCCTCAACCGAAGCGGTATTTTGCGACGAGGACGAGGGAACTGAAATCCAGCACCAGCACTTACTTTCAATCACAACCGACCCGATATTGATCTTTTACCTGACTATTCTTCGTCACAAATTAATTCCACGATAAGATATATCTCTGTGGAGCGGATCCAGCTTCAACGTAGTCGGAATCGAGGATTAACTTGCTACGTTCGTCTGCTGTGGGCCCCGGGACTCGTTCGGGAAAAAACGGTACGCTCGCGCGCACGGACACATATAGCCATTCACTGCGCAAGACATTGCAGGTGCGATCATACCAGCACTAAGGCACCGGATCCCATCAGAACTCCGCAGTTAAGCGTGCTTGGGCGAGAGTAGTACTAGGATGGGTGACCTCCTGGGAAGTCCTCTTGTTGCACCTCTTTTTTTTCACTGTTTTCCTCAACCGAAGCGGTATTTTGCGACGAGGACGAGGGAACTAAAATCCAGCACCAGCACTTACTTTCAATCACAACCGACCCGATATTGATCTTTTACCTGACTATTCTTCGTCACAAATTAATTCCACGATAAGATATATCTCTGTGGAGCGGATCGAGCATCAACGTAGTCGGAATCGAGGATTAACTTGCTACGTTCGTCTGCTGTGGGCCCCGGGACTCGTTCGGGAAAAAACGTTACGCTCGCGCGCACGGACACATATAGCCACTGACTGCGCAGGATATTGCAGGTGCAATTATACCAGCACTAATGCACCGAATCCCATCAGAACTCCGCAGTTAAGCGCGCTTGGGCGAGAGTAGTACTAGGATGGGTGACCTCCTGGGAAGTCCTCGTGTTGCACCTCTTTTTTTTCACTTTTTTCCTCAACCGAAGCGGTATTTTGCGACGAGGACGAGGGAACTGAAATCCAGCACCAACACTTACTTTCAATCACAACCGACCCGATATTGATCTTTTACCTGACTATTCTTCGTCACAAATTAATTCCAGGATAAGATATATCTCTGTGAAGCGGATCGAGCATCAACGTAGTCGGAATCGAGGATTAACTTGCTACGTTCGTCTGCTGTGGGCACCGGGACTCGTTCGGGAAAGGAGGGTATGCTCGCGCGCACGGACACGTATAGCCACTGACTGCGCAAGACATTGCAGGTGCGATCATACCAGCACTAATGCACCGGATCCCATCAGAACTCCGCAGTTAAGCGTGCTTGGGCGAGAGTAGTACTAGGATGGGTGACCTCCTGGGAAGTCCTCGTGTTGCACCTCTTTTTTTTTCCACTTTTTTCCTCAACCGAAGCGGTATTTTGCGACGAGGACGAGGGAACTGAAATCCAGCACCAACACTTACTTTCAATCACAACCGACCCGATATTGATCTTTTACCTGACTATTCTTCGTCACAAATTAATTCCACGATAAGATATATCTCTGTGGAGCGGATCGAGCATCAACGTAGTCGGAATCGAGGATTAACTTGCTACGTTCGTCTGCTGTGGGCCCCGGGACTCGTTCGGGAAAAAACGGTACGCTCGCGCGCACGGACACATATAGCCACTGACTGCGCAGGACATTGCAGGTGCGATCATACCAGCACTAATGCACCGTATCCCATCAGAACTCCGCAGTTAAGCGTGCTTGGGCGAGAGTAGTACTAGGATGGGTGACCTCCTGGGAAGTCCTCGTGTTGCACCTCTTTTTTTTCACTTTTTTCCTCAACCGAAGCGGTATTTTGCGACGAGGACGAGGGAACTGAAATCCAGCACCAGCACTTACTTTCAATCACAACCGACCCGATATTGATCTTTTACCTGACTATTCTTCGTCACAAATTAATTCCACGATAAGATATATGTCTGTGGAGCGGATCGAGCATCAACGTAGTCGGAATCGAGGATTAACTTGCTACGTTCGTCTGCTGTGGGCCCCGGGACTCGTTCGGGAAAAAACGGTACGCTCGCGCGCACGGACACATCTAGCCACTGACTGCGCAAGACATTGCAGGTGCGATCATACCAGCACTAATGCACCGGATCCCATCAGAACTCCGCAGTTAAGCGTGCTTGGGCGAGAGTAGTACTAGGATGGGTGACCTCCTGGGAAGTCCTCGTGTTGCACCTCTTTTTTTTGACTTTTTTCCTCAACCGAAGCGGTATTTTCCGACGAGGACGAGGGAACTGAAATCCAGCACCAGCACTTACTTTCAATCACAACCGACCCGATATTGATCTTTTACCTGACTATTCTTCGTCACAAATTAATTCCAGGATAAGATATATCTCTGTGAAGCGGATCGAGCATCAACGTAGTCGGAATCGAGGATTAACTTGCTACGTTCGTCTGCTGTGGGCCCCGGGACTCGTTCGGGAAAGGAGGGTATGCTCGCGCGCACGGACACGTATAGCCACTGACTGCGCAAGACATTGCAGGTGCGATCATACCAGCACTAATGCACCGGATCCCATCAGAACTCCGCAGTTAAGCGTGCTTGGGCGAGAGTAGTACTAGGATGGGTGACCTCCTGGGAAGTCCTCGTGTTGCACCTCTTTTTTTTTCCACTTTTTTCCTCAACCGAAGCGGTATTTTGCGACGAGGACGAGGGAACTGAAATCCAGCACCAACACTTACTTTCAATCACAACCGACCCGATATTGATCTTTTACCTGACTATTCTTCGTCACAAATTAATTCCACGATAAGATATATCTCTGTGGAGCGGATCGAGCATCAACGTAGTCGGAATCGAGGATTAACTTGCTACGTTCGTCTGCTGTGGGCCCCGGGACTCGTTCGGGAAAAAACGGTACGCTCGCGCGCACGGACACATATAGCCACTGACTGCGCAGGACATTGCAGGTGCGATCATACCAGCACTAATGCACCGTATCCCATCAGAACTCCGCAGTTAAGCGTGCTTGGGCGAGAGTAGTACTAGGATGGGTGACCTCCTGGGAAGTCCTCGTGTTGCACCTCTTTTTTTTCACTTTTTTCCTCAACCGAAGCGGTATTTTGCGACGAGGACGAGGGAACTGAAATCCAGCACCAGCACTTACTTTCAATCACAACCGACCCGATATTGATCTTTTACCTGACTATTCTTCGTCACAAATTAATTCCACGATAAGATATATGTCTGTGGAGCGGATCGAGCATCAACGTAGTCGGAATCGAGGATTAACTTGCTACGTTCGTCTGCTGTGGGCCCCGGGACTCGTTCGGGAAAAAACGGTACGCTCGCGCGCACGGACACATCTAGCCACTGACTGCGCAAGACATTGCAGGTGCGATCATACCAGCACTAATGCACCGGATCCCATCAGAACTCCGCAGTTAAGCGTGCTTGGGCGAGAGTAGTACTAGGATGGGTGACCTCCTGGGAAGTCCTCGTGTTGCACCTCTTTTTTTTGACTTTTTTCCTCAACCGAAGCGGTATTTTGCGACGAGGACGAGGGAACTGAAATCCAGCACCAGCACTTACTTTCAATCACAACCGACCCGATATTGATCTTTTACCTGACTATTCTTCGTCACAAATTAATTCCACGATAAGATATATCTCTGTGAAGCGGATCGAGCATCAACGTAGTCGGAATCGAGGATTAACTTGCTACGTTCGTCTGCTGTGGGCCCCGGGACTCGTTCGGGAAAGGAGGGTATGCTCGCGCGCACGGACACGTATAGCCACTGACTGCGCAGGACATTGCAGGTGCGATCATACCAGCACTAATGCACCGGATCCCATCAGAACTCCGCAGTTAAGCATGCTTGGGCGAGAGTAGTACTAGGATGGGTGACCTCCTGGGAAGTCCTCGTGTTGCACCTCTTTTTTTTCCACTTTTTTCCTCAACCGAAGCGGTATTTTGCGACGAGGACGAGGGAACTGAAATCCAGCACCAGCACTTACTTTCAATCACAACCGACCCGATATTGATCTTTTACCTGACTATTCTTCGTCACAAATTAATTCCACGATAAGATATATCTCTGTGGAGCGGATCGAGCATCAACGTAGTCGGAATCGAGGATTAACTTGCTACGTTCGTCTGCTGTGGGCCCCGGGACTCGTTCGGGAAAAAACGTTACGCTCGCGCGCACGGATACATATAGCCACTGACTGCGCAGGACATTGCAGGTGCGATCATACCAGCACTAATGCACCGGATCCCATCAGAACTCCGCAGTTAAGCGTGCTTGGGCGAAAGTAATACAAGGATGGGTGACCTCCTGGGAAGTCCTCGTGTTGCACCTCTTTTTTTTCACTTTTTTCCTCAACCGAAGCGGTATTTTGCGACGAGGACGAGGGAACTTAAATCCAGCACCAGCACTTACTTTCAATCACAACCGACCCGATATTGATCTTTTACCTGACTATTCTTCGTCACAAATTAATTCCACGATAAGATATATCTCTGTGGAGCGGATCGAGCATCAACGTAGTCGGAATCGAGGATTAACTTGCTACGTTCGTCTGCTGTGGGCCCCGGGACTCGTTCGGGAAAAAACGGTACGCTCGCGCGCACGGACACATATAGCCACTGACTGTGCAGCACATTGCAGGTGCGATCATACCAGCACTAATGCACCGGATCCCATCAGAACTCCGCAGTTAAGCGTGCTTGGGCGAGAGTAGTACTAGGATGGGTGACCTCCTGGGAAGTCCTCGTGTTGCACCTCTTTTTTTTCACTTTTTTCCTCAACCGAAGCGGTATTTTGCGACGAGGACGAGGGAACTGAAATCCAGCACCAGCACTTACTTTCAATCACAACCGACCCGATATTGATCTTTTACCTGACTATTCTTCGTCACAAATTAATTCCACGATAAGATATATCTCTGTGGAGCGGATCGAGCATCAACGTAGTCGGAATCGAGGATTAACTTGCTACGTTCGTCTGCTGTGGGCCCCGGGACTCGTTCGGGAAAAAACGTTACGCTCGCGCGCACGGACACAGATAGCCACTGACTGCGCAGGACATTGCAGGTGCGATTATACCAGCACTAATGCACCGGATCCCATCAGAACTCCGCAGTTAAGCGCGCTTGGGCGAGAGTAGTACTAGGATGGGTGACCTCCTGGGAAGTCCTCGTGTTGCACCTCTTTTTTTTCACTTTTTTTCTCAACCGAAGCGGTATTTTGCGACGAGGACGAGGGAACTGAAATCCAGCACCAGCACTTACTTTCAATCACAACCGACCCGATATTGATCTTTTACCTGACTATTCTTCGTCACAAATTAATTCCACGATAAGATATATCTCTGTGAAGCGGATCGAGCATCAACGTAGTCGGAATCGAGGATTAACTTGCTACGTTCGTCTGCTGTGGGCCCCGGGACTCGTTCGGGAAAGGAGGGTATGCTCGCGCGCACGGACACGTATAGCCACTGACTGCGCAGGACATTGCAGGTGCGATCATACCAGCACTAATGCACCGGATCCCATCAGAACTCCGCAGTTAAGCATGCTTGGGCGAGAGTAGTACTAGGATGGGTGACCTCCTGGGAAGTCCTCGTGTTGCACCTCTTTTTTTTCCACTTTTTTCCTCAACCGAAGCGGTATTTTGCGACGAGGACGAGGGAACTGAAATCCAGCACCAGCACTTACTTTCAATCACAACCGACCCGATATTGATCTTTTACCTGACTATTCTTCGTCACAAATTAATTCCACGATAAGATATATCTCTGTGGAGCGGATCGAGCATCAACGTAGTCGGAATCGAGGATTAACTTGCTACGTTCGTCTGCTGTGGGCCCCGGGACTCGTTCGGGAAAAAACGTTACGCTCGCGCGCACGGACACATATAGCCACTGACTGCGCAGGACATTGCAGGTGCGATTATACCAGCACTAATGCACCGGATCCCATCAGAACTCCGCAGTTAAGCGCGCTTGGGCGAGAGTAGTACTAGGATGGGTGACCTCCTGGGAAGTCCTCGTGTTGCACCTCTTTTTTTTCACTTTTTTTCTCAACCGAAGCGGTATTTTGCGACGAGGACGAGGGAACTGAAATCCAG
Organism: Psophocarpus tetragonolobus; assembly: GCA_037954015.1. Taxonomy (NCBI): domain Eukaryota; kingdom Viridiplantae; phylum Streptophyta; class Magnoliopsida; order Fabales; family Fabaceae; genus Psophocarpus; species Psophocarpus tetragonolobus. The sequence continues at coordinate 24,866,430 of CM075695.1, read as the reverse complement.
CACCAGCACTTACTTTCAATCACAACCGACCCGATATTGATCTTTTACCTGACTATTCTTCGTCACAAATTAATTCCACGATAAGATATATCTCTGTGAAGCGGATCGAGCATCAACGTAGTCGGAATCGAGGATTAACTTGCTACGTTCGTCTGCTGTGGGCCCCGGGACTCGTTCGGGAAAGGAGGGTATGCTCGCGCGCACGGACACGTATAGCCACTGACTGCGCAGGACATTGCAGGTGCGATCATACCAGCACTAATGCACCGGATCCCATCAGAACTCCGCAGTTAAGCATGCTTGGGCGAGAGTAGTACTAGGATGGGTGACCTCCTGGGAAGTCCTCGTGTTGCACCTCTTTTTTTTCCACTTTTTTCCTCAACCGAAGCGGTATTTTGCGACGAGGACGAGGGAACTGAAATCCAGCACCAGCACTTACTTTCAATCACAACCGACCCGATATTGATCTTTTACCTGACTATTCTTCGTCACAAATTAATTCCACGATAAGATATATCTCTGTGGAGCGGATCGAGCATCAACGTAGTCGGAATCGAGGATTAACTTGCTACGTTCGTCTGCTGTGGGCCCCGGGACTCGTTCGGGAAAAAACGTTACGCTCGCGCGCACGGATACATATAGCCACTGACTGCGCAGGACATTGCAGGTGCGATCATACCAGCACTAATGCACCGGATCCCATCAGAACTCCGCAGTCAAGCGTGCTTGGGCGAAAGTAGTACAAGGATGGGTGACCTCCTGGGAAGTCCTCGTGTTGCACCTCTTTTTTTTCACTTTTTTCCTCAACCGAAGCGGTATTTTGCGACGAGGACGAGGGAACTGAAATCCAGCACCAGCACTTACTTTCAATCACAACCGACCCGATATTGATCTTTTACCTGACTATTCTTCGTCACAAATTAATTCCACGATAAGATATATCTCTGTGGAGCGGATCGAGCATCAACGTAGTCGGAATCGAGGATTAACTTGCTACGTTCGTCTGCTGTGGGCCCCGGGACTCGTTCGGGAAAAAACGGTACGCTCGCGCGCACGGACACATATAGCCACTGACTGTGCAGTACATTGCAGGTGCGATCATACCAGCACTAATGCACCGGATCCCATCAGAACTCCGCAGTTAAGCGTGCTTGGGCGAGAGTAGTACTAGGATGGGTGACCTCCTGGGAAGTCCTCGTGTTGCACCTCTTTTTTTTCACTTTTTTCCTCAACCGAAGCGGTATTTTGCGACGAGGACGAGGGAACTGAAATCCAGCACCAGCACTTACTTTCAATCACAACCGACCCGGTATTGATCTTTTACCTGACTATTCTTCGTCACAAATTAATTCCACGATAAGATATATCTCTGTGGAGCGGATCGAGCATCAACGTAGTCGGAATCGAGGATTAACTTGCTACGTTCGTCTGCTCTGGGCCCCGGGACTCGTTCGGGAAAAAACGGTACGCTCGCGCGCACGGACACATATAGCCATTGACTGCGCAGGACATTGCAGGTGCGATCATACCAGCACTAATGCACTGGATCCCATCAGAACTCTGCAGTTAAGCGTGCTTGGGCGAGAGTAGTACTAGGATGGGTGACCTCCTGGGAAGTCCTCGTGTTGCACCTCTTTTTTTTCACTTTTTTCCTCAACCGAAGCGGTATTTTGCGACGAGGACGAGGGAACTGAAATCCAGCACCAGCACTTACTTTCAATCACAACCGACCCGATATTGATCTTTTACCTGACTATTCTTCGTCACAAATTAATTCCACGATAAGATATATCTCTGTGGAGCGGATCGAGCATCAACGTAGTCGGAATCGAGGATTAACTTGCTACGTTCGTCTGCTGTGGGCCCCGGGACTCGTTCGGGAAAAAACGTTACGCTCGCGCGCACGGACACATATAGCCACTGACTGCGCAGGACATTGCAGGTGCGATTATACCAGCACTAATGCACCGGATCCCATCAGAACTCCGCAGTTAAGCGCGCTTGGGCGAGAGTAGTACTAGGATGGGTGACCTCCTGGGAAGTCCTCGTGTTGCACCTCTTTTTTTTCACTTTTTTTCTCAACCGAAGCGGTATTTTGCGACGAGGACGAGGGAACTGAAATCCAGCACCAGCACTTACTTTCAATCACAACCGACCCGATATTGATCTTTTACCTGACTATTCTTCGTCACAAATTAATTCCACGATAAGATATATCTCTGTGAAGCGGATCGAGCATCAACGTAGTCGGAATCGAGGATTAACTTGCTACGTTCGTCTGCTGTGGGCCCCGGGACTCGTTCGGGAAAGGAGGGTATGCTCGCGCGCACGGACACGTATAGCCACTGACTGCGCAGGACATTGCAGGTGCGATCATACCAGCACTAATGCACCGGATCCCATCAGAACTCCGCAGTTAAGCATGCTTGGGCGAGAGTAGTACTAGGATGGGTGACCTCCTGGGAAGTCCTCGTGTTGCACCTCTTTTTTTTCCACTTTTTTCCTCAACCGAAGCGGTATTTTGCGACGAGGACGAGGGAACTGAAATCCAGCACCAGCACTTACTTTCAATCACAACCGACCCGATATTGATCTTTTACCTGACTATTCTTCGTCACAAATTAATTCCACGATAAGATATATCTCTGTGGAGCGGATCGAGCATCAACGTAGTCGGAATCGAGGATTAAATTGCTACGTTCGTCTGCTGTGGGCCCCGGGACTCGTTCGGGAAAAAACGTTACGCTCGCGCGCACGGATACATATAGCCACTGACTGCGCAGGACATTGCAGGTGCGATCATACCAGCACTAATGCACCGGATCCCATCAGAACTCCGCAGTTAAGCGTGCTTGGGCGAAAGTAGTACAAGGATGGGTGACCTCCTGGGAAGTCCTCGTGTTGCACCTCTTTTTTTTCACTTTTTTCCTCAACCGAAGCGGTATTTTGCGACGAGGACGAGGGAACTGAAATCCAGCACCAGCACTTACTTTCAATCACAACCGACCCGATATTGATCTTTTACCTGACTATTCTTCGTCACAAATTAATTCCACGATAAGATATATCTCTGTGGAGCGGATCGAGCATCAACGTAGTCGGAATCGAGGATTAACTTGCTACGTTCGTCTGCTGTGGGCCCCGGGACTCGTTCGGGAAAAAACGGTACGCTCGCGCGCACGGACACATATAGCCACTGACTGTGCAGCACATTGCAGGTGCGATCATACCAGCACTAATGCACCGGATCCCATCAGAACTCCGCAGTTAAGCGTGCTTGGGCGAGAGTAGTACTAGGATGGGTGACCTCCTGGGAAGTCCTCGTGTTGCACCTCTTTTTTTTCACTTTTTTCCTCAACCGAAGCGGTATTTTGCGACGAGGACGAGGGAACTGAAATCCAGCACCAGCACTTACTTTCAATCACAACCGACCCGATATTGATCTTTTACCTGACTATTCTTCGTCACAAATTAATTCCACGATAAGATATATCTCTGTGGAGCGGATCGAGCATCAACGTAGTCGGAATCGAGGATTAACTTGCTACGTTCGTCTGCTGTGGGCCCCGGGACTCGTTCGGGAAAAAACGTTACGCTCGCGCGCACGGACACATATAGCCACTGACTGCGCAGGACATTGCAGGTGCGATTATACCAGCACTAATGCACCGGATCCCATCAGAACTCCGCAGTTAAGCGCGCTTGGGCGAGAGTAGTACTAGGATGGGTGACCTCCTGGGAAGTCCTCGTGTTGCACCTCTTTTTTTTCACTTTTTTTCTCAACCGAAGCGGTATTTTGCGACGAGGACGAGGGAACTGAAATCCAGCACCAGCACTTACTTTCAATCAAAACCGACCCGATATATATCTTTTACCTGACTATTCTTCGTCACAAATTAATTCCACGATAAGATATATCTCTGTGAAGCGGATCGAGCATCAACGTAGTCGGAATCGAGGATTAACTTGCTACGTTCGTCTGCTGTGGGCCCCGGGACTCGTTCGGGAAAAAACGTTACGCTCGCGCGCACGGATACATATAGCCACTGACTGCGCAGGACATTGCAGGTGCGATCATACCAGCACTAATGCACCGGATCCCATCAGAACTCCGCAGTTAAGCGTGCTTGGGCGAAAGTAGTACTAGGATGGGTGACCTCCTGGGAAGTCCTCGTGTTGCACCTCTTTTTTTTCACTTTTTTCCTCAACCGAAGCGGTATTTTGCGACGAGGACGAGGGAACTGAAATCCAGCACCAACACTTACTTTCAATCACAACCGACCCGATATTGATCTTTTACCTGACTATTCTTCGTCACAAATTAATTCCACGATAAGATATATCTCTGTGGAGCGGATCGAGCATCAACGTAGTCGGAATCGAGGATTAACTTGCTACGTTCGTCTGCTGTGGGCCCCGGGACTCGTTCGGGAAAAAACGGTACGCTCGCGCGCACGGACACATATAGCCACTGACTGCGCAGGACATTGCAGGTGCGATCATACCAGCACTGATGCACCGTATCCCATCAGAACTCCGCAGTTAAGCGTGCTTGGGCGAGAGTAGTACTAGGATGGGTGACCTCCTGGGAAGTCCTCGTGTTGCACCTCTTTTTTTTCACTTTTTTCCTCAACCGAAGCGGTATTTTGCGACGAGGACGAGGGAACTGAAATCCAGCACCAGCACTTACTTTCAATCACAACCGACCCGATATTGATCTTTTACCTGACTATTCTTCGTCACAAATTAATTCCACGATAAGATATATGTCTGTGGAGCGGATCGAGCATCAACGTAGTCGGAATCGAGGATTAACTTGCTACGTTCGTCTGCTGTGGGCCCCGGGACTCGTTCGGGAAAAAACGGTACGCTCGCGCGCACGGACACATCTAGCCACTGACTGCGCAAGACATTGCAGGTGCGATCATACCAGCACTAATGCACCGGATCCCATCAGAACTCCGCAGTTAAGCGTGCTTGGGCGAGAGTAGTACTAGGATGGGTGACCTCCTGGGAAGTCCTCGTGTTGCACCTCTTTTTTTTGACTTTTTTCCTCAACCGAAGCGGTATTTTGCGACGAGGACGAGGGAACTGAAATCCAGCACCAGCACTTACTTTCAATCACAACCGACCCGATATTGATCTTTTACCTGACTATTCTTCGTCACAAATTAATTCCAGGATAAGATATATCTCTGTGAAGCGGATCGAGCATCAACGTAGTCGGAATCGAGGATTAACTTGCTACGTTCGTCTGCTGTGGGCCCCGGGACTCGTTCGGGAAAGGAGGGTATGCTCGCGCGCACGGACACGTATAGCCACTGACTGCGCAAGACATTGCAGGTGCGATCATACCAGCACTAATGCACCGGATCCCATCAGAACTCCGCAGTTAAGCGTGCTTGGGCGAGAGTAGTACTAGGATGGGTGACCTCCTGGGAAGTCCTCGTGTTGCACCTCTTTTTTTTTCCACTTTTTTCCTCAACCGAAGCGGTATTTTGCGACGAGGACGAGGGAACTGAAATCCAGCACCAACACTTTCTTTCAATCACAACCGACCCGATATTGATCTTTTACCTGACTATTCTTCGTCACAAATTAATTCCACGATAAGATATATCTCTGTGGAGCGGATCGAGCATCAACGTAGTCGGAATCGAGGATTAACTTGCTACGTTCGTCTGCTGTGGGCCCCGGGACTCGTTCGGGAAAAAACGGTACGCTCGCGCGCACGGACACATATAGCCACTGACTGCGCAGGACATTGCAGGTGCGATCATACCAGCACTAATGCACCGTATCCCATCAGAACTCCGCAGTTAAGCGTGCTTGGGCGAGAGTAGTACTAGGATGGGTGACCTCCTGGGAAGTCCTCGTGTTGCACCTCTTTTTTTTCACTTTTTTCCTCAACCGAAGCGGTATTTTGCGACGAGGACGAGGGAACTGAAATCCAGCACCAGCACTTACTTTCAATCACAACCGACCCGATATTGATCTTTTACCTGACTATTCTTCGTCACAAATTAATTCCACGATAAGATATATGTCTGTGGAGCGGATCGAGCATCAACGTAGTCGGAATCGAGGATTAACTTGCTACGTTCGTCTGCTGTGGGCCCCGGGACTCGTTCGGGAAAAAACGGTACGCTCGCGCGCACGGACACATCTAGCCACTGACTGCGCAAGACATTGCAGGTGCGATCATACCAGCACTAATGCACCGGATCCCATCAGAACTCCGCAGTTAAGCGTGCTTGGGCGAGAGTAGTACTAGGATGGGTGACCTCCTGGGAAGTCCTCGTGTTGCACCTCTTTTTTTTGACTTTTTTCCTCAACCGAAGCGGTATTTTGCGACGAGGACGAGGGAACTGAAATCCAGCACCAGCACTTACTTTCAATCACAACCGACCCGATATTGATCTTTTACCTGACTATTCTTCGTCACAAATTAATTCCACGATAAGATATATCTCTGTGAAGCGGATCGAGCATCAACGTAGTCGGAATCGAGGATTAACTTGCTACGTTCGTCTGCTGTGGGCCCCGGGACTCGTTCGGGAAAGGAGGGTATGCTCGCGCGCACGGACACGTATAGCCACTGACTGCGCAGGACATTGCAGGTGCGATCATACCAGCACTAATGCACCGGATCCCATCAGAACTCCGCAGTTAAGCATGCTTGGGCGAGAGTAGTACTAGGATGGGTGACCTCCTGGGAAGTCCTCGTGTTGCACCTCTTTTTTTTCCACTTTTTTCCTCAACCGAAGCGGTATTTTGCGACGAGGACGAGGGAACTGAAATCCAGCACCAGCACTTACTTTCAATCACAACCGACCCGATATTGATCTTTTACCTGACTATTCTTCGTCACAAATTAATTCCACGATAAGATATATCTCTGTGGAGCGGATCGAGCATCAACGTAGTCGGAATCGAGGATTAACTTGCTACGTTCGTCTGCTGTGGGCCCCGGGACTCGTTCGGGAAAAAACGTTACGCTCGCGCGCACGGATACATATAGCCACTGACTGCGCAGGACATTGCAGGTGCGATCATACCAGCACTAATGCACCGGATCCCATCAGAACTCCGCAGTTAAGCGTGCTTGGGCGAAAGTAGTACAAGGATGGGTGACCTCCTGGGAAGTCCTCGTGTTGCACCTCTTTTTTTTCACTTTTTTCCTCAACCGAAGCGGTATTTTGCGACGAGGACGAGGGAACTGAAATCCAGCACCAGCACTTACTTTCAATCACAACCGACCCGATATTGATCTTTTACCTGACTATTCTTCGTCACAAATTAATTCCACGATAAGATATATCTCTGTGGAGCGGATCGAGCATCAACGTAGTCGGAATCGAGGATTAACTTGCTACGTTCGTCTGCTGTGGGCCCCGGGACTCGTTCGGGAAAAAACGGTACGCTCGCGCGCACGGACACATATAGCCACTGACTGTGCAGCACATTGCAGGTGCGATCATACCAGCACTAATGCACCGGATCCCATCAGAACTCCGCAGTTAAGCATGCTTGGGCGAGAGTAGTACTAGGATGGGTGACCTCCTGGGAAGTCCTCGTGTTGCACCTCTTTTTTTTCCACTTTTTTCCTCAACCGAAGCGGTATTTTGCGACGAGGACGAGGGAACTGAAATCCAGCACCAGCACTTACTTTCAATCACAACCGACCCGATATTGATCTTTTACCTGACTATTCTTCGTCACAAATTAATTCCACGATAAGATATATCTCTGTGGAGCGGATCGAGCATCAACGTAGTCGGAATCGAGGATTAACTTGCTACGTTCGTCTGCTGTGGGCCCCGGGACTCGTTCGGGAAAAAACGTTACGCTCGCGCGCACGGATACATATAGCCACTGACTGCGCAGGACATTGCAGGTGCGATCATACCAGCACTAATGCACCGGATCCCATCAGAACTCCGCAGTTAAGCGTGCTTGGGCGAAAGTAGTACAAGGATGGGTGACCTCCTGGGAAGTCCTCGTGTTGCACCTCTTTTTTTTCACTTTTTTCCTCAACCGAAGCGGTATTTTGCGACGAGGACGAGGGAACTGAAATCCAGCACCAGCACTTACTTTCAATCACAACCGACCCGATATTGATCTTTTACCTGACTATTCTTCGTCACAAATTAATTCCACGATAAGATATATCTCTGTGGAGCGGATCGAGCATCAACGTAGTCGGAATCGAGGATTAACTTGCTACGTTCGTCTGCTGTGGGCCCCGGGACTCGTTCGGGAAAAAACGGTACGCTCGCGCGCACGGACACATATAGCCACTGACTGTGCAGCACATTGCAGGTGCGATCATACCAGCACTAATGCACCGGATCCCATCAGAACTCCGCAGTTAAGCGTGCTTGGGCGAGAGTAGTACTAGGATGGGTGACCTCCTGGGAAGTCCTCGTGTTGCACCTCTTTTTTTTCACTTTTTTCCTCAACCGAAGCGGTATTTTGCGACGAGGACGAGGGAACTGAAATCCAGCACCAGCACTTACTTTCAATCACAACCGACCCGATATTGATCTTTTACCTGACTATTCTTCGTCACAAATTAATTCCACGATAAGATATATCTCTGTGGAGCGGATCGAGCATCAACGTAGTCGGAATCGAGGATTAACTTGCTACGTTCGTCTGCTGTGGGCCCCGGGACTCGTTCGGGAAAAAACGTTACGCTCGCGCGCACGGACACATATAGCCACTGACTGCGCAGGACATTGCAGGTGCGATTATACCAGCACTAATGCACCGGATCCCATCAGAACTCCGCAGTTAAGCGCGCTTGGGCGAGAGTAGTACTAGGATGGGTGACCTCCTGGGAAGTCCTCGTGTTGCACCTCTTTTTTTTCACTTTTTTCCTCAACCGAAGCGGTATTTTGCGACGAGGACGAGGGAACTGAAATCCAGCACCAACACTTACTTTCAATCACAACCGACCCGATATTGATCTTTTACCTGACTATTCTTCGTCACAAATTAATTCCACGATAAGATATATCTCTGTGGAGCGGATCGAGCATCAACGTAGTCGGAATCGAGGATTAACTTGCTACGTTCGTCTGCTGTGGGCCCCGGGACTCGTTCGGGAAAAAACGGTACGCTCGCGCGCACGGACACATATAGCCACTGACTGCGCAGGACATTGCAGGTGCGATCATACCAGCACTGATGCACCGTATCCCATCAGAACTCCGCAGTTAAGCGTGCTTGGGCGAGAGTAGTACTAGGATGGGTGACCTCCTGGGAAGTCCTCGTGTTGCACCTCTTTTTTTTCACTTTTTTCCTCAACCGAAGCGGTATTTTGCGACGAGGACGAGGGAACTGAAATCCAGCACCAGCACTTACTTTCAATCACAACCGACCCGATATTGATCTTTTACCTGACTATTCTTCGTCACAAATTAATTCCACGATAAGATATATGTCTGTGGAGCGGATCGAGCATCAACGTAGTCGGAATCGAGGATTAACTTGCTACGTTCGTCTGCTGTGGGCCCCGGGACTCGTTCGGGAAAAAACGGTACGCTCGCGCGCACGGACACATCTAGCCACTGACTGCGCAAGACATTGCAGGTGCGATCATACCAGCACTAATGCACCGGATCCCATCAGAACTCCGCAGTTAAGCGTGCTTGGGCGAGAGTAGTACTAGGATGGGTGACCTCCTGGGAAGTCCTCGTGTTGCACCTCTTTTTTTTGACTTTTTTCCTCAACCGAAGCGGTATTTTGCGACGAGGACGAGGGAACTGAAATCCAGCACCAGCACTTACTTTCAATCACAACCGACCCGATATTGATCTTTTACCTGACTATTCTTCGTCACAAATTAATTCCAGGATAAGATATATCTCTGTGAAGCGGATCGAGCATCAACGTAGTCGGAATCGAGGATTAACTTGCTACGTTCGTCTGCTGTGGGCCCCGGGACTCGTTCGGGAAAGGAGGGTATGCTCGCGCGCACGGACACGTATAGCCACTGACTGCGCAAGACATTGCAGGTGCGATCATACCAGCACTAATGCACCGGATCCCATCAGAACTCCGCAGTTAAGCGTGCTTGGGCGAGAGTAGTACTAGGATGGGTGACCTCCTGGGAAGTCCTCGTGTTGCACCTCTTTTTTTTTCCACTTTTTTCCTCAACCGAAGCGGTATTTTGCGACGAGGACGAGGGAACTGAAATCCAGCACCAACACTTTCTTTCAATCACAACCGACCCGATATTGATCTTTTACCTGACTATTCTTCGTCACAAATTAATTCCACGATAAGATATATCTCTGTGGAGCGGATCGAGCATCAACGTAGTCGGAATCGAGGATTAACTTGCTACGTTCGTCTGCTGTGGGCCCCGGGACTCGTTCGGGAAAAAACGGTACGCTCGCGCGCACGGACACATATAGCCACTGACTGCGCAGGACATTGCAGGTGCGATCATACCAGCACTAATGCACCGTATCCCATCAGAACTCCGCAGTTAAGCGTGCTTGGGCGAGAGTAGTACTAGGATGGGTGACCTCCTGGGAAGTCCTCGTGTTGCACCTCTTTTTTTTCACTTTTTTCCTCAACCGAAGCGGTATTTTGCGACGAGGACGAGGGAACTGAAATCCAGCACCAGCACTTACTTTCAATCACAACCGACCCGATATTGATCTTTTACCTGACTATTCTTCGTCACAAATTAATTCCACGATAAGATATATGTCTGTGGAGCGGATCGAGCATCAACGTAGTCGGAATCGAGGATTAACTTGCTACGTTCGTCTGCTGTGGGCCCCGGGACTCGTTCGGGAAAAAACGGTACGCTCGCGCGCACGGACACATCTAGCCACTGACTGCGCAAGACATTGCAGGTGCGATCATACCAGCACTAATGCACCGGATCCCATCAGAACTCCGCAGTTAAGCGTGCTTGGGCGAGAGTAGTACTAGGATGGGTGACCTCCTGGGAAGTCCTCGTGTTGCACCTCTTTTTTTTGACTTTTTTCCTCAACCGAAGCGGTATTTTGCGACGAGGACGAGGGAACTGAAATCCAGCACCAGCACTTACTTTCAATCACAACCGACCCGATATTGATCTTTTACCTGACTATTCTTCGTCACAAATTAATTCCACGATAAGATATATCTCTGTGAAGCGGATCGAGCATCAACGTAGTCGGAATCGAGGATTAACTTGCTACGTTCGTCTGCTGTGGGCCCCGGGACTCGTTCGGGAAAGGAGGGTATGCTCGCGCGCACGGACACGTATAGCCACTGACTGCGCAGGACATTGCAGGTGCGATCATACCAGCACTAATGCACCGGATCCCATCAGAACTCCGCAGTTAAGCATGCTTGGGCGAGAGTAGTACTAGGATGGGTGACCTCCTGGGAAGTCCTCGTGTTGCACCTCTTTTTTTTCCACTTTTTTCCTCAACCGAAGCGGTATTTTGCGACGAGGACGAGGGAACTGAAATCCAGCACCAGCACTTACTTTCAATCACAACCGACCCGATATTGATCTTTTACCTGACTATTCTTCGTCACAAATTAATTCCACGATAAGATATATCTCTGTGGAGCGGATCGAGCATCAACGTAGTCGGAATCGAGGATTAACTTGCTACGTTCGTCTGCTGTGGGCCCCGGGACTCGTTCGGGAAAAAACGTTACGCTCGCGCGCACGGATACATATAGCCACTGACTGCGCAGGACATTGCAGGTGCGATCATACCAGCACTAATGCACCGGATCCCATCAGAACTCCGCAGTTAAGCGTGCTTGGGCGAAAGTAGTACAAGGATGGGTGACCTCCTGGGAAGTCCTCGTGTTGCACCTCTTTTTTTTCACTTTTTTCCTCAACCGAAGCGGTATTTTGCGACGAGGACGAGGGAACTGAAATCCAGCACCAGCACTTACTTTCAATCACAACCGACCCGATATTGATCTTTTACCTGACTATTCTTCGTCACAAATTAATTCCACGATAAGATATATCTCTGTGGAGCGGATCGAGCATCAACGTAGTCGGAATCGAGGATTAACTTGCTACGTTCGTCTGCTGTGGGCCCCGGGACTCGTTCGGGAAAAAACGGTACGCTCGCGCGCACGGACACATATAGCCACTGACTGTGCAGCACATTGCAGGTGCGATCATACCAGCACTAATGCACCGGATCCCATCAGAACTCCGCAGTTAAGCATGCTTGGGCGAGAGTAGTACTAGGATGGGTGACCTCCTGGGAAGTCCTCGTGTTGCACCTCTTTTTTTTCCACTTTTTTCCTCAACCGAAGCGGTATTTTGCGACGAGGACGAGGGAACTGAAATCCAGCACCAGCACTTACTTTCAATCACAACCGACCCGATATTGATCTTTTACCTGACTATTCTTCGTCACAAATTAATTCCAGGATAAGATATATCTCTGTGAAGCGGATCGAGCATCAACGTAGTCGGAATCGAGGATTAACTTGCTACGTTCGTCTGCTGTGGGCCCCGGGACTCGTTCGGGAAAGGAGGGTATGCTCGCGCGCACGGACACGTATAGCCACTGACTGCGCAAGACATTGCAGGTGCGATCATACCAGCACTAATGCACCGGATCCCATCAGAACTCCGCAGTTAAGCGTGCTTGGGCGAGAGTAGTACTAGGATGGGTGACCTCCTGGGAAGTCCTCGTGTTGCACCTCTTTTTTTTTCCACTTTTTTCCTCAACCGAAGCGGTATTTTGCGACGAGGACGAGGGAACTGAAATCCAGCACCAACACTTTCTTTCAATCACAACCGACCCGATATTGATCTTTTACCTGACTATTCTTCGTCACAAATTAATTCCACGATAAGATATATCTCTGTGGAGCGGATCGAGCATCAACGTAGTCGGAATCGAGGATTAACTTGCTACGTTCGTCTGCTGTGGGCCCCGGGACTCGTTCGGGAAAAAACGGTACGCTCGCGCGCACGGACACATATAGCCACTGACTGCGCAGGACATTGCAGGTGCGATCATACCAGCACTAATGCACCGTATCCCATCAGAACTCCGCAGTTAAGCGTGCTTGGGCGAGAGTAGTACTAGGATGGGTGACCTCCTGGGAAGTCCTCGTGTTGCACCTCTTTTTTTTCACTTTTTTCCTCAACCGAAGCGGTATTTTGCGACGAGGACGAGGGAACTGAAATCCAGCACCAGCACTTACTTTCAATCACAACCGACCCGATATTGATCTTTTACCTGACTATTCTTCGTCACAAATTAATTCCACGATAAGATATATGTCTGTGGAGCGGATCGAGCATCAACGTAGTCGGAATCGAGGATTAACTTGCTACGTTCGTCTGCTGTGGGCCCCGGGACTCGTTCGGGAAAAAACGGTACGCTCGCGCGCACGGACACATCTAGCCACTGACTGCGCAAGACATTGCAGGTGCGATCATACCAGCACTAATGCACCGGATCCCATCAGAACTCCGCAGTTAAGCGTGCTTGGGCGAGAGTAGTACTAGGATGGGTGACCTCCTGGGAAGTCCTCGTGTTGCACCTCTTTTTTTTGACTTTTTTCCTCAACCGAAGCGGTATTTTGCGACGAGGACGAGGGAACTGAAATCCAGCACCAGCACTTACTTTCAATCACAACCGACCCGATATTGATCTTTTACCTGACTATTCTTCGTCACAAATTAATTCCACGATAAGATATATCTCTGTGAAGCGGATCGAGCATCAACGTAGTCGGAATCGAGGATTAACTTGCTACGTTCGTCTGCTGTGGGCCCCGGGACTCGTTCGGGAAAGGAGGGTATGCTCGCGCGCACGGACACGTATAGCCACTGACTGCGCAGGACATTGCAGGTGCGATCATACCAGCACTAATGCACCGGATCCCATCAGAACTCCGCAGTTAAGCATGCTTGGGCGAGAGTAGTACTAGGATGGGTGACCTCCTGGGAAGTCCTCGTGTTGCACCTCTTTTTTTTCCACTTTTTTCCTCAACCGAAGCGGTATTTTGCGACGAGGACGAGGGAACTGAAATCCAGCACCAGCACTTACTTTCAATCACAACCGACCCGATATTGATCTTTTACCTGACTATTCTTCGTCACAAATTAATTCCACGATAAGATATATCTCTGTGGAGCGGATCGAGCATCAACGTAGTCGGAATCGAGGATTAACTTGCTACGTTCGTCTGCTGTGGGCCCCGGGACTCGTTCGGGAAAAAACGTTACGCTCGCGCGCACGGATACATATAGCCACTGACTGCGCAAGACATTGCAGGTGCGATCATACCAGCACTAATGCACCGGATCCCATCAGAACTCCGCAGTTAAGCGTGCTTGGGCGAAAGTAGTACAAGGATGGGTGACCTCCTGGGAAGTCCTCGTGTTGCACCTCTTTTTTTTCACTTTTTTCCTCAACCGAAGCGGTATTTTGCGACGAGGACGAGGGAACTGAAATCCAGCACCAGCACTTACTTTCAATCACAACCGACCCGATATTGATCTTTTACCTGACTATTCTTCGTCACAAATTAATTCCACGATAAGATATATCTCTGTGGAGCGGATCGAGCATCAACGTAGTCGGAATCGAGGATTAACTTGCTACGTTCGTCTGCTGTGGGCCCCGGGACTCGTTCGGGAAAAAACGGTACGCTCGCGCGCACGGACACATATAGCCACTGACTGTGCAGCACATTGCAGGTGCGATCATACCAGCACTAATGCACCGGATCCCATCAGAACTCCGCAGTTAAGCATGCTTGGGCGAGAGTAGTACTAGGATGGGTGACCTCCTGGGAAGTCCTCGTGTTGCACCTCTTTTTTTTCCACTTTTTTCCTCAACCGAAGCAGTATTTTGCGACGAGGACGAGGGAACTGAAATCCAGCACCAGCACTTACTTTCAATCACAACCGACCCGATATTGATCTTTTACCTGACTATTCTTCGTCACAAATTAATTCCACGATAAGATATATCTCTGTGGAGCGGATCGAGCATCAACGTAGTCGGAATCGAGGATTAACTTGCTACGTTCGTCTGCTGTGGGCCCCGGGACTCGTTCGGGAAAAAACGTTACGCTCGCGCGCACGGATACATATAGCCACTGACTGCGCAGGACATTGCAGGTGCGATCATACCAGCACTAATGCACCGGATCCCATCAGAACTCCGCAGTTAAGCGTGCTTGGGCGAGAGTAGTACTAGGATGGGTGACCTCCTGGGAAGTCCTCGTGTTGCACCTCTTTTTTTTGACTTTTTTCCTCAACCGAAGCGGTATTTTGCGACGAGGACGAGGGAACTGAAATCCAGCACCAGCACTTACTTTCAATCACAACCGACCCGATATTGATCTTTTACCTGACTATTCTTCGTCACAAATTAATTCCAGGATAAGATATATCTCTGTGAAGCGGATCGAGCATCAACGTAGTCGGAATCGAGGATTAACTTGCTACGTTCGTCTGCTGTGGGCCCCGGGACTCGTTCGGGAAAGGAGGGTATGCTCGCGCGCACGGACACGTATAGCCACTGACTGCGCAAGACATTGCAGGTGCGATCATACCAGCACTAATGCACCGGATCCCATCAGAACTCCGCAGTTAAGCGTGCTTGGGCGAGAGTAGTACTAGGATGGGTGACCTCCTGGGAAGTCCTCGTGTTGCACCTCTTTTTTTTTCCACTTTTTTCCTCAACCGAAGCGGTATTTTGCGACGAGGACGAGGGAACTGAAATCCAGCACCAACACTTTCTTTCAATCACAACCGACCCGATATTGATCTTTTACCTGACTATTCTTCGTCACAAATTAATTCCACGATAAGATATATCTCTGTGGAGCGGATCGAGCATCAACGTAGTCGGAATCGAGGATTAACTTGCTACGTTCGTCTGCTGTGGGCCCCGGGACTCGTTCGGGAAAAAACGGTACGCTCGCGCGCACGGACACATATAGCCACTGACTGCGCAGGACATTGCAGGTGCGATCATACCAGCACTAATGCACCGTATCCCATCAGAACTCCGCAGTTAAGCGTGCTTGGGCGAGAGTAGTACTAGGATGGGTGACCTCCTGGGAAGTCCTCGTGTTGCACCTCTTTTTTTTCACTTTTTTCCTCAACCGAAGCGGTATTTTGCGACGAGGACGAGGGAACTGAAATCCAGCACCAGCACTTACTTTCAATCACAACCGACCCGATATTGATCTTTTACCTGACTATTCTTCGTCACAAATTAATTCCACGATAAGATATATGTCTGTGGAGCGGATCGAGCATCAACGTAGTCGGAATCGAGGATTAACTTGCTACGTTCGTCTGCTGTGGGCCCCGGGACTCGTTCGGGAAAAAACGGTACGCTCGCGCGCACGGACACATCTAGCCACTGACTGCGCAAGACATTGCAGGTGCGATCATACCAGCACTAATGCACCGGATCCCATCAGAACTCCGCAGTTAAGCGTGCTTGGGCGAGAGTAGTACTAGGATGGGTGACCTCCTGGGAAGTCCTCGTGTTGCACCTCTTTTTTTTGACTTTTTTCCTCAACCGAAGCGGTATTTTGCGACGAGGACGAGGGAACTGAAATCCAGCACCAGCACTTACTTTCAATCACAACCGACCCGATATTGATCTTTTACCTGACTATTCTTCGTCACAAATTAATTCCACGATAAGATATATCTCTGTGAAGCGGATCGAGCATCAACGTAGTCGGAATCGAGGATTAACTTGCTACGTTCGTCTGCTGTGGGCCCCGGGACTCGTTCGGGAAAGGAGGGTATGCTCGCGCGCACGGACACGTATAGCCACTGACTGCGCAGGACATTGCAGGTGCGATCATACCAGCACTAATGCACCGGATCCCATCAGAACTCCGCAGTTAAGCATGCTTGGGCGAGAGTAGTACTAGGATGGGTGACCTCCTGGGAAGTCCTCGTGTTGCACCTCTTTTTTTTCCACTTTTTTCCTCAACCGAAGCGGTATTTTGCGACGAGGACGAGGGAACTGAAATCCAGCACCAGCACTTACTTTCAATCACAACCGACCCGATATTGATCTTTTACCTGACTATTCTTCGTCACAAATTAATTCCACGATAAGATATATCTCTGTGGAGCGGATCGAGCATCAACGTAGTCGGAATCGAGGATTAACTTGCTACGTTCGTCTGCTGTGGGCCCCGGGACTCGTTCGGGAAAAAACGTTACGCTCGCGCGCACGGATACATATAGCCACTGACTGCGCAGGACATTGCAGGTGCGATCATACCAGCACTAATGCACCGGATCCCATCAGAACTCCGCAGTTAAGCGTGCTTGGGCGAAAGTAGTACAAGGATGGGTGACCTCCTGGGAAGTCCTCGTGTTGCACCTCTTTTTTTTCACTTTTTTCCTCAACCGAAGCGGTATTTTGCGACGAGGACGAGGGAACTGAAATCCAGCACCAGCACTTACTTTCAATCACAACCGACCCGATATTGATCTTTTACCTGACTATTCTTCGTCACAAATTAATTCCACGATAAGATATATCTCTGTGGAGCGGATCGAGCATCAACGTAGTCGGAATCGAGGATTAACTTGCTACGTTCGTCTGCTGTGGGCCCCGGGACTCGTTCGGGAAAAAACGGTACGCTCGCGCGCACGGACACATATAGCCACTGACTGTGCAGCACATTGCAGGTGCGATCATACCAGCACTAATGCACCGGATCCCATCAGAACTCCGCAGTTAAGCATGCTTGGGCGAGAGTAGTACTAGGATGGGTGACCTCCTGGGAAGTCCTCGTGTTGCACCTCTTTTTTTTCCACTTTTTTCCTCAACCGAAGCGGTATTTTGCGACGAGGACGAGGGAACTGAAATCCAGCACCAGCACTTACTTTCAATCACAACCGACCCGATATTGATCTTTTACCTGACTATTCTTCGTCACAAATTAATTCCAGGATAAGATATATCTCTGTGAAGCGGATCGAGCATCAACGTAGTCGGAATCGAGGATTAACTTGCTACGTTCGTCTGCTGTGGGCCCCGGGACTCGTTCGGGAAAGGAGGGTATGCTCGCGCGCACGGACACGTATAGCCACTGACTGCGCAAGACATTGCAGGTGCGATCATACCAGCACTAATGCACCGGATCCCATCAGAACTCCGCAGTTAAGCGTGCTTGGGCGAGAGTAGTACTAGGATGGGTGACCTCCTGGGAAGTCCTCGTGTTGCACCTCTTTTTTTTTCCACTTTTTTCCTCAACCGAAGCGGTATTTTGCGACGAGGACGAGGGAACTGAAATCCAGCACCAACACTTTCTTTCAATCACAACCGACCCGATATTGATCTTTTACCTGACTATTCTTCGTCACAAATTAATTCCACGATAAGATATATCTCTGTGGAGCGGATCGAGCATCAACGTAGTCGGAATCGAGGATTAACTTGCTACGTTCGTCTGCTGTGGGCCCCGGGACTCGTTCGGGAAAAAACGGTACGCTCGCGCGCACGGACACATATAGCCACTGACTGCGCAGGACATTGCAGGTGCGATCATACCAGCACTAATGCACCGTATCCCATCAGAACTCCGCAGTTAAGCGTGCTTGGGCGAGAGTAGTACTAGGATGGGTGACCTCCTGGGAAGTCCTCGTGTTGCACCTCTTTTTTTTCACTTTTTTCCTCAACCGAAGCGGTATTTTGCGACGAGGACGAGGGAACTGAAATCCAGCACCAGCACTTACTTTCAATCACAACCGACCCGATATTGATCTTTTACCTGACTATTCTTCGTCACAAATTAATTCCACGATAAGATATATGTCTGTGGAGCGGATCGAGCATCAACGTAGTCGGAATCGAGGATTAACTTGCTACGTTCGTCTGCTGTGGGCCCCGGGACTCGTTCGGGAAAAAACGGTACGCTCGCGCGCACGGACACATCTAGCCACTGACTGCGCAAGACATTGCAGGTGCGATCATACCAGCACTAATGCACCGGATCCCATCAGCACTCCGCAGTTAAGCGTGCTTGGGCGAGAGTAGTACTAGGATGGGTGACCTCCTGGGAAGTCCTCGTGTTGCACCTCTTTTTTTTGACTTTTTTCCTCAACCGAAGCGGTATTTTGCGACGAGGACGAGGGAACTGAAATCCAGCACCAGCACTTACTTTCAATCACAACCGACCCGATATTGATCTTTTACCTGACTATTCTTCGTCACAAATTAATTCCACGATAAGATATATCTCTGTGAAGCGGATCGAGCATCAACGTAGTCGGAATCGAGGATTAACTTGCTACGTTCGTCTGCTGTGGGCCCCGGGACTCGTTCGGGAAAGGAGGGTATGCTCGCGCGCACGGACACGTATAGCCACTGACTGCGCAGGACATTGCAGGTGCGATCATACCAGCACTAATGCACCGGATCCCATCAGAACTCCGCAGTTAAGCATGCTTGGGCGAGAGTAGTACTAGGATGGGTGACCTCCTGGGAAGTCCTCGTGTTGCACCTCTTTTTTTTCCACTTTTTTCCTCAACCGAAGCGGTATTTTGCGACGAGGACGAGGGAACTGAAATCCAGCACCAGCACTTACTTTCAATCACAACCGACCCGATATTGATCTTTTACCTGACTATTCTTCGTCACAAATTAATTCCACGATAAGATATATCTCTGTGGAGCGGATCGAGCATCAACGTAGTCGGAATCGAGGATTAACTTGCTACGTTCGTCTGCTGTGGGCCCCGGGACTCGTTCGGGAAAAAACGTTACGCTCGCGCGCACGGATACATATAGCCACTGACTGCGCAAGACATTGCAGGTGCGATCATACCAGCACTAATGCACCGGATCCCATCAGAACTCCGCAGTTAAGCGTGCTTGGGCGAAAGTAGTACAAGGATGGGTGACCTCCTGGGAAGTCCTCGTGTTGCACCTCTTTTTTTTCACTTTTTTCCTCAACCGAAGCGGTATTTTGCGACGAGGACGAGGGAACTGAAATCCAGCACCAGCACTTACTTTCAATCACAACCGACCCGATATTGATCTTTTACCTGACTATTCTTCGTCACAAATTAATTCCACGATAAGATATATCTCTGTGGAGCGGATCGAGCATCAACGTAGTCGGAATCGAGGATTAACTTGCTACGTTCGTCTGCTGTGGGCCCCGGGACTCGTTCGGGAAAAAACGGTACGCTCGCGCGCACGGACACATATAGCCACTGACTGTGCAGCACATTGCAGGTGCGATCATACCAGCACTAATGCACCGGATCCCATCAGAACTCCGCAGTTAAGCATGCTTGGGCGAGAGTAGTACTAGGATGGGTGACCTCCTGGGAAGTCCTCGTGTTGCACCTCTTTTTTTTCCACTTTTTTCCTCAACCGAAGCGGTATTTTGCGACGAGGACGAGGGAACTGAAATCCAGCACCAGCACTTACTTTCAATCACAACCGACCCGATATTGATCTTTTACCTGACTATTCTTCGTCACAAATTAATTCCACGATAAGATATATCTCTGTGGAGCGGATCGAGCATCAACGTAGTCGGAATCGAGGATTAACTTGCTACGTTCGTCTGCTGTGGGCCCCGGGACTCGTTCGGGAAAAAACGTTACGCTCGCGCGCACGGATACATATAGCCACTGACTGCGCAGGACATTGCAGGTGCGATCATACCAGCACTAATGCACCGGATCCCATCAGAACTCCGCAGTTAAGCGTGCTTGGGCGAAAGTAGTACAAGGATGGGTGACCTCCTGGGAAGTCCTCGTGTTGCACCTCTTTTTTTTCACTTTTTTCCTCAACCGAAGCGGTATTTTGCGACGAGGACGAGGGAACTGAAATCCAGCACCAGCACTTACTTTCAATCACAACCGACCCGATATTGATCTTTTACCTGACTATTCTTCGTCACAAATTAATTCCACGATAAGATATATCTCTGTGGAGCGGATCGAGCATCAACGTAGTCGGAATCGAGGATTAACTTGCTACGTTCGTCTGCTGTGGGCCCCGGGACTCGTTCGGGAAAAAACGGTACGCTCGCGCGCACGGACACATATAGCCACTGACTGTGCAGCACATTGCAGGTGCGATCATACCAGCACTAATGCACCGGATCCCATCAGAACTCCGCAGTTAAGCGTGCTTGGGCGAGAGTAGTACTAGGATGGGTGACCTCCTGGGAAGTCCTCGTGTTGCACCTCTTTTTTTTCACTTTTTTCCTCAACCGAAGCGGTATTTTGCGACGAGGACGAGGGAACTGAAATCCAGCACCAGCACTTACTTTCAATCACAACCGACCCGATATTGATCTTTTACCTGACTATTCTTCGTCACAAATTAATTCCACGATAAGATATATCTCTGTGGAGCGGATCGAGCATCAACGTAGTCGGAATCGAGGATTAACTTGCTACGTTCGTCTGCTGTGGGCCCCGGGACTCGTTCGGGAAAAAACGTTACGCTCGCGCGCACGGACACATATAGCCACTGACTGCGCAGGACATTGCAGGTGCGATTATACCAGCACTAATGCACCGGATCCCATCAGAACTCCGCAGTTAAGCGCGCTTGGGCGAGAGTAGTACTAGGATGGGTGACCTCCTGGGAAGTCCTCGTGTTGCACCTCTTTTTTTTCACTTTTTTTCTCAACCGAAGCGGTATTTTGCGACGAGGACGAGGGAACTGAAATCCAGCACCAGCACTTACTTTCAATCACAACCGACCCGATATTGATCTTTTACCTGACTATTCTTCGTCACAAATTAATTCCACGATAAGATATATCTCTGTGAAGCGGATCGAGCATCAACGTAGTCGGAATCGAGGATTAACTTGCTACGTTCGTCTGCTGTGGGCCCCGGGACTCGTTCGGGAAAGGAGGGTATGCTCGCGCGCACGGACACGTATAGCCACTGACTGCGCAGGACATTGCAGGTGCGATCATACCAGCACTAATGCACCGGATCCCATCAGAACTCCGCAGCTAAGCGTGCTTGGGCGAGAGTAGTACTAGGATGGGTGACCTCCTGGGAAGTCCTCGTGTTGCACCTCTTTTTTTTCCACTTTTTTCCTCAACCGAAGCGGTATTTTGCGACGAGGACGAGGGAACTGAAATCCAGCACCAACACTTACTTTCAATCACAACCGACCCGATATTGATCTTTTACCTGACTATTCTTCATCACAAATTAATTCCACGATAAGATATATCTCTGTGGAGCGGATCGAGCATCAACGTAGTCGGAATCGAGGATTAACTTGCTACGTTCGTCTGCTGTGGGCCCCGGGACTCGTTCGGGAAAAAACGTTACGCTCGCGCGCACGGACACATATAGCCACTGACTGCGCAGGATATTGCAGGTGCAATTATACCAGCACTAATGCACCGGATCCCATCAGAACTCCGCAGTTAAGCGCGCTTGGGCGAGAGTAGTACTAGGATGGGTGACCTCCTGGGAAGTCCTCGTGTTGCACCTCTTTTTTTTCACTTTTTTCCTCAACCGAAGCGGTATTTTGCGACGAGGACGACGGAACTGAAATCCAGCACCAGCACTTACTTTCAATCACAACCGACCCGATATTGATCTTTTACCTGACTATTCTTCGTCACAAATTAATTCCACGATAAGATATATCTCTGTGAAGCGGATCGAGCATCAACGTAGTCGGAATCGAGGATTAACTTGCTACGTTCGTCTGCTGTGGGCCCCGGGACTCATTCGGGAAAGGAGGGTATGCTCGCGCGCACGGACACGTATAGCCACTGACTGCGCAGGACATTGCAGGTGCGATCATACCAGCAATAATGCACCGGATCCCATCAGAACTCCGCAGTTAAGCGTGCTTGGGCGAGAGTAGTACTAGGATGGGTGACCTCCTGGGAAGTCCTCGTGTTGCACCTCTTTTTTTTCCATTTTTTTCCTCAACCGAAGCGGTATTTTGCGACGAGGACGAGGGAACTGAAATCCAGCACCAGCACTTACTTTCAATCACAACCGACCCGATATTGATCTTTTACCTGACTATTCTTCGTCACAAATTAATTCCACGATAAGATATATCTCTGTGGAGCGGATCGAGCATCAACGTAGTCGGAATCGAGGATTAACTTGCTACGTTCGTCTGCTGTGGGCCCCGGGACTCGTTCGGGAAAAAACGTTACGCTCGCGCGCACGGACACATATAGCCACTGATTGCGCAAGACATTGCAGGTGCGATCATACCAGCACTAATGCACCGGATCCCATCAAAACTCCGCAGTTAAGCGCGCTTGGGCGAGAGTAGTACTAGGATGGGTGACCTCCTGGGAAGTCCTCGTGTTGCACCTCTTTTTTTTCACTTTTTTCCTCAACCGAAGCGGTATTTTGCGACGAGGACGAGGGAACTGAAATCCAGCACCAGCACTTACTTTCAATCACAACCGACCCGATATTGATCTTTTACCTGACTATTCTTCGTCACAAATTAATTCCACGATAAGATATATCTCTGTGGAGCGGATCGAGCATCAACGTAGTCGGAATCGAGGATTAACTTGCTACGTTCGTCTGCTGTGGGCCCCGGGACTCGTTCGGGAAAAAACGGTACGCTCGCGCGCACGGACACATATAGCCACTGACTGCGCAGGACATTGCAGGTGCGATCATACCAGCACTAATGCACCGTATCCCATCAGAACTCCGCAGTTAAGCGTGCTTGGGCGAGAGTAGTACTAGGATGGGTGACCTCCTGGGAAGTCCTCGTGTTGCACCTCTTTTTTTTCACTTTTTTCCTCAACCGAAGCGGTATTTTGCGACGAGGACGAGGGAACTGAAATCCAGCACCAGCACTTACTTTCAATCACAACCGACCCGATATTGATCTTTTACCTGACTATTCTTCGTCACAAATTAATTCCACGATAAGATATATCTCTGTGGAGCGGATCGAGCATCAACGTAGTCGGAATCGAGGATTAACTTGCTACGTTCGTCTGCTGTGGGCCCCGGGACTCGTTCGGGAAAAAACGGTACGCTCGCGCGCACGGACACATATAGCCACTGACTGCGCAGGACATTGCAGGTGCGATCATACCAGCACTAATGCATCGGATCCCATCAGAACTCCGCAGTTAAGCGTGCTTGGGCGAGAGTAGTACTAGGATGGGTGACCTCCTGGGAAGTCCTCGTGTTGCACCTCTTTTTTTTCCACTTTTTTCCTCAACCGAAGCGGTATTTTGCGACGAGGACGAGGGAACTGAAATCCAGCACCAGCACTTACTTTCAATCACAACCGACCTGATATTGATCTTTTACCTGACTATTCTTCGTCACAAATTAATTCCACGATAAGATATATCTCTGTGGAGCGGATCGAGCATCAACGTAGTCGGAATCGAGGATTAACTTGCTACGTTCGTCTGCTGTGGGCCCCGGGACTCGTTCGGGAAAAAACGGTACGCTCGCGCGCACGGACACATATAGCCACTGACTGCGCAAGACATTGCAGGTGCGATCATACCAGCACTAATGCACCGGATCCCATCAGAACTCCGCAATTAGGCGTGCTTGGGCGAGAGTAGTACTAGGATGGGTGACCTCCTGGGAAGTCCTCGTGTTGCACCTCTTTTTTTTCACTTTTTTCCTCAACCGAAGCGGTATTTTGCGACGAGGACGAGGGAACTGAAATCCAGCACCAGCACTTACTTTCAATCACAACCGACCCGATATTGATCTTTTACCTGACTATTCTTCGTCACAAATTAATTCCACGATAAGATATATCTCTGTGGAGCGGATCGAGCATCAACGTAGTCGGAATCGAGGATTAACTTGCTACGTTCGTCTGCTGTGGGCCCCGGGACTCGTTCGGGAAAAAACGGTACGCTCGCGCGCACGGACACATATTGCCACTCACTGCGCAAGACATTGCAGGTGCGATCATACCAGCACTAATGCACCGGATCCCATCAGAACTCCGCAGTTAAGCTTGCTTGGGCGAGAGTAGTACTAGGATGGGTGACCTCCTGGGAAGTCCTCGTATTGCACCTCTTTTTTTTCACTTTTTTCCTCAACCGAAGCGGTATTTTGCGACGAGGACGAGGGAACTGAAATCCAGCACCAGCACTTACTTTCAATCACAACCGACCCGATATTGATCTTTTACCTGACTATTCTTCGTCACAAATTAATTCCACGATAAGATATATCTCTGTGGAGCGGATCGAGCATCAACGTAGTCGGAATCGAGGATTAACTTGCTACGTTCGTCTGCTGTGGGCCCCGGGACTCGTTCGGGAAAAAACGGTACGCTCGCGCGCACGGACACATATAGCCACTGACTGCGCAGGACATTGCAGGTGCGATCATACCAGCACTAATGCATCGGATCCCATCAGAACTCCGCAGTTAAGCGTGCTTGGGCGAGAGTAGTACTAGGATGGGTGACCTCCTGGGAAGTCCTCGTGTTGCACCTCTTTTTTTTCCACTTTTTTCCTCAACCGAAGCGGTATTTTGCGACGAGGACGAGGGAACTGAAATCCAGCACCAGCACTTACTTTCAATCACAACCGACCTGATATTGATCTTTTACCTGACTATTCTTCGTCACAAATTAATTCCACGATAAGATATATCTCTGTGGAGCGGATCGAGCATCAACGTAGTCGGAATCGAGGATTAACTTGCTACGTTCGTCTGCTGTGGGCCCCGGGACTCGTTCGGGAAAAAACGGTACGCTCGCGCGCACGGACACATATAGCCACTGACTGCGCAAGACATTGCAGGTGCGATCATACCAGCACTAATGCACCGGATCCCATCAGAACTCCGCAATTAAGCGTGCTTGGGCGAGAGTAGTACTAGGATGGGTGACCTCCTGGGAAGTCCTCGTGTTGCACCTCTTTTTTTTCACTTTTTTCCTCAACCGAAGCGGTATTTTGCGACGAGGACGAGGGAACTGAAATCCAGCACCAGCACTTACTTTCAATCACAACCGACCCGATATTGATCTTTTACCTGACTATTCTTCGTCACAAATTAATTCCACGATAAGATATATCTCTGTGGAGCGGATCGAGCATCAACGTAGTCGGAATCGAGGATTAACTTGCTACGTTCGTCTGCTGTGGGCCCCGGGACTCGTTCGGGAAAAAACGGTACGCTCGCGCGCACGGACACATATAGCCACTCACTGCGCAAGACATTGCAGGTGCGATCATACCAGCACTAATGCACCGGATCCCATCAGAACTCCGCAGTTAAGCGTGCTTGGGCGAGAGTAGTACTAGGATGGGTGACCTCCTGGGAAGTCCTCGTGTTGCACCTCTTTTTTTTCACTTTTTTCCTCAACCGAAGCGGTATTTTGCGACGAGGACGAGGGAACTGAAATCCAGCACCAGCACTTACTTTCAATCACAACCGACCCGATATTGATCTTTTACCTGACTATTCTTCGTCACAAATTAATTCCACGATAAGATATATCTCTGTGGAGCGGATCGAGCATCAACGTAGTCGGAATCGAGGATTAACTTGCTACGTTCGTCTGCTGTGGGCCCCGGGACTCGTTCGGGAAAAAACGGTACGCTCGCGCGCACGGACACATATAGCCACTCACTGCGCAAGACATTGCAGGTGCGATCATACCAGCACTAATGCACCGGATCCCATCAGAACTCCGCAGTTAAGAGTGCTTGGGCGAGAGTAGTACTAGGATGGGTGACCTCCTGGGAAGTCCTCGTGTTGCACCTCTTTTTTTTCACTTTTTTCCTCAACCGAAGCGGTATTTTGCGACGAGGACGAGGGAATTGAAATCCAGCACCAGCACTTACTTTCAATCACAACCGACCCGATATTGATCTTTTACCTGACTATTCTTTGTCACAAATTAATTCCACGATAAGATATATCTCTGTGGAGCGGATCGAGCATCAACGTAGTCGTAATCGAGGATTAACTTGCTACGTTCGTCTGCTGTGGGCCCCGGGACTCGTTCGGGAAAAAACGTTACGCTCGCGCGCACGGACACATATAGCCACTGACTGCGCAAGACATTGCAGGTGCGATCATACCAGCACTAATGCACCGGATCCCATCAAAACTCCGCAGTTAAGCGCGCTTGGGCGAGAGTAGTACTAGGATGGGTGACCTCCTGGGAAGTCCTCGTGTTGCACCTCTTTTTTTTCACTTTTTTCCTCAACCAAAGCGGTATTTTGCGACGAGGACGACGGAACTGAAATCCAGCACCAGCACTTACTTTCAATCACAACCGACCCGATATTGATCTTTTACCTGACTATTCTTCGTCACAAATTAATTCCACGATAAGATATATCTCTGTGGAGCGGATCGAGCATCAACGTAGTCGGAATCGAGGATTAACTTGCTACGTTCGTCTGCTGTGGGCCCCGGGACTCGTTCGGGAAAAAACGGTACGCTCGCGCGCACGGACACATATAGCCACTCACTGCGCAAGACATTGCAGGTGCGATCATACCAGCACTAATGCACCGGATCCCATCAGAACTCCGCAGTTAAGCGTGCTTGGGCGAGAGTAGTACTAGGATGGGTGACCTCCTGGGAAGTCCTCGTGTTGCACCTCTTTTTTTTCACTTTTTTCCTCAACCGAAGCGGTATTTTGCGACGAGGACGGGGGAACTGAAATCCAGCACCAGCACTTACTTTCAATCACAACCGACCCGATATTGATCTTTTACCTGACTATTCTTCGTCACAAATTAATTCCACGATAAGATATATCTCTGTGAAGCGGATCGAGCATCAACGTAGTCGGAATCGAGGATTAACTTGCTACGTTCGTCTGCTGTGGGCCCCGGGACTCATTCGGGAAAGGAGGGTATGCTCGCGCGCACGGACACGTATAGCCACTGACTGCGCAGGACATTGCAGGTGCGATCATACCAGCAATAATGCACCGGATCCCATCAGAACTCCGCAGTTAAGCGTGCTTGGGCGAGAGTAGTACTAGGATGGGTGACCTCCTGGGAAGTCCTCGTGTTGCACCTCTTTTTTTTCCATTTTTTTCCTCAACCGAAGCGGTATTTTGCGACGAGGACGAGGGAACTGAAATCCAGCACCAGCACTTACTTTCAATCACAACCGACCCGATATTGATCTTTTACCTGACTATTCTTCGTCACAAATTAATTCCACGATAAGATATATCTCTGTGGAGCGGATCGAGCATCAACGTAGTCGGAATCGAGGATTAACTTGCTACGTTCGTCTGCTGTGGGCCCCGGGACTCGTTCGGGAAAAAACGTTACGCTCGCGCGCACGGACACATATAGCCACTGATTGCGCAAGACATTGCAGGTGCGATCATACCAGCACTAATGCACCGGATCCCATCAAAACTCCGCAGTTAAGCGTGCTTGGGCGAGAGTAGTACTAGGATGGGTGACCTCCTGGGAAGTCCTCGTGTTGCACCTCTTTTTTTTCACTTTTTTCCTCAACCGAAGCGGTATTTTGCGACGAGGACGAGGGAACTGAAATCCAGCACCAGCACTTACTTTCAATCACAACCGACCCGATATTGATCTTTTACCTGACTATTCTTCGTCACAAATTAATTCCACGATAAGATATATCTCTGTGGAGCGGATCGAGCATCAACGTAGTCGGAATCGAGGATTAACTTGCTACGTTCGTCTGCTGTGGGCCCCGGGACTCGTTCGGGAAAAAACGGTACGCTCGCGCGCACGGACACATATAGCCACTGACTGCGCAGGACATTGCAGGTGCGATCATACCAGCACTAATGCACCGTATCCCATCAGAACTCCGCAGTTAAGCGTGCTTGGGCGAGAGTAGTACTAGGATGGGTGACCTCCTGGGAAGTCCTCGTGTTGCACCTCTTTTTTTTCACTTTTTTCCTCAACCGAAGCGGTATTTTGCGACGAGGACGAGGGAACTGAAATCCAGCACCAGCACTTACTTTCAATCACAACCGACCCGATATTGATCTTTTACCTGACTATTCTTCGTCACAAATTAATTCCACGATAAGATATATCTCTGTGGAGCGGATCGAGCATCAACGTAGTCGGAATCGAGGATTAACTTGCTACGTTCGTCTGCTGTGGGCCCCGGGACTCGTTCGGGAAAAAACGGTACGCTCGCGCGCACGGACACATATAGCCACTGACTGCGCAGGACATTGCAGGTGCGATCATACCAGCACTAATGCATCGGATCCCATCAGAACTCCGCAGTTAAGCGTGCTTGGGCGAGAGTAGTACTAGGATGGGTGACCTCCTGGGAAGTCCTCGTGTTGCACCTCTTTTTTTTCCACTTTTTTCCTCAACCGAAGCGGTATTTTGCGACGAGGACGAGGGAACTGAAATCCAGCACCAGCACTTACTTTCAATCACAACCGACCTGATATTGATCTTTTACCTGACTATTCTTCGTCACAAATTAATTCCACGATAAGATATATCTCTGTGGAGCGGATCGAGCATCAACGTAGTCGGAATCGAGGATTAACTTGCTACGTTCGTCTGCTGTGGGCCCCGGGACTCGTTCGGGAAAAAACGGTACGCTCGCGCGCACGGACACATATAGCCACTGACTGCGCAAGACATTGCAGGTGCGATCATACCAGCACTAATGCACCGGATCCCATCAGAACTCCGCAATTAAGCGTGCTTGGGCGAGAGTAGTACTAGGATGGGTGACCTCCTGGGAAGTCCTCGTGTTGCACCTCTTTTTTTTCACTTTTTTCCTCAACCGAAGCGGTATTTTGCGACGAGGACGAGGGAACTGAAATCCAGCACCAGCACTTACTTTCAATCACAACCGACCCGATATTGATCTTTTACCTGACTATTCTTCGTCACAAATTAATTCCACGATAAGATATATCTCTGTGGAGCGGATCGAGCATCAACGTAGTCGGAATCGAGGATTAACTTGCTACGTTCGTCTGCTGTGGGCCCCGGGACTCGTTCGGGAAAAAACGGTACGCTCGCGCGCACGGACACATATTGCCACTCACTGCGCAAGACATTGCAGGTGCGATCATACCAGCACTAATGCACCGGATCCCATCAGAACTCCGCAGTTAAGCTTGCTTGGGCGAGAGTAGTACTAGGATGGGTGACCTCCTGGGAAGTCCTCGTATTGCACCTCTTTTTTTTCACTTTTTTCCTCAACCGAAGCGGTATTTTGCGACGAGGACGAGGGAACTGAAATCCAGCACCAGCACTTACTTTCAATCACAACCGACCCGATATTGATCTTTTACCTGACTATTCTTCGTCACAAATTAATTCCACGATAAGATATATCTCTGTGGAGCGGATCGAGCATCAACGTAGTCGGAATCGAGGATTAACTTGCTACGTTCGTCTGCTGTGGGCCCCGGGACTCGTTCGGGAAAAAACGGTACGCTCGCGCGCACGGACACATATAGCCACTGACTGCGCAGGACATTGCAGGTGCGATCATACCAGCACTAATGCATCGGATCCCATCAGAACTCCGCAGTTAAGCGTGCTTGGGCGAGAGTAGTACTAGGATGGGTGACCTCCTGGGAAGTCCTCGTGTTGCACCTCTTTTTTTTCCACTTTTTTCCTCAACCGAAGCGGTATTTTGCGACGAGGACGAGGGAACTGAAATCCAGCACCAGCACTTACTTTCAATCACAACCGACCTGATATTGATCTTTTACCTGACTATTCTTCGTCACAAATTAATTCCACGATAAGATATATCTCTGTGGAGCGGATCGAGCATCAACGTAGTCGGAATCGAGGATTAACTTGCTACGTTCGTCTGCTGTGGGCCCCGGGACTCGTTCGGGAAAAAACGGTACGCTCGCGCGCACGGACACATATAGCCACTGACTGCGCAAGACATTGCAGGTGCGATCATACCAGCACTAATGCACCGGATCCCATCAGAACTCCGCAATTAAGCGTGCTTGGGCGAGAGTAGTACTAGGATGGGTGACCTCCTGGGAAGTCCTCGTGTTGCACCTCTTTTTTTTCACTTTTTTCCTCAACCGAAGCGGTATTTTGCGACGAGGACGAGGGAACTGAAATCCAGCACCAGCACTTACTTTCAATCACAACCGACCCGATATTGATCTTTTACCTGACTATTCTTCGTCACAAATTAATTCCACGATAAGATATATCTCTGTGGAGCGGATCGAGCATCAACGTAGTCGGAATCGAGGATTAACTTGCTACGTTCGTCTGCTGTGGGCCCCGGGACTCGTTCGGGAAAAAACGGTACGCTCGCGCGCACGGACACATATAGCCACTCACTGCGCAAGACATTGCAGGTGCGATCATACCAGCACTAATGCACCGGATCCCATCAGAACTCCGCAGTTAAGCGTGCTTGGGCGAGAGTAGTACTAGGATGGGTGACCTCCTGGGAAGTCCTCGTGTTGCACCTCTTTTTTTTCACTTTTTTCCTCAACCGAAGCGGTATTTTGCGACGAGGACGAGGGAACTGAAATCCAGCACCAGCACTTACTTTCAATCACAACCGACCCGATATTGATCTTTTACCTGACTATTCTTCGTCACAAATTAATTCCACGATAAGATATATCTCTGTGGAGCGGATCGAGCATCAACGTAGTCGGAATCGAGGATTAACTTGCTACGTTCGTCTGCTGTGGGCCCCGGGACTCGTTCGGGAAAAAACGGTACGCTCGCGCGCACGGACACATATAGCCACTCACTGCGCAAGACATTGCAGGTGCGATCATACCAGCACTAATGCACCGGATCCCATCAGAACTCCGCAGTTAAGAGTGCTTGGGCGAGAGTAGTACTAGGATGGGTGACCTCCTGGGAAGTCCTCGTGTTGCACCTCTTTTTTTTCACTTTTTTCCTCAACCGAAGCGGTATTTTGCGACGAGGACGAGGGAATTGAAATCCAGCACCAGCACTTACTTTCAATCACAACCGACCCGATATTGATCTTTTACCTGACTATTCTTTGTCACAAATTAATTCCACGATAAGATATATCTCTGTGGAGCGGATCGAGCATCAACGTAGTCGTAATCGAGGATTAACTTGCTACGTTCGTCTGCTGTGGGCCCCGGGACTCGTTCGGGAAAAAACGTTACGCTCGCGCGCACGGACACATATAGCCACTGACTGCGCAAGACATTGCAGGTGCGATCATACCAGCACTAATGCACCGGATCCCATCAAAACTCCGCAGTTAAGCGCGCTTGGGCGAGAGTAGTACTAGGATGGGTGACCTCCTGGGAAGTCCTCGTGTTGCACCTCTTTTTTTTCACTTTTTTCCTCAACCAAAGCGGTATTTTGCGACGAGGACGACGGAACTGAAATCCAGCACCAGCACTTACTTTCAATCACAACCGACCCGATATTGATCTTTTACCTGACTATTCTTCGTCACAAATTAATTCCACGATAAGATATATCTCTGTGGAGCGGATCGAGCATCAACGTAGTCGGAATCGAGGATTAACTTGCTACGTTCGTCTGCTGTGGGCCCCGGGACTCGTTCGGGAAAAAACGGTACGCTCGCGCGCACGGACACATATAGCCACTCACTGCGCAAGACATTGCAGGTGCGATCATACCAGCACTAATGCACCGGATCCCATCAGAACTCCGCAGTTAAGCGTGCTTGGGCGAGAGTAGTACTAGGATGGGTGACCTCCTGGGAAGTCCTCGTGTTGCACCTCTTTTTTTTCACTTTTTTCCTCAACCGAAGCGGTATTTTGCGACGAGGACGGGGGAACTGAAATCCAGCACCAGCACTTACTTTCAATCACAACCGACCCGATATTGATCTTTTACCTGACTATTCTTCGTCACAAATTAATTCCACGATAAGATATATCTCTGTGGAGCGGATCGAGCATCAACGTAGTCGGAATCGAGGATTAACTTGCTACGTTCGTCTGCTGTGGGCCCCGGGACTCGTTCGGGAAAAAACGGTACGCTCGCGCGCACGGACACATATAGCCACTCACTGCGCAAGACATTGCAGGTGCGATCATACCAGCACTAATGCACCGGATCCCATCAGAACTCCGCAGTTAAGCTTGCTTGGGCGAGAGTAGTACTAGGATGGGTGACCTCCTGGGAAGTCCTCGTATTGCACCTCTTTTTTTTCACTTTTTTCCTCAACCGAAGCGGTATTTTGCGACGAGGACGAGGGAACTGAAATCCAGCACCAGCACTTACTTTCAATCACAACCGACCCGATATTGATCTTTTACCTGACTATTCTTCGTCACAAATTAATTCCACGATAAGATATATCTCTGTGGAGCGGATCGAGCATCAACGTAGTCGGAATCGAGGATTAACTTGCTACGTTCGTCTGCTGTGGGCCCCGGGACTCGTTCGGGAAAAAACGGTACGCTCGCGCGCACGGACACATATAGCCACTCACTGCGCAGGACATTGCAGGTGCGATCATACCAGCACTAATGCACCGGATCCCATCAGAACTCCGCAGTTAAGCGTGCTTGGGCGAGAGTAGTACTAGGATGGGTGACCTCCTGGGAAGTCCTCGTGTTGCACCTCTTTTTTTTCCACTTTTTTCCTCAACCGAAGCGGTATTTTGCGACGAGGACGAGGGAACTGAAATCCAGCACCAGCACTTACTTTCAATCACAACCGACCCGATATTGATCTTTTACCTGACTATTCTTCGTCACAAATTAATTCCACGATAAGATATATCTCTGTGGAGCGGATCGAGCATCAACGTAGTCGGAATCGAGGATTAACTTGCTACGTTCGTCTGCTGTGGGCCCCGGGACTCGTTCGGGAAAAAACGTTACGCTCGCGCGCACGGACACATATAGCCACTGATCGCGCAAGACATTGCAGGTGCGATCATACCAGCACTAATGCACCGGATCCCATCAAAACTCCGCAGTTAAGCGCGCTTGGGCGAGAGTAGTACTAGGATGGGTGACCTCCTGGGAAGTCCTCGTGTTGCACCTCTTTTTTTTCACTTTTTTCCTCAACCGAAGCGGTATTTTGCGACGAGGACGACGGAACTGAAATCCAGCACCAGCACTTACTTTCAATCACAACCGACCCGATATTGATCTTTTACCTGACTATTCTTCGTCACAAATTAATTCCACGATAAGATATATCTCTGTGGAGCGGATCGAGCATCAACGTAGTCGGAATCGAGGATTAACTTGCTACGTTCGTCTGCTGTGGGCCCCGGGACTCGTTCGGGAAAAAACGGTACGCTCGCGCGCACGGACACATATAGCCACTCACTGCGCAAGACATTGCAGGTGCGATCATACCAGCACTAATGCACCGGATCCCATCAGAACTCCGCAGTCAAGCGTGCTTGGGCGAGAGTAGTACTAGGATGGGTGACCTCCTGGGAAGTCCTCGTGTTGCACCTCTTTTTTTTCACTTTTTTCCTCAACCGAAGCGGTATTTTGCGACGAGGACGAGGGAACTGAAATCCAGCACCAGCACTTACTTTCAATCACAACCGACCCGATATTGATCTTTTACCTGACTATTCTTCGTCACAAAGTAATTCCACGATAAGATATATCTCTGTGGAGCGGATCGAGCATCAACGTAGTCGGAATCGAGGATTAACTTGCTACGTTCGTCTGCTGTGGGCCCCGGGACTCGTTCGGGAAAAAACGGTACGCTCGCGCGCACGGACACATATAGCCACTGACTGCGCAGGACATTGCAGGTGCGATCATACCAGCACTAATGCATCGGATCCCATCAGAACTCCGCAGTTAAGCGTGCTTGGGCGAGAGTAGTACTAGGATGGGTGACCTCCTGGGAAGTCCTCGTGTTGCACCTCTTTTTTTTCCACTTTTTTCCTCAACCGAAGCGGTATTTTGCGACGAGGACGAGGGAACTGAAATCCAGCACCAGCACTTACTTTCAATCACAACCGACCTGATATTGATCTTTTACCTGACTATTCTTCGTCACAAATTAATTCCACGATAAGATATATCTCTGTGGAGCGGATCGAGCATCAACGTAGTCGGAATCGAGGATTAACTTGCTACGTTCGTCTGCTGTGGGCCCCGGGACTCGTTTGGGAAAAAACGGTACGCTCGCGCGCACGGACACATATAGCCACTGACTGCGCAAGACATTGCAGGTGCGATCATACCAGCACTAATGCACCGGATCCCATCAGAACTCCGCAGTTAAGCGTGCTTGGGCGAGAGTAGTACTAGGATGGGTGACCTCCTGGGAAGTCCTCGTGTTGCACCTCTTTTTTTTCACTTTTTTCCTCAGCCGAAGCGGTATTTTGCGACGAGGACGAGGGAACTGAAATCCAGCACCAGCACTTACTTTCAATCACAACCGACCCGATATTGATCTTTTACCTGACTATTCTTCGTCACAAATTAATTCCACGATAAGATATATCTCTGTGGAGCGGATCGAGCATCAACGTAGTCGGAATCGAGGATTAACTTGCTACGTTCGTCTGCTGTGGGCCCCGGGACTCGTTCGGGAAAAAACGGTACGCTCGCGCGCACGGACACATATAGCCACTGACTGCGCAAGACATTGCAGGTGCGATCATACCAGCACTAATGCACCGGATCCCATCAGAACTCCGCAGTTAAGCGTGCTTGGGCGAGAGTAGTACTAGGATGGGTGACCTCCTGGGAAGTCCTCGTGTTGCACCTCTTTTTTTTCACTTTTTTCCTCAACCGAAGCGGTATTTTGCGACGAGGACGAGGGAATTGAAATCCAGCACCAGCACTTACTTTCAATCACAACCGACCCGATATTGATCTTTTACCTGACTATTCTTTGTCACAAATTAATTCCACGATAAGATATATCTCTGTGGAGCGGATCGAGCATCAACGTAGTCGTAATCGAGGATTAACTTGCTACGTTCGTCTGCTGTGGGCCCCGGGACTCGTTCGGGAAAAAACGTTACGCTCGCGCGCACGGACACATATAGCCACTGACTGCGCAAGACATTGCAGGTGCGATCATACCAGCACTAATGCACCGGATCCCATCAAAACTCCGCAGTTAAGCGCGCTTGGGCGAGAGTAGTACTAGGATGGGTGACCTCCTGGGAAGTCCTCGTGTTGCACCTCTTTTTTTTCACTTTTTTCCTCAACCAAAGCGGTATTTTGCGACGAGGACGAGGGAACTGAAATCCAGCACCAGCACTTACTTTCAATCACAACCGACCTGATATTGATCTTTTACCTGACTATTCTTCGTCACAAATTAATTCCACGATAAGATATATCTCTGTGGAGCGGATCGAGCATCAACGTAGTCGGAATCGAGGATTAACTTGCTACGTTCGTCTGTTGTGGGCCCCGGGACTCGTTCGGGAAAAAACGGTACGCTCGCGCGCACGGACACATATAGCCACTGACTGCGCAAGACATTGCAGGTGCGATCATACCAGCACTAATGCACCGGATCCCATCAGAACTTCGCAGTTAAGCGTGCTTGGGCGAGAGTAGTACTAGGATGGGTGACCTCCTGGGAAGTCCTCGTGTTGCACCTCTTTTTTTTCACTTTTTTCCTCAACCGAAGCGGTATTTTGCGACGAGGACGAGGGAACTGAAATCCAGCACCAGCACTTACTTTCAATCACAACCGACCCGATATTGATCTTTTACCTGACTATTCTTCGTCACAAATTAATTCCACGATAAGATATATCTCTGTGGAGCGGATCGAGCATCAACGTAGTCGGAATCGAGGATTAACTTGCTACGTTCGTCTGCTGTGGGCCCCGGGACTCGTTCGGGAAAAAACGGTACGCTCGCGCGCACGGACACATATAGCCACTCACTGCGCAAGACATTGCAGGTGCGATCATACCAGCACTAATGCACCGGATCCCATCAGAACTCCGCAGTTAAGCGTGCTTGGGCGAGAGTAGTACTAGGATGGGTGACCTCCTGGGAAGTCCTCGTGTTGCACCTCTTTTTTTTCACTTTTTTCCTCAACCGAAGCGGTATTTTGCGACGAGGACGAGGGAACTGAAATCCAGCACCAGCACTTACTTTCAATCACAACCGACCCGATATTGATCTTTTACCTGACTATTCTTCGTCACAAATTAATTCCACGATAAGATATATCTCTGTGGAGCGGATCGAGCATCAACGTAGTCGGAATCGAGGATTAACTTGCTACGTTCGTCTGCTGTGGGCCCCGGGACTCGTTCGGGAAAAAACGGTACGCTCGCGCGCACGGACACATATAGCCACTCACTGCGCAAGACATTGCAGGTGCGATCATACCAGCACTAATGCACCGGATCCCATCAGAACTCCGCAGTTAAGCGTGCTTGGGCGAGAGTAGTACTAGGATGGGTGACCTCCTGGGAAGTCCTCGTGTTGCACCTCTTTTTTTTCACTTTTTTCCTCAACCGAAGCGGTATTTTGCGACGAGGACGAGGGAATTGAAATCCAGCACCAGCACTTACTTTCAATCACAACCGACCCGATATTGATCTTTTACCTGACTATTCTTTGTCACAAATTAATTCCACGATAAGATATATCTCTGTGGAGCGGATCGAGCATCAACGTAGTCGTAATCGAGGATTAACTTGCTACGTTCGTCTGCTGTGGGCCCCGGGACTCGTTCGGGAAAAAACGTTACGCTCGCGCGCACGGACACATATAGCCACTGACTGCGCAAGACATTGCAGGTGCGATCATACCAGCACTAATGCACCGGATCCCATCAAAACTCCGCAGTTAAGCGCGCTTGGGCGAGAGTAGTACTAGGATGGGTGACCTCCTGGGAAGTCCTCGTGTTGCACCTCTTTTTTTTCACTTTTTTCCTCAACCAAAGCGGTATTTTGCGACGAGGACGACGGAACTGAAATCCAGCACCAGCACTTACTTTCAATCACAACCGACCCGATATTGATCTTTTACCTGACTATTCTTCGTCACAAATTAATTCCACGATAAGATATATCTCTGTGGAGCGGATCGAGCATCAACGTAGTCGGAATCGAGGATTAACTTGCTACGTTCGTCTGCTGTGGGCCCCGGGACTCGTTCGGGAAAAAACGGTACGCTCGCGCGCACGGACACATATAGCCACTCACTGCGCAAGACATTGCAGGTGCGATCATACCAGCACTAATGCACCGGATCCCATCAGAACTCCGCAGTTAAGCGTGCTTGGGCGAGAGTAGTACTAGGATGGGTGACCTCCTGGGAAGTCCTCGTGTTGCACCTCTCTTTTTTCACTTTTTTCCTCAACCGAAGCGGTATTTTGCGACGAGGACGAGGGAACTGAAATCCAGCACCAGCACTTACTTTCAATCACAACCGACCCGATATTGATCTTTTACCTGACTATTCTTCGTCACAAATTAATTCCACGATAAGATATATCTCTGTGGAGCGGATCGAGCATCAACGTAGTCGGAATCGAGGATTAACTTGCTACGTTCGTCTGCTGTGGGCCCCGGGACTCGTTCGGGAAAAAACGGTACGCTCGCGCGCACGGACACATATAGCCACTCACTGCGCAAGACATTGCAGGTGCGATCATACCAGCACTAATGCACCGGATCCCATCAGAACTCCGCAGTTAAGCTTGCTTGGGCGAGAGTAGTACTAGGATGGGTGACCTCCTGGGAAGTCCTCGTATTGCACCTCTTTTTTTTCACTTTTTTCCTCAACCGAAGCGGTATTTTGCGACGAGGACGAGGGAACTGAAATCCAGCACCAGCACTTACTTTCAATCACAACCGACCCGATATTGATCTTTTACCTGACTATTCTTCGTCACAAATTAATTCCACGATAAGATATATCTCTGTGGAGCGGATCGAGCATCAACGTAGTCGGAATCGAGGATTAACTTGCTACGTTCGTCTGCTGTGGGCCCCGGGACTCGTTCGGGAAAAAACGGTACGCTCGCGCGCACGGACACATATAGCCACTCACTGCGCAAGACATTGCAGGTGCGATCATACCAGCACTAATGCACCGGATCCCATCAGAACTCCGCAGTTAAGCGTGCTTGGGCGAGAGTAGTACTAGGATGGGTGACCTCCTGGGAAGTCCTCGTGTTGCACCTCTTTTTTTTCACTTTTTTCCTCAACCGAAGCGGTATTTTGCGACGAGGACGAGGGAATTGAAATCCAGCACCAGCACTTACTTTCAATCACAACCGACCCGATATTGATCTTTTACCTGACTATTCTTTGTCACAAATTAATTCCACGATAAGATATATCTCTGTGGAGCGGATCGAGCATCAACGTAGTCGTAATCGAGGATTAACTTGCTACGTTCGTCTGCTGTGGGCCCCGGGACTCGTTCGGGAAAAAACGTTACGCTCGCGCGCACGGACACATATAGCCACTGACTGCGCAAGACATTGCAGGTGCGATCATACCAGCACTAATGCACCGGATCCCATCAAAACTCCGCAGTTAAGCGCGCTTGGGCGAGAGTAGTACTAGGATGGGTGACCTCCTGGGAAGTCCTCGTGTTGCACCTCTTTTTTTTCACTTTTTTCCTCAACCAAAGCGGTATTTTGCGACGAGGACGAGGGAACTGAAATCCAGCACCAGCACTTACTTTCAATCACAACCGACCTGATATTGATCTTTTACCTGACTATTCTTCGTCACAAATTAATTCCACGATAAGATATATCTCTGTGGAGCGGATCGAGCATCAACGTAGTCGGAATCGAGGATTAACTTGCTACGTTCGTCTGTTGTGGGCCCCGGGACTCGTTCGGGAAAAAACGGTACGCTCGCGCGCACGGACACATATAGCCACTGACTGCGCAAGACATTGCAGGTGCGATCATACCAGCACTAATGCACCGGATCCCATCAGAACTTCGCAGTTAAGCGTGCTTGGGCGAGAGTAGTACTAGGATGGGTGACCTCCTGGGAAGTCCTCGTGTTGCACCTCTTTTTTTTCACTTTTTTCCTCAACCGAAGCGGTATTTTGCGACGAGGACGAGGGAACTGAAATCCAGCACCAGCACTTACTTTCAATCACAACCGACCCGATATTGATCTTTTACCTGACTATTCTTCGTCACAAATTAATTCCACGATAAGATATATCTCTGTGGAGCGGATCGAGCATCAACGTAGTCGGAATCGAGGATTAACTTGCTACGTTCGTCTGCTGTGGGCCCCGGGACTCGTTCGGGAAAAAACGGTACGCTCGCGCGCACGGACACATATAGCCACTCACTGCGCAAGACATTGCAGGTGCGATCATACCAGCACTAATGCACCGGATCCCATCAGAACTCCGCAGTTAAGCGTGCTTGGGCGAGAGTAGTACTAGGATGGGTGACCTCCTGGGAAGTCCTCGTGTTGCACCTCTTTTTTTTCACTTTTTTCCTCAACCGAAGCGGTATTTTGCGACGAGGACGAGGGAACTGAAATCCAGCACCAGCACTTACTTTCAATCACAACCGACCCGATATTGATCTTTTACCTGACTATTCTTCGTCACAAATTAATTCCACGATAAGATATATCTCTGTGGAGCGGATCGAGCATCAACGTAGTCGGAATCGAGGATTAACTTGCTACGTTCGTCTGCTGTGGGCCCCGGGACTCGTTCGGGAAAAAACGGTACGCTCGCGCGCACGGACACATATAGCCACTCACTGCGCAAGACATTGCAGGTGCGATCATACCAGCACTAATGCACCGGATCCCATCAGAACTCCACAGTTAAGCGTGCTTGGGCGAGAGTAGTACTAGGATGGGTGACCTCCTGGGAAGTCCTCGTGTTGCACCTCTTTTTTTTCACTTTTTTCCTCAACCGAAGCGGTATTTTGCGACGAGGACGAGGGAACTGAAATCCAGCACCAGCACTTACTTTCAATCACAACCGACCCGATATTGATCTTTTACCTGACTATTCTTCGTCACAAATTAATTCCACGATAAGATATATCTCTGTGGAGCGGATCGAGCATCAACGTAGTCGGAATCAAGGATTAACTTGCTACGTTCGTCTGCTGTGGGCCCCGGGACTCGTTCGGGAAAAAACGGTACGCTCGCGCGCACGGACACATATAGCCACTGACTGCGCAGGACATTGCAGGTGCGATCATACCAGCACTAATGCATCGGATCCCATCAGAACTCCGCAGTTAAGCGTGCTTGGGCGAGAGTAGTACTAGGATGGGTGACCTCCTGGGAAGTCCTCGTGTTGCACCTCTTTTTTTTCCACTTTTTTCCTCAACCGAAGCGGTATTTTGCGACGAGGACGAGGGAACTGAAATCCAGCACCCGCACTTACTTTCAATCACAACCGACCTGATATTGATCTTTTACCTGACTATTCTTCGTCACAAATTAATTCCACGATAAGATATATCTCTGTGGAGCGGATCGAGCATCAACGTAGTCGGAATCGAGGATTAACTTGCTACGTTCGTCTGCTGTGGGCCCCGGGACTCGTTCGGGAAAAAACGGTACGCTCGCGCGCACGGACACATATAGCCACTGACTGCGCAAGACATTGCAGGTGCGATCATACCAGCACTAATGCACCGGATCCCATCAGAACTCCGCAGTTAAGC
This sequence comes from Psophocarpus tetragonolobus, assembly GCA_037954015.1. Classification (NCBI taxonomy): domain Eukaryota; kingdom Viridiplantae; phylum Streptophyta; class Magnoliopsida; order Fabales; family Fabaceae; genus Psophocarpus; species Psophocarpus tetragonolobus. The sequence continues at coordinate 24,824,877 of CM075695.1, read as the reverse complement.
GTGCTTGGGCGAGAGTAGTACTAGGATGGGTGACCTCCTGGGAAGTCCTCGTGTTGCACCTCTTTTTTTTCACTTTTTTCCTCAACCGAAGCGGTATTTTGCGACGAGGACGAGGGAACTGAAATCCAGCACCAGCACTTACTTTCAATCACAACCGACCCGATATTGATCTTTTACCTGACTATTCTTCGTCACAAATTAATTCCACGATAAGATATATCTCTGTGGAGCGGATCGAGCATCAACGTAGTCGGAATCGAGGATTAACTTGCTACGTTCGTCTGCTGTGGGCCCCGGGACTCGTTTGGGAAAAAACGGTACGCTCGCGCGCACGGACACATATAGCCACTGACTGCGCAAGACATTGCAGGTGCGATCATACCAGCACTAATGCACCGGATCCCATCAGAACTCCGCAGTTAAGCGTGCTTGGGCGAGAGTAGTACTAGGATGGGTGACCTCCTGGGAAGTCCTCGTGTTGCACCTCTTTTTTTTCACTTTTTTCCTCAGCCGAAGCGGTATTTTGCGACGAGGACGAGGGAACTGAAATCCAGCACCAGCACTTACTTTCAATCACAACCGACCCGATATTGATCTTTTACCTGACTATTCTTCGTCACAAATTAATTCCACGATAAGATATATCTCTGTGGAGCGGATCGAGCATCAACGTAGTCGGAATCGAGGATTAACTTGCTACGTTCGTCTGCTGTGGGCCCCGGGACTCGTTCGGGAAAAAACGGTACGCTCGCGCGCACGGACACATATAGCCACTGACTGCGCAAGACATTGCAGGTGCGATCATACCAGCACTAATGCACCGGATCCCATCAGAACTCCGCAGTTAAGCGTGCTTGGGCGAGAGTAGTACTAGGATGGGTGACCTCCTGGGAAGTCCTCGTGTTGCACCTCTTTTTTTTCACTTTTTTCCTCAACCGAAGCGGTATTTTGCGACGAGGACGAGGGAATTGAAATCCAGCACCAGCACTTACTTTCAATCACAACCGACCCGATATTGATCTTTTACCTGACTATTCTTTGTCACAAATTAATTCCACGATAAGATATATCTCTGTGGAGCGGATCGAGCATCAACGTAGTCGTAATCGAGGATTAACTTGCTACGTTCGTCTGCTGTGGGCCCCGGGACTCGTTCGGGAAAAAACGTTACGCTCGCGCGCACGGACACATATAGCCACTGACTGCGCAAGACATTGCAGGTGCGATCATACCAGCACTAATGCACCGGATCCCATCAAAACTCCGCAGTTAAGCGCGCTTGGGCGAGAGTAGTACTAGGATGGGTGACCTCCTGGGAAGTCCTCGTGTTGCACCTCTTTTTTTTCACTTTTTTCCTCAACCAAAGCGGTATTTTGCGACGAGGACGAGGGAACTGAAATCCAGCACCAGCACTTACTTTCAATCACAACCGACCTGATATTGATCTTTTACCTGACTATTCTTCGTCACAAATTAATTCCACGATAAGATATATCTCTGTGGAGCGGATCGAGCATCAACGTAGTCGGAATCGAGGATTAACTTGCTACGTTCGTCTGTTGTGGGCCCCGGGACTCGTTCGGGAAAAAACGGTACGCTCGCGCGCACGGACACATATAGCCACTGACTGCGCAAGACATTGCAGGTGCGATCATACCAGCACTAATGCACCGGATCCCATCAGAACTTCGCAGTTAAGCGTGCTTGGGCGAGAGTAGTACTAGGATGGGTGACCTCCTGGGAAGTCCTCGTGTTGCACCTCTTTTTTTTCACTTTTTTCCTCAACCGAAGCGGTATTTTGCGACGAGGACGAGGGAACTGAAATCCAGCACCAGCACTTACTTTCAATCACAACCGACCCGATATTGATCTTTTACCTGACTATTCTTCGTCACAAATTAATTCCACGATAAGATATATCTCTGTGGAGCGGATCGAGCATCAACGTAGTCGGAATCGAGGATTAACTTGCTACGTTCGTCTGCTGTGGGCCCCGGGACTCGTTCGGGAAAAAACGGTACGCTCGCGCGCACGGACACATATAGCCACTCACTGCGCAAGACATTGCAGGTGCGATCATACCAGCACTAATGCACCGGATCCCATCAGAACTCCGCAGTTAAGCGTGCTTGGGCGAGAGTAGTACTAGGATGGGTGACCTCCTGGGAAGTCCTCGTGTTGCACCTCTTTTTTTTCACTTTTTTCCTCAACCGAAGCGGTATTTTGCGACGAGGACGAGGGAACTGAAATCCAGCACCAGCACTTACTTTCAATCACAACCGACCCGATATTGATCTTTTACCTGACTATTCTTCGTCACAAATTAATTCCACGATAAGATATATCTCTGTGGAGCGGATCGAGCATCAACGTAGTCGGAATCGAGGATTAACTTGCTACGTTCGTCTGCTGTGGGCCCCGGGACTCGTTCGGGAAAAAACGGTACGCTCGCGCGCACGGACACATATAGCCACTCACTGCGCAAGACATTGCAGGTGCGATCATACCAGCACTAATGCACCGGATCCCATCAGAACTCCGCAGTTAAGCGTGCTTGGGCGAGAGTAGTACTAGGATGGGTGACCTCCTGGGAAGTCCTCGTGTTGCACCTCTTTTTTTTCACTTTTTTCCTCAACCGAAGCGGTATTTTGCGACGAGGACGAGGGAATTGAAATCCAGCACCAGCACTTACTTTCAATCACAACCGACCCGATATTGATCTTTTACCTGACTATTCTTTGTCACAAATTAATTCCACGATAAGATATATCTCTGTGGAGCGGATCGAGCATCAACGTAGTCGTAATCGAGGATTAACTTGCTACGTTCGTCTGCTGTGGGCCCCGGGACTCGTTCGGGAAAAAACGTTACGCTCGCGCGCACGGACACATATAGCCACTGACTGCGCAAGACATTGCAGGTGCGATCATACCAGCACTAATGCACCGGATCCCATCAAAACTCCGCAGTTAAGCGCGCTTGGGCGAGAGTAGTACTAGGATGGGTGACCTCCTGGGAAGTCCTCGTGTTGCACCTCTTTTTTTTCACTTTTTTCCTCAACCAAAGCGGTATTTTGCGACGAGGACGACGGAACTGAAATCCAGCACCAGCACTTACTTTCAATCACAACCGACCCGATATTGATCTTTTACCTGACTATTCTTCGTCACAAATTAATTCCACGATAAGATATATCTCTGTGGAGCGGATCGAGCATCAACGTAGTCGGAATCGAGGATTAACTTGCTACGTTCGTCTGCTGTGGGCCCCGGGACTCGTTCGGGAAAAAACGGTACGCTCGCGCGCACGGACACATATAGCCACTCACTGCGCAAGACATTGCAGGTGCGATCATACCAGCACTAATGCACCGGATCCCATCAGAACTCCGCAGTTAAGCGTGCTTGGGCGAGAGTAGTACTAGGATGGGTGACCTCCTGGGAAGTCCTCGTGTTGCACCTCTCTTTTTTCACTTTTTTCCTCAACCGAAGCGGTATTTTGCGACGAGGACGAGGGAACTGAAATCCAGCACCAGCACTTACTTTCAATCACAACCGACCCGATATTGATCTTTTACCTGACTATTCTTCGTCACAAATTAATTCCACGATAAGATATATCTCTGTGGAGCGGATCGAGCATCAACGTAGTCGGAATCGAGGATTAACTTGCTACGTTCGTCTGCTGTGGGCCCCGGGACTCGTTCGGGAAAAAACGGTACGCTCGCGCGCACGGACACATATAGCCACTCACTGCGCAAGACATTGCAGGTGCGATCATACCAGCACTAATGCACCGGATCCCATCAGAACTCCGCAGTTAAGCTTGCTTGGGCGAGAGTAGTACTAGGATGGGTGACCTCCTGGGAAGTCCTCGTATTGCACCTCTTTTTTTTCACTTTTTTCCTCAACCGAAGCGGTATTTTGCGACGAGGACGAGGGAACTGAAATCCAGCACCAGCACTTACTTTCAATCACAACCGACCCGATATTGATCTTTTACCTGACTATTCTTCGTCACAAATTAATTCCACGATAAGATATATCTCTGTGGAGCGGATCGAGCATCAACGTAGTCGGAATCGAGGATTAACTTGCTACGTTCGTCTGCTGTGGGCCCCGGGACTCGTTCGGGAAAAAACGGTACGCTCGCGCGCACGGACACATATAGCCACTCACTGCGCAAGACATTGCAGGTGCGATCATACCAGCACTAATGCACCGGATCCCATCAGAACTCCGCAGTTAAGCGTGCTTGGGCGAGAGTAGTACTAGGATGGGTGACCTCCTGGGAAGTCCTCGTGTTGCACCTCTTTTTTTTCACTTTTTTCCTCAACCGAAGCGGTATTTTGCGACGAGGACGAGGGAATTGAAATCCAGCACCAGCACTTACTTTCAATCACAACCGACCCGATATTGATCTTTTACCTGACTATTCTTTGTCACAAATTAATTCCACGATAAGATATATCTCTGTGGAGCGGATCGAGCATCAACGTAGTCGTAATCGAGGATTAACTTGCTACGTTCGTCTGCTGTGGGCCCCGGGACTCGTTCGGGAAAAAACGTTACGCTCGCGCGCACGGACACATATAGCCACTGACTGCGCAAGACATTGCAGGTGCGATCATACCAGCACTAATGCACCGGATCCCATCAAAACTCCGCAGTTAAGCGCGCTTGGGCGAGAGTAGTACTAGGATGGGTGACCTCCTGGGAAGTCCTCGTGTTGCACCTCTTTTTTTTCACTTTTTTCCTCAACCAAAGCGGTATTTTGCGACGAGGACGAGGGAACTGAAATCCAGCACCAGCACTTACTTTCAATCACAACCGACCTGATATTGATCTTTTACCTGACTATTCTTCGTCACAAATTAATTCCACGATAAGATATATCTCTGTGGAGCGGATCGAGCATCAACGTAGTCGGAATCGAGGATTAACTTGCTACGTTCGTCTGTTGTGGGCCCCGGGACTCGTTCGGGAAAAAACGGTACGCTCGCGCGCACGGACACATATAGCCACTGACTGCGCAAGACATTGCAGGTGCGATCATACCAGCACTAATGCACCGGATCCCATCAGAACTTCGCAGTTAAGCGTGCTTGGGCGAGAGTAGTACTAGGATGGGTGACCTCCTGGGAAGTCCTCGTGTTGCACCTCTTTTTTTTCACTTTTTTCCTCAACCGAAGCGGTATTTTGCGACGAGGACGAGGGAACTGAAATCCAGCACCAGCACTTACTTTCAATCACAACCGACCCGATATTGATCTTTTACCTGACTATTCTTCGTCACAAATTAATTCCACGATAAGATATATCTCTGTGGAGCGGATCGAGCATCAACGTAGTCGGAATCGAGGATTAACTTGCTACGTTCGTCTGCTGTGGGCCCCGGGACTCGTTCGGGAAAAAACGGTACGCTCGCGCGCACGGACACATATAGCCACTCACTGCGCAAGACATTGCAGGTGCGATCATACCAGCACTAATGCACCGGATCCCATCAGAACTCCGCAGTTAAGCGTGCTTGGGCGAGAGTAGTACTAGGATGGGTGACCTCCTGGGAAGTCCTCGTGTTGCACCTCTTTTTTTTCACTTTTTTCCTCAACCGAAGCGGTATTTTGCGACGAGGACGAGGGAACTGAAATCCAGCACCAGCACTTACTTTCAATCACAACCGACCCGATATTGATCTTTTACCTGACTATTCTTCGTCACAAATTAATTCCACGATAAGATATATCTCTGTGGAGCGGATCGAGCATCAACGTAGTCGGAATCGAGGATTAACTTGCTACGTTCGTCTGCTGTGGGCCCCGGGACTCGTTCGGGAAAAAACGGTACGCTCGCGCGCACGGACACATATAGCCACTCACTGCGCAAGACATTGCAGGTGCGATCATACCAGCACTAATGCACCGGATCCCATCAGAACTCCACAGTTAAGCGTGCTTGGGCGAGAGTAGTACTAGGATGGGTGACCTCCTGGGAAGTCCTCGTGTTGCACCTCTTTTTTTTCACTTTTTTCCTCAACCGAAGCGGTATTTTGCGACGAGGACGAGGGAACTGAAATCCAGCACCAGCACTTACTTTCAATCACAACCGACCCGATATTGATCTTTTACCTGACTATTCTTCGTCACAAATTAATTCCACGATAAGATATATCTCTGTGGAGCGGATCGAGCATCAACGTAGTCGGAATCAAGGATTAACTTGCTACGTTCGTCTGCTGTGGGCCCCGGGACTCGTTCGGGAAAAAACGGTACGCTCGCGCGCACGGACACATATAGCCACTGACTGCGCAGGACATTGCAGGTGCGATCATACCAGCACTAATGCATCGGATCCCATCAGAACTCCGCAGTTAAGCGTGCTTGGGCGAGAGTAGTACTAGGATGGGTGACCTCCTGGGAAGTCCTCGTGTTGCACCTCTTTTTTTTCCACTTTTTTCCTCAACCGAAGCGGTATTTTGCGACGAGGACGAGGGAACTGAAATCCAGCACCCGCACTTACTTTCAATCACAACCGACCTGATATTGATCTTTTACCTGACTATTCTTCGTCACAAATTAATTCCACGATAAGATATATCTCTGTGGAGCGGATCGAGCATCAACGTAGTCGGAATCGAGGATTAACTTGCTACGTTCGTCTGCTGTGGGCCCCGGGACTCGTTCGGGAAAAAACGGTACGCTCGCGCGCACGGACACATATAGCCACTGACTGCGCAAGACATTGCAGGTGCGATCATACCAGCACTAATGCACCGGATCCCATCAGAACTCCGCAGTTAAGCGTGCTTGGGCGAGAGTAGTACTAGGATGGGTGACCTCCTGGGAAGTCCTCGTGTTGCACCTCTTTTTTTTCACTTTTTTCCTCAACCGAAGCGGTATTTTGCGACGAGGACGAGGGAACTGAAATCCAGCACCAGCACTTACTTTCAATCACAACCGACCCGATATTGATCTTTTACCTGACTATTCTTCGTCACAAATTAATTCCACGATAAGATATATCTCTGTGGAGCGGATCGAGCATCAACGTAGTCGGAATCGAGGATTAACTTGCTACGTTCGTCTGCTGTGGGCCCCGGGACTCGTTCGGGAAAAAACGGTACGCTCGCGCGCACGGACACATATAGCCACTCACTGCGCAAGACATTGCAGGTGCGATCATACCAGCACTAATGCACCGGATCCCATCAGAACTCCGCAGTTAAGCGTGCTTGGGCGAGAGTAGTACTAGGATGGGTGACCTCCTGGGAAGTCCTCGTGTTGCACCTCTTTTTTTTCACTTTTTTCCTCAACCGAAGCGGTATTTTGCGACGAGGACGAGGGAACTGAAATCCAGCACCAGCACTTACTTTCAATCACAACCGACCCGATATTGATCTTTTACCTGACTATTCTTCGTCACAAATTAATTCCACGATAAGATATATCTCTGTGGAGCGGATCGAGCATCAACGTAGTCGGAATCGAGGATTAACTTGCTACGTTCGTCTGCTGTGGGCCCCGGGACTCGTTCGGGAAAAAACGGTACGCTCGCGCGCACGGACACATATAGCCACTCACTGCGCAAGACATTGCAGGTGCGATCATACCAGCACTAATGCACCGGATCCCATCAGAACTCCGCAGTTAAGCGTGCTTGGGCGAGAGTAGTACTAGGATGGGTGACCTCCTGGGAAGTCCTCGTGTTGCACCTCTTTTTTTTCACTTTTTTCCTCAACCGAAGCGGTATTTTGCGACGAGGACGAGGCAATTGAAATCCAGCACCAGCACTTACTTTCAATCACAACCGACCCGATATTGATCTTTTACCTGACTATTCTTTGTCACAAATTAATTCCACGATAAGATATATCTCTGTGGAGCGGATCGAGCATCAACGTAGTCGTAATCGAGGATTAACTTGCTACGTTCGTCTGCTGTGGGCCCCGGGACTCGTTCGGGAAAAAACGTTACGCTCGCGCGCACGGACACATATAGCCACTGACTGCGCAAGACATTGCAGGTGCGATCATACCAGCACTAATGCACCGGATCCCATCAAAACTCCGCAGTTAAGCGCGCTTGGGCGAGAGTAGTACTAGGATGGGTGACCTCCTGGGAAGTCCTCGTGTTGCACCTCTTTTTTTTCACTTTTTTCCTCAACCAAAGCGGTATTTTGCGACGAGGACGAGGGAACTGAAATCCAGCACCAGCACTTACTTTCAATCACAACCGACCTGATATTGATCTTTTACCTGACTATTCTTCGTCACAAATTAATTCCACGATAAGATATATCTCTGTGGAGCGGATCGAGCATCAACGTAGTCGGAATCGAGGATTAACTTGCTACGTTCGTCTGTTGTGGGCCCCGGGACTCGTTCGGGAAAAAACGGTACGCTCGCGCGCACGGACACATATAGCCACTGACTGCGCAAGACATTGCAGGTGCGATCATACCAGCACTAATGCACCGGATCCCATCAGAACTTCGCAGTTAAGCGTGCTTGGGCGAGAGTAGTACTAGGATGGGTGACCTCCTGGGAAGTCCTCGTGTTGCACCTCTTTTTTTTCACTTTTTTCCTCAACCGAAGCGGTATTTTGCGACGAGGACGAGGGAACTGAAATCCAGCACCAGCACTTACTTTCAATCACAACCGACCCGATATTGATCTTTTACCTGACTATTCTTCGTCACAAATTAATTCCACGATAAGATATATCTCTGTGGAGCGGATCGAGCATCAACGTAGTCGGAATCGAGGATTAACTTGCTACGTTCGTCTGCTGTGGGCCCCGGGACTCGTTCGGGAAAAAACGGTACGCTCGCGCGCACGGACACATATAGCCACTCACTGCGCAAGACATTGCAGGTGCGATCATACCAGCACTAATGCACCGGATCCCATCAGAACTCCGCAGTTAAGCGTGCTTGGGCGAGAGTAGTACTAGGATGGGTGACCTCCTGGGAAGTCCTCGTGTTGCACCTCTTTTTTTTCACTTTTTTCCTCAACCGAAGCGGTATTTTGCGACGAGGACGAGGGAACTGAAATCCAGCACCAGCACTTACTTTCAATCACAACCGACCCGATATTGATCTTTTACCTGACTATTCTTCGTCACAAATTAATTCCACGATAAGATATATCTCTGTGGAGCGGATCGAGCATCAACGTAGTCGGAATCGAGGATTAACTTGCTACGTTCGTCTGCTGTGGGCCCCGGGACTCGTTCGGGAAAAAACGGTACGCTCGCGCGCACGGACACAGATAGCCACTCACTGCGCAAGACATTGCAGGTGCGATCATACCAGCACTAATGCACCGGATCCCATCAGAACTCCGCAGTTAAGCGTGCTTGGGCGAGAGTAGTACTAGGATGGGTGACCTCCTGGGAAGTCCTCGTGTTGCACCTTTTTTTTTTCACTTTTTTCCTCAACCGAAGCGGTATTTTGCGACGAGGACGAGGGAATTGAAATCCAGCACCAGCACTTACTTTCAATCACAACCGACCCGATATTGATCTTTTACCTGACTATTCTTTGTCACAAATTAATTCCACGATAAGATATATCTCTGTGGAGCGGATCGAGCATCAACGTAGTCGTAATCGAGGATTAACTTGCTACGTTCGTCTGCTGTGGGCCCCGGGACTCGTTCGGGAAAAAACGTTACGCTCGCGCGCACGGACACATATAGCCACTGACTGCGCAAGACATTGCAGGTGCGATCATACCAGCACTAATGCACCGGATCCCATCAAAACTCCGCAGTTAAGCGCGCTTGGGCGAGAGTAGTACTAGGATGGGTGACCTCCTGGGAAGTCCTCGTGTTGCACCTCTTTTTTTTCACTTTTTTCCTCAACCAAAGCGGTATTTTGCGACGAGGACGACGGAACTGAAATCCAGCACCAGCACTTACTTTCAATCACAACCGACCCGATATTGATCTTTTACCTGACTATTCTTCGTCACAAATTAATTCCACGATAAGATATATCTCTGTGGAGCGGATCGAGCATCAACGTAGTCGGAATCGAGGATTAACTTGCTACGTTCGTCTGCTGTGGGCCCCGGGACTCGTTCGGGAAAAAACGGTACGCTCGCGCGCACGGACACATATAGCCACTCACTGCGCAAGACATTGCAGGTGCGATCATACCAGCACTAATGCACCGGATCCCATCAGAACTCCACAGTTAAGCGTGCTTGGGCGAGAGTAGTACTAGGATGGGTGACCTCCTGGGAAGTCCTCGTGTTGCACCTCTTTTTTTTCACTTTTTTCCTCAACCGAAGCGGTATTTTGCGACGAGGACGAGGGAACTGAAATCCAGCACCAGCACTTACTTTCAATCACAACCGACCCGATATTGATCTTTTACCTGAGTATTCTTCGTCACAAATTAATTCCACGATAAGATATATCTCTGTGGAGCGGATCGAGCATCAACGTAGTCGGAATCAAGGATTAACTTGCTACGTTCGTCTGCTGTGGGCCCCGGGACTCGTTCGGGAAAAAACGGTACGCTCGCGCGCACGGACACATATAGCCACTGACTGCGCAGGACATTGCAGGTGCGATCATACCAGCACTAATGCATCGGATCCCATCAGAACTCCGCAGTTAAGCGTGCTTGGGCGAGAGTAGTACTAGGATGGGTGACCTCCTGGGAAGTCCTCGTGTTGCACCTCTTTTTTTTCCACTTTTTTCCTCAACCGAAGCGGTATTTTGCGACGAGGACGAGGGAACTGAAATCCAGCACCCGCACTTACTTTCAATCACAACCGACCTGATATTGATCTTTTACCTGACTATTCTTCGTCACAAATTAATTCCACGATAAGATATATCTCTGTGGAGCGGATCGAGCATCAACGTAGTCGGAATCGAGGATTAACTTGCTACGTTCGTCTGCTGTGGGCCCCGGGACTCGTTCGGGAAAAAACGGTACGCTCGCGCGCACGGACACATATAGCCACTGACTGCGCAAGACATTGCAGGTGCGATCATACCAGCACTAATGCACCGGATCCCATCAGAACTCCGCAGTTAAGCGTGCTTGGGCGAGAGTAGTACTAGGATGGGTGACCTCCTGGGAAGTCCTCGTGTTGCACCTCTTTTTTTTCACTTTTTTCCTCAACCGAAGCGGTATTTTGCGACGAGGACGAGGGAACTGAAATCCAGCACCAGCACTTACTTTCAATCACAACCGACCCGATATTGATCTTTTACCTGACTATTCTTCGTCACAAATTAATTCCACGATAAGATATATCTCTGTGGAGCGGATCGAGCATCAACGTAGTCGGAATCGAGGATTAACTTGCTACGTTCGTCTGCTGTGGGCCCCGGGACTCGTTCGGGAAAAAACGGTACGCTCGCGCGCACGGACACATATAGCCACTCACTGCGCAAGACATTGCAGGTGCGATCATACCAGCACTAATGCACCGGATCCCATCAGAACTCCGCAGTTAAGCGTGCTTGGGCGAGAGTAGTACTAGGATGGGTGACCTCCTGGGAAGTCCTCGTGTTGCACCTCTTTTTTTTCACTTTTTTCCTCAACCGAAGCGGTATTTTGCGACGAGGACGAGGGAACTGAAATCCAGCACCAGCACTTACTTTCAATCACAACCGACCCGATATTGATCTTTTACCTGACTATTCTTCGTCACAAATTAATTCCACGATAAGATATATCTCTGTGGAGCGGATCGAGCATCAACGTAGTCGGAATCGAGGATTAACTTGCTACGTTCGTCTGCTGTGGGCCCCGGGACTCGTTCGGGAAAAAACGGTACGCTCGCGCGCACGGACACATATAGCCACTCACTGCGCAAGACATTGCAGGTGCGATCATACCAGCACTAATGCACCGGATCCCATCAGAACTCCGCAGTTAAGCGTGCTTGGGCGAGAGTAGTACTAGGATGGGTGACCTCCTGGGAAGTCCTCGTGTTGCACCTCTTTTTTTTCACTTTTTTCCTCAACCGAAGCGGTATTTTGCGACGAGGACGAGGGAATTGAAATCCAGCACCAGCACTTACTTTCAATCACAACCGACCCGATATTGATCTTTTACCTGACTATTCTTTGTCACAAATTAATTCCACGATAAGATATATCTCTGTGGAGCGGATCGAGCATCAACGTAGTCGTAATCGAGGATTAACTTGCTACGTTCGTCTGCTGTGGGCCCCGGGACTCGTTCGGGAAAAAACGTTACGCTCGCGCGCACGGACACATATAGCCACTGACTGCGCAAGACATTGCAGGTGCGATCATACCAGCACTAATGCACCGGATCCCATCAAAACTCCGCAGTTAAGCGCGCTTGGGCGAGAGTAGTACTAGGATGGGTGACCTCCTGGGAAGTCCTCGTGTTGCACCTCTTTTTTTTCACTTTTTTCCTCAACCAAAGCGGTATTTTGCGACGAGGACGAGGGAACTGAAATCCAGCACCAGCACTTACTTTCAATCACAACCGACCTGATATTGATCTTTTACCTGACTATTCTTCGTCACAAATTAATTCCACGATAAGATATATCTCTGTGGAGCGGATCGAGCATCAACGTAGTCGGAATCGAGGATTAACTTGCTACGTTCGTCTGTTGTGGGCCCCGGGACTCGTTCGGGAAAAAACGGTACGCTCGCGCGCACGGACACATATAGCCACTGACTGCGCAAGACATTGCAGGTGCGATCATACCAGCACTAATGCACCGGATCCCATCAGAACTTCGCAGTTAAGCGTGCTTGGGCGAGAGTAGTACTAGGATGGGTGACCTCCTGGGAAGTCCTCGTGTTGCACCTCTTTTTTTTCACTTTTTTCCTCAACCGAAGCGGTATTTTGCGACGAGGACGAGGGAACTGAAATCCAGCACCAGCACTTACTTTCAATCACAACCGACCCGATATTGATCTTTTACCTGACTATTCTTCGTCACAAATTAATTCCACGATAAGATATATCTCTGTGGAGCGGATCGAGCATCAACGTAGTCGGAATCGAGGATTAACTTGCTACGTTCGTCTGCTGTGGGCCCCGGGACTCGTTCGGGAAAAAACGGTACGCTCGCGCGCACGGACACATATAGCCACTCACTGCGCAAGACATTGCAGGTGCGATCATACCAGCACTAATGCACCGGATCCCATCAGAACTCCGCAGTTAAGCGTGCTTGGGCGAGAGTAGTACTAGGATGGGTGACCTCCTGGGAAGTCCTCGTGTTGCACGTCTTTTTTTTCACTTTTTTCCTCAACCGAAGCGGTATTTTGCGACGAGGACGAGGGAACTGAAATCCAGCACCAGCACTTACTTTCAATCACAACCGACCCGATATTGATCTTTTACCTGACTATTCTTCGTCACAAATTAATTCCACGATAAGATATATCTCTGTGGAGCGGATCGAGCATCAACGTAGTCGGAATCGAGGATTAACTTGCTACGTTCGTCTGCTGTGGGCCCCGGGACTCGTTCGGGAAAAAACGGTACGCTCGCGCGCACGGACACATATAGCCACTCACTGCGCAAGACATTGCAGGTGCGATCATACCAGCACTAATGCACCGGATCCCATCAGAACTCCGCAGTTAAGCTTGCTTGGGCGAGAGTAGTACTAGGATGGGTGACCTCCTGGGAAGTCCTCGTATTGCACCTCTTTTTTTTCACTTTTTTCCTCAACCGAAGCGGTATTTTGCGACGAGGACGAGGGAACTGAAATCCAGCACCAGCACTTACTTTCAATCACAACCGACCCGATATTGATCTTTTACCTGACTATTCTTCGTCACAAATTAATTCCACGATAAGATATATCTCTGTGGAGCGGATCGAGCATCAACGTAGTCGGAATCGAGGATTAACTTGCTACGTTCGTCTGCTGTGGGCCCCGGGACTCGTTCGGGAAAAAACGGTACGCTCGCGCGCACGGACACATATAGCCACTCACTGCGCAGGACATTGCAGGTGCGATCATACCAGCACTAATGCACCGGATCCCATCAGAACTCCGCAGTTAAGCGTGCTTGGGCGAGAGTAGTACTAGGATGGGTGACCTCCTGGGAAGTCCTCGTGTTGCACCTCTTTTTTTTCACTTTTTTCCTCAACCGAAGCGGTATTTTGCGACGAGGACGAGGGAACTGAAATCCAGCACCAGCACTTACTTTCAATCACAACCGACCCGATATTGATCTTTTACCTGACTATTCTTCGTCACAAATTAATTCCACGATAAGATATATCTCTGTGGAGCGGATCGAGCATCAACGTAGTCGGAATCGAGGATTAACTTGCTACGTTCGTCTGCTGTGGGCCCCGGGACTCGTTCGGGAAAAAACGGTACGCTCGCGCGCACGGACACATATAGCCACTAACTGCGCAAGACATTGCAGGTGCGATCATACCAGCACTAATGCACCGGATCCCATCAGAACTCCGCAGTTAAGCGTGCTTGGGCGAGAGTAGTACTAGGATGGGTGACCTCCTGGGAAGTCCTTGTGTTGCACCTCTTTTTTTTCACTTTTTTCCTCAACCGAAGCGGTATTTTGCGACGAGGACGAGGGAATTGAAATCCAGCACCAGCACTTACTTTCAATCACAACCGACCCGATATTGATCTTTTACCTGACTATTCTTCGTCACAAATTAATTCCACGATAAGATATATCTCTGTGGAGCGGATCGAGCATCAACGTAGTCGTAATCGAGGATTAACTTGCTACGTTCGTCTGCTGTGGGCCCCGGGACTCGTTCGGGAAAAAACGTTACGCTCGCGCGCACGGACACATATAGCCACTGACTGCGCAAGACATTGCAGGTGCGATCATACCAGCACTAATGCACCGGATCCCATCAAAACTCCGCAGTTAAGCGCGCTTGGGCGAGAGTAGTACTAGGATGGGTGACCTCCTGGGAAGTCCTCGTGTTGCACCTCTTTTTTTTCACTTTTTTCCTCAACCGAAGCGGTATTTTGCGACGAGGACGACGGAACTGAAATCCAGCACCAGCACTTACTTTCAATCACAACCGACCCGATATTGATCTTTTACCTGACTATTCTTCGTCACAAATTAATTCCACGATAAGATATATCTCTGTGGAGCGGATCGAGCATCAACGTAGTCGGAATCGAGGATTAACTTGCTACGTTCGTCTGCTGTGGGCCCCGGGACTCGTTCGGGAAAAAACGGTACGCTCGCGCGCACGGACACATATAGCCACTCACTGCGCAAGACATTGCAGGTGCGATCATACCAGCACTAATGCACCGGATCCCATCAGAACTCCGCAGTTAAGCGTGCTTGGGCGAGAGTAGTACTAGGATGGGTGACCTCCTGGGAAGTCCTCGTGTTGCACCTCTTTTTTTTCACTTTTTTCCTCAACCGAAGCGGTATTTTGCGACGAGGACGAGGGAACTGAAATCCAGCACCAGCACTTACTTTCAATCACAACCGACCCGATATTGATCTTTTACCTGACTATTCTTCGTCACAAATTAATTCCACGATAAGATATATCTCTGTGGAGCGGATCGAGCATCAACGTAGTCGGAATCGAGGATTAACTTGCTACGTTCGTCTGCTGTGGGCCCCGGGACTCGTTCGGGAAAAAACGGTACGCTCGCGCGCACGGACACATATAGCCACTCACTGCGCAAGACATTGCAGGTGCGATCATACCAGCACTAATGCACCGGATCCCATCAGAACTCCGCAGTTAAGCGTGCTTGGGCGAGAGTAGTACTAGGATGGGTGACCTCCTGGGAAGTCCTCGTGTTGCACCTCTTTTTTTTCACTTTTTTCCTCAACCGAAGCGGTATTTTGCGACGAGGACGAGGGAATTGAAATCCAGCACTAGCACTTACTTTCAATCACAACCGACCCGATATTGATCTTTTACCTGACTATTCTTTGTCACAAATTAATTCCACGATAAGATATATCTCTGTGGAGCGGATCGAGCATCAACGTAGTCGTAATCGAGGATTAACTTGCTAGGTTCGTCTGCTGTGGGCCCCGGGACTCGTTCGGGAAAAAACGGTACGCTCGCGCGCACGGACACATATAGCCACTAACTGCGCAAGACATTGCAGGTGCGATCATACCAGCACTAATGCACCGGATCCCATCAGAACTCCGCAGTTAAGCGTGCTTGGGCGAGAGTAGTACTAGGATGGGTGACCTCCTGGGAAGTCCTTGTGTTGCACCTCTTTTTTTTCACTTTTTTCCTCAACCGAAGCGGTATTTTGCGACGAGGACGAGGGAATTGAAATCCAGCACCAGCACTTACTTTCAATCACAACCGACCCGATATTGATCTTTTACCTGACTATTCTTCGTCACAAATTAATTCCACGATAAGATATATCTCTGTGGAGCGGATCGAGCATCAACGTAGTCGGAATCGAGGATTAACTTGCTACGTTCGTCTGCTGTG
This sequence comes from Psophocarpus tetragonolobus, assembly GCA_037954015.1. Classification (NCBI taxonomy): domain Eukaryota; kingdom Viridiplantae; phylum Streptophyta; class Magnoliopsida; order Fabales; family Fabaceae; genus Psophocarpus; species Psophocarpus tetragonolobus. The sequence continues at coordinate 24,808,436 of CM075695.1, read as the reverse complement.
GGCCCCGGGACTCGTTCGGGAAAAAACGGTACGCTCGCGCGCACGGACACATATAGCCACTAACTGCGCAAGACATTGCAGGTGCGATCATACCAGCACTAATGCACCGGATCCCATCAGAACTCCGCAGTTAAGCGTGCTTGGGCGAGAGTAGTACTAGGATGGGTGACCTCCTGGGAAGTCCTTGTGTTGCACCTCTTTTTTTTCACTTTTTTCCTCAACCGAAGCGGTATTTTGCGACGAGGACGAGGGAATTGAAATCCAGCACCAGCACTTACTTTCAATCACAACCGACCCGATATTGATCTTTTACCTGACTATTCTTCGTCACAAATTAATTCCACGATAAGATATATCTCTGTGGAGCGGATCGAGCATCAACGTAGTCGTAATCGAGGATTAACTTGCTACGTTCGTCTGCTGTGGGCCCCGGGACTCGTTCGGGAAAAAACGTTACGCTCACGCGCACGGACACATATAGCCACTGACTGCGCAAGACATTGCAGGTGCGATCATACCAGCACTAATGCACCGGATCCCATCAAAACTCCGCAGTTAAGCGCGCTTGGGCGAGAGTAGTACTAGGATGGGTGACCTCCTGGGAAGTCCTCGTGTTGCACCTCTTTTTTTTCACTTTTTTCCTCAACCGAAGCGGTATTTTGCGACGAGGACGACGGAACTGAAATCCAGCACCAGCACTTACTTTCAATCACAACCGACCCGATATTGATCTTTTACCTGACTATTCTTCGTCACAAATTAATTCCACGATAAGATATATCTCTGTGGAGCGGATCGAGCATCAACGTAGTCGGAATCGAGGATTAACTTGCTACGTTCGTCTGCTGTGGGCCCCGGGACTCGTTCGGGAAAAAACGGTACGCTCGCGCGCACGGACACATATAGCCACTCACTGCGCAAGACATTGCAGGTGCGATCATACCAGCACTAATGCACCGGATCCCATCAGAACTCCGCAGTTAAGCGTGCTTGGGCGAGAGTAGTACTAGGATGGGTGACCTCCTGGGAAGTCCTCGTGTTGCACCTCTTTTTTTTCACTTTTTTCCTCAACCGAAGCGGTATTTTGCGACGAGGACGAGGGAACTGAAATCCAGCACCAGCACTTACTTTCAATCACAACCGACCCGATATTGATCTTTTACCTGACTATTCTTCGTCACAAATTAATTCCACGATAAGATATATCTCTGTGGAGCGGATCGAGCATCAACGTAGTCGGAATCGAGGATTAACTTGCTACGTTCGTCTGCTGTGGGCCCCGGGACTCGTTCGGGAAAAAACGGTACGCTCGCGCGCACGGACACAGATAGCCACTCACTGCGCAAGACATTGCAGGTGCGATCATACCAGCACTAATGCACCGGATCCCATCAGAACTCCGCAGTTAAGCGTGCTTGGGCGAGAGTAGTACTAGGATGGGTGACCTCCTGGGAAGTCCTCGTGTTGCACCTCTTTTTTTTCACTTTTTTCCTCAACCGAAGCGGTATTTTGCGACGAGGACGAGGGAATTGAAATCCAGCACCAGCACTTACTTTCAATCACAACCGACCCGATATTGATCTTTTACCTGACTATTCTTTGTCACAAATTAATTCCACGATAAGATATATCTCTGTGGAGCGGATCGAGCATCAACGTAGTCGTAATCGAGGATTAACTTGCTACGTTCGTCTGCTGTGGGCCCCGGGACTCGTTCGGGAAAAAACGGTACGCTCGCGCGCACGGACACATATAGCCACTAACTGCGCAAGACATTGCAGGTGCGATCATACCAGCACTAATGCACCGGATCCCATCAGAACTTCGCAGTTAAGCGTGCTTGGGCGAGAGTAGTACTAGGATGGGTGACCTCCTGGGAAGTCCTTGTGTTGCACCTCTTTTTTTTCACTTTTTTCCTCAACCGAAGCGGTATTTTGCGACGAGGACGAGGGAATTGAAATCCAGCACCAGCACTTACTTTCAATCACAACCGACCCGATATTGATCTTTTACCTGACTATTCTTCGTCACAAATTAATTCCACGATAAGATATATCTCTGTGGAGCGGATCGAGCATCAACGTAGTCGTAATCGAGGATTAACTTGCTACGTTCGTCTGCTGTGGGCCCCGGGACTCGTTCGGGAAAAAACGTTACGCTCGCGCGCACGGACACATATAGCCACTGACTGCGCAAGACATTGCAGGTGCGATCATACCAGCACTAATGCACCGGATCCCATCAAAACTCCGCAGTTAAGCGCGCTTGGGCGAGAGTAGTACTAGGATGGGTGACCTCCTGGGAAGTCCTCGTGTTGCACCTCTTTTTTTTCACTTTTTTCCTCAACCGAAGCGGTATTTTGCGACGAGGACGAGGGAACTGAAATCCAGCACCAGCACTTACTTTCAATCACAACCGACCCGATATTGATCTTTTACCTGACTATTCTTCGTCACAAATTAATTCCACGATAAGATATATCTCTGTGGAGCGGATCGAGCATCAACGTAGTCGGAATCGAGGATTAACTTGCTACGTTCGTCTGCTGTGGGCCCCGGGACTCGTTCGGGAAAAAATGGTACGCTCGCGCGCACGGACACATATAGCCACTCACTGCGCAAGACATTGCAGGTGCGATCATACCAGCACTAATGCACCGGATCCTATCAGAACTCCGCAGTTAAGCGTGCTTGGGCGAGAGTAGTACTAGGATGGGTGACCTCCTGGGAAGTCCTCGTGTTGCACCTCTTTTTTTTCACTTTTTTCCTCAGCCGAAGCGGTATTTTGCGACGAGGACGAGGGAACTGAAATCCAGCACCAGCACTTACTTTCAATCACAACCGACCCGATATTGATCTTTTACCTGACTATTCTTCGTCACAAATTAATTCCACGATAAGATATATCTCTGTGGAGCGGATCGAGCATCAACGTAGTCGGAATCGAGGATTAACTTGCTACGTTCGTCTGCTGTGGGCCCCGGGACTCGTTCGGGAAAAAACGGTACGCTCGCGCGCACGGACACATATAGCCACTCACTGCGCAAGACATTGCAGGTGCGATCATACCAGCACTAATGCACCGGATCCCATCAGAACTCCGCAGTTAAGCGTGCTTGGGCGAGAGTAGTACTAGGATGGGTGACCTCTTGGGAAGTCCTCGTGTTGCACCTCTTTTTTTTCACTTTTTTCCTCAACCGAAGCGGTATTTTGCGACGAGGACGAGGGAATTGAAATCCAGCACCAGCACTTACTTTCAATCACAACCGACCCGATATTGATCTTTTACCTGACTATTCTTTGTCACAAATTAATTCCACGATAAGATATATCTCTGTGGAGCGGATCGAGCATCAACGTAGTCGTAATCGAGGATTAACTTGCTACGTTCGTCTGCTGTGGGCCCCGGGACTCGTTCGGGAAAAAACGTTACGCTCGCGCGCACGGACACATATAGCCACTGACTGCGCAAGACATTGCAGGTGCGATCATACCAGCACTAATGCACCGGATCCCATCAAAACTCCGCAGTTAAGCGCGCTTGGGCGAGAGTAGTACTAGGATGGGTGACCTCCTGGGAAGTCCTCGTGTTGCACCTCTTTTTTTTCACTTTTTTCCTCAACCAAAGCGGTATTTTGCGACGAGGACGACGGAACTGAAATCCAGCACCAGCACTTACTTTCAATCACAACCGACCCGATATTGATCTTTTACCTGACTATTCTTCGTCACAAATTAATTCCACGATAAGATATATCTCTGTGGAGCGGATCGAGCATCAACGTAGTCGGAATCGAGGATTAACTTGCTACGTTCGTCTGCTGTGGGCCCCGGGACTCGTTCGGGAAAAAACGGTACGCTCGCGCGCACGGACACATATAGCCACTCACTGCGCAAGACATTGCAGGTGCGATCATACCAGCACTAATGCACCGGATCCCATCAGAACTCCGCAGTTAAGCGTGCTTGGGCGAGAGTAGTACTAGGATGGGTGACCTCCTGGGAAGTCCTCGTGTTGCACCTCTTTTTTTTCACTTTTTTCCTCAACCGAAGCGGTATTTTGCGACGAGGACGAGGGAATTGAAATCCAGCACCAGCACTTACTTTCAATCACAACCGACCCGATATTGATCTTTTACCTGACTATTCTTTGTCACAAATTAATTCCACGATAAGATATATCTCTGTGGAGCGGATCGAGCATCAACGTAGTCGTAATCGAGGATTAACTTGCTACGTTCGTCTGCTGTGGGCCCCGGGACTCGTTCGGGAAAAAACGGTACGCTCGCGCGCACGGACACATATAGCCACTAACTGCGCAAGACATTGCAGGTGCGATCATACCAGCACTAATGCACCGGATCCCATCAGAACTCCGCAGTTAAGCGTGCTTGGGCGAGAGTAGTACTAGGATGGGTGACCTCCTGGGAAGTCGTTGTGTTGCACCTCTTTTTTTTCACTTTTTTCCTCAACCGAAGCGGTATTTTGCGACGAGGACGAGGGAATTGAAATCCAGCACCAGCACTTACTTTCAATCACAACCGACCCGATATTGATCTTTTACCTGACTATTCTTCGTCACAAATTAATTCCACGATAAGATATATCTCTGTGGAGCGGATCGAGCATCAACGTAGTCGTAATCGAGGATTAACTTGCTACATTCGTCTGCTGTGGGCCCCGGGACTCGTTCGGGAAAAAACGTTACGCTCGCGCGCACGGACACATATAGCCACTGACTGCGCAAGACATTGCAGGTGCGATCATACCAGCACTAATGCACCGGATCCCATCAAAACTCCGCAGTTAAGCGCGCTTGGGCGAGAGTAGTACTAGGATGGGTGACCTCCTGGGAAGTCCTCGTGTTGCACCTCTTTTTTTTCACTTTTTTCCTCAACCGAAGCGGTATTTTGCGACGAGGACGACGGAACTGAAATCCAGCACCAGCACTTACTTTCAATCACAACCGACCCGATATTGATCTTTTACCTGACTATTCTTCGTCACAAATTAATTCCACGATAAGATATATCTCTGTGGAGCGGATCGAGCATCAACGTAGTCGGAATCGAGGATTAACTTGCTACGTTCGTCTGCTGTGGGCCCCGGGACTCGTTCGGGAAAAAACGGTACGCTCGCGCGCACGGACACATATAGCCACTCACTGCGCAAGACATTGCAGGTGCGATCATACCAGCACTAATGCACCGGATCCCATCAGAACTCCGCAGTTAAGCGTGCTTGGGCAAGAGTAGTACTAGGATGGGTGACCTCCTGGGAAGTCCTCGTGTTGCACCTCTTTTTTTTCACTTTTTTCCTCAGCCGAAGCGGTATTTTGCGACGAGGACGAGGGAACTGAAATCCAGCACCAGCACTTACTTTCAATCACAACCGACCCGATATTGATCTTTTACCTGACTATTCTTCGTCACAAATTAATTCCACGATAAGATATATCTCTGTGGAGCGGATCGAGCATCAACGTAGTCGGAATCGAGGATTAACTTGCTACGTTCGTCTGCTGTGGGCCCCGGGACTCGTTCGGGAAAAAACGGTACGCTCGCGCGCACGGACACATATAGCCACTCACTGCGCAAGACATTGCAGGTGCGATCATACCAGCACTAATGCACCGGATCCCATCAGAACTCCGCAGTTAAGCGTGCTTGGGCGAGAGTAGTACTAGGATGGGTGACCTCCTGGGAAGTCCTCGTGTTGCACCTCTTTTTTTTCACTTTTTTCCTCAACCGAAGCGGTATTTTGCGACGAGGACGAGGGAATTGAAATCCAGCACCAGCACTTACTTTCAATCACAACCGACCCGATATTGATCTTTTACCTGACTATTCTTTGTCACAAATTAATTCCACGATAAGATATATCTCTGTGGAGCGGATCGAGCATCAACGTAGTCGTAATCGAGGATTAACTTGCTACGTTCGTCTGCTGTGGGCCCCGGGACTCGTTCGGGAAAAAACGTTACGCTCGCGCGCACGGACACATATAGCCACTGACTGCGCAAGACATTGCAGGTGCGATCATACCAGCACTAATGCACCGGATCCCATCAAAACTCCGCAGTTAAGCGCGCTTGGGCGAGAGTAGTACTAGGATGGGTGACCTCCTGGGAAGTCCTCGTGTTGCACCTCTTTTTTTTCACTTTTTTCCTCAACCAAAGCGGTATTTTGCGACGAGGACGACGGAACTGAAATCCAGCACCAGCACTTACTTTCAATCACAACCGACCCGATATTGATCTTTTACCTGACTATTCTTCGTCACAAATTAATTCCACGATAAGATATATCTCTGTGGAGCGGATCGAGCATCAACGTAGTCGGAATCGAGGATTAACTTGCTACGTTCGTCTGCTGTGGGCCCCGGGACTCATTCGGGAAAAAACGGTACGCTCGCGCGCACGGACACATATAGCCACTCACTGCGCAAGACATTGCAGGTGCGATCATACCAGCACTAATGCACCGGATCCCATCAGAACTCCGCAGTTAAGCGTGCTTGGGCGAGAGTAGTACTAGGATGGGTGACCTCCTGGGAAGTCCTCGTGTTGCACCTCCTTTTTTTCACTTTTTTCCTCAACCGAAGCGGTATTTTGCGACGAGGACGAGGGAACTGAAATCCAGCACCAGCACTTACTTTCAATCACAACCGACCCGATATTGATCTTTTACCTGACTATTCTTCGTCACAAATTAATTCCACGATAAGATATATCTCTGTGGAGCGGATCGAGCATCAACGTAGTCGGAATCGAGGATTAACTTGCTACGTTCGTCTGCTGTGGGCCCCGGGACTCGTTCGGGAAAAAACGGTACGCTCGCGCGCACGGACACATATAGCCACTCACTGCGCAAGACATTGCAGGTGCGATCATACCAGCACTAATGCACCGGATCCCATCAGAACTCCGCAGTTAAGCTTGCTTGGGCGAGAGTAGTACTAGGATGGGTGACCTCCTGGGAAGTCCTCGTATTGCACCTCTTTTTTTTCACTTTTTTCCTCAACCGAAGCGGTATTTTGCGACGAGGACGAGGGAACTGAAATCCAGCACCAGCACTTACTTTCAATCACAACCGACCCGATATTGATCTTTTACCTGACTATTCTTCGTCACAAATTAATTCCACGATAAGATATATCTCTGTGGAGCGGATCGAGCATCAACGTAGTCGGAATCGAGGATTAACTTGCTACGTTCGTCTGCTGTGGGCCCCGGGACTCGTTCGGGAAAAAACGGTACGCTCGCGCGCACGGACACATATAGCCACTAACTGCGCAAGACATTGCAGGTGCGATCATACCAGCACTAATGCACCGGATCCCATCAGAACTCCGCAGTTAAGCGTGCTTGGGCGATAGTAGTACTAGGATGGGTGACCTCCTGGGAAGTCCTTGTGTTGCACCTCTTTTTTTTCACTTTTTTCCTCAACCGAAGCGGTATTTTGCGACGAGGACGAGGGAATTGAAATCCAGCACCAGCACTTACTTTCAATCACAACCGACCCGATATTGATCTTTTACCTGACTATTCTTCGTCACAAATTAATTCCACGATAAGATATATCTCTGTGGAGCGGATCGAGCATCAACGTAGTCGTAATCGAGGATTAACTTGCTACGTTCGTCTGCTGTGGGCCCCGGGACTCGTTCGGGAAAAAACGTTACGCTCGCGCGCACGGACACATATAGCCACTAACTGCGCAAGACATTGCAGGTGCGATCATACCAGCACTAATGCACCGGATCCCATCAAAACTCCGCAGTTAAGCGCGCTTGGGCGAGAGTAGTACTAGGATGGGTGACCTCCTGGGAAGTCCTCGTGTTGCACCTCTTTTTTTTCACTTTTTTCCTCAACCGAAGCGGTATTTTGCGACGAGGACGACGGAACTGAAATCCAGCACCAGCACTTACTTTCAATCACAACCGACCCGATATTGATCTTTTACCTGACTATTCTTCGTCACAAATTAATTCCACGATAAGATATATCTCTGTGGAGCGGATCGAGCATCAACGTAGTCGGAATCGAGGATTAACTTGCTACGTTCGTCTGCTGTGGGCCCCGGGACTCGTTCGGGAAAAAACGGTACGCTCGCGCGCACGGACACATATAGCCACTCACTGCGCAGGACATTGCAGGTGCGATCATACCAGCACTAATGCACCGGATCCCATCAGAACTCCGCAGTTAAGCGTGCTTGGGCGAGAGTAGTACTAGGATGGGTGACCTCCTGGGAAGTCCTCGTGTTGCACCTCCTTTTTTTCACTTTTTTCCTCAACCGAAGCGGTATTTTGCGACGAGGACGAGGGAACTGAAATCCAGCACCAGCACTTACTTTCAATCACAACCGACCCGATATTGATCTTTTACCTGACTATTCTTCGTCACAAATTAATTCCACGATAAGATATATCTCTATGGAGCGGATCGAGCATCAACGTAGTCGGAATCGAGGATTAACTTGCTACGTTCGTCTGCTGTGGGCCCCGGGACTCGTTCGGGAAAAAACGGTACGCTCGCGCGCACGGACACATATAGCCACTCACTGCGCAAGACATTGCAGGTGCGATCATACCAGCACTAATGCACCGGATCCCATCAGAACTCCGCAGTTAAGCGTGCTTGGGCGAGAGTAGTACTAGGATGGGTGACCTCCTGGGAAGTCCTCGTGTTGCACCTCTTTTTTTTCACTTTTTTCCTCAACCGAAGCGGTATTTTGCGACGAGGACGAGGGAATTGAAATCCAGCACCAGCACTTACTTTCAATCACAACCGACCCGATATTGATCTTTTACCTGACTATTCTTTGTCACAAATTAATTCCACGATAAGATATATCTCTGTGGAGCGGATCGAGCATCAACGTAGTCGTAATCGAGGATTAACTTGCTACGTTCGTCTGCTGTGGGCCCCGGGACTCGTTCGGGAAAAAACGTTACGCTCGCGCGCACGGACACATATAGCCACTGACTGCGCAAGACATTGCAGGTGCGATCATACCAGCACTAATGCACCGGATCCCATCAAAACTCCGCAGTTAAGCGCGCTTGGGCGAGAGTAGTACTAGGATGGGTGACCTCCTGGGAAGTCCTCGTGTTGCACCTCTTTTTTTTCACTTTTTTCCTCAACCGAAGCGGTATTTTGCGACGAGGACGAGGGAACTGAAATCCAGCACCAGCACTTACTTTCAATCACAACCGACCCGATATTGATCTTTTACCTGACTATTCTTCGTCACAAATTAATTCCACGATAAGATATATCTCTGTGGAGCGGATCGAGCATCAACGTAGTCGGAATCGAGGATTAACTTGCTACGTTCGTCTGCTGTGGGCCCCGGGACTCGTTCGGGAAAAAACGGTACGCTCGCGCGCACGGACACATATAGCCACTCACTGCGCAGGACATTGCAGGTGCGATCATACCAGCACTAATGCACCGGATCCCATCAGAACTCCGCAGTTAAGCGTGCTTGGGCGAGAGTAGTACTAGGATGGGTGACCTCCTGGGAAGTCCTCGTGTTGCACCTCCTTTTTTTCACTTTTTTCCTCAACCGAAGCGGTATTTTGCGACGAGGACGAGGGAACTGAAATCCAGCACCAGCACTTACTTTCAATCACAACCGACCCGATATTGATATTTTACCTGACTATTCTTCGTCACAAATTAATTCCACGATAAGATATATCTCTGTGGAGCGGATCGAGCATCAACGTAGTCGGAATCGAGGATTAACTTGCTACGTTCGTCTGCTGTGGGCCCCGGGACTCGTTCGGGAAAAAACGGTACGCTCGCGCGCACGGACACATATAGCCATTAACTGCGCAAGACATTGCAGGTGCGATCATACCAGCACTAATGCACCGGATCCCATCAGAACTCCGCAGTTAAGCGTGCTTGGGCGAGAGTAGTACTAGGATGGGTGACCTCCTGGGAAGTCCTTGTGTTGCACCTCTTTTTTTTCACTTTTTTCCTCAACCGAAGCGGTATTTTGCGACGAGGACGAGGGAATTGAAATCCAGCACCAGCACTTACTTTCAATCACAACCGACCCGATATTGATCTTTTACCTGACTATTCTTCGTCACAAATTAATTCCACGATAAGATATATCTCTGTGGAGCGGATCGAGCATCAACGTAGTCGTAATCGAGGATTAACTTGCTACGTTCGTCTGCTGTGGGCCCCGGGACTCGTTCGGGAAAAAACGTTACGCTCGCGCGCACGGACACATATAGCCACTGACTGCGCAAGACATTGCAGGTGCGATCATACCAGCACTAATGCACTGGATCCCATCAGAACTCCGCAGTTAAGCGCGCTTGGGCGAGAGTAGTACTAGGATGGGTGACCTCCTGGGAAGTCCTCGTGTTGCACCTCTTTTTTTTCACTTTTTTCCTCAACCGAAGCGGTATTTTGCGACGAGGACGACGGAACTGAAATCCAGCACCAGCACTTACTTTCAATCACAACCGACCCGATATTGATCTTTTACCTGACTATTCTTCGTCACAAATTAATTCCACGATAAGATATATCTCTGTGGAGCGGATCGAGCATCAACGTAGTCGGAATCGAGGATTAACTTGCTACGTTCGTCTGCTGTGGGCCCCGGGACTCGTTCGGGAAAAAACGGTACGCTCGCGCGCACGGACACATATAGCCACTCACTGCGCAAGACATTGCAGGTGCGATCATACCAGCACTAATGCACCGGATCCCATCAGAACTCCGCAGTTAAGCGTGCTTGGGCGAGAGTAGTACTAGGATGGGTGACCTCCTGGGAAGTCCTCGTGTTGCACCTCTTTTTTTTCACTTTTTTCCTCAACCGAAGCGGTATTTTGCGACGAGGACGAGGGAACTGAAATCCAGCACCAGCACTTACTTTCAATCACAACCGACCCGATATTGATCTTTTACCTGACTATTCTTCGTCACAAATTAATTCCACGATAAGATATATCTCTGTGGAGCGGATCGAGCATCAACGTAGTCGGAATCGAGGATTAACTTGCTACGTTCGTCTGCTGTGGGCCCCGGGACTCGTTCGGGAAAAAACGGTACGCTCGCGCGCACGGACACATATAGCCACTGACTGCGCAGGACATTACAGGTGCGATCATACCAGCACTAATGCACCGGATCCCATCAGAACTCCGCAGTTAAGCGTGCTTGGGCGAGAGTAGTACTAGGATGGGTGACCTCCTGGGAAGTTCTCGTGTTGCACCTCTTTTTTTTCACTTTTTTCCTCAACCGAAGCGGTATTTTGCGACGAGGACGAGGGAATTGAAATCCAGCACCAGCACTTACTTTCAATCACAACCGACCCGATATTGATCTTTTACCTGACTATTCTTCGTCACAAATTAATTCCACGATAAGATATATCTCTGTGGAGCGGATCGAGCATCAACGTAGTCGTAATCGAGGATTAACTTGCTACGTTCGTCTGCTGTGGGCCCCGGGACTCGTTCGGGAAAAAACGTTACGCTCGCGCGCACGGACACATATAGCCACTGACTGCGCAAGACATTGCAGGTGCGATCATACCAGCACTAATGCACCGGATCCCATCAAAACTCCGCAGTTAAGCGCGCTTGGGCGAGAGTAGTACTAGGATGGGTGACCTCCTGGGAAGTCCTCGTGTTGCACCTCTTTTTTTTCACTTTTTTCCTCAACCGAAGCGGTATTTTGCGACGAGGACGACGGAACTGAAATCCAGCACCAGCACTTACTTTCAATCACAACCGACCCGATATTGATCTTTTACCTGACTATTCTTCGTCCCAAATTAATTCCACGATAAGATATATCTCTGTGGAGCGGATCGAGCATCAACGTAGTCGGAATCGAGGATTAACTTGCTACGTTCGTCTGCTGTGGGCCCCGGGACTCGTTCGGGAAAAAACGGTACGCTCGCGCGCACGGACACATATAGCCACTCACTGCGCAAGACATTGCAGGTGCGATCATACCAGCACTAATGCACCGGATCCCATCAGAACTCCGCAGTTAAGCGTGCTTGGGCGAGAGTAGTACTAGGATGGGTGACCTCCTGGGAAGTCCTCGTGTTGCACCTCTTTTTTTTCACTTTTTTCCTCAACCGAAGCGGTATTTTGCGACGAGGACGAGGGAACTGAAATCCAGCACCAGCACTTACTTTCAATCACAACCGACCCGATATTGATCTTTTACCTGACTATTCTTCGTCACAAATTAATTCCACGATAAGATATATCTCTGTGGAGCGGATCGAGCATCAACGTAGTCGGAATCGAGGATTAACTTGCTACGTTCGTCTGCTGTGGGCCCCGGGACTCGTTCGGGAAAAAACGGTACGCTCGCGCGCACGGACACATATAGCCACTCACTGCGCAAGACATTGCAGGTGCGATCATACCAGCACTAATGCACCGGATCCCATCAGAACTCCGCAGTTAAGCGTGCTTGGGCGAGAGTAGTACTAGGATGGGTGACCTCCTGGGAAGTCCTCGTATTGCACCTCTTTTTTTTCACTTTTTTCCTCAACCGAAGCGGTATTTTGCGACGAGGACGAGGGAACTGAAATCCAGCACCAGCACTTACTTTCAATCACAACCGACCCGATATTGATCTTTTACCTGACTATTCTTCGTCACAAATTAATTCCACGATAAGATATATCTCTGTGGAGCGGATCGAGCATCAACGTAGTCGTAATCGAGGATTAACTTGCTACGTTCGTCTGCTGTGGGCCCCGGGACTCGTTCGGGAAAAAACGTTACGCTCGCGCGCACGGACACATATAGCCACTGACTGCGCAAGACATTGCAGGTGCGATCATACCAGCACTAATGCACCGGATCCCATCAAAACTCCGCAGTTAAGCGTGCTTGGGCGAGAGTAGTACTAGGATGGGTGACCTCCTGGGAAGTCCTCGTGTTGCACCTCTTTTTTTTCACTTTTTTCCTCAACCGAAGCGGTATTTTGCGACGAGGACGACGGAACTGAAATCCAGCACCAGCACTTACTTTCAATCACAACCAACCCGATATTGATCTTTTACCTGACTATTCTTCGTCACAAATTAATTCCACGATAAGATATATCTCTGTGGAGCGGATCGAGCATCAACGTAGTCGGAATCGAGGATTAACTTGCTACGTTCGTCTGCTGTGGGCCCCGGGACTCGTTCGGGAAAAAACGGTACGCTCGCGCACACGGACACATATAGCCACTCACTGCGCAGGACATTGCAGGTGCGATCATACCAGCACTAATGCACCGGATCCCATCAGAACTCTGCAGTTAAGCGTGCTTGGGCGAGAGTAGTATTAGGATGGGTGACCTCCTGGGAAGTCCTCGTGTTGCACCTCTTTTTTTTCCACTTTTTTCCTCAACCGAAGCGGTATTTTGCGACGAGGACGAGGGAACTGAAATCCAGCACCAGCACTTACTTTCAATCACAACCGACCCGATATTGATCTTTTACCTGACTATTCTTCGTCACAAATTAATTCCACGATAAGATATATCTCTGTGGAGCGGATCGAGCATCAACGTAGTCGGAATCGAGGATTAACTTGCTACGTTCGTCTGCTGTGGGCCCCGGGACTCGTTCGGGAAAAAACGTTATGCTCGCGCGCACGGACACATATAGCCACTGACTGCGCAAGACATTGCAGGTGCGATCATACCAGCACTAATGCACCGGATCCCATCAAAACTCCGCAGTTAAGCGCGCTTGGGCGAGAGTAGTACTAGGATGGGTGACCTCCTGGGAAGTCCTCGTGTTGCACCTCTTTTTTTTCACTTTTTTCCTCAACCGAAGCGGTATTTTGCGACGAGGACGACGGAACTGAAATCCAGCACCAGCACTTACTTTCAATCACAACCGACCCGATATTGATATTTTACCTGACTATTCTTCGTCACAAATTAATTCCACGATAAGATATATCTCTGTGGAGCGGATCGAGCATCAACGTAGTCGGAATCGAGGATTAACTTGCTACGTTCGTCTGCTGTGGGCCCCGGGACTCGTTCGGGAAAAAACGGTACGCTCGCGCGCACGGACACATATAGCCACTCACTGCGCAAGACATTGCAGGTGCGATCATACCAGCACTAATGCACCGGATACCATCAGAACTCCGCAGTTAAGCGTGCTTGGGCGAGAGTAGTACTAGGATGGGTGACCTCCTGGGAAGTCCTCGTGTTGCACCTCTTTTTTTTCACTTTTTTCCTCAACCGAAGCGGTATTTTGCGACGAGGACGAGGGAACTGAAATCCAGCACCAGCACTTACTTTCAATCACAACCGACCCGATATTGATCTTTTACCTGACTATTCTTCGTCACAAATTAATTCCACGATAAGATATATCTCTGTGGAGCGGATCGAGCATCAACGTAGTCGGAATCGAGGATTAACTTGCTACGTTCGTCTGCTGTGGGCCCCGAGACTCGTTCGGGAAAAAACGGTACGCTCGCGCGCACGGACACATATAGCCACTCACTGCGCAAGACATTGCAGGTGCGATCATACCAGCACTAATGCACCGGATCCCATCAGAACTCCGCAGTTAAGCGTGCTTGGGCGAGAGTAGTACCAGGATGGGTGACCTCCTGGGAAGTCCTCGTGTTGCACCTTTTTTTTTCACTGTTTTCCTCAACCGAAGCGGTATTTTGCGACGAGGACGACGGAACTGAAATCCAGCACCAGCACTTACTTTCAATCACAACCGACCCGATATTGATCTTTTACCTGACTATTCTTCGTCACAAATTAATTCCACGATAAGATATATCTCTGTGGAGCGGATCGAGCATCAACGTAGTCGGAATCGAGGATTAACTTGCTACGTTCGTCTGCTGTGGGCCCCGAGACTCGTTCGGGAAAAAACGGTACGCTCGCGCGCACGGACACATATAGCCACTGACTGCGCAAGACATTGCAGGTGCGATCATCCCAGCACTAATGCACCGGATCCCATCAGAACTCCGCAGTTAAGCGTGTTTGGGCGAGAGTAGTACTAGGATGGGTGACCTCCTGGGAAGTCCTCGTGTTGCACCTCTTTTTTTTCACTTTTTTCCTCAACCGAAGCGGTATTTTGCGACGAGGACGAGGGAACTGAAATCCAGCACCAGCACTTACTTTCAATCACAACCGACCCGATATTGATCTTTTACCTGACTATTCTTCGTCACAAATTAATTCCACGATAAGATATATCTCTGTGGAGCGGATCGAGCATCAACGTAGTCGGAATCGAGGATTAACTTGCTACGTTCGTCTGCTGTGGGCCCCGGGACTCGTTCGGGAAAAAACGTTACGCTCGCGCGCACGGACACATATAGCCACTGACTGCGCAAGACATTGCAGGTGCGATCATACCAGCACTAATGCACCGGATCCCATCAAAACTCCGCAGTTAAGCGTGCTTGGGCGAGAGTAGTACTAGGATGGGTGACCTCCTGGGAAGTCCTCGTGTTGCACCTCTTTTTTTTCACTTTTTTCCTCAACCGAAGCGGTATTTTGCGACGAGGACGACGGAACTGAAATCCAGCACCAGCACTTACTTTCAATCACAACCGACCCGATATTGATCTTTTACCTGACTATTCTTCGTCACAAATTAATTCCACGATAAGATATATCTCTGTGGAGCGGATCGAGCATCAACGTAGTCGGAATCGAGGATTAACTTGCTACGTTCGTCTGCTGTGGGCCCCGGGACTCGTTCGGGAAAAAACGGTACGCTCGCGCGCACGGACACATATAGCCACTCACTGCGCAAGACATTGCAGGTGCGATCATACCAGCACTAATGCACTGGATCCCATCAGAACTCCGCAGTTAAGCGTGCTTGGGCGAGAGTAGTACTAGGATGGGTGACCTCCTGGGAAGTCCTCGTGTTGCACCTCTTTTTTTTCACTTTTTTCCTCAACCGAAGCGGTATTTTGCGACGAGGACGAGGGAACTGAAATCCAGCACCAGCACTTACTTTCAATCACAACCGACCCGATATTGATCTTTTACCTGACTATTCTTCGTCACAAAATAATTCCACGATAAGATATATCTCTGTGGAGCGGATCGAGCATCAACGTAGTCGGAATCGAGGATTAACTTGCTACGTTCGTCTGCTGTGGGCCCCGGGACTCGTTCGGGAAAAAACGGTACGCTCGCGCGCACGGACACATATAGCCACTCACTGCGCAAGACATTGCAGGTGCGATCATACCAGCACTAATGCACCGGATCCCATCAGAACTCCGCAGTTAAGCGTGCTTGGGCGAGAGTAGTACTAGGATGGGTGACCTCCTGGGAAGTCCTCGTATTGCACCTCTTTTTTTTCACTTTTTTCCTCAACCGAAGCGGTATTTTGCGACGAGGACGAGGGAACTGAAATCCAGCACCAGCACTTACTTTCAATCACAACCGACCCGATATTGATCTTTTACCTGACTATTCTTCGTCACAAATTAATTCCACGATAAGATATATCTCTGTGGAGCGGATCGAGCATCAACGTAGTCGTAATCGAGGATTAACTTGCTACGTTCGTCTGCTGTGGGCCCCGGGACTCGTTCGGGAAAAAACGTTACGCTCGCGCGCACGGACACATATAGCCACTGACTGCGCAAGACATTGCAGGTGCGATCATACCAGCACTAATGCACCGGATCCCATCAAAACTCCGCAGTTAAGCGTGCTTGGGCGAGAGTAGTACTAGGATGGGTGACCTCCTGGGAAGTCCTCGTGTTGCACCTCTTTTTTTTCACTTTTTTCCTCAACCGAAGCGGTATTTTGCGACGAGGACGACGGAACTGAAATCCAGCACCAGCACTTACTTTCAATCACAACCAACCCGATATTGATCTTTTACCTGACTATTCTTCGTCACAAATTAATTCCACGATAAGATATATCTCTGTGGAGCGGATCGAGCATCAACGTAGTCGGAATCGAGGATTAACTTGCTACGTTCGTCTGCTGTGGGCCCCGGGACTCGTTCGGGAAAAAACGGTACGCTCGCGCACACGGACACATATAGCCACTCACTGCGCAGGACATTGCAGGTGCGATCATACCAGCACTAATGCACCGGATCCCATCAGAACTCTGCAGTTAAGCGTGCTTGGGCGAGAGTAGTACTAGGATGGGTGACCTCCTGGGAAGTCCTCGTGTTGCACCTCTTTTTTTTCCACTTTTTTCCTCAACCGAAGCGGTATTTTGCGACGAGGACGAGGGAACTGAAATCCAGCACCAGCACTTACTTTCAATCACAACCGACCCGATATTGATCTTTTACCTGACTATTCTTCGTCACAAATTAATTCCACGATAAGATATATCTCTGTGGAGCGGATCGAGCATCAACGTAGTCGGAATCGAGGATTAACTTGCTACGTTCGTCTGCTGTGGGCCCCGAGACTCGTTCGGGAAAAAACGGTACGCTCGCGCGCACAGACACATATAGCCACTCACTGCGCAAGACATTGCAGGTGCGATCATACCAGCACTAATGCACCGGATCCCATCAGAACTCCGCAGTTAAGCGTGCTTGGGCGAGAGTAGTACCAGGATGGGTGACCTCCTGGGAAGTCCTCGTGTTGCACCTTTTTTTTTCACTGTTTTCCTCAACCGAAGCGGTATTTTGCGACGAGGACGAGGGAACTGAAATCCAGCACCAGCACTTACTTTCAATCACAACCGACCCGATATTGATCTTTTACCTGACTATTCTTCGTCACAAATTAATTCCACGATAAGATATATCTCTGTGGAGCGGATCGAGCATCAACGTAGTCGGAATCGAGGATTAACTTGGTACGTTCGTCTGCTGTGGGCCCCGGGACTCGTTCGGGAAAAAACGGTACGCTCGCGCGCACGGACACATATAGCCACTGACTGCGCAGGACATCGCAGGTGCGATCATACCAGCACTAATGCACCGTATCCCATCAGAACTCCGCAGTTAAGCGTGCTTGGGCGAGAGTAGTACTAGGATGGGTGACCTCCTGGGAAGTCCTCGTGTTGCACCTCTTTTTTTTCACTTTTTTCCTCAACCGAAGCGGTATTTTGCGACGAGGACGAGGGAACTGAAATCCAGCACCAGCACTTACTTTCAATCACAACCGACCCGATATTGATCTTTTACCTGACTATTCTTCGTCACAAATTAATTCCACGATAAGATATATGTCTGTGGAGCGGATCGAGCATCAACGTAGTCGGAATCGAGGATTAACTTGCTACGTTCGTCTGCTGTGGGCCCCGGGACTCGTTCGGGAAAAAACGGTACGCTCGCGCGCACGGACACATATAGCCACTGACTGCGCAGGACATTGCAGGTGCGATCATACCAGCACTAATGCACCGTATCCCATCAGAACTCCGCAGTTAAGCGTGCTTGGGCGAGAGTAGTACTAGGATGGGTGACCTCCTGGGAAGTCCTCGTGTTGCACCTCTTTTTTATCACTGTTTTCCTCAACCGAAGCGGTATTTTGCGACGAGGACGAGGGAACTAAAATCCAGCACCAGCACTTACTTTCAATCACAACCGACCTGATATTGATCTTTTACCTGACTATTCTTCGTCACAAATTAATTCCACGATAAGATATATCTCTGTGGAGCGGATCGAGCATCAACGTAGTCGGAATCGAGGATTAACTTGCTACGTTCGTCTGCTGTGGGCCCCGGGACTCGTTCGGGAAAAAAAGGTACGCTCGCACGCACGGACACATATAGCCACTGACTGCGCAGGACATTGCAGGTGCGATCATACCAGCACTAATGCACCGGATCCCATCAAAACTCCGCAGTTAAGCGCGCTTGGGCGAGAGTAGTACTAGGATGGGTGACCTCCTGGGAAGTCCTCGTGTTGCACCTCTTTTTTTTCACTTTTTTCCTCAACCGAAGCGGTATTTTGCGACGAGGACGACGGAACTGAAATCCAGCACCAGCACTTACTTTCAATCACAACCGACCCGATATTGATCTTTTACCTGACTATTCTTCGTCACAAATTAATTCCACGATAAGATATATCTCTGTGGAGCGGATCGAGCATCAACGTAGTCGGAATCGAGGATTAACTTGCTACGTTCGTCTGCTGTGGGCCCCGGGACTCGTTCGGGAAAAAACGGTACGCTCGCGCGCACGGACACATATAGCCACTCACTGCGCAAGACATTGCAGGTGCGATCATACCAGCACTAATGCACCGGATCCCATCAGAACTCTGCAGTTAAGCGTGCTTGGGCGAGAGTAGTACTAGGATGGGTGACCTCCTGGGAAGTCCTCGTGTTGCACCTCTTTTTTTTCACTTTTTTCCTCAACCGAAGCGGTATTTTGCGACGAGGACGAGGGAACTGAAATCCAGCACCAGCACTTACTTTCAATCACAACCGACCCGATATTGATCTTTTACCTGACTATTCTTCGTCACAAATTAATTCCACGATAAGATATATCTCTGTGGAGCGGATCGAGCATCAACGTAGTCGGAATCGAGGATTAACTTGCTACGTTCGTCTGCTGTGGGCCCCGGGACTCGTTCGGGAAAAAACGTTACGCTCGCGCGCACGGACACATATAGCCACTGACTGCGCAAGACATTGCAGGTGCGATCATACCAGCACTAATGCACCGGATCCCATCAAAACTCCGCAGTTAAGCGCGCTTGGGCGAGAGTAGTACTAGGATGGGTGACCTCCTGGGAAGTCCTCGTGTTGCACCTCTTTTTTTTCACTTTTTTCCTCAACCGAAGCGGTATTTTGCGACGAGGACGAGGGAACTGAAATCCAGCACCAGCACTTACTTTCAATCACAACCGACCCGATATTGATCTTTTACCTGACTATTCTTCGTCACAAATTAATTCCACGATAAGATATATCTCTGTGGAGCGGATCGAGCATCAACGTAGTCGGAATCGAGGATTAACTTGCTACGTTCGTCTGCTGTGGGCCCCGGGACTCGTTCGGGAAAAAACGGTACGCTCGCGCGCACGGACACATATAGCCACTGACTGCGCAGGACATTGCAGGTGCGATCATACCAGCACTAATGCACCGGATCCCATCAAAACTCCGCAGTTAAGCGTGCTTGGGCGAGAGTAGTACTAGGATGGGTGACCTCCTGGGAAGTCCTCGTGTTGCACCTCTTTTTTTTCACTTTTTTCCTCAACCGAAGCGGTATTTTGCGACGAGGACGAGGGAACTGAAATCCAGCACCAGCACTTACTTTCAATCACAACCAACCCGATATTGATCTTTTACCTGACTATTCTTCGTCACAAATTAATTCCACGATAAGATATATCTCTGTGGAGCGGATCGAGCATCAACGTAGTCGGAATCGAGGATTAACTTGCTACGTTCGTCTGCTGTGGGCCCCGGGACTCGTTCGGGAAAAAACGGTACGCTCGCGCGCACGGACACATATAGCCACTGACTGCGCAGAACATTGCAGGTGCGATCATACCAGCACTAATGCACCGGATCCCATCAGAACTCCGCAGTTAAGCGTGCTTGGGCGAGAGTAGTACTAGGATGGGTGACCTCCTGGGAAGTCCTCGTGTTGCACCTCTTTTTTTTCACTTTTTTCCTCAACCGAAGCGGTATTTTGCGACGAGGACGAGGGAACTGAAATCCAGCACCAGCACTTACTTTCAATCACAACCGACCCGATATTGATCTTTTACCTGACTATTCTTCGTCACAAATTAATTCCACGATAAGATATATCTCTGTGGAGCGGATCGAGCGTCAACGTAGTCGGAATCGAGGATTAACTTGGTACGTTCGTCTGCTGTGGGCCCCGGGACTCGTTCGGGAAAAAACGGTACGCTCGCGCGCACGGACACATATAGCCACTGACTGCGCAGGACATTGCAGGTGCGATCATACCAGCACTAATGCACCGTATCCCATCAGAACTCCACAGTTAAGCGTGCTTGGGCGAGAGTAGTACTAGGATGGGTCACCTCGTGGGAAGTCCTCGTGTTGCACCTCTTTTTTTTCACTTTTTTCCTCAACCGAAGCGGTATTTTGCGACGAGGACGAGGGAACTGAAATCCAGCACCAGCACTTACTTTCAATCACAACCGACCCGATATTGATCTTTTACCTGACTATTCTTCGTCACAAATTAATTCCACGATAAGATATATCTCTGTGGAGCGGATCGAGCATCAACGTAGTCGGAATCGAGGATTAACTTGCTACGTTCGTCTGCTGTGGGCCCCGAGACTCGTTCGGGAAAAAACGGTACGCTCGCGCGCACGGACACATATAGCCACTCACTGCGCAAGACATTGCAGGTGCGATCATACCAGCACTAATGCACCGGATCCCATCAGAACTCCGCAGTTAAGCGTGCTTGGGCGAGAGTAGTACCAGGATGGGTGACCTCCTGGGAAGTCCTCGTGTTGCACCTTTTTTTTTCACTGTTTTCCTCAACCGAAGCGGTATTTTGCGACGAGGACGAGGGAACTAAAATCCAGCACCAGCACTTACTTTCAATCACAACCGACCCGATATTGATCTTTTACCTGACTATTCTTCGTCACAAATTAATTCCACGATAAGATATATCTCTGTGGAGCGGATCGAGCATCAACGTAGTCGGAATCGAGGATTAACTTGCTACGTTCGTCTGCTGTGGGCCCCGGGACTCGTTCGGGAAAAAACGGTACGCTCGCGCGCACGGACACATATAGCCACTGACTGCGCAGGACATTGCAGGTGCGATCATACCAGCACTAATGCACCGGATCCCATCAGAACTCCGCAGTTAAGCGTGCTTGGACGAGAGTAGTACTAGGATGGGTGACCTCCTGGGAAGTCCTCGTGTTGCACCTCTTTTTTTTCACTTTTTTCCTCAACCGAAGCGGTATTTTGCGACGAGGACGAGGGAACTGAAATCCAGCACCAGCACTTACTTTCAATCACAACCAACCCGATATTGATCTTTTACCTGACTATTCTTCGTCACAAATTAATTCCACGATAAGATATATCTCTGTGGAGCGGATCGAGCATCAACGTAGTCGGAATCGAGGATTAACTTGGTACGTTCGTCTGCTGTGGGCCCCGGGACTCGTTCGGGAAAAAACGGTACGCTCGCGCGCACGGACACATATAGCCACTGACTGCGCAAGACATTGCAGGTGCGATCATACCAGCACTAATGCACCGGATCCCATCAGAACTCCGCAGTTAAGCGTGCTTGGACCAGAGTAGTACTAGGATGGGTGACCTCCTGGGAAGTCCTCGTGTTGCACCTCTTTTTTTTCACTGTTTTCCTCAACCGAAGCGGTATTTTGCGACGAGGACGAGGGAACTAAAATCCAGCACCAGCACTTACTTTCAATCACAACCGACCCGATATTGATCTTTTACCTGACTATTCTTCGTCACAAATTAATTCCACGATAAGATGTATCTCTGTGGAGCGGATCGAGCATCAACGTAGTCGGAATCGAGGATTAACTTGCTACGTTCGTCTGCTGTGGGCCCCGGGACTCGTTCGGGAAAAAACGGTACGCTCGCGCGCACGGACACATATAGCCACTGACTGCGCAGGACATTGCAGGTGCGATCATACCAGCACTAATGCAACGGATCCCATCAGAACTCCGCAGTTAAGCGTGCTTGGGCGAGAGTAGTACTAGGATGGGTGACCTCCTGGGAAGTCCTCGTGTTGCACCTCTTTTTTTTCACTTTTTTCCTCAACCGAAGCGGTATTTTGCGACGAGGACGAGGGAACTGAAATCCAGCACCAGCACTTACTTTCAATCACAACCGACCCGATATTGATCTTTTACCTGACTATTCTTCGTCACAAATTAATTCCACGATAAGATATATCTCTGTGGAGCGGATCGAGCATCAACGTAGTCGGAATCGAGGATTAACTTGCTACGTTCGTCTGCTGTGGGCCCCGGGACTCGTTCGGGAAAAAACGGTACGCTCGCGCGTACGGACACATATAGCCACTGACTGCGCAGGACATTGCAGGTGCGATCATACCAGCACTAATGCACCAGATCCCATCAGAACTCCGCAGTTAAGCGTGCTTGGGCGAGAGTAGTACTAGGATGGGTGACCTCCTGGGAAGTCCTCGTGTTGCACCTCTTTTTTTTCACTTTTTTCCTCAACCGAAGCGGTATTTTGCGACGAGGACGAGGGAACTGAAATCCAGCACCAGCACTTACTTTCAATCACAACCAACCCGATATTGATCTTTTACCTGACTATTCTTCGTCACAAATTAATTCCACGATAAGATATATCTCTGTGGAGCGGATCGAGCATCAACGTAGTCGGAATCGAGGATTAACTTGCTACGTTCGTCTGCTGTGGGCCCCGGGACTCGTTCGGGAAAAAACGGTACGCTCGCGCGCACGGACACATATAGCCACTGACTGCGCAAGACATTGCAGGTGCGATCATACCAGCACTAATGCACCGGATCCCATCAGAACTCCGCAGTTAAGCGTGCTTGGGCCAGAGTAGTACTAGGATGGGTGACCTCCTGGGAAGTCCTCGTGTTGCACCTCTTTTTTTTCACTTTTTTCCTCAACCGAAGCGGTATTTTGCGACGAGGACGAGGGAACTGAAATCCAGCACCAGCACTTACTTTCAATCACAACCGACCCGATATTGATCTTTTACCTGACTATTCTTCGTCACAAATTAATTCCACGATAAGATATATCTCTGTGGAGCGGATCGAGCATCAACGTAGTCGGAATCGAGGATTAACTTGCTACGTTCGTCTGCTGTGGGCCCCGGCACTCGTTCGGGAAAAAACGTTACGCTCGCGCGCACGAACACATATAGCCACTGACTGCACAGGACATTGCAGGTGCGATCATACCAGCACTAATGCACCGGATCCCATCAGAACTCCGCAGCTAAGCGTGCTTGGGCGAGAGTAGTACTAGGATGGGTGACCTCCTGGGAAGTCCTCGTGTTGCACCTCTTTTTTTTCACTTTTTTCCTCAACCGAAGCGGTATTTTGCGACGAGGACGAGGGAACTGAAATCCAGCACCAGCACTTACTTTCAATCACAACCGACCCGATATTGATCTTTTACCTGACTATTCTTCGTCACAAACTAATTCCACGATAAGATATATCTCTGTGGAGCGGATCGAGCATCAACGTAGTCGGAATCGAGGATTAACTTGCTACGTTCGTCTGCTGTGGGCGCCGGGACTCGTTCGGGAAAAAACGCTACGCTCGCGCACGGATACATATAGCCACTGACTGCGCAGGACATTGCAGGTGCGATAATACCAGCACTAATGCACCGGATCCCATCAGAACTCCGCAGTTAAGCGCGCTTGGGCGAGAGTAGTACTAGGATGGGTGACCTCCTGGGAAGTCCTCGTGTTGCACCTCTTTTTTTTCCACTTTTTTCCTCAACCGAAGCGGTATTTTGCGACGAGGACGAGGGAACTGAAATCCAGCACCAGCACTTACTTTCAATCACAACCGACCCGATATTGATCTTTTACCTGACTATTCTTCGTCACAAATTAATTCCACGATAAGATATATCTCTGTGGAGCGGATCGAGCATCAACGTAGTCGGAATCGAGGATTAACTTGGTACGTTCGTCTGCTGTGGGCCCCGGGACTCGTTCGGGAAAAAATGGTACGCTCGCGCGCACGGACACATATAGCCACTGACTGCGCAGGACATTGCAGGTGCGATCATACCCGCACTAATGCACCGGATCCCATCAGAACTTCGCAGTTAAGCGTGCTTGGGCGAGAGTAGTACTAGGATGGGTGACCTCCTGGGAAGTCCTCGTGTTGCACCTCTTTTTTTTCACTTTTTTCCTCAACCGAAGCGGTATTTTGCGACGAGGACGACGGAACTGAAATCCAGCACCAGCACTTACTTTCAATCACAACCAACCCGATATTGATCTTTTACCTGACTATTCTTCGTCACAAATTAATTCCACGATAAGATATATCTCTGTGGAGCGGATCGAGCATCAACGTAGTCGGAATCGAGGATTAACTTGCTACGTTCGTCTGCTGTGGGCCCCGGGACTCGTTCGGGAAAAAACGGTACGCTCGCGCGCACGGACACATATAGCCACTGACTGCGCAGGACATTGCAGGTGCGATCATACCAGCACTAATGCACCGGATCCCATCAGAACTCCGCAGTTAAGCGTGCTTGGGCGAGAGTAGTACTAGGATGGGTGACCTCCTGGGAAGTCCTCGTGTTGCACCTCTTTTTTTTCACTGTTTTCCTCAACCGAAGCGGTATTTTGCGACGAGGACGAGGGAACTAAAATCCAGCACCAGCACTTACTTTCAATCACAACCGACCTGATATTGATCTTTTACCTGACTATTCTTCGTCACAAATTAATTCCACGATAAGATATATCTCTGTGGAGCGGATCGAGCATCAACGTAGTCGGAATCGAGGATTAACTTGCTACGTTCGTCTGCTGTGGGCCCCGGGACTCGTTCGGGAAAAAACGGTACGCTCGCGCGCACGGACACATATAGCCACTGACTGCGCAGGACATTGCAGGTGCGATCATACCAGCACTAATGCACCGGATCCTATCAGAACTCCGCAGTTAAGCGTGCTTGGGCGAGACTAGTACTAGGATGGGTGACCTCCTGGGAAGTCCTCGTGTTGCACCTCTTTTTTTTCACTTTTTTCCTCAACCGAAGCGGTATTTTGCGACGAGGACGAGGGAACTGAAATCCAGCACCAGCACTTACTTTCAATCACAACCGACCCGATATTGATCTTTTACCTGACTATTCTTCGTCACAAATTAATTCCACGATAAGATATATCTCTGTGGAGCGGATCGAGCATCAACGTAGTCGGAATCGAGGATTAACTTGCTACGTTCGTCTGCTGTGGGCCCCGGGACTCGTTCGGGAAAAAACGGTACGCTCGCGCGCACGGACACATATAGCCACTGACTGCGCAGGACATTGCAGGTGCGATCATACCAGCACTAATGCACCGGATCCCATCAGAACTCCGCAGTTAAGCGTGCTTGGGCGAGAGTAGTACTAGGATGGGTGACCTCCTGGGAAGTCCTCGTGTTGCACCTCTTTTTTTTCACTTTTTTCCTCAACCGAAGTTCGTCTGCTGTGGGCCCCGGGACTCGTTCGCGAAAAAACGGTACGCTCGCGCGCACGGACACATATAGCCACTGACTGCGCAGGACATTGCAGGTGCGATCATACCAGCACTAATGCACCGGATCCCATCAGAACTCCGCAGTTAAGCGTGCTTGGGTGAGAGTAGTACTAGGATGGGTGACCTCCTGGGAAGTCCTCGTGTTGCACCTCTTTTTTTTCACTTTTTTCCTCAACCGAAGCGGTATTTTGCGACGAGGACGAGGGAACTGAAATCCAGCACCAGCACTTACTTTCAATCACAACCGACCCGATATTGATCTTTTACCTGACTATTCTTCGTCACAAATTAATTCCACGATAAGATATATCTCTGTGGAGCGGATCGAGCATCAACGTAGTCGGAATCGAGGATTAACTTGCTACGTTCGTCTGCTGTGGGCCCCGGGACTCGTTCGGGAAAAAACGTTACGCTCGCGCGCACGAACACATATAGCCACTGACTGCACAGGACATTGCAGGTGCGATCATACCAGCACTAATGCACCGGATCCCATCAGAACTCCGCAGCTAAGCGTGCTTGGGCGAGAGTAGTACTAGGATGGGTGACCTCCTGGGAAGTCCTCGTGTTGCACCTCTTTTTTTTCACTTTTTTCCTCAACCGAAGCGGTATTTTGCGACGAGGACGAGGGAACTGAAATCCAGCACCAACACTTACTTTCAATCACAACCGACCCGATATTGATCTTTTACCTGACTATTCTTCGTCACAAACTAATTCCACGATAAGATATATCTCTGTGGAACGGATCGAGCATCAACGTAGTCGGAATCGAGGATTAACTTGCTACGTTCGTCTGCTGTGGGCGCCGGGACTCGTTCGGGAAAAAACGCTACGCTCGCGCGCACGGATACATATAGCCACTGACTGCGCAGGACATTGCAGGTGCGATAATACCAGCACTAATGCACCGGATCCCATCAGAACTCCGCAGTTAAGCGCGCTTGGGCGAGAGTAGTACTAGGATGGGTGACCTCCTGGGAAGTCCTCGTGTTGCACCTCTTTTTTTTCCACTTTTTTCCTCAACCGAAGCGGTATTTTGCGACGAGGACGAGGGAACTGAAATCCAGCACCAGCACTTACTTTCAATCACAACCGACCCGATATTGATCTTTTACCTGACTATTCTTCGTCACAAATTAATTCCATGATAAGATATATCTCTGTGGAGCAGATCGAGCATCAACATAGTCGGAATCGAGGATTAACTTGCTACGTTCGTCTGCTGTGGGCCCCGGGACTCGTTCGGGAAAAAACGTTACGCTCGTGCGCACGGACACATATAGCCACTGACTGCGCAGGACATTGCAGGTGCGATCATACCAGCACTAATGCACCGGATCCCATCAGAACTCCGCAGTTAAGCGCGCTTGGGCGAGAGTAGTACTAGGACGGGTGACCTCCTGGGAAGTCCTCGTGTTGCACCTTTTTTTTTCACTTTTTTCCTCAACCGAAGCGGTATTTTGCGACGAGGACGAGGGAACTGAAATCCAGCACCAGCACTTACTTTCAATCACAACCGACCCGATATTGATCTTTTACCTGACTATTCTTCGTCACAAATTAATTCCACGATAAGATATATCTCTGTGGAGCGGATCGAGCATCAACGTAGTCGGAATCGAGGATTAACTTGGTACGTTCGTCTGCTGTGGGCCCCGGGACTCGTTCGGGAAAAAACGGTACGCTCGCGCGCACGGACACATATAGCCACTGACTGCGCAAGACATTGCAGGTGCGATCATACCATCACTAATGCACCGGATCCCATCAGAACTCCGCAGTTAAGCGTGCTTGGACCAGAGTAGTACTAGGATGGGTGACCTCCTGGGAAGTCCTCGTGTTGCACCTCTTTTTTTTCACTGTTTTCCTCAACCGAAGCGGTATTTTGCGACGAGGACGAGGGAACTAAAATCCAGCACCAGCACTTACTTTCAATCACAACCGACCTGATATTGATCTTTTACCTGACTATTCTTCGTCACAAATTAATTCCACGATAAGATATATCTCTGTGGAGCGGATCGAGCATCAACGTAGTCGGAATCGAGGATTAACTTGCTACGTTCGTCTGCTGTGGGCCCCGGGACTCGTTCGGGAAAAAACGGTACGCTCGCGCGCACGGACACATATAGCCACTGACTGCGCAGGACATTGCAGGTGCGATCATACCAGCACTAATGCACCGGATCCCATCAGAACTCCGCAGTTAAGCGTGCTTGGGCGAGAGTAGTACTAGGATGGGTGACCTCCTGGGAAGTCCTCGTGTTGCACCTCTTTTTTTTCACTTTTTTCCTCAACCGAAGCGGTATTTTGCGACGAGGACGAGGGAACTGAAATCCAGCACCAGCACTTACTTTCAATCACAACCGACCCGATATTGATCTTTTACCTGACTATTCTTCGTCACAAATTAATTCCACGATAAGATATATCTCTGTGGAGCGGATCGAGCATCAACGTAGTCGGAATCGAGGATTAACTTGCTACGTTCGTCTGCTGTGGGCCCCGGGACTCGTTCGGGAAAAAACGGTACGCTCGCGCGCACGGACACATATAGCCACTGACTGCGCAGGACATTGCAGGTGCGATCATACCAGCACTAATGCACCGGATCCCATCAGAACTCCGCAGTTAAGCGTGCTTGGGCTAGAGTAGTACTAGGATGGGTGACCTCCTGGGAAGTCCTCGTGTTGCACCTCTTTTTTTTCACTTTTTTCCTCAACCGAAGCGGTATTTTGCGACGAGGACGAGGGAACTGAAATCCAGCACCAGCACTTACTTTCAATCACAACCGACCCGATATTGATCTTTTACCTGACTATTCTTCGTCACAAATTAATTCCACGATAAGATATATCTCTGTGGAGCGGATCGAGCATCAACGTAGTCGGAATCGAGGATTAACTTGCTACGTTCGTCTGCTGTGGGCCCCGGGACTCGTTCGGGAAAAAACGTTACGCTCGCGCGCACGAACACATATAGCCACTGACTGCACAGGACATTGCAGGTGCGATCATACCAGCACTAATGCACCGGATCCCATCAGAACTCCGCAGCTAAGCGTGCTTGGGCGAGAGTAGTACTAGGATGGGTGACCTCCTGGGAAGTCCTCGTGTTGCACCTCTTTTTTTTCACTTTTTTCCTCAACCGAAGCGGTATTTTGCGACGAGGACGAGGGAACTGAAATCCAGCACCAGCACTTACTTTCAATCACAACCGACCCGATATTGATCTTTTACCTGACTATTCTTCGTCACAAACTATTTCCACGATAAGATATATCTCTGTGGAACGGATCGAGCATCAACGTAGTCGGAATCGAGGATTAACTTGCTACGTTCGTCTGCTGTGGGCGCCGGGACTCGTTCGGGAAAAAACGCTACGCTCGCGCGCACGGATACATATAGCCACTGACTGCGCAGGACATTGCAGGTGCGATAATACCAGCACTAATGCACCGGATCCCATCAGAACTCCGCAGTTAAGCGCGCTTGGCCGAGAGTAGTACTAGGATGGGTGACCTCCTGGGAAGTCCTCGTGTTGCACCTCTTTTTTTTCCACTTTTTTCCTCAACCGAAGCGGTATTTTGCGACGAGGACGAGGGAACTGAAATCCAGCACCAGCACTTACTTTCAATCACAACCGACCCGATATTGATCTTTTACCTGACTATTCTTCGTCACAAATTAATTCCATGATAAGATATATCTCTGTGGAGCAGATCGAGCATCAACGTAGTCGGAATCGAGGATTAACTTGCTACGTTCGTCTGCTGTGGGCCCCGGGACTCGTTCGGGAAAAAACATTACGCTCGTGCGCACGGACACATATAGCCACTGACTGTGCAGGACATTGCAGGTGCGATCATACCAGCACTAATGCACCGGATCCCATCAGAACTCCGCAGTTAAGCGCGCTTGGGCGAGAGTAGTACTAGGACGGGTGACCTCCTGGGAAGTCCTCGTGTTGCACCTTTTTTTTTCACTTTTTTCCTCAACCGAAGCGGTATTTTGCGACGAGGACGAGGGAACTAAAATCCAGCACCAGCACTTACTTTCAATCACAACCGACCCGATATTGATCTTTTACCTGACTATTCTTCGTCACAAATTAATTCCACGATAAGATATATCTCTGTGGAGCGGATCGAGCATCAACGTAGTCGGAATCGAGGATTAACTTGGTACGTTCGTCTGCTGTGGGCCCCGGGACTCGTTCGGGAAAAAACGGTACGCTCGCGCGCACGGACACATATAGCCACTGACTGCGCAAGACATTGCAGGTGCGATCATACCAGCACTAATGCACCGGATCCCATCAGAACTCCGCAGTTAAGCGTGCTTGGACCAGAGTAGTACTAGGATGGGTGACCTCCTGGGAAGTCCTCGTGTTGCACCTCTTTTTTTTCACTGTTTTCCTCAACCGAAGCGGTATTTTGCGACGAGGACGAGGGAACTAAAATCCAGCACCAGCACTTATTTTCAATCACAACCGACCTGATATTGATCTTTTACCTGACTATTCTTCGTCACAAATTAATTCCACGATAAGATATATCTCTGTGGAGCGGATCGAGCATCAACGTAGTCGGAATCGAGGATTAACTTGCTACGTTCGTCTGCTGTGGGCCCCGGGACTCGTTCGGGAAAAAACGGTACGCTCGCGCGCACGGACACATATAGCCACTGACTGCGCAGGACATTGCAGGTGCGATCATACCAGCAATAATGCACCGGATCCCATCAGAACTCCGTAGTTAAGCGTGCTTGGGCGAGAGTAGTACTAGGATGGGTGACCTCCTGGGAAGTCCTCGTGTTGCACCTCTTTTTTTTCACTTTTTTCCTCAACCGAAGCGGTATTTTGCGACGAGGACGAGGGAACTGAAATCCAGCACCAGCACTTACTTTCAATCACAACCGACCCGATATTGATCTTTTACCTGACTATTCTTCGTCACAAATTAATTCCACGATAAGATATATCTCTGTGGAGCGGATCGAGCATCAACGTAGTCGGAATCGAGGATTAACTTGCTACGTTCGTCTGCTGTGGGCCCCGGGACTCGTTCGGGAAAAAACGTTACGCTCGCGCGCACGAACACATATAGCCACTGACTGCACAGGACATTGCAGGTGCGATCATACCAGCACTAATGCACCGGATCCCATCAGAACTCCGCAGCTAAGCGTGCTTGGGCGAGAGTAGTACTAGGATGGGTGACCTCCTGGGAAGTCCTCGTGTTGCACCTTTTTTTCACTTTTTTCCTCAACAGAAGCGGTATTTTGCGACGAGGACGAGGGAACTGAAATCCAGCACCAACACTTACTTTCAATCACAACCGACCCGATATTGATCTTTTACCTGACTATTCTTCGTCACAAACTAATTCCACGATAAGATATATCTCTGTGGAGCGGATCGAGCATCAACGTAGTCGGAATCGAGGATTAACTTGCTACGTTCGTCTGCTGTGGGCGCCGGGACTCGTTCGGGAAAAAACGCTACGCTCGCGCGCACGGATACATATAGCCACTCACTGCGCAGGACATTGCAGGTGCGATAATACCAGCACTAATGCACCGGATCCCATCAGAACTCCGCAGTTAAGCGCGCTTGGGCGAGAGTAGTACTAGGATGGGTGACCTCCTGGGAAGTCCTCGTGTTGCACCTCTTTTTTTTCCACTTTTTTCCTCAACCGAAGCGGTATTTTGCGACGAGGACGAGGGAACTGAAATCCAGCACCAGCACTTACTTTCAATCACAACCGACCCGATATTGATCTTTTACCTGACTATTCTTCGTCACAAATTAATTCCACGATAAGATATATCTCTGTGAAGCGGATCGAGCATCAACGTAGTCGGAATCGAGGATTAACTTGCTACGTTCGTCTGCTGTGGGCCCCGGGACTCGTTCGGGAAAAAACAGTACGCTCGCGCGCACGGACACATATAGCCACTGACTGCGCAAGACATTGCAGGTGCGATCATACCAGCACTAATGCACCGGATCCCATCAGAACTCCGCAGTCAAGCGTGCTTGGGCGAGAGTAGTACTAGGATGGGTGACCTCCTGGGAAGTCCTCGTGTTGCACCTCTTTTTTTTCACTTTTTTCCTCAACCGAAGCGGTATTTTGCGACGAGGACGAGGGAACTGAAATCCAGCACCAGCACTTACTTTCAATCACAACCGACCCGATATTGATCTTTTACCTGACTATTCTTCGTCACAAATTAATTCCACGATAAGATATATCTCTATGGAGCGGATCGAGCATCAACGTAGTCGGAATCGAGGATTAACTTGCTACGTTCGTCTGCTGTGGGCCCTGGGACTCGTTCGGGAAAAAACGTTATGCTCGCGCGCACGGACACATATAGCCACTGACTGCGCAGGACATTGCAGGTGCGATCATACCAGCACTAATGCACCGGATCCCATCAGAACTCCGCAGGTAAGCGTGCTTGGGCGAGAGTAGTACTAGGATGGGTGACCTACTGGGAAGTCCTCGTGTTGTACCTCTTTTTTTTCACTTTTTTCCTCAACCGAAGCGGTATTTTGCGACGAGGACGAGGGAACTGAAATGCAGCACCAGCACTTACTTTCAATCACAACCGACCCGATATTGATCTTTTACCTGACTATTCTTCGTCACAAATTAATTCCACGATAAGATATATCTCTGTGGAGCGGATCGAGCATCAACGTAGTCGGAATCGAGGATTAACTTGCTACGTTCGTCTGCTGTGGGCCCCGGGACTCGTTCGGGAAAAAACGGTACGCTCGCGCGCACGGACACATATAGCCACTGACTGCGCAAGACATTGCAGGTGCGATCATACCAGCACTAATGCACCGGATCCCATCAGAACTCCGCAGTTAAGCGTGCTTGGGCGAAAGTAGTACTAGGATGGGTGACCTCCTGGGAAGTCCTCGTGTTGCACCTCTTTTTTTTCAACTTTTTTCCTCAACCGAAGCGGTATTTTGCGACGAGGACGAGGGAACAGAAATCCAGCACCAGCACTTACTTTCAATCACAACCGACCCGATATTGATCTTTTACCTGACTATTCTTCGTCATAAATTAATTCCACGATAAGATATATCTCTGTGAAGCGGATCGAGCATCAACGTAGTCGGAATCGAGGATTAACTTGCTACGTTCGTCTGCTGTGGGCCGCGGGACTCGTTCGGGAAAAAACGTTACGCTCGCGCGCACGGACACATATAGCCACTGACTGCGCAAGACATTGCAGGTGCGATCATACCAGCACTAATGCACCGGATCCCATCAGAACTCCGCAGCTAAGCGTGCTTGGGCGAGAGTAGTACTAGGATGGGTGACCTCCTGGGAAGTCCTCGTGTTGCACCTCTTTTTTTTCACTTTTTTCCTCAACCGAAGCGGTATTTTGCGACGAGGA
Source organism: Psophocarpus tetragonolobus (assembly GCA_037954015.1). Lineage (NCBI taxonomy): Eukaryota > Viridiplantae > Streptophyta > Magnoliopsida > Fabales > Fabaceae > Psophocarpus > Psophocarpus tetragonolobus. The sequence continues at coordinate 24,774,803 of CM075695.1, read as the reverse complement.
CGAGGGAACTGAAATCCAGCACCAGCACTTACTTTCAATCACAACCGACCCGATATTGATCTTTTACCTGACTATTCTTCGTCACAAACTAATTCCACGATAAGATATATCTCTGTGGAACGGATCGAGCATCAACGTAGTCGGAATCGAGGATTAACTTGCTACGTTCGTCTGCTGTGGGCGCCGGGACTCGTTCGGGAAAAAACGCTACGCTCGCGCGCACGGATACATATAGCCACTGACTGCGCAGGACATTGCAGGTGCGATAATACCAGCACTAATGCACCGGATCCCATCAGAACTCCGCAGTTAAGCGCGCTTGGCCGAGAGTAGTACTAGGATGGGTGACCTCCTGGGAAGTCCTCGTGTTGCACCTCTTTTTTTTCCACTTTTTTCCTCAACCGAAGCGGTATTTTGCGACGAGGACGAGGGAACTGAAATCCAGCACCAGCACTTACTTTCAATCACAACCGACCCGATATTGATCTTTTACCTGACTATTCTTCGTCACAAATTAATTCCATGATAAGATATATCTCTGTGGAGCAGATCGAGCATCAACGTAGTCGGAATCGAGGATTAACTTGCTACGTTCGTCTGCTGTGGGCCCCGGGACTCGTTCGGGAAAAAACATTACGCTCGTGCGCACGGACACATATAGCCACTGACTGTGCAGGACATTGCAGGTGCGATCATACCAGCACTAATGCACCGGATCCCATCAGAACTCCGCAGTTAAGCGCGCTTGGGCGAGAGTAGTACTAGGACGGGTGACCTCCTGGGAAGTCCTCGTGTTGCACCTTTTTTTTTCACTTTTTTCCTCAACCGAAGCGGTATTTTGCGACGAGGACGAGGGAACTAAAATCCAGCACCAGCACTTACTTTCAATCACAACCGACCCGATATTGATCTTTTACCTGACTATTCTTCGTCACAAATTAATTCCACGATAAGATATATCTCTGTGGAGCGGATCGAGCATCAACGTAGTCGGAATCGAGGATTAACTTGGTACGTTCGTCTGCTGTGGGCCCCGGGACTCGTTCGGGAAAAAACGGTACGCTCGCGCGCACGGACACATATAGCCACTGACTGCGCAAGACATTGCAGGTGCGATCATACCAGCACTAATGCACCGGATCCCATCAGAACTCCGCAGTTAAGCGTGCTTGGACCAGAGTAGTACTAGGATGGGTGACCTCCTGGGAAGTCCTCGTGTTGCACCTCTTTTTTTTCACTGTTTTCCTCAACCGAAGCGGTATTTTGCGACGAGGACGAGGGAACTAAAATCCAGCACCAGCACTTACTTTCAATCACAACCGACCTGATATTGATCTTTTACCTGACTATTCTTCGTCACAAATTAATTCCACGATAAGATATATCTCTGTGGAGCGGATCGAGCATCAACGTAGTCGGAATCGAGGATTAACTTGCTACGTTCGTCTGCTGTGGGCCCCGGGACTCGTTCGGGAAAAAACGGTACGCTCGCGCGCACGGACACATATAGCCACTGACTGCGCAGGACATTGCAGGTGCGATCATACCAGCAATAATGCACCGGATCCCATCAGAACTCCGCAGTTAAGCGTGCTTGGGCGAGAGTAGTACTAGGATGGGTGACCTCCTGGGAAGTCCTCGTGTTGCACCTCTTTTTTTTCACTTTTTTCCTCAACCGAAGCGGTATTTTGCGACGAGGACGAGGGAACTGAAATCCAGCACCAGCACTTACTTTCAATCACAACCGACCCGATATTGATCTTTTACCTGACTATTCTTCGTCACAAATTAATTCCACGATAAGATATATCTCTGTGGAGCGGATCGAGCATCAACGTAGTCGGAATCGAGGATTAACTTGCTACGTTCGTCTGCTGTGGGCCCCGGGACTCGTTCGGGAAAAAACGTTACGCTCGCGCGCACGAACACATATAGCCACTGACTGCACAGGACATTGCAGGTGCGATCATACCAGCACTAATGCACCGGATCCCATCAGAACTCCGCAGCTAAGCGTGCTTGGGCGAGAGTAGTACTAGGATGGGTGACCTCCTGGGAAGTCCTCGTGTTGCACCTTTTTTTCACTTTTTTCCTCAACAGAAGCGGTATTTTGCGACGAGGACGAGGGAACTGAAATCCAGCACCAACACTTACTTTCAATCACAACCGACCCGATATTGATCTTTTACCTGACTATTCTTCGTCACAAACTAATTCCACGATAAGATATATCTCTGTGGAGCGGATCGAGCATCAACGTAGTCGGAATCGAGGATTAACTTGCTACGTTCGTCTGCTGTGGGCGCCGGGACTCGTTCGGGAAAAAACGCTACGCTCGCGCGCACGGATACATATAGCCACTGACTGCGCAGGACATTGCAGGTGCGATAATACCAGCACTAATGCACCGGATCCCATCAGAACTCCGCAGTTAAGCGCGCTTGGGCGAGAGTAGTACTAGGATGGGTGACCTCCTGGGAAGTCCTCGTGTTGCACCTCTTTTTTTTCCACTTTTTTCCTCAACCGAAGCGGTATTTTGCGACGAGGACGAGGGAACTGAAATCCAGCACCAGCACTTACTTTCAATCACAACCGACCCGATATTGATCTTTTACCTGACTATTCTTCGTCACAAATTAATTCCACGATAAGATATATCTCTGTGAAGCGGATCGAGCATCAACGTAGTCGGAATCGAGGATTAACTTGCTACGTTCGTCTGCTGTGGGCCCCGGGACTCGTTCGGGAAAAAACGGTACGCTCGCGCGCACGGACACATATAGCCACTGACTGCGCAAGACATTGCAGGTGCGATCATACCAGCACTAATGCACCGGATCCCATCAGAACTCCGCAGTCAAGCGTGCTTGGGCGAGAGTAGTACTAGGATGGGTGACCTCCTGGGAAGTCCTCGTGTTGCACCTCTTTTTTTTCACTTTTTTCCTCAACCGAAGCGGTATTTTGCGACGAGGACGAGGGAACTGAAATCCAGCACCAGCACTTACTTTCAATCACAACCGACCCGATATTGATCTTTTACCTGACTATTCTTCGTCACAAATTAATTCCACGATAAGATATATCTCTATGGAGCGGATCGAGCATCAACGTAGTCGGAATCGAGGATTAACTTGCTACGTTCGTCTGCTGTGGGCCCTGGGACTCGTTCGGGAAAAAACGTTATGCTCGCGCGCACGGACACATATAGCCACTGACTGCGCAGGACATTGCAGGTGCGATCATACCAGCACTAATGCACCGGATCCCATCAGAACTCCGCAGGTAAGCGTGCTTGGGCGAGAGTAGTACTAGGATGGGTGACCTCCTGGGAAGTCCTCGTGTTGTACCTCTTTTTTTTCACTTTTTTCCTCAACCGAAGCGGTATTTTGCGACGAGGACGAGGGAACTGAAATGCAGCACCAGCACTTACTTTCAATCACAACCGACCCGATATTGATCTTTTACCTGACTATTCTTCGTCACAAATTAATTCCACGATAAGATATATCTCTGTGGAGCGGATCGAGCATCAACGTAGTCGGAATCGAGGATTAACTTGCTACGTTCGTCTGCTGTGGGCCCCGGGACTCGTTCGGGAAAAAACGGTACGCTCGCGCGCACGGACACATATAGCCACTGACTGCGCAAGACATTGCAGGTGCGATCATACCAGCACTAATGCACCGGATCCCATCAGAACTCCGCAGTTAAGCGTGCTTGGGCGAAAGTAGTACTAGGATGGGTGACCTCCTGGGAAGTCCTCGTGTTGCACCTCTTTTTTTTCAACTTTTTTCCTCAACCGAAGCGGTATTTTGCGACGAGGACGAGGGAACAGAAATCCAGCACCAGCACTTACTTTCAATCACAACCGACCCGATATTGATCTTTTACCTGACTATTCTTCGTCATAAATTAATTCCACGATAAGATATATCTCTGTGAAGCGGATCGAGCATCAACGTAGTCGGAATCAAGGATTAACTTGCTACGTTCGTCTGCTGTGGGCCGCGGGACTCGTTCGGGAAAAAACGTTACGCTCGCGCGCACGGACACATATAGCCACTGACTGCGCAAGACATTGCAGGTGCGATCATACCAGCACTAATGCACCGGATCCCATCAGAACTCCGCAGTTAAGCGCGCTTGGGCGAGAGTAGTACTAGGATGGGTGACCTCCTGGGAAGTCCTCGTGTTGCACCTCTTTTTTTTCCACTTTTTTCCTCAACCGAAGCGGTATTTTGCGACAAGGACGAGGGAACTGAAATCCAGCACCAGCACTTACTTTCAATCACAACCGACCCGATATTGATCTTTTACCTGACTATTCTTCGTCACAAATTAATTCCACGATAAGATATATGTCTGTGGAGCGGATCGAGCATCAACGTAGTCGGAATCGAGGATTAACTTGCTACGTTCGTCTGCTGTGGGCCCCGGGACTCGTTCGGGAAAAAACGGTACGCTCGCGCGCACGGACACATATAGCCACTCACTGCGCAAGACATTGCAGGTGCGATCATACCAGCACTAATGCACCGGATCCCATCAGAACTCCGCAGTTAAGCGTGCTTGGGCGAGAGTAGTACTAGGATGGGTGACCTCCTGGGAAGTCCTCGTGTTGCACCTCTTTTTTTTCACTGTTTTCCTCAACCGAAGCGGTATTTTGCGACGAGGACGAGGGAACTAAAATCCAGCACCAGCACTTACTTTCAATCACAACCGACCCGATATTGATCTTTTACCTGACTATTCTTCGTCACAAATTAATTCCACGATAAGATATATCTCTGTGGAGCGGATCGAGCATCAACGTAGTCGGAATCGAGGATTAACTTGCTACGTTCGTCTGCTGTGGGCCCCGGGACTCGTTCGGGAAAAAACGGTACGCTCGCGCGCACGGACACATATAGCCACTGACTGCGCAGGACATTGCAGGTGCGATCATACCAGCACTAATGCACCGGATCCCATCAGAACTCCGCAGTTAAGCGTGCTTGGGCGAGAGTAGTACTAGGATGGGTGACCTCCTGGGAAGTCCTCGTGTTGCACCTCTTTTTTTTCACTTTTTTCCTCAACCGAAGCGGTATTTTGCGACGAGGACGAGGGAACTGAAATCCAGCACCAACACTTACTTTCAATCACAACCGACCCGATATTGATCTTTTACCTGACTATTCTTCGTCACAAATTAATTCCACGATAAGATATATCTCTGTGGAGCGGATCGAGCATCAACGTAGTCGGAATCGAGGATTAACTTGCTACGTTCGTCTGCTGTGGGCCCCGGGACTCGTTCGGGAAAAAACGGTACGCTCGCGCGCACGGACACATATAGCCACTCACTGCGCAAGACATTGCAGGTGCGATCATACCAGCACTAATGCACCGGATCCCATCAGAACTCCGCAGTTCAGCGTGCTTGGGCGAGAGTAGTACTAGGATGGGTGACCTCCTGGGAAGTCCTCGTGTTGCACCTCTTTTTTTTCACTGTTTTCCTCAACCGAAGCGGTATTTTGCGACGAGGACGAGGGAACTAAAATCCAGCACCAGCACTTACTTTCAATCACAACCGACCCGATATTGATCTTTTACCTGACTATTCTTCGTCACAAATTAATTCCACGATAAGATGTATCTCTGTGGAGCGGATCGAGCATCAACGTAGTCGGAATCGAGGATTAACTTGCTACGTTCGTCTGCTGTGGGCCCCGGGACTCGTTCGGGAAAAAACGGTACGCTCGCGCGCACGGACACATATAGCCACTGACTGCGCAGGACATTGCAGGTGCGATCATACCAGCACTAATGCAACGGATCCCATCAGAACTCCGCAGTTAAGCGTGCTTGGGCGAGAGTAGTACTAGGATGGGTGACCTCCTGGGAAGTCCTCGTGTTGCACCTCTTTTTTTTCACTTTTTTCCTCAACCGAAGCGGTATTTTGCGACGAGGACGAGGGAACTGAAATCCAGCACCAGCACTTACTTTCAATCACAACCAACCCGATATTGATCTTTTACCTGACTATTCTTCGTCACAAATTAATTCCACGATAAGATATATCTCTGTGGAGCGGATCGAGCATCAACGTAGTCGGAATCGAGGATTAACTTGCTACGTTCGTCTGCTGTGGGCCCTGGGACTCGTTCGGGAAAAAACGGTACGCTCGCGCGCACGGACACATATAGCCACTCACTGCGCAAGACATTGCAGGTGCGATCATACCAGCACTAATGCACCGGATCCCATCAGAACTCCGCAGTTAAGCGTGCTTGGGCGAGAGTAGTACTAGGATGGGTGACCTCCTGGGAAGTCCTCGTGTTGCACCTTTTTTTTTTCACTGTTTTCCTCAACCGAAGCGGTATTTTGCGACGAGGACGAGGGAACTAAAATCCAGCACCAGCACTTACTTTCAATCACAACCGACCCGATATTGATCTTTTACCTGACTATTCTTCGTCACAAATTAATTCCACGATAAGATGTATCTCTGTGGAGCGGATCGAGCATCAACGTAGTCGGAATCGAGGATTAACTTGCTACGTTCGTCTGCTGTGGGCCCCGGGACTCGTTCGGGAAAAAACGGTACGCTCGCGCGCACGGACACATATAGCCACTGACTGCGCAGGACATTGCAGGTGCGATCATACCAGCACTAATGCACCGGATCCCATCAGAACTCCGCAGTTAAGCGTGCTTGGGCGAGAGTAGTACTAGGATGGGTGACCTCCTGGGAAGTCCTCGTGTTGCACCTCTTTTTTTTCACTTTTTTCCTCAACCGAAGCGGTATTTTGCGACGAGGGCGAGGGAACTGAAATCCAGCACCAGCACTTACTTTCAATCACAACCAACCCGATATTGATCTTTTACCTGACTATTCTTCGTCACAAATTAATTCCACGATAAGATATATCTCTGTGGAGCGGATCGAGCATCAACGTAGTCGGAATCGAGGATTAACTTGCTACGTTCGTCTGCTGTGGGCCCCGGGACTCGTTCGGGAAAAAACGGTACGCTCGCGCGCACGGACACATATAGCCACTCACTGCGCAAGACATTGCAGGTGCGATCATACCAGCACTAATGCACCGGATCCCATCAGAACTCCGCAGTTAAGCGTGCTTGGGCGAGAGTAGTACTAGGATGGGTGACCTCCTGGGAAGTCCTCGTGTTGCACCTCTTTTTTTTCACTATTTTCCTCAACCGAAGCGGTATTTTGCGACGAGGACGAGGGAACTAAAATCCAGCACCAGCACTTACTTTCAATCACAACCGACCCGATATTGATCTTTTACCTGACTATTCTTCGTCACAAATTAATTCCACGATAAGATATATCTCTGTGGAGCGGATCGAGCATCAACGTAGTCGGAATCGAGGATTAACTTGCTACGTTCGTCTGCTGTGGGCCCCGGGACTCGTTCGGGAAAAAACGGTACGCTCGCGCGCACGGACACATATAGCCACTGACTGCGCAGGACATTGCAGGTGCGATCATACCAGCACTAATGCACCGGATCCCATCAGAACTCCGCAGTAAAGCGTGCTTGGGCGAGAGTAGTACTAGGATGGGTGACCTCTTGGGAAGTCCTCGTGTTGCCCCTCTTTTTTTTCACTTTTTTCCTCAACCGAAGCGGTATTTTGCGACGAGGACGAGGGAACTGAAATCCAGCACCAGCACTTACTTTCAATCACAACCAACCCGATATTGATCTTTTACCTGACTATTCTTCGTCACAAATTAATTCCACGATAAGATATATCTCTGTGGAGCGGATCGAGCATCAACGTAGTCGGAATCGAGGATTAACTTGCTACGTTCGTCTGCTGTGGGCCCCGGGACTCGTTCAGGAAAAAACGGTACGCTCGCGCGCACGGACACATATAGCCACTGACTGCGCAGGACATTGCAGGTGCGATCATACCAGCACTAATGCACCGGATCCCATCAGAACTCCGCAGTTAAGCGTGCTTGGGCGAGAGTAGTACTAGGATGGGTGACCTCCTGGGAAGTCCTCGTGTTGCACCTCTTTTTTTTCACTTTTTTCCTCAACCGAAGCGGTATTTTGCGACGAGGACGAGGGAACTGAAATCCAGCACCAGCACTTACTTTCAATCACAACCGACCCGATATTGATCTTTTACCTGACTATTCTTCGTCACAAATTAATTCCACGATAAGATATATCTCTATGAAGCGGATCGAGCATCAACGTAGTCGGAATCGAGGATTAACTTGCTACGTTCGTCTGCTGTGGGCCCCGGGACTCGTTCGGGAAAAAACGTTACGCTCGCGCGCACGGACACATATAGCCACTGACTGCGCAAGACATTGCAGGTGCGATCATACCAGCACTAATGCACCGGATCCCATCAGAACTCCGCAGTTAAGCGCGCTTGGGCGAGAGTAGTACTAGGATGGGTGACCTCCTGGGAAGTCCTCGTGTTGCACCTCTTTTTTTTCCACTTTTTTCCTCAACCGAAGCGGTATTTTGCGACGAGGACGAGGGAACTGAAATCCAGCACCAGCACTTACTTTCAATCACAACCGACCCGATATTGATCTTTTACCTGACTATTCTTCGTCACAAATTAATTCCACGATAAGATATATGTCTGTGGAGCGGATCGAGCATCAACGTAGTCGGAATCGAGGATTAACTTGCTACGTTCGTCTGCTGTGGGCCCCGGGACTCGTTCGGGAAAAAACGGTACGCTCGCGCGCACGGACACATATAGCCACTCACTGCGCAAGACATTGCAGGTGCGATCATACCAGCACTAATGCACCGGATCCCATCAGAACTCCGCAGTTAAGCGTGCTTGGGCGAGAGTAGTACTAGGATGGGTGACCTCCTGGGAAGTCCTCGTGTTGCACCTCTTTTTTTTCACTGTTTTCCTCAACCGAAGCGGTATTTTGCGACGAGGACGAGGGAACTAAAATCCAGCACCAGCACTTACTTTCAATCACAACCGACCCGATATTGATCTTTTACCTGACTATTCTTCGTCACAAATTAATTCCACGATAAGATATATCTCTGTGGAGCGGATCGAGCATCAACGTAGTCGGAATCGAGGATTAACTTGCTACGTTCGTCTGCTGTGGGCCCCGGGACTCGTTCGGGAAAAAACGGTACGCTCGCGCGCACGGACACATATAGCCACTGACTGCGCAGGACATTGCAGGTGCGATCATACCAGCACTAATGCACCGGATCCCATCAGAACTCCGCAGTTAAGCGTGCTTGGGCGAGAGTAGTACTAGGATGGGTGACCTCCTGGGAAGTCCTCGTGTTGCACCTCTTTTTTTTCACTTTTTTCCTCAACCGAAGCGGTATTTTGCGACGAGGACGAGGGAACTGAAATCCAGCACCAGCACTTACTTTCAATCACAACCGACCCGATATTGATCTTTTACCTGACTATTCTTCGTCACAAATTAATTCCACGATAAGATATATCTCTGTGGAGCGGATCGAGCATCAACGTAGTCGGAATCGAGGATTAACTTGCTACGTTCGTCTGCTGTGGGCCCCGGGACTCGTTCGGGAAAAAACGGTACGCTCGCGCGCACGGACACATATAGCCACTCACTGCGCAAGACATTGCAGGTGCGATCATACCAGCACTAATGCACCGGATCCCATCAGAACTCCGCAGTTAAGCGTGCTTGGGCGAGAGTAGTACTAGGATGGGTGACCTCCTGGGAAGTCCTCGTGTTGCACCTCTTTTTTTTCACTGTTTTCCTCAACCGAAGCGGTATTTTGCGACGAGGACGAGGGAACTAAAATCCAGCACCAGCACTTACTTTCAATCACAACCGACCCGATATTGATCTTTTACCTGACTATTCTTCGTCACAAATTAATTCCACGATAAGATATATCTCTGTGGAGCGGATCGAGCATCAACGTAGTCGGAATCGAGGATTAACTTGCTACGTTCGTCTGCTGTGGGCCCCGGGACTCGTTCGGGAAAAAACGGTACGCTCGAGCGCACGGACACATATAGCCACTGACTGCGCAGGACATTGCAGGTGCGATCATACCAGCACTAATGCACCGGATCCCATCAGAACTCCGCAGTTAAGCGTGCTTGGGCGAGAGTAGTACTAGGATGGGTGACCTCCTGGGAAGTCCTCGTGTTGCACCTCTTTTTTTTCACTTTTTTCCTCAACCGAAGTTCGTCTGCTGTGGGCCCCGGGACTCGTTCGCGAAAAAACGGTACGCTCGCGCGCACGGACACATATAGCCACTGACTGCGCAGGACATTGCAGGTGCGATCATACCAGCACTAATGCACCGGATCCCATCAGAACTCCGCAGTTAAGCGTGCTTGGGTGAGAGTAGTACTAGGATGGGTGACCTCCTGGGAAGTCCTCGTGTTGCACCTCTTTTTTTTCACTTTTTTCCTCAACCGAAGCGGTATTTTGCGACGAGGACGAGGGAACTGAAATCCAGCACCAGCACTTACTTTCAATCACAACCGACCCGATATTGATCTTTTACCTGACTATTCTTCGTCACAAATTAATTCCACGATAAGATATATCTCTGTGGAGCGGATCGAGCATCAACGTAGTCGGAATCGAGGATTAACTTGCTACGTTCGTCTGCTGTGGGCCCCGGGACTCGTTCGGGAAAAAACGTTACGCTCGCGCGCACGAACACATATAGCCACTGACTGCACAGGACATTGCAGGTGCGATCATACCAGCACTAATGCACCGGATCCCATCAGAACTCCGCAGCTAAGCGTGCTTGGGCGAGAGTAGTACTAGGATGGGTGACCTCCTGGGAAGTCCTCGTGTTGCACCTTTTTTTCACTTTTTTCCTCAACCGAAGCGGTATTTTGCGACGAGGACGAGGGAACTGAAATCCAGCACCAACACTTACTTTCAATCACAACCGACCCGATATTGATCTTTTACCTGACTATTCTTCGTCACAAACTAATTCCACGATAAGATATATCTCTGTGGAACGGATCGAGCATCAACGTAGTCGGAATCGAGGATTAACTTGCTACGTTCGTCTGCTGTGGGCGCCGGGTATCGTTCGGGAAAAAACGCTACGCTCGCGCGCACGGATACATATAGCCACTGACTGCGCAGGACATTGCAGGTGCGATAATACCCGCACTAATGCACCGGATCCCATCAGAACTCTGCAGTTAAGCGCGCTTGGGCGAGAGTAGTACTAGGATGGGTGACCTCCTGGGAAGTCCTCGTGTTGCACCTCTTTTTTTTCCACTTTTTTCCTCAACCGAAGCGGTATTTTGCGACGAGGACGAGGGAACTGAAATCCAGCACCAGCACTTACTTTCAATCACAACCGACCCGATATTGATCTTTTACCTGACTATTCTTCGTCACAAATTAATTCCATGATAAGATATATCTCTGTGGAGCAGATCGAGCATCAACATAGTCGGAATCGAGGATTAACTTGCTACGTTCGTCTGCTGTGGGCCCCGGGACTCGTTCGGGAAAAAACGTTACGCTCGTGCGCACGGACACATATAGCCACTGACTGCGCAGGACATTGCAGGTGCGATCATACCAGCACTAATGCACCGGATCCCATCAGAACTCCGCAGTTAAGCGCGCTTGGGCGAGAGTAGTACTAGGACGGGTGACCTCCTGGGAAGTCCTCGTGTTGCACCTTTTTTTTTCACTTTTTTCCTCAACCGAAGCGGTATTTTGCGACGAGGACGAGGGAACTGAAATCCAGCACCAGCACTTACTTTCAATCACAACCGACCCGATATTGATCTTTTACCTGACTATTCTTCGTCACAAATTAATTCCACGATAAGATATATCTCTGTGGAGCGGATCGAGCATCAACGTAGTCGGAATCGAGGATTAACTTGGTACGTTCGTTTGCTGTGGGCCCCGGGACTCGTTCGGGAAAAAACGGTACGCTCGCGCGCACGGACACATATAGCCACTGACTGCGCAAGACATTGCAGGTGCGATCATACCAGCACTAATGCACCGGATCCCATCAGAACTCCGCAGTTAAGCGTGCTTGGACCAGAGTAGTACTAGGATGGGTGACCTCCTGGGAAGTCCTCGTGTTGCACCTCTTTTTTTTCACTGTTTTCCTCAACCGAAGCGGTATTTTGCGACGAGGACGAGGGAACTAAAATCCAGCACCAGCACTTACTTTCAATCACAACCGACCTGATATTGATCTTTTACCTGACTATTCTTCGTCACAAATTAATTCCACGATAAGATATATCTCTGTGGAGCGGATCGAGCATCAACGTAGTCGGAATCGAGGATTAACTTGCTACGTTCGTCTGCTGTGGGCCCCGGGACTCGTTCGGGAAAAAACGGTACGCTCGCGCGCACGGACACATATAGCCACTGACTGCGCAGGACATTGCAGGTGCGATCATACCAGCACTAATGCACCGGATCCCATCAGAACTCCGCAGTTAAGCGTGCTTGGGCGAGAGTAGTACTAGGATGGGTGACCTCCTGGGAAGTCCTCGTGTTGCACCTCTTTTTTTTCACTTTTTTCCTCAACCGAAGCGGTATTTTGCGACGAGGACGAGGGAACTGAAATCCAGCACCAGCACTTACTTTCAATCACAACCGACCCGATATTGATCTTTTACCTGACTATTCTTCGTCACAAATTAATTCCACGATAAGATATATCTCTGTGGAGCGGATCGAGCATCAACGTAGTCGGAATCGAGGATTAACTTGCTACGTTCGTCTGCTGTGGGCCCCGGGACTCGTTCGGGAAAAAACGGTACGCTCGCGCGCACGGACACATATAGCCACTGACTGCGCAGGACATTGCAGGTGCGATCATACCAGCACTAATGCACCGGATCCCATCAGAACTCCGCAGTTAAGCGCGCTTGGGCGAGAGTAGTACTAGGATGGGTGACCTCCTGGGAAGTCCTCGTGTTGCACCTCTTTTTTTTCCACTTTTTTCCTCAACCGAAGCGGTATTTTGCGACGAGGACGAGGGAACTGAAATCCAGCACCAGCACTTACTTTCAATCACAACCGACCCGATATTGATCTTTTACCTGACTATTCTTCGTCACAAATTAATTCCATGATAAGATATATCTCTGTGGAGCAGATCGAGCATCAACGTAGTCGGAATCGAGGATTAACTTGCTACGTTCGTCTGCTGTGGGCCCCGGGACTCGTTCGGGAAAAAACGTTACGCTCGCGCGCACGAACACATATAGCCACTGACTGCACAGGACATTGCAGGTGCGATCATACCAGCACTAATGCACCGGATCCCATCAGAACTCCGCAGCTAAGCGTGCTTGGGCGAGAGTAGTACTAGGATGGGTGACCTCCTGGGAAGTCCTCGTGTTGCACCTCTTTTTTTTCACTTTTTTCCTCAACCGAAGCGGTATTTTGCGACGAGGACGAGGGAACTGAAATCCAGCACCAGCACTTACTTTCAATCACAACCGACCCGATATTGATCTTTTACCTGACTATTCTTCGTCACAAACTATTTCCACGATAAGATATATCTCTGTGGAACGGATCGAGCATCAACGTAGTCGGAATCGAGGATTAACTTGCTACGTTCGTCTGCTGTGGGCGCCGGGACTCGTTCGGGAAAAAACGCTACGCTCGCGCGCACGGATACATATAGCCACTGACTGCGCAGGACATTGCAGGTGCGATAATACCAGCACTAATGCACCGGATCCCATCAGAACTCCGCAGTTAAGCGCGCTTGGCCGAGAGTAGTACTAGGATGGGTGACCTCCTGGGAAGTCCTCGTGTTGCACCTCTTTTTTTTCCACTTTTTTCCTCAACCGAAGCGGTATTTTGCGACGAGGACGAGGGAACTGAAATCCAGCACCAGCACTTACTTTCAATCACAACCGACCCGATATTGATCTTTTACCTGACTATTCTTCGTCACAAATTAATTCCATGATAAGATATATCTCTGTGGAGCAGATCGAGCATCAACGTAGTCGGAATCGAGGATTAACTTGCTACGTTCGTCTGCTGTGGGCCCCGGGACTCGTTCGGGAAAAAACATTACGCTCGTGCGCACGGACACATATAGCCACTGACTGTGCAGGACATTGCAGGTGCGATCATACCAGCACTAATGCACCGGATCCCATCAGAACTCCGCAGTTAAGCGCGCTTGGGCGAGAGTAGTACTAGGACGGGTGACCTCCTGGGAAGTCCTCGTGTTGCACCTTTTTTTTTCACTTTTTTCCTCAACCGAAGCGGTATTTTGCGACGAGGACGAGGGAACTAAAATCCAGCACCAGCACTTACTTTCAATCACAACCGACCCGATATTGATCTTTTACCTGACTATTCTTCGTCACAAATTAATTCCACGATAAGATATATCTCTGTGGAGCGGATCGAGCATCAACGTAGTCGGAATCGAGGATTAACTTGGTACGTTCGTCTGCTGTGGGCCCCGGGACTCGTTCGGGAAAAAACGGTACGCTCGCGCGCACGGACACATATAGCCACTGACTGCGCAAGACATTGCAGGTGCGATCATACCAGCACTAATGCACCGGATCCCATCAGAACTCCGCAGTTAAGCGTGCTTGGACCAGAGTAGTACTAGGATGGGTGACCTCCTGGGAAGTCCTCGTGTTGCACCTCTTTTTTTTCACTGTTTTCCTCAACCGAAGCGGTATTTTGCGACGAGGACGAGGGAACTAAAATCCAGCACCAGCACTTACTTTCAATCACAACCGACCTGATATTGATCTTTTACCTGACTATTCTTCGTCACAAATTAATTCCACGATAAGATATATCTCTGTGGAGCGGATCGAGCATCAACGTAGTCGGAATCGAGGATTAACTTGCTACGTTCGTCTGCTGTGGGCCCCGGGACTCGTTCGGGAAAAAACGGTACGCTCGCGCGCACGGACACATATAGCCACTGACTGCGCAGGACATTGCAGGTGCGATCATACCAGCAATAATGCACCGGATCCCATCAGAACTCCGCAGTTAAGCGTGCTTGGGCGAGAGTAGTACTAGGATGGGTGACCTCCTGGGAAGTCCTCGTGTTGCACCTCTTTTTTTTCACTTTTTTCCTCAACCGAAGCGGTATTTTGCGACGAGGACGAGGGAACTGAAATCCAGCACCAGCACTTACTTTCAATCACAACCGACCCGATATTGATCTTTTACCTGACTATTCTTCGTCACAAATTAATTCCACGATAAGATATATCTCTGTGGAGCGGATCGAGCATCAACGTAGTCGGAATCGAGGATTAACTTGCTACGTTCGTCTGCTGTGGGCCCCGGGACTCGTTCGGGAAAAAACGTTACGCTCGCGCGCACGAACACATATAGCCACTGACTGCACAGGACATTGCAGGTGCGATCATACCAGCACTAATGCACCGGATCCCATCAGAACTCCGCAGCTAAGCGTGCTTGGGCGAGAGTAGTACTAGGATGGGTGACCTCCTGGGAAGTCCTCGTGTTGCACCTTTTTTTCACTTTTTTCCTCAACAGAAGCGGTATTTTGCGACGAGGACGAGGGAACTGAAATCCAGCACCAACACTTACTTTCAATCACAACCGACCCGATATTGATCTTTTACCTGACTATTCTTCGTCACAAATTAATTCCACGATAAGATATATCTCTGTGGAGCGGATCGAGCATCAACGTAGTCGGAATCGAGGATTAACTTGCTACGTTCGTCTGCTGTGGGCGCCGGGACTCGTTCGGGAAAAAACGCTACGCTCGCGCGCACGGATACATATAGCCACTGACTGCGCAGGACATTGCAGGTGCGATAATACCAGCACTAATGCACCGGATCCCATCAGAACTCCGCAGTTAAGCGCGCTTGGGCGAGAGTAGTACTAGGATGGGTGACCTCCTGGGAAGTCCTCGTGTTGCACCTCTTTTTTTTCCACTTTTTTCCTCAACCGAAGCGGTATTTTGCGACGAGGACGAGGGAACTGAAATCCAGCACCAGCACTTACTTTCAATCACAACCGACCCGATATTGATCTTTTACCTGACTATTCTTCGTCACAAATTAATTCCACGATAAGATATATCTCTGTGAAGCGGATCGAGCATCAACGTAGTCGGAATCGAGGATTAACTTGCTACGTTCGTCTGCTGTGGGCCCCGGGACTCGTTCGGGAAAAAACAGTACGCTCGCGCGCACGGACACATATAGCCACTGACTGCGCAAGACATTGCAGGTGCGATCATACCAGCACTAATGCACCGGATCCCATCAGAACTCCGCAGTTAAGCGCGCTTGGGCGAGAGTAGTACTAGGACGGGTGACCTCCTGGGAAGTCCTCGTGTTGCACCTTTTTTTTTCACTTTTTTCCTCAACCGAAGCGGTATTTTGCGACGAGGACGAGGGAACTGAAATCCAGCACCAGCACTTACTTTCAATCACAACCGACCCGATATTGATCTTTTACCTGACTATTCTTCGTCACAAACTATTTCCACGATAAGATATATCTCTGTGGAACGGATCGAGCATCAACGTAGTCGGAATCGAGGATTAACTTGCTACGTTCGTCTGCTGTGGGCGCCGGGACTCGTTCGGGAAAAAACGCTACGCTCGCGCGCACGGATACATATAGCCACTGACTGCGCAGGACATTGCAGGTGCGATGATACCAGCACTAATGCACCGGATCCCATCAGAACTCCGCAGTTAAGCGCGCTTGGCCGAGAGTAGTACTAGGATGGGTGACCTCCTGGGAAGTCCTCGTGTTGCACCTCTTTTTTTTCCACTTTTTTCCTCAACCGAAGCGGTATTTTGCGACGAGGACGAGGGAACTGAAATCCAGCACCAGCACTTACTTTCAATCACAACCGACCCGATATTGATCTTTTACCTGACTATTCTTCGTCACAAATTAATTCCATGATAAGATATATCTCTGTGGAGCAGATCGAGCATCAACGTAGTCGGAATCGAGGATTAACTTGCTACGTTCGTCTGCTGTGGGCCCCGGGACTCGTTCGGGAAAAAACATTACGCTCGTGCGCACGGACACATATAGCCACTGACTGTGCAGGACATTGCAGGTGCGATCATACCAGCACTAATGCACCGGATCCCATCAGAACTCCGCAGTTAAGCGCGCTTGGGCGAGAGTAGTACTAGGACGGGTGACCTCCTGGGAAGTCCTCGTGTTGCACCTTTTTTTTTCACTTTTTTCCTCAACCGAAGCGGTATTTTGCGACGAGGACGAGGGAACTAAAATCCAGCACCAGCACTTACTTTCAATCACAACCGACCCGATATTGATCTTTTACCTGACTATTCTTCGTCACAAATTAATTCCACGATAAGATATATCTCTGTGGAGCGGATCGAGCATCAACGTAGTCGGAATCGAGGATTAACTTGGTACGTTCGTCTGCTGTGGGCCCCGGGACTCGTTCGGGAAAAAACGGTACGCTCGCGCGCACGGACACATATAGCCACTGACTGCGCAAGACATTGCAGGTGCGATCATACCAGCACTAATGCACCGGATCCCATCAGAACTCCGCAGTTAAGCGTGCTTGGACCAGAGTAGTACTAGGATGGGTGACCTCCTGGGAAGTCCTCGTGTTGCACCTCTTTTTTTTCACTGTTTTCCTCAACCGAAGCGGTATTTTGCGACGAGGACGAGGGAACTAAAATCCAGCACCAGCACTTACTTTCAATCACAACCGACCTGATATTGATCTTTTACCTGACTATTCTTCGTCACAAATTAATTCCACGATAAGATATATCTCTGTGGAGCGGATCGAGCATCAACGTAGTCGGAATCGAGGATTAACTTGCTACGTTCGTCTGCTGTGGGCCCCGGGACTCGTTCGGGAAAAAACGGTACGCTCGCGCGCACGGACACATATAGCCACTGACTGCGCAGGACATTGCAGGTGCGATCATACCAGCAATAATGCACCGGATCCCATCAGAACTCCGCAGTTAAGCGTGCTTGGGCGAGAGTAGTACTAGGATGGGTGACCTCCTGGGAAGTCCTCGTGTTGCACCTCTTTTTTTTCACTTTTTTCCTCAACCGAAGCGGTATTTTGCGACGAGGACGAGGGAACTGAAATCCAGCACCAGCACTTACTTTCAATCACAACCGACCCGATATTGATCTTTTACCTGACTATTCTTCGTCACAAATTAATTCCACGATAAGATATATCTCTGTGGAGCGGATCGAGCATCAACGTAGTCGGAATCGAGGATTAACTTGCTACGTTCGTCTGCTGTGGGCCCCGGGACTCGTTCGGGAAAAAACGTTACGCTCGCGCGCACGAACACATATAGCCACTGACTGCACAGGACATTGCAGGTGCGATCATACCAGCACTAATGCACCGGATCCCATCAGAACTCCGCAGCTAAGCGTGCTTGGGCGAGAGTAGTACTAGGATGGGTGACCTCCTGGGAAGTCCTCGTGTTGCACCTTTTTTTCACTTTTTTCCTCAACAGAAGCGGTATTTTGCGACGAGGACGAGGGAACTGAAATCCAGCACCAACACTTACTTTCAATCACAACCGACCCGATATTGATCTTTTACCTGACTATTCTTCGTCACAAACTAATTCCACGATAAGATATATCTCTGTGGAGCGGATCGAGCATCAACGTAGTCGGAATCGAGGATTAACTTGCTACGTTCGTCTGCTGTGGGCGCCGGGACTCGTTCGGGAAAAAACGCTACGCTCGCGCGCACGGATACATATAGCCACTGACTGCGCAGGACATTGCAGGTGCGATAATACCAGCACTAATGCACCGGATCCCATCAGAACTCCGCAGTTAAGCGCGCTTGGGCGAGAGTAGTACTAGGATGGGTGACCTCCTGGGAAGTCCTCGTGTTGCACCTCTTTTTTTTCCACTTTTTTCCTCAACCGAAGCGGTATTTTGCGACGAGGACGAGGGAACTGAAATCCAGCACCAGCACTTACTTTCAATCACAACCGACCCGATATTGATCTTTTACCTGACTATTCTTCGTCACAAATTAATTCCACGATAAGATATATCTCTGTGAAGCGGATCGAGCATCAACGTAGTCGGAATCGAGGATTAACTTGCTACGTTCGTCTGCTGTGGGCCCCGGGACTCGTTCGGGAAAAAACAGTACGCTCGCGCGCACGGACACATATAGCCACTGACTGCGCAAGACATTGCAGGTGCGATCATACCAGCACTAATGCACCGGATCCCATCAGAACTCCGCAGTCAAGCGTGCTTGGGCGAGAGTAGTACTAGGATGGGTGACCTCCTGGGAAGTCCTCGTGTTGCACCTCTTTTTTTTCACTTTTTTCCTCAACCGAAGCGGTATTTTGCGACGAGGACGAGGGAACTGAAATCCAGCACCAGCACTTACTTTCAATCACAACCGACCCGATATTGATCTTTTACCTGACTATTCTTCGTCACAAATTAATTCCACGATAAGATATATCTCTATGGAGCGGATCGAGCATCAACGTAGTCGGAATCGAGGATTAACTTGCTACGTTCGTCTGCTGTGGGCCCTGGGACTCGTTCGGGAAAAAACGTTATGCTCGCGCGCACGGACACATATAGCCACTGACTGCGCAGGACATTGCAGGTGCGATCATACCAGCACTAATGCACCGGATCCCATCAGAACTCCGCAGGTAAGCGTGCTTGGGCGAGAGTAGTACTAGGATGGGTGACCTACTGGGAAGTCCTCGTGTTGTACCTCTTTTTTTTCACTTTTTTCCTCAACCGAAGCGGTATTTTGCGACGAGGACGAGGGAACTGAAATGCAGCACCAGCACTTACTTTCAATCACAACCGACCCGATATTGATCTTTTACCTGACTATTCTTCGTCACAAATTAATTCCACGATAAGATATATCTCTGTGGAGCGGATCGAGCATCAACGTAGTCGGAATCGAGGATTAACTTGCTACGTTCGTCTGCTGTGGGCCCCGGGACTCGTTCGGGAAAAAACGGTACGCTCGCGCGCACGGACACATATAGCCACTGACTGCGCAAGACATTGCAGGTGCGATCATACCAGCACTAATGCACCGGATCCCATCAGAACTCCGCAGTTAAGCGTGCTTGGGCGAAAGTAGTACTAGGATGGGTGACCTCCTGGGAAGTCCTCGTGTTGCACCTCTTTTTTTTCAACTTTTTTCCTCAACCGAAGCGGTATTTTGCGACGAGGACGAGGGAACAGAAATCCAGCACCAGCACTTACTTTCAATCACAACCGACCCGATATTGATCTTTTACCTGACTATTCTTCGTCATAAATTAATTCCACGATAAGATATATCTCTGTGAAGCGGATCGAGCATCAACGTAGTCGGAATCGAGGATTAACTTGCTACGTTCGTCTGCTGTGGGCCGCGGGACTCGTTCGGGAAAAAACGTTACGCTCGCGCGCACGGACACATATAGCCACTGACTGCGCAAGACATTGCAGGTGCGATCATACCAGCACTAATGCACCGGATCCCATCAGAACTCCGCAGCTAAGCGTGCTTGGGCGAGAGTAGTACTAGGATGGGTGACCTCCTGGGAAGTCCTCGTGTTGCACCTCTTTTTTTTCACTTTTTTCCTCAACCGAAGCGGTATTTTGCGACGAGGACGAGGGAACTGAAATCCAGCACCAGCACTTACTTTCAATCACAACCGACCCGATATTGATCTTTTACCTGACTATTCTTCGTCACAAACTAATTCCACGATAAGATATATCTCTGTGGAACGGATCGAGCATCAACGTAGTCGGAATCGAGGATTAACTTGCTACGTTCGTCTGCTGTGGGCGCCGGGACTCGTTCGGGAAAAAACGCTACGCTCGCGCGCACGGATACATATAGCCACTGACTGCGCAGGACATTGCAGGTGCGATAATACCAGCACTAATGCACCGGATCCCATCAGAACTCCGCAGTTAAGCGCGCTTGGCCGAGAGTAGTACTAGGATGGGTGACCTCCTGGGAAGTCCTCGTGTTGCACCTCTTTTTTTTCCACTTTTTTCCTCAACCGAAGCGGTATTTTGCGACGAGGACGAGGGAACTGAAATCCAGCACCAGCACTTACTTTCAATCACAACCGACCCGATATTGATCTTTTACCTGACTATTCTTCGTCACAAATTAATTCCATGATAAGATATATCTCTGTGGAGCAGATCGAGCATCAACGTAGTCGGAATCGAGGATTAACTTGCTACGTTCGTCTGCTGTGGGCCCCGGGACTCGTTCGGGAAAAAACATTACGCTCGTGCGCACGGACACATATAGCCACTGACTGTGCAGGACATTGCAGGTGCGATCATACCAGCACTAATGCACCGGATCCCATCAGAACTCCGCAGTTAAGCGCGCTTGGGCGAGAGTAGTACTAGGACGGGTGACCTCCTGGGAAGTCCTCGTGTTGCACCTTTTTTTTTCACTTTTTTCCTCAACCGAAGCGGTATTTTGCGACGAGGACGAGGGAACTAAAATCCAGCACCAGCACTTACTTTCAATCACAACCGACCCGATATTGATCTTTTACCTGACTATTCTTCGTCACAAATTAATTCCACGATAAGATATATCTCTGTGGAGCGGATCGAGCATCAACGTAGTCGGAATCGAGGATTAACTTGGTACGTTCGTCTGCTGTGGGCCCCGGGACTCGTTCGGGAAAAAACGGTACGCTCGCGCGCACGGACACATATAGCCACTGACTGCGCAAGACATTGCAGGTGCGATCATACCAGCACTAATGCACCGGATCCCATCAGAACTCCGCAGTTAAGCGTGCTTGGACCAGAGTAGTACTAGGATGGGTGACCTCCTGGGAAGTCCTCGTGTTGCACCTCTTTTTTTTCACTGTTTTCCTCAACCGAAGCGGTATTTTGCGACGAGGACGAGGGAACTAAAATCCAGCACCAGCACTTACTTTCAATCACAACCGACCTGATATTGATCTTTTACCTGACTATTCTTCGTCACAAATTAATTCCACGATAAGATATATCTCTGTGGAGCGGATCGAGCATCAACGTAGTCGGAATCGAGGATTAACTTGCTACGTTCGTCTGCTGTGGGCCCCGGGACTCGTTCGGGAAAAAACGGTACGCTCGCGCGCACGGACACATATAGCCACTGACTGCGCAGGACATTGCAGGTGCGATCATACCAGCAATAATGCACCGGATCCCATCAGAACTCCGCAGTTAAGCGTGCTTGGGCGAGAGTAGTACTAGGATGGGTGACCTCCTGGGAAGTCCTCGTGTTGCACCTCTTTTTTTTCACTTTTTTCCTCAACCGAAGCGGTATTTTGCGACGAGGACGAGGGAACTGAAATCCAGCACCAGCACTTACTTTCAATCACAACCGACCCGATATTGATCTTTTACCTGACTATTCTTCGTCACAAATTAATTCCACGATAAGATATATCTCTGTGGAGCGGATCGAGCATCAACGTAGTCGGAATCGAGGATTAACTTGCTACGTTCGTCTGCTGTGGGCCCCGGGACTCGTTCGGGAAAAAACGTTACGCTCGCGCGCACGAACACATATAGCCACTGACTGCACAGGACATTGCAGGTGCGATCATACCAGCACTAATGCACCGGATCCCATCAGAACTCCGCAGCTAAGCGTGCTTGGGCGAGAGTAGTACTAGGATGGGTGACCTCCTGGGAAGTCCTCGTGTTGCACCTTTTTTTCACTTTTTTCCTCAACAGAAGCGGTATTTTGCGACGAGGACGAGGGAACTGAAATCCAGCACCAACACTTACTTTCAATCACAACCGACCCGATATTGATCTTTTACCTGACTATTCTTCGTCACAAACTAATTCCACGATAAGATATATCTCTGTGGAGCGGATCGAGCATCAACGTAGTCGGAATCGAGGATTAACTTGCTACGTTCGTCTGCTGTGGGCGCCGGGACTCGTTCGGGAAAAAACGCTACGCTCGCGCGCACGGATACATATAGCCACTGACTGCGCAGGACATTGCAGGTGCGATAATACCAGCACTAATGCACCGGATCCCATCAGAACTCCGCAGTTAAGCGCGCTTGGGCGAGAGTAGTACTAGGATGGGTGACCTCCTGGGAAGTCCTCGTGTTGCACCTCTTTTTTTTCCACTTTTTTCCTCAACCGAAGCGGTATTTTGCGACGAGGACGAGGGAACTGAAATCCAGCACCAGCACTTACTTTCAATCACAACCGACCCGATATTGATCTTTTACCTGACTATTCTTCGTCACAAATTAATTCCACGATAAGATATATCTCTGTGAAGCGGATCGAGCATCAACGTAGTCGGAATCGAGGATTAACTTGCTACGTTCGTCTGCTGTGGGCCCCGGGACTCGTTCGGGAAAAAACGGTACGCTCGCGCGCACGGACACATATAGCCACTGACTGCGCAAGACATTGCAGGTGCGATCATACCAGCACTAATGCACCGGATCCCATCAGAACTCCGCAGTCAAGCGTGCTTGGGCGAGAGTAGTACTAGGATGGGTGACCTCCTGGGAAGTCCTCGTGTTGCACCTCTTTTTTTTCACTTTTTTCCTCAACCGAAGCGGTATTTTGCGACGAGGACGAGGGAACTGAAATCCAGCACCAGCACTTACTTTCAATCACAACCGACCCGATATTGATCTTTTACCTGACTATTCTTCGTCACAAATTAATTCCACGATAAGATATATCTCTATGGAGCGGATCGAGCATCAACGTAGTCGGAATCGAGGATTAACTTGCTACGTTCGTCTGCTGTGGGCCCTGGGACTCGTTCGGGAAAAAACGTTATGCTCGCGCGCACGGACACATATAGCCACTGACTGCGCAGGACATTGCAGGTGCGATCATACCAGCACTAATGCACCGGATCCCATCAGAACTCCGCAGGTAAGCGTGCTTGGGCGAGAGTAGTACTAGGATGGGTGACCTCCTGGGAAGTCCTCGTGTTGTACCTCTTTTTTTTCACTTTTTTCCTCAACCGAAGCGGTATTTTGCGACGAGGACGAGGGAACTGAAATGCAGCACCAGCACTTACTTTCAATCACAACCGACCCGATATTGATCTTTTACCTGACTATTCTTCGTCACAAATTAATTCCACGATAAGATATATCTCTGTGGAGCGGATCGAGCATCAACGTAGTCGGAATCGAGGATTAACTTGCTACGTTCGTCTGCTGTGGGCCCCGGGACTCGTTCGGGAAAAAACGGTACGCTCGCGCGCACGGACACATATAGCCACTGACTGCGCAAGACATTGCAGGTGCGATCATACCAGCACTAATGCACCGGATCCCATCAGAACTCCGCAGTTAAGCGTGCTTGGGCGAAAGTAGTACTAGGATGGGTGACCTCCTGGGAAGTCCTCGTGTTGCACCTCTTTTTTTTCAACTTTTTTCCTCAACCGAAGCGGTATTTTGCGACGAGGACGAGGGAACAGAAATCCAGCACCAGCACTTACTTTCAATCACAACCGACCCGATATTGATCTTTTACCTGACTATTCTTCGTCATAAATTAATTCCACGATAAGATATATCTCTGTGAAGCGGATCGAGCATCAACGTAGTCGGAATCAAGGATTAACTTGCTACGTTCGTCTGCTGTGGGCCGCGGGACTCGTTCGGGAAAAAACGTTACGCTCGCGCGCACGGACACATATAGCCACTGACTGCGCAAGACATTGCAGGTGCGATCATACCAGCACTAATGCACCGGATCCCATCAGAACTCCGCAGTTAAGCGCGCTTGGGCGAGAGTAGTACTAGGATGGGTGACCTCCTGGGAAGTCCTCGTGTTGCACCTCTTTTTTTTCCACTTTTTTCCTCAACCGAAGCGGTATTTTGCGACAAGGACGAGGGAACTGAAATCCAGCACCAGCACTTACTTTCAATCACAACCGACCCGATATTGATCTTTTACCTGACTATTCTTCGTCACAAATTAATTCCACGATAAGATATATGTCTGTGGAGCGGATCGAGCATCAACGTAGTCGGAATCGAGGATTAACTTGCTACGTTCGTCTGCTGTGGGCCCCGGGACTCGTTCGGGAAAAAACGGTACGCTCGCGCGCACGGACACATATAGCCACTCACTGCGCAAGACATTGCAGGTGCGATCATACCAGCACTAATGCACCGGATCCCATCAGAACTCCGCAGTTAAGCGTGCTTGGGCGAGAGTAGTACTAGGATGGGTGACCTCCTGGGAAGTCCTCGTGTTGCACCTCTTTTTTTTCACTGTTTTCCTCAACCGAAGCGGTATTTTGCGACGAGGACGAGGGAACTAAAATCCAGCACCAGCACTTACTTTCAATCACAACCGACCCGATATTGATCTTTTACCTGACTATTCTTCGTCACAAATTAATTCCACGATAAGATATATCTCTGTGGAGCGGATCGAGCATCAACGTAGTCGGAATCGAGGATTAACTTGCTACGTTCGTCTGCTGTGGGCCCCGGGACTCGTTCGGGAAAAAACGGTACGCTCGCGCGCACGGACACATATAGCCACTGACTGCGCAGGACATTGCAGGTGCGATCATACCAGCACTAATGCACCGGATCCCATCAGAACTCCGCAGTTAAGCGTGCTTGGGCGAGAGTAGTACTAGGATGGGTGACCTCCTGGGAAGTCCTCGTGTTGCACCTCTTTTTTTTCACTTTTTTCCTCAACCGAAGCGGTATTTTGCGACGAGGACGAGGGAACTGAAATCCAGCACCAACACTTACTTTCAATCACAACCGACCCGATATTGATCTTTTACCTGACTATTCTTCGTCACAAATTAATTCCACGATAAGATATATCTCTGTGGAGCGGATCGAGCATCAACGTAGTCGGAATCGAGGATTAACTTGCTACGTTCGTCTGCTGTGGGCCCCGGGACTCGTTCGGGAAAAAACGGTACGCTCGCGCGCACGGACACATATAGCCACTCACTGCGCAAGACATTGCAGGTGCGATCATACCAGCACTAATGCACCGGATCCCATCAGAACTCCGCAGTTCAGCGTGCTTGGGCGAGAGTAGTACTAGGATGGGTGACCTCCTGGGAAGTCCTCGTGTTGCACCTCTTTTTTTTCACTGTTTTCCTCAACCGAAGCGGTATTTTGCGACGAGGACGAGGGAACTAAAATCCAGCACCAGCACTTACTTTCAATCACAACCGACCCGATATTGATCTTTTACCTGACTATTCTTCGTCACAAATTAATTCCACGATAAGATGTATCTCTGTGGAGCGGATCGAGCATCAACGTAGTCGGAATCGAGGATTAACTTGCTACGTTCGTCTGCTGTGGGCCCCGGGACTCGTTCGGGAAAAAACGGTACGCTCGCCCGCACGGACACATATAGCCACTGACTGCGCAGGACATTGCAGGTGCGATCATACCAGCACTAATGCACCGGATCCCATCAGAACTCCGCAGTTAAGCGTGCTTGGGCGAGAGTAGTACTAGGATGGGTGACCTCCTGGGAAGTCCTCGTGTTGCACCTCTTTTTTTTCACTTTTTTCCTCAACCGAAGCGGTATTTTGCGACGAGGACGAGGGAACTGAAATCCAGCACCAGCACTTACTTTCAATCACAACCAACCCGATATTGATCTTTTACCTGACTATTCTTCGTCACAAATTAATTCCACGATAAGATATATCTCTGTGGAGCGGATCGAGCATCAACGTAGTCGGAATCGAGGATTAACTTGCTACGTTCGTCTGCTGTGGGCCCTGGGACTCGTTCGGGAAAAAACGGTACGCTCGCGCGCACGGACACATATAGCCACTCACTGCGCAAGACATTGCAGGTGCGATCATACCAGCACTAATGCACCGGATCCCATCAGAACTCCGCAGTTAAGCGTGCTTGGGCGAGAGTAGTACTAGGATGGGTGACCTCCTGGGAAGTCCTCGTGTTGCACCTTTTTTTTTTCACTGTTTTCCTCAACCGAAGCGGTATTTTGCGACGAGGACGAGGGAACTAAAATCCAGCACCAGCACTTACTTTCAATCACAACCGACCCGATATTGATCTTTTACCTGACTATTCTTCGTCACAAATTAATTCCACGATAAGATGTATCTCTGTGGAGCGGATCGAGCATCAACGTAGTCGGAATCGAGGATTAACTTGCTACGTTCGTCTGCTGTGGGCCCCGGGACTCGTTCGGGAAAAAACGGTACGCTCGCGCGCACGGACACATATAGCCACTGACTGCGCAGGACATTGCAGGTGCGATCATACCAGCACTAATGCACCGGATCCCATCAGAACTCCGCAGTTAAGCGTGCTTGGGCGAGAGTAGTACTAGGATGGGTGACCTCCTGGGAAGTCCTCGTGTTGCACCTCTTTCTTTTCACTTTTTTCCTCAACCGAAGCGGTATTTTGCGACGAGGGCGAGGGAACTGAAATCCAGCACCAGCACTTACTTTCAATCACAACCAACCCGATATTGATCTTTTACCTGACTATTCTTCGTCACAAATTAATTCCACGATAAGATATATCTCTGTGGAGCGGATCGAGCATCAACGTAGTCGGAATCGAGGATTAACTTGCTACGTTCGTCTGCTGTGGGCCCCGGGACTCGTTCGGGAAAAAACGGTACGCTCGCGCGCACGGACACATATAGCCACTCACTGCGCAAGACATTGCAGGTGCGATCATACCAGCACTAATGCACCGGATCCCATCAGAACTCCGCAGTTAAGCGTGCTTGGGCGAGAGTAGTACTAGGATGGGTGACCTCCTGGGAAGTCCTCGTGTTGCACCTCTTTTTTTTCACTATTTTCCTCAACCGAAGCGGTATTTTGCGACGAGGACGAGGGAACTAAAATCCAGCACCAGCACTTACTTTCAATCACAACCGACCCGATATTGATCTTTTACCTGACTATTCTTCGTCACAAATTAATTCCACGATAAGATATATCTCTGTGGAGCGGATCGAGCATCAACGTAGTCGGAATCGAGGATTAACTTGCTACGTTCGTCTGCTGTGGGCCCCGGGACTCGTTCGGGAAAAAACGGTACGCTCGCGCGCACGGACACATATAGCCACTGACTGCGCAGGACATTGCAGGTGCGATCATACCAGCACTAATGCACCGGATCCCATCAGAACTCCGCAGTAAAGCGTGCTTGGGCGAGAGTAGTACTAGGATGGTTGACCTCTTGGGAAGTCCTCGTGTTGCCCCTCTTTTTTTTCACTTTTTTCCTCAACCGAAGCGGTATTTTGCGACGAGGACGAGGGAACTGAAATCCAGCACCAGCACTTACTTTCAATCACAACCAACCCGATATTGATCTTTTACCTGACTATTCTTCGTCACAAATTAATTCCACGATAAGATATATCTCTGTGGAGCGGATCGAGCATCAACGTAGTCGGAATCGAGGATTAACTTGCTACGTTCGTCTGCTGTGGGCCCCGGGACTCGTTCGGGAAAAAACGGTACGCTCGAGCGCACGGACACATATAGCCACTGACTGCGCAGGACATTGCAGGTGCGATCATACCAGCACTAATGCACCGGATCCCATCAGAACTCCGCAGTTAAGCGTGCTTGGGCGAGAGTAGTACTAGGATGGGTGACCTCCTGGGAAGTCCTCGTGTTGCACCTCTTTTTTTTCACTTTTTTCCTCAACCGAAGCGGTATTTTGCGACGAGGACGAGGGAACTGAAATCCAGCACCAGCACTTACTTTCAATCACAACCGACCCGATATTGATCTTTTACCTGACTATTCTTCGTCACAAATTAATTCCACGATAAGATATATCTCTGTGGAGCGGATCGAGCATCAACGTAGTCGGAATCGAGGATTAACTTGCTACGTTCGTCTGCTGTGGGCCCCGGGACTCATTCGGGAAAAAACGGTACGCTCGCGCGCACGGACACATATAGCCACTCACTGCGCAAGACATTGCAGGTGCGATCATACCAGCACTAATGCACCGGATCCCATCAGAACTCCGCAGTTAAGCGTGCTTGGGCGAGAGTAGTACTAGGATGGGTGACCTCCTGGGAAGTCCTCGTGTTGCACCTCTTTTTTTTCACTGTTTTCCTCAACCGAAGCAGTATTTTGCGACGAGGACGAGGGAACTAAAATCCAGCACCAGCACTTACTTTCAATCACAACCGACCCGATATTGATCTTTTACCTGACTATTCTTCGTCACAAATTAATTCCACGATAAGATATATCTCTGTGGAGCGGATCGAGCATCAACGTAGTCGGAATCGAGGATTAACTTGCTACGTTCGTCTGCTGTGGGCCCCGGGACTCGTTCGGGAAAAAACGGTACGCTCGAGCGCACGGACACATATAGCCACTGACTGCGCAGGACATTGCAGGTGCGATCATACCAGCACTAATGCACCGGATCCCATCAGAACTCCGCAGTTAAGCGTGCTTGGGCGAGAGTAGTACTAGGATGGGTGACCTCCTGGGAAGTCCTCGTGTTGCACCTCTTTTTTTTCACTTTTTTCCTCAACCGAAGCGGTATTTTGCGACGAGGACGAGGGAACTGAAATCCAGCACCAGCACTTACTTTCAATCACAACCAACCCGATATTGATCTTTTACCTGACTATTCTTCGTCACAAATTAATTCCACGATAAGATATATCTCTGTGGAGCGGATCGAGCATCAACGTAGTCGGAATCGAGGATTAACTTGCTACGTTCGTCTGCTGTGGGCCCCGGGACTCGTTCGGGAAAAAACGGTACGCTCGCGCGCACGGACACATATAGCCATTGACTGCGCAGGACATTGCAGGTGCGATCATACCAGCACTAATGCACCGGATCCCATCAGAACTCCGCAGTTAAGCGTGCTTGGGCGAGAGTAGTACTAGGATGGGTGACCTCCTGGGAAGTCCTCGTGTTGCACCTCTTTTTTTTCACTTTTTTCCTCAACCGAAGCGGTATTTTGCGACGAGGACGAGGGAACTGAAATCCAGCACCAGCACTTACTTTCAATCACAACCGACCCGATATTGATCTTTTACCTGACTATTCTTCGTCACAAATTAATTCCACGATAAGATATATCTCTGTGGAGCGGATCGAGCATCAACGTAGTCGGAATCGAGGATTAACTTGCTACGTTCGTCTGCTGTGGGCCCCGGGACTCGTTCGGGAAAAAACGGTACGCTCGCGCGCACGGACACATATAGCCACTGACTGCGCAAGACATTGCAGGTGCGATCATACCAGCACTAATGCACCGGATCCCATCAGAACTCCGCAGTTAAGCGTGCTTGGGCGAGAGTAGTACTAGGATGGGTGACCTCCTGGGAAGTCCTCGTGTTGCACCTCTTTTTTTTCCACTTTTTTCCTCAACCGAAGCGGTATTTTGCGACGAGGACGAGGGAACAAAAATCCAGCACCAGCACTTACTTTCAATCACAACCGACCCGATATTGATCTTTTACCTGACTATTCTTCGTCATAAATTAATTCCACGATAAGATATATCTCTGTGAAGCGGGTCGAGCATCAACGTAGTCGGAATCGAGGATTAACTTGCTACGTTCGTCTGCTGTGGGCCCCGGGACTCGTTCGGGAAAAAACGTTACGCTCGCGCGCACGGACACATATAGCCACTGACTGCGCAAGACATTGCAGGTGCGATCATACCAGCACTAATGCACCGGATCCCATCAGAACTCCGCAGTTCAGCGCTTGGGCGAGAGTAGTACTAGGATGGGTGACCTCCTGGGAAGTCCTCGTGTTGCACCTCTTTTTTTTCCACTTTTTTCCTCAACCGAAGCGGTATTTTGCGACGAGGACGAGGGAACTGAAATCCAGCACCAGCACTTACTTTCAATCACAACCGACCCGATATTGATCTTTTACCTGACTATTCTTCGTCACAAATTAATTCCACGATAAGATATATGTCTGTGGAGCGGATCGAGCATCAACGTAGTCGGAATCGAGGATTAACTTGCTACGTTCGTCTGCTGTGGGCCCCGGGACTCGTTCGGGAAAAAACGGTACGCTCGCGCGCACGGACACATATAGCCACTGACTGCGCAGGACATTGCAGGTGCGATCATACCAGCACTAATGCACCGGATCCCATCAGAACTCCGCAGTTAAGCGTGCTTGGGCGAGAGTAGTACTAGGATGGGTGACCTCCTGGGAAGTCCTCGTGTTGCACCTCTTTTTTTTCACTTTTTTCCTCAACCGAAGCGGTATTTTGCGACGAGGACGAGGGAACTGAAATCCAGCACCAGCACTTACTTTCAATCACAACCGACCCGATATTGATCTTTTACCTGACTATTCTTCGTCACAAATTAATTCCACGATAAGATATATCTCTGTGGAGCGGATCGAGCATCAACGTAGTCGGAATCGAGGATTAACTTGCTACGTTCGTCTGCTGTGGGCCCCGGGACTCGTTCGGGAAAAAACGGTACGCTCGCGCGCACGGACACATATAGCCACTCACTGCGCAAGACATTGCAGGTGCGATCATACCAGCACTAATGCACCGGATCCCATCAGAACTCCGCAGTTAAGCGTGCTTGGGCGAGAGTAGTACTAGGATGGGTGACCTCCTGGGAAGTCCTCGTGTTGCACCTCTTTTTTTTCACTGTTTTCCTCAACCGAAGCGGTATTTTGCGACGAGGACGAGGGAACTAAAATGCAGCACCAGCACTTACTTTCAATCACAACCGACCCGATATTGATCTTTTACCTGACTATTCTTCGTCACAAATTAATTCCACGATAAGATATATCTCTGTGGAGCGGATCGAGCATCAACGTAGTCGGAATCGAGGATTAACTTGCTACGTTCGTCTGCTGTGGGCCCCGGGACTCGTTCGGGAAAAAACGGTACGCTCGAGCGCACGGACACATATAGCCACTGACTGCGCAGGACATTGCAGGTGCGATCATACCAGCACTAATGCACCGGATCCCATCAGAACTCCGTAGTTAAGCGTGCTTGGGCGAGAGTAGTACTAGGATGGGTGACCTCCTGGGAAGTCCTCGTGTTGCACCTCTTTTTTTTCACTTTTTTCCTCAACCGAAGCGGTATTTTGCGACGAGGACGAGGGAACTGAAATCCAGCACCAGCACTTACTTTCAATCACAACCGACCCGATATTGATCTTTTACCTGACTATTCTTCGTCACAAATTAATTCCACGATAAGATATATCTCTGTGGAGCGGATCGAGCATCAACGTAGTCGGAATCGAGGATTAACTTGCTACGTTCGTCTGCTGTGGGCCCCGGGACTCGTTCGGGAAAAAACGGTACGCTCGCGCGCACGGACACATATAGCCACTCACTGCGCAAGACATTGCAGGTGCGATCATACCAGCACTAATGCACCGGATCCCATCAGAACTCCGCAGTTAAGCGTGCTTGGGCGAGAGTAGTACTAGGATGGGTGACCTCCTGGGAAGTCCTCGTGTTGCACCTCTTTTTTTTCACTGTTTTCCTCAACCGAAGCGGTATTTTGCGACGAGGACGAGGGAACTAAAATGCAGCACCAGCACTTACTTTCAATCACAACCGACCCGATATTGATCTTTTACCTGACTATTCTTCGTCACAAATTAATTCCACGATAAGATATATCTCTGTGGAGCGGATCGAGCATCAACGTAGTCGGAATCGAGGATTAACTTGCTACGTTCGTCTGCTGTGGGCCCCGGGACTCGTTCGGGAAAAAACGGTACGCTCGAGCGCACGGACACATATAGCCACTGACTGCGCAGGACATTGCAGGTGCGATCATACCAGCACTAATGCACCGGATCCCATCAGAACTCCGCAGTTAAGCGTGCTTGGGGCGAGAGTAGTACTAGGATGGGTGACCTCCTGGGAAGTCCTCGTGTTGCACCTCTTTTTTTTCACTTTTTTCCTCAACCGAAGCGGTATTTTGCGACGAGGACGAGGGAACTGAAATCCAGCACCAGCACTTACTTTCAATCACAACCAACCCGATATTGATCTTTTACCTGACTATTCTTCGTCACAAATTAATTCCACGATAAGATATATCTCTGTGGAGCGGATCGAGCATCAACGTAGTCGGAATCGAGGATTAACTTGCTACGTTCGTCTGCTGTGGGCCCCGGGACTCGTTCGGGAAAAAACGGTACGCTCGCGCGCACGGACACATATAGCCACTCACTGCGCAAGACATTGCAGGTGCGATCATACCAGCACTAATGCACCGGATCCCATCAGAACTCCGCAGTTAAGCGTGCTTGGGCGAGAGTAGTACTAGGATGGGTGACCTCCTGGGAAGTCCTCGTGTTGCACCTCTTTTTTTTCACTGTTTTCCTCAACCGAAGCCGTATTTTGCGACGAGGACGAGGGAACTAAAATGCAGCACCAGCACTTACTTTCAATCACAACCGACCCGATATTGATCTTTTACCTGACTATTCTTCGTCACAAATTAATTCCACGATAAGATATATCTCTGTGGAGCGGATCGAGCATCAACATAGTCGGAATCGAGGATTAACTTGCTACGTTCGTCTGCTGTGGGCCCCGGGACTCGTTCGGGAAAAAACGTTACGCTCGCGCGCACGAACACATATAGCCACTGACTGCACAGGACATTGCAGGTGCGATCATACCAGCACTAATGCACCGGATCCCATCAGAACTCCGCAGCTAAGCGTGCTTGGGCGAGAGTAGTACTAGGATGGGTGACCTCCTGGGAAGTCCTCGTGTTGCACCTCTTTTTTTTCACTTTTTTCCTCAACAGAAGCGGTATTTTGCGACGAGGACGAGGGAACTGAAATCCAGCACCAACACTTACTTTCAATCACAACCGACCCGATATTGATCTTTTACCTGACTATTCTTCGTCACAAACTAATTCCACGATAAGATATATCTCTGTGGAGCGGATCGAGCATCAACGTAGTCGGAATCGAGGATTAACTTGCTACGTTCGTCTGCTGTGGGCGCCGGGACTCGTTCGGGAAAAAACGCTACGCTCGCGCGCACGGATACATATAGCCACTGACTGCGCAGGACATTGCAGGTGCGATAATACCAGCACTAATGCACCGGATCCCATCAGAACTCCGCAGTTAAGCGCGCTTGGGCGAGAGTAGTACTAGGATGGGTGACCTCCTGGGAAGTCCTCGTGTTGCACCTCTTTTTTTTCCACTTTTTTCCTCAACCGAAGCGGTATTTTGCGACGAGGACGAGGGAACTGAAATCCAGCACCAGCACTTACTTTCAATCACAACCGACCCGATATTGATCTTTTACCTGACTATTCTTCGTCACAAATTAATTCCACGATAAGATATATCTCTGTGAAGCGGATCGAGCATCAACGTAGTCGGAATCGAGGATTAACTTGCTACGTTCGTCTGCTGTGGGCCCCGGGACTCGTTCGGGAAAAAACAGTACGCTCGCGCGCACGGACACATATAGCCACTGACTGCGCAAGACATTGCAGGTGCGATCATACCAGCACTAATGCACCGGATCCCATCAGAACTCCGCAGTCAAGCGTGCTTGGGCGAGAGTAGTACTAGGATGGGTGACCTCCTGGGAAGTCCTCGTGTTGCACCTCTTTTTTTTCACTTTTTTCCTCAACCGAAGCGGTATTTTGCGACGAGGACGAGGGAACTGAAATCCAGCACCAGCACTTACTTTCAATCACAACCGACCCGATATTGATCTTTTACCTGACTATTCTTCGTCACAAATTAATTCCACGATAAGATATATCTCTATGGAGCGGATCGAGCATCAACGTAGTCGGAATCGAGGATTAACTTGCTACGTTCGTCTGCTGTGGGCCCCGGGACTCGTTCGGGAAAAAACGGTACGCTCACGCGCATGGACACATATAGCCACTGACTGCGCAAGACATTGTAGGTGCGATCATACCAGCACTAATGCACCGGATCCCATCAGAACTCCGCAGTAAAGCGTGCTTGGGCGAGAGTAGTACTAGGATGGGTGACCTCCTGGGAAGTCCTCGTGTTGCACCTCTTTTTTTTCACTTTTTTCCTCAACCGAAGCGGTATTTTGCGACGAGGACGAGGGAACTGAAATCCAGCACCAGCACTTACTTTCAATCACAACCAACCCGATATTGATCTTTTACCTGACTATTCTTCGTCACAAATTAATTCCACGATAAGATATATCTCTGTGGAGCGGATCGAGCATCAACGTAGTCGGAATCGAGGATTAACTTGCTACGTTCGTCTGCTGTGGGCCCCGGGACTCGTTCGGGAAAAAACGGTACGCTCGCGCGCACGGACACATATAGCCACTGACTGCGCAGGACATTGCAGGTGCGATCATACCAGCACTAATGCACCGGATCCCATCAGAACTCCGCAGTTAAGCGTGCTTGGGCGAGAGTAGTACTAGGATGGGTGACCTCCTGGGAAGTCCTCGTGTTGCACCTCTTTTTTTTCACTTTTTTCCTCAACCGAAGCGGTATTTTGCGACGAGGACGAGGGAACTGAAATCCAGCACCAGCACTTACTTTCAATCACAACCGACCCGATATTGATCTTTTACCTGACTATTCTTCGTCACAAATTAATTCCACGATAAGATATATCTCTGTGGAGCGGATCGAGCATCAACGTAGTCGGAATCGAGGATTAACTTGCTACGTTCGTCTGCTGTGGGCCCCGGGACTCGTTCGGGAAAAAACGGTACGCTCGCGCGCACGGACACATATAGCCACTCACTGCGCAAGACATTGCAGGTGCGATCATACCAGCACTAATGCACCGGATCCCATCAGAACTCCGCAGTTAAGCGTGCTTGGACCAGAGTAGTACTAGGATGGGTGACCTCCTGGGAAGTCCTCGTGTTGCACCTCTTTTTTTTCACTGTTTTCCTCAACCGAAGCGGTATTTTGCGACGAGGACGAGGGAACTAAAATCCAGCACCAGCACTTACTTTCAATCACAACCGACCTGATATTGATCTTTTACCTGACTATTCTTCGTCACAAATTAATTCCACGATAAGATATATCTCTGTGGAGCGGATCGAGCATCAACGTAGTCGGAATCGAGGATTAACTTGCTACGTTCGTCTGCTGTGGGCCCCGGGACTCGTTCGGGAAAAAACGGTACGCTCGCGCGCACGGACACATATAGCCACTGACTGCGCAGGACATTGCAGGTGCGATCATACCAGCACTAATGCACCGGATCCCATCAGAACTCCGCAGTTAAGCGTGCTTGGACCAGAGTAGTACTAGGATGGGTGACCTCCTGGGAAGTCCTCGTGTTGCACCTCTTTTTTTTCACTGTTTTCCTCAACCGAAGCGGTATTTTGCGACGAGGACGAGGGAACTAAAATCCAGCACCAGCACTTACTTTCAATCACAACCGACCTGATATTGATCTTTTACCTGACTATTCTTCGTCACAAATTAATTCCACGATAAGATATATCTCTGTGGAGCGGATCGAGCATCAACGTAGTCGGAATCGAGGATTAACTTGCTACGTTCGTCTGCTGTGGGCCCCGGGACTCGTTCGGGAAAAAACGGTACGCTCGCGCGCACGGACACATATAGCCACTGACTGCGCAGGACATTGCAGGTGCGATCATACCAGCACTAATGCACCGGATCCCATCAGAACTCCGCAGTTAAGCGTGCTTGGGCGAGAGTAGTACTAGGATGGGTGACCTCCTGGGAAGTCCTCGTGTTGCACCTCTTTTTTTTC
Organism: Psophocarpus tetragonolobus; assembly: GCA_037954015.1. Classification (NCBI taxonomy): domain Eukaryota; kingdom Viridiplantae; phylum Streptophyta; class Magnoliopsida; order Fabales; family Fabaceae; genus Psophocarpus; species Psophocarpus tetragonolobus. Next base: position 24,738,055 of record CM075695.1, on the reverse strand, counting down.
ACTGTTTTCCTCAACCGAAGCGGTATTTTGCGACGAGGACGAGGGAACTGAAATCCAGCACCAGCACTTACTTTCAATCACAACCGACCCGATATTGATCTTTTACCTGACTATTCTTCGTCACAAATTAATTCCACGATAAGATATATCTCTGTGGAGCGGATCGAGCATCAACGTAGTCGGAATCGAGGATTAACTTGCTACGTTCGTCTGCTGTGGGCCCCGGGACTCGTTCGGGAAAAAACGGTACGCTCGCGCGCACGGACACATATAGCCACTGACTGCGCAGGACATTGCAGGTGCGATCATACCAGCACTAATGCACCGGATCCCATCAGAACTCCGCAGTTAAGCGTGCTTGGGCGAGAGTAGTACTAGGATGGGTGACCTCCTGGGAAGTCCTCGTGTTGCACCTCTTTTTTTTCACTGTTTTCCTCAACCGAAGCGGTATTTTGCGACGAGGACGAGGGAACTGAAATCCAGCACCAGCACTTACTTTCAATCACAACCGACCCGATATTGATCTTTTACCTGACTATTCTTCGTCACAAATTAATTCCACGATAAGATATATCTCTGTGGAGCGGATCGAGCATCAACGTAGTCGGAATCGAGGATTAACTTGCTACGTTCGTCTGCTGTGGGCCCCGGGACTCGTTCGGGAAAAAACGGTACGCTCGCGCGCACGGACACATATAGCCACTGACTGCGCAGGACATTGCAGGTGCGATCATACCAGCACTAATGCACCGGATCCCATCAGAACTCCGCAGTTAAGCGTGCTTGGGCGAGTGTAGTACTAGGATGGGTGACCTCCTGGGAAGTCCTCGTGTTGAACCTCTTTTTTTTCACTTTTTTCCTCAACCGAAGCGGTATTTTGCGACGAGGACGAGGGAACTGAAATCCAGCACCAGCACTTACTTTCAATCACAACCAACCCGATATTGATCTTTTACCTGACTATTCTTCGTCACAAATTAATTCCACGATAAGATATATCTCTGTGGAGCGGATCGAGCATCAACGTAGTCGGAATCGAGGATTAACTTGCTACGTTCGTCTGCTGTGGGCCCCGGGACTCGTTCGGGAAAAAATGGTACGCTCGCGCGCACGGACACATATAGCCACTGACTGCGCAGGACATTGCAGGTGCGATCATACCAGCACTAATGCACCGGATCCCATCAGAACTGCGCAGTTAAGCGTGCTTGGGCGAGAGTAGTACTAGGATGGGAGACCTCCTGGGAAGTCCTCGTGTTGCACCTCTTTTTTTTCACTTTTTTCCTCAACCGAAGCGGTATTTTGCGACGAGGACGAGGGAACTGAAATCCAACACCAGCACTTACTTTCAATCACAACCGACCCGATATTGATCTTTTACCTGACTATTCTTCGTCACAAATTAATTCCACGATAAGATATATCTCTGTGGAGCGGATCAAGCATCAACGTAGTCGGAATCGAGGATTAACTTGGTACGTTCGTCTGCTGTGGGCCCCGGGACTCGTTCGGGAAAAAACGGTACGCTCGCGCGCACGGAAACATATAGCCACTGACTGCGCAAGACATTGCAGGTGCGATCATACCAGCACTAATGCACCGGATCCCATCAGAACTCCGCAGTTAAGCGTGCTTGGATCAGAGTAGTACTAGGATGGGTGACCTCCTGGGAAGTCCTCGTGTTGCACCTCTTTTTTTTCACTGTTTTCCTCAACCGAAGCGGTATTTTGCGACGAGGACGAGGGAACTAAAATCCAGCACCAGCACTTACTTTCAATCACAACCGACCTGATATTGATCTTTTACCTGACTATTCTTCGTCACAAATTAATTCCACGATAAGATATATCTCTGTGGAGCGGATCGAGCATCAACGTAGTCGGAATCGAGGATTAACTTGCTACGTTCGTCTGCTGTGGGCCCCGGGACTCGTTCGGGAAAAAATGGTACGCTCGCGCGCACGGACACATATAGCCACTGACTGCGCAGGACATTGCAGGTGCGATCATACCAGCACTAATGCACCGAATCCCATCAGAACTCCGCAGTTAAGCGTGCTTGGGCGAGAGTAGTACTAGGATGGGTGACCTCCTGGGAAGTCCTCGTGTTGCACCTCTTTTTTTTCCTCAACCGAAGCGGTATTTTGCGACGAGGACGAGGGAACTGAAATCCAGCACCAGCACTTACTTTCAATCACAACCGACCCGATATTGATCTTTTACCTGACTATTCTTCGTCACAAATTAATTCCACGATAAGATATATCTCTGTGGAGCGGATCGAGCATCAACGTAGTCGGAATCGAGGATTAACTTGCTACGTTCGTCTGCTGTGGGCCCCGGGACTCGTTCGGGAAAAAACGGTACGCTCGCGCGCACGGACACATATAGCCACTCACTGCGCAAGACATTGCAGGTGCGATCATACCAGCACTAATGCGCCGGATCCCATCAGAACTCCGCAGTTAAGCGTGCTCGGGCGAGAGTAGTACTAGGATGGGTGACCTCCTGGGAAGTCCTCGTGTTGCACCTCTTTTTTTTCACTTTTTTCCTCAACCGAAGCGGTATTTTGCGACGAGGACGAGGGAACTGAAATCCAGCACCAGCACTTACTTTCAATCACAACCGACCCGATATTGATCTTTTACCTGACTATTCTTCGTCACAAATTAATTCCACGATAAGATATATCTCTGTGGAGCGGATCGAGCATCAACGTAGTCGGAATCGAGGATTAACTTGCTACGTTCGTCTGCTGTGGGCCCCGGGACTCGTTCGGGAAAAAACGTTACGCTCGCGCGCACGAACACATATAGCCACTGACTGCACAGGACATTGCAGGTGCGATCATACCAGCACTAATGCACCGGATCCCATCAGAACTCCGCAGCTAAGCGTGCTTGGGCGAGAGTAGTACTAGGATGGGTGACCTCCTGGGAAGTCCTCGTGTTGCACCTCTTTTTTTTCACTTTTTTCCTCAACCGAAGCGGTATTTTGCGACGAGGACGAGGGAACTGAAATCCAGCACCAGCACTTACTTTCAATCACAACCGACCCGATATTGATCTTTTACCTGACTATTCTTCGTCACAAACTAATTCCACGATAAGATATATCTCTGTGGAGCGGATCGAGCATCAACGTAGTCGGAATCGAGGATTAACTTGCTACGTTCGTCTGCTGTGGGCGCCGGGACTCGTTCGGGAAAAAACGCTACGCTCGCGCGCACGGATACATATAGCCACTGACTGCGCAGGACATTGCAGGTGCGATAATACCAGCACTAATGCACCGGATCCCATCAGAACTCCGCAGTTAAGCGCGCTTGGGCGAGAGTAGTACTAGGATGGGTGACCTCCTGGGAAGTCCTCGTGTTGCACCTCTTTTTTTTCACTTTTTTCCTCAACCGAAGCGGTATTTTGCGACGAGGACGAGGGAACTGAAATCTAGCACCAGCACTTACTTTCAATCACAACCGACCCGATATTGATCTTTTACCTGACTATTCTTCGTCATAAATTAATTCCACGATAAGATATATCTCTGTGAAGCGGATCGAGCATCAACGTAGTCGGAATCGAGGATTAACTTGCTACGTTCGTCTGCTGTGGGCCCCGGGACTCGTTCGGGAAAAAACGGTACGCTCGCGCGCACGGACACATATAGCCACTGACTGCGCAAGACATTGCAGGTGCGACCATACCAGCACTAATGCACCGGATCCCATCAGAACTCCGCAATTAAGCGTGCTTGGGCGAGAGTAGTACTAGGATGGGTGACCTCCTGGGAAGTCCTCGTGTTGCACCTCTTTTCTTTCCACTTTTTTCCTCAACCGAAGCGGTATTTTGCGACGAGGACGAGGGAACTGAAATCCAGCACCAGCACTTACTTTCAATCACAACCGACCCGATATTGATCTTTTACCTGACTATTCTTCGTCACAAATTAATTCCACGATAAGATATATCTCTGTGGAGCGGATCGAGCATCAACGTAGTCGAAATCGAGGATTAACTTGCTACGTTCGTCTGCTGTGGGCCCCGGGACTCGTTCGGGAAAAAACGTCACGCTCGCGCGCACGGACACATATAGCCACTGACTGCGCAGGACATTGCAGGTGCGATCATACCAGCACTAATGCATCGGATCCCATCAGAACTCTGCAGTTAAGCGTGCTTGGGTGAGAGTAGTACTAGGATGGGTGACCTCCTGGGAAGTCCTCGTGTTGCACCTCTTTTTTTTCACTTTTTTCCTCAACCGAAGCGGTATTTTGCGACGAGGACGAGGGAACTGAAATCCAGCACCAGCACTTACTTTCAATCACAACCGACCCGATATTGATCATTTACCTGACTATTCTTCGTCATAAATTAATTCCACGATAAGATATATCTCTGTGAAGCGGATCGAGCATCAACGTAGTCGGAATCGAGGATTAACTTGCTACGTTCGTCTGCTGTGGGCCCCGGGACTCGTTCGGGAAAAAATGTTACGCTCGCGCGCACGGACACATATAGCCACTGACTGCGCACGACATTGCAGGTGCGATCATACCAGCACTAATGCACCGGATCCCATCAGAACTCTGCAGTTAAGCGCGCTTGGGCGAGAGTAGTACTAGGATGGGTGACCTCCTGGGAAGTCCTCGTGTTGCACCTCTTTTTTTTCACTTTTTTCCTCAACCGAAGCGGTATTTTGCGACGAGGACGAGGGAACTGAAATCCAGCACCAGCACTTACTTTCAATCACAACCGACCCGATATTGATCTTTTACCTGACTATTCTTCGTCACAAACTAATTCCACGATAAGATATATCTTTGTGGAGCGGATCGAGCATCAACGTAGTCGGAATCGAGGATTAACTTGCTACGTTCGTCTGCTGTGGGCGCCGGGACTCCTTCGGGAAAAAACGCTACGCTCGCGCGCACGGATACATATAGCCACTGACTGCGCAGGACATTGCAGGTGCGATAATACCAGCACTAATGCACCGGATCCCATCAGAACTCCGCAGTTAAGCGCGCTTGGGCGAGAGTAGTACTAGGATGGGTGACCTCCTGGGAAGTCCTCGTGTTGCACCTCTTTTTTTTCACTTTTTTCCTCAACCGAAGCGGTAGTTTGCGACGAGGACGAGGGAACTGAAATCTAGCACCAGCACTTACTTTCAATCACAACCGACCCGATATTGATCTTTTACCTGACTATTCTTCGTCATAAATTAATTCCACGATAAGATATATCTCTGTGAAGCGGATCGAGCATCAACGTAGTCGGAATCGAGGATTAACTTGCTACGTTCGTCTGCTGTGGGCCCCGGGACTCGTTCGGGAAAAAACGGTACGCTCGCGCGCACGGACACATATAGCCACTGACTGCGCAAGACATCGCAGGTGCGATCATACCAGCACTAATGCACCGGATCCCATCAGAACTCCGCAGTTAAGCGTGCTTGGGCGAGAGTAGTACTAGGATGGGTGACCTCCTGGGAAGTCCTCGTGTTGCACCTCTTTTCTTTCCACTTTTTTCCTCAACCGAAGCGGTATTTTGCGACGAGGACGACGGAACTGAAATCCAGCACCAGCACTTACTTTCAATCACAACCGACCCGATATTGATCTTTTACCTGACTATTCTTCGTCACAAATTAATTCCACGATAAGATATATCTCTGTGGAGCGGATCGAGCATCAACGTAGTCGGAATCGAGGATTAACTTGCTACGTTCGTCTGCTGTGGGCCCCGGGACTCGTTCGGGAAAAAACGTCACGCTCGCGCGCACGGACACATATAGCCACTGACTGCGCAGGACATTGCAGGTGCGATCATACCAGCACTAATGCACCGGATCCCATCAGAACTCCGCAGTTAAGCGCGCTTGGGCGAGAGTAGTACTAGGACGGGTGACCTCCTGGGAAGTCCTCGTGTTGCACCTCTTTTTTTTCACTTTTTTCCTCAACCGAAGCGGTATTTTGCGACGAGGACGAGGGAACTGAAATCCAGCACCAGCACTTACTTTCAATCACAACCGACCCGATATTGATCATTTACCTGACTATTCTTCGTCATAAATTAATTCCACGATAAGATATATCTCTGTGAAGCGGATCGAGCATCAACGTAGTCGGAATCGAGGATTAACTTGCTACGTTCGTCTGCTGTGGGCCCCGGGACTCGTTCGGGAAAAAACGTTACGCTCGCGCGCACGGACACATATAGCCACTGACTGCGCACGACATTGCAGGTGCGATCATACCAGCACTAATGCACCGGATCCCATCAGAACTCCGCAGTTAAGCGCGCTTGGGCGAGAGTAGTACTAGGATGGGTGACCTCCTGGGAAGTCCTCGTGTTGCACCTCTTTTTTTTCCACTTTTTTCCTCAACCGAAGCGGTATTTTGCGACGAGGACGAGGGAACTGAAATCCAGCACCAGCACTTACTTTCAATCACAACCGACCCGATATTGATCTTTTACCTGACTATTCTTCGTCACAAATTAATTCCACGATAAGATATATCTCTGTGGAGCGGATCGAGCATCAACGTAGTCGGAATCGAGGATTAACTTGCTACGTTCGTCTGCTGTGGGCCCCGGGACTCGTTCGGGAAAAAACGTTACGCTCGTGCGCACGGACACATATAGCCACTGACTGCGCAGGACATTGCAGGTGCGATCATACCAGCACTAATGCACCGGATCCCATCAGAACTCCGCAGTTAAGCGCGCTTGGGCGAGAGTAGTACTAGGACGGGTGACCTCCTGGGAAGTCCTCGTGTTGCACCTCTTTTTTTTTACTTTTTTCCTCAACCGAAGCGGTATTTTGCGACGAGGACGAGGGAACTGAAATCCAGCACCAGCACTTACTTTCAATCACAACCGACCCGATATTGATCTTTTACCTGACTATTCTTCGTCACAAATTAATTCCACAATAAGATATATCTCTGTGGAGCGGATCGAGCATCAACGTAGTCGGAATCGAGGATTAACTTGCTACGTTCGTCTGCTGTGGGCCCCGGGACTCGTTCGGGAAAAAACGGTACGCTCGCGCGCACGGACACATATAGCCACTGACTGCGCAAGACATTGCAGGTGCGATCATACCAGCACTAATGCACCGGATCCCATCAGAACTCCGCAGTTAAGCGTGCTTGGGCGAGAGTAGTACTAGGATGGGTGACCTCCTGGGAAGTCCTCGTGTTGCACCTCTTTTCTTTCCACTTTTTTCCTCAACCGAAGCGGTATTTTGCGACGAGGACGACGGAACTGAAATCCAGCACCAGCACTTACTTTCAATCACAACCGACCCGATATTGATCTTTTACCTGACTATTCTTCGTCACAAATTAATTCCACGATAAGATATATCTCTGTGGAGCGGATCGAGCATCAACGTAGTCGGAATCGAGGATTAACTTGCTACGTTCGTCTGCTGTGGGCCCCGGGACTCGTTCGGGAAAAAACGTCACGCTCGCGCGCACGGACACATATAGCCACTGACTGCGCAAGACATTGCAGGTGCGATCATACCAGCACTAATGCATCGGATCCCATCAGAACTCTGCAGCTAAGCGTGCTTGGGCGAGAGTAGTACTAGGATGGGTGACCTCCTGGGAAGTCCTCGTGTTGCACCTCTTTTTTTTCACTTTTTTCCTCAACCGAAGCGGTATTTTGCGACGAGGACGAGGGAACTGAAATCCAGCACCAGCACTTACTTTCAATCACAACCGACCCGATATTGATCTCTTACCTGACTATTCTTCGTCACAAACTAATTCCACGATAAGATATATCTCTGTGGAGCGGATCGAGCATCAACGTAGTCGGAATCGAGGATTAACTTGCTACGTTCGTCTGCTGTGGACGCCGGGACTCGTTCGGGAAAAAATGCTACGCTCGCGCGCACGGATACATATAGCCACTGACTGCGCAGGACATTGCAGGTGCGATAATACTAGCACTAATGCACCGGATCCCATCAGAACTCCGCAGTTAAGCGCGCTTGGGCGAGAGTAGTACTAGGATGGGTGACCTCCTGGGAAGTCCTCGTGTTGCACCTCTTTTTTTTCACTTTTTTCCTCAACCGAAGCGGTATTTTGCGACGAGGACGAGGGAACTGAAATCCAGCACCAGCACTTACTTTCAATCACAACCGACCCGATATTGATCTTTTACCTGACTATTCTTCGTCACAAACTAATTCCACGATAAGATATATCTCTGTGGAGCGGATCGAGCATCAACGTAGTCGGAATCGAGGATTAACTTGCTACGTTCGTCTGCTGTGGGCGCCGGGACTCGTTCGGGAAAAAACGCTACGCTCGCGCGCACGGATACATATAGCCACTGACTGCGCAGGACATTGCAGGTGCGATAATACCAGCACTAATGCACCGGATCCCATCAGAACTCCGCAGTTAAGCGCGCTTGGGCGAGAGTAGTACTAGGATGGGTGACCTCCTGGGAAGTCCTCGTGTTGCACCTCTTTTTTTTCACTTTTTTCCTCAACCGAAGCGGTATTTTGCGACGAGGACGAGGGAACTGAAATCTAGCACCAGCACTTACTTTCAATCACAACCGACCCGATATTGATCTTTTACCTGACTATTCTTCGTCATAAATTAATTCCACGATAAGATATATCTCTGTGAAGCGGATCGAGCATCAACGTAGTCGGAATCGAGGATTAACTTGCTACGTTCGTCTGCTGTGGGCCCCGGGACTCGTTCGGGAAAAAACGGTACGCTCGCGCGCACGGACACATATAGCCACTGACTGCGCAAGACATTGCAGGTGCGACCATACCAGCACTAATGCACCGGATCCCATCAGAACTCCGCAGTTAAGCGTGCTTGGGCGAGAGTAGTACTAGGATGGGTGACCTCCTGGGAAGTCCTCGTGTTGCACCTCTTTTCTTTCCACTTTTTTCCTCAACCGAAGCGGTATTTTGCGACGAGGACGAGGGAACTGAAATCCAGCACCAGCACTTACTTTCAATCACAACCGACCCGATATTGATCATTTACCTGACTATTCTTCGTCATAAATTAATTCCACGATAAGATATATCTCTGTGAAGCGGATCGAGCATCAACGTAGTCGGAATCGAGGATTAACTTGCTACGTTCGTCTGCTGTGGGCCCCGGGACTCGTTCGGGAAAAAACGTTACGCTCGCGCGCACGGACACATATAGCCACTGACTGCGCACGACATTGCAGGTGCGATCATACCAGCACTAATGCACCGGATCCCATCAGAACTCCGCAGTTAAGCGCGCTTGGGCGAGAGTAGTACTAGGATGGGTGACCTCCTGGGAAGTCCTCGTGTTGCACCTCTTTTTTTTCCACTTTTTTCCTCAACCGAAGCGGTATTTTGCGACGAGGACGAGGGAACTGAAATCCAGCACCAGCACTTACTTTCAATCACAACCGACCCGATATTGATCTTTTACCTGACTATTCTTCGTCACAAATTAATTCCACGATAAGATATATCTCTGTGGAGCGGATCGAGCATCAACGTAGTCGGAATCGAGGATTAACTTGCTACGTTCGTCTGCTGTGGGCCCCGGGACTCGTTCGGGAAAAAACGTTACGCTCGTGCGCACGGACACATATAGCCACTGACTGCGCAGGACATTGCAGGTGCGATCATACCAGTACTAATGCACCGGATCCCATCAGAACTCCGCAGTTAAGCGCGCTTGGGCGAGAGTAGTACTAGGACGGGTGACCTCCTGGGAAGTCCTCGTGTTGCACCTCTTTTTTTTCACTTTTTTCCTCAACCGAAGCGGTATTTTGTGACGAGGACGAGGGAACTGAAATCCAGCACCAGCATTTACTTTCAATCACAACCGACCCGATATTGATCTTTTACCTGACTATTCTTCGTCACAAATTAATTCCACGATAAGATATATCTCTGTGGAGCGGATCGAGCATCAACGTAGTCGGAATCGAGGATTAACTTGCTACGTTCGTCTGCTGTGGGCCCCGGGACTCGTTCGGGAAAAAACGGTACGCTCGCGCGCACGGACACATATAGCCACTGACTGCGCAAGACATTGCAGGTGCGATCATACCAGCACTAATGCACCGGATCCCATCAGAACTCCGCAGTTAAGCGTGCTTGGGCGAGAGTAGTACTAGGATGGGTGACATCCTGGGAAGTCCTCGTGTTGCACCTCTTTTCTTTCCACTTTTTTCCTCAACCGAAGCGGTATTTTGCGACGAGGACGACGGAACTGAAATCCAGCACCAGCACTTACTTTCAATCACAACCGACCCGATATTGATCTTTTACCTGACTATTCTTCGTCACAAATTAATTCCACGATAAGATATATCTCTGTGGAGCGGATCGAGCATCAACGTAGTCGGAATCGAGGATTAACTTGCTACGTTCGTCTGCTGTGGGCCCCGGGACTCGTTCGGGAAAAAACGTCACGCTCGCGCGCACGGACACATATAGCCACTGACTGCGCAGGACATTGCAGGTGTGATCATACCAGCACTAATGCATCGGATCCCATCAGAACTCTGCAGTTAAGCGTGCTTGGGCGAGAGTAGTACTAGGATGGGTGACCTCCTGGGAAGTCCTCGTGTTGCACCTCTTTTTTTTCACTTTTTTCCTCAACCGAAGCGGTATTTTGCGACGAGGACGAGGGAACTGAAATCCAGCACCAGCACTTACTTTCAATCACAACCGACCCGATATTGATCTCTTACCTGACTATTCTTCGTCACAAACTAATTCCACGATAAGATATATCTCTGTGGAGCGGATCGAGCATCAACGTAGTCGGAATCGAGGATTAACTTGCTACGTTCGTCTGCTGTGGGCGCCGGGACTCGTTCGGGAAAAAATGCTACGCTCGCGCGCACGGATACATATAGCCACTGACTGCGCAGGACATTGCAGGTGCGATAATACCAGCACTAATGCACCGGATGCCATCAGAACTCCGCAGTTAAGCGCGCTTGGGCGAGAGTAGTACTAGGATGGGTGACCTCCTGGGAAGTCCTCGTGTTGCACCTCTTTTTTTTCACTTTTTTCCTCAACCGAAGCGGTATTTTGCGACGAGGACGAGGGAACTGAAATCCAGCACCAGCACTTACTTTCAATCACAACCGACCCGATATTGATCTTTTACCTGACTATTCTTCGTCACAAACTAATTCCACGATAAGATATATCTCTGTGGAGCGGATCGAGCATCAACGTAGTCGGAATCGAGGATTAACTTGCTACGTTCGTCTGCTGTGGGCGCCGGGACTCGTTCGGGAAAAAACGCTACGCTCGCGCGCACGGATACATATAGCCACTGACTGCGCAGGACATTGCAGGTGCGATAATACCAGCACTAATGCACCGGATCCCATCAGAACTCCGCAGTTAAGCGCGCTTGGGCGAGAGTAGTACTAGGATGGGTGACCTCCTGGGAAGTCCTCGTGTTGCACCTCTTTTTTTTCACTTTTTTCCTCAACCGAAGCGGTATTTTGCGACGAGGACGAGGGAACTGAAATCTAGCACCAGCACTTACTTTCAATCACAACCGACCCGATATTGATCTTTTACCTGACTATTCTTCGTCATAAATTAATTCCACGATAAGAGATATCTCTGTGAAGCGGATCGAGCATCAACGTAGTCGGAATCGAGGATTAACTTGCTACGTTCGTCTGCTGTGGGCCCCGGGACTCGTTCGGGAAAAAACGGTACGCTCGCGCGCACGGACACATATAGCCACTGACTGCGCAAGACATTGCAGGTGCGACCATACCAGCACTAATGCACCGGATCCCATCAGAACTCCGCAGTTAAGCGTGCTTGGGCGAGAGTAGTACTAGGATGGGTGACCTCCTGGGAAGTCCTCGTGTTGCACCTCTTTTCTTTCCACTTTTTTCCTCAACCGAAGCGGTATTTTGCGACGAGGACGAGGGAACTGAAATCCAGCACCAGCACTTACTTTCAATCACAACCGACCCGATATTGATCTTTTACCTGACTATTCTTCGTCACAAATTAATTCCACGATAAGATATATCTCTGTGGAGCGGATCGAGCATCAACGTAGTCGGAATCGAGGATTAACTTGCTACGTTCGTCTGCTGTGGGCCCCGGGACTCGTTCGGGAAAAAACGTCACGCTCGCGCGCACGGACACATATAGCCACTGACTGCGCAGGACATTGCAGGTGCGATCATACCAGCACTAATGCACCGGATCCCATCAGAACTCCGCAGTTAAGCGCGCTTGGGCGAGAGTAGTACTAGGACGGGTGACCTCCTGGGAAGTCCTCGTGTTGCACCTCTTTTTTTTCACTTTTTTCCTCAACCGAAGCGGTATTTTGTGACGAGGACGAGGGAACTGAAATCCAGCACCAGCATTTACTTTCAATCACAACCGACCCGATATTGATCTTTTACCTGACTATTCTTCGTCACAAATTAATTCCACGATAAGATATATCTCTGTGGAGCGGATCGAGCATCAACGTAGTCGGAATCGAGGATTAACTTGCTACGTTCGTCTGCTGTGGGCCCCGGGACTCGTTCGGGAAAAAACGGTACGCTCGCGCGCACGGACACATATAGCCACTGACTGCGCAAGACATTGCAGGTGCGATCATACCAGCACTAATGCACCGGATCCCATCAGAACTCCGCAGTTAAGCGTGCTTGGGCGAGAGTAGTACTAGGATGGGTGACCTCCTGGGAAGTCCTCGTGTTGCACCTCTTTTCTTTCCACTTTTTTCCTCAACCGAAGCGGTATTTTGCGACGAGGACGACGGAACTGAAATCCAGCACCAGCACTTACTTTCAATCACAACCGACCCGATATTGATCTTTTACCTGACTATTCTTCGTCACAAATTAATTCCACGATAAGATATATCTCTGTGGAGCGGATCGAGCATCAACGTAGTCGGAATCGAGGATTAACTTGCTACGTTCGTCTGCTGTGGGCCCCGGGACTCGTTCGGGAAAAAACGTCACGCTCGCGCGCACGGACACATATAGCCACTGACTGCGCAGGACATTGCAGGTGCGATCATACCAGCACTAATGCATCGGATCCCATCAGAACTCTGCAGTTAAGCGTGCTTGGGCGAGAGTAGTACTAGGATGGGTGACCTCCTGGGAAGTCCTCGTGTTGCACCTCTTTTTTTTCACTTTTTTCCTCAACCGAAGCGGTATTTTGCGACGAGGACGAGGGAACTGAAATCCAGCACCAGCACTTACTTTCAATCACAACCGACCCGATATTGATCTCTTACCTGACTATTCTTCGTCACAAACTAATTCCACGATAAGATATATCTCTGTGGAGCGGATCGAGCATCAACGTAGTCGGAATCGAGGATTAACTTGCTACGTTCGTCTGCTGTGGGCGCCGGGACTCGTTCGGGAAAAAATGCTACGCTCGCGCGCACGGATACATATAGCCACTGACTGCGCAGGACATTGCAGGTGCGATAATACCAGCACTAATGCACCGGATCCCATCAGAACTCCGCAGTTAAGCGCGCTTGGGCGAGAGTAGTACTAGGATGGGTGACCTCCTGGGAAGTCCTCGTGTTGCACCTCTTTTTTTTCACTTTTTTCCTCAACCGAAGCGGTATTTTGCGACGAGGACGAGGGAACTGAAATCTAGCACCAGCACTTACTTTCAATCACAACCGACCCGATATTGATCTTTTACCTGACTATTCTTCGTCACAAATTAATTCCACGATAAGATATATCTCTGTGGAGCGGATCGAGCATCAACGTAGTCGGAATCGAGGATTAACTTGCTACGTTCATCTGCTGTGGGCCCCGGGACTCGTTCGGGAAAAAACGTCACGCTCGCGCGCACGGACACATATAGCCACTGACTGCGCAGGACATTGCAGGTGCGATCATACCAGCACTAATGCACCGGATCCCATCAGAACTCCGCAGTTAAGCGCGCTTGGGCGAGAGTAGTACTAGGACGGGTGACCTCCTGGGAAGTCCTCGTGTTGCACCTCTTTTTTTTCACTTTTTTCCTCAACCGAAGCGGTATTTTGCGACGAGGACGAGGGAACTGAAATCCAGCACCAGCACTTACTTTCAATCACAACCGACCCGATATTGATCATTTACCTAACTATTCTTCGTCATAAATTAATTCCACGATAAGATATATCTCTGTGAAGCGGATCGAGCATCAACGTAGTCGGAATCGAGGATTAACTTGCTACGTTCGTCTGCTGTGGGCCCCGGGACTCGTTCGGGAAAAAACGTTACGCTCGCGCGCACGGACACATATAGCCACTGACTGCGCACGACATTGCAGGTGCGATCATACCAGCACTAATGCACCGGATCCCATCAGAACTCTGCAGTTAAGCGTGCTTGGGCGAGAGTAGTACTAGGATGGGTGACCTCCTGGGAAGTCCTCGTGTTGCACCTCTTTTTTTTCACTTTTTTCCTCAACCGAAGCGGTATTTTGCGACGAGGACGAGGGAACTGAAATCCAGCACCAGCACTTACTTTCAATCACAACCGACCCGATATTGATCTCTTACCTGACTATTCTTCGTCACAAACTAATTCCACGATAAGATATATCTCTGTGGAGCGGATCGAGCATCAACGTAGTCGGAATCGAGGATTAACTTGCTACGTTCGTCTGCTGTGGGCGCCGGGACTCGTTCGGGAAAAAATGCTACGCTCGCGCGCACGGATACATATAGCCACTGACTGCGCAGGACATTGCAGGTGCGATAATACCAGCACTAATGCACCGGATCCCATCAGAACTCCGCAGTTAAGCGCGCTTGGGCGAGAGTAGTACTAGGATGGGTGACCTCCTGGGAAGTCCTCGTGTTGCACCTCTTTTTTTTCACTTTTTTCCTCAACCGAAGCGGTATTTTGCGACGAGGACGAGGGAACTGAAATCCAGCACCAGCACTTACTTTCAATCACAACCGACCCGATATTGATCTTTTACCTGACTATTCTTCGTCACAAACTAATTCCACGATAAGATATATCTCTGTGGAGCGGATCGAGCATCAACGTAGTCGGAATCGAGGATTAACTTGCTACGTTCGTCTGCTGTGGGCGCCGGGACTCGTTCGGGAAAAAACGCTACGCTCGCGCGCACGGATACATATAGCCACTGACTGCGCAGGACATTGCAGGTGCGATAATACCAGCACTAATGCACCGGATCCCATCAGAACTCCGCAGTTAAGCGCGCTTGGGCGAGAGTAGTACTAGGATGGGTGACCTCCTGGGAAGTCCTCGTGTTGCACCTCTTTTTTTTCACTTTTTTCCTCAACCGAAGCGGTATTTTGCGACGAGGACGAGGGAACTGAAATCTAGCACCAGCACTTACTTTCAATCACAACCGACCCGATATTGATCTTTTACCTGACTATTCTTCGTCATAAATTAATTCCACGATAAGATATATCTCTGTGAAGCGGATCGAGCATCAACGTAGTCGGAATCGAGGATTAACTTGCTACGTTCGTCTGCTGTGGGCCCCGGGACTCGTTCGGGAAAAAACGGTACGCTCGCGCGCACGGACACATATAGCCACTGACTGCGCAAGACATTGCAGGTGCGACCATACCAGCACTAATGCACCGGATCCCATCAGAACTCCGCAGTTAAGCGTGCTTGGGCGAGAGTAGTACTAGGATGGGTGACCTCCTAGGAAGTCCTCGTGTTGCACCTCTTTTCTTTCCACTTTTTTCCTCAACCGAAGCGGTATTTTGCGACGAGGACGAGGGAACTGAAATCCAGCACCAGCACTTACTTTCAATCACAACCGACGCGATATTGATCTTTTACCTGACTATTCTTCGTCACAAATTAATTCCACGATAAGATATATCTCTGTGGAGCGGATCGAGCATCAACGTAGTCGGAA
Source organism: Psophocarpus tetragonolobus (assembly GCA_037954015.1). Classification (NCBI taxonomy): domain Eukaryota; kingdom Viridiplantae; phylum Streptophyta; class Magnoliopsida; order Fabales; family Fabaceae; genus Psophocarpus; species Psophocarpus tetragonolobus. Next base: position 24,722,144 of record CM075695.1, on the reverse strand, counting down.
TCGAGGATTAACTTGCTACGTTCGTCTGCTGTGGGCCCCGGGACTCGTTCGGGAAAAAACGTCACGCTCGCGCGCACGGACAAATATAGCCACTGACTGCGCAGGACATTGCAGGTGCGATCATACCAGCACTAATGCACCGGATCCCATCAGAACTCCGCAGTTAAGCGCGCTTGGGCGAGAGTAGTACTAGGACGGGTGACCTCCTGGGAAGTCCTCGTGTTGCACCTCTTTTTTTTCACTTTTTTCCTCAACCGAAGCGGTATTTTGCGACGAGGACGAGGGAACTGAAATCCAGCACCAGCACTTACTTTCAATCACAACCGACCCGATATTGATCATTTACCTGACTATTCTTCGTCATAAATTAATTCCACGATAAGATATATCTCTGTGAAGCGGATCGAGCATCAACGTAGTCGGAATCGAGGATTAACTTGCTACGTTCGTCTGCTGTGGGCCCCGGGACTCGTTCGGGAAAAAACGTTACGCTCGCGCGCACGGACACATATAGCCACTGACTGCGCACGACATTGCAGGTGCGATCATACCAGCACTAATGCACCGGATCCCATCAGAACTCCGCAGTTAACCGCGCTTGGGCGAGAGTAGTACTAGGATGGGTGACCTCCTGGGAAGTCCTCGTGTTGCACCTCTTTTTTTTCCACTTTTTTCCTCAACCGAAGCGGTATTTTGCGACGAGGACGAGGGAACTGAAATCCAGCACCAGCACTTACTTTCAATCACAACCGACCCGATATTGATCTTTTACCTGACTATTCTTCGTCACAAATTAATTCCACGATAAGATATATCTCTGTGGAGCGGATCGAGCATCAACGTAGTCGGAATCGAGGATTAACTTGCTACGTTCGTCTGCTGTGGGCCCCGGGACTCGTTCGGGAAAAAACGTTACGCTCGTGCGCACGGACACATATAGCCACTGACTGCGCAGGACATTGCAGGTGCGATCATACCAGCACTAATGCACCGGATCCCATCAGAACTCCGCAGTTAAGCGCGCTTGGGCGAGAGTAGTACTAGGACGGGTGACCTCCTGGGAAGTCCTCGTGTTGCACCTCTTTTTTTTCACTTTTTTCCTCAACCGAAGCGGTATTTTGCGACGAGGACGAGGGAACTGAAATCCAGCACCAGCACTTACTTTCAATCACAACCGACCCGATATTGATCTTTTACCTGACTATTCTTCGTCACAAATTAATTCCACGATAAGATATATCTCTGTGGAGCGGATCGAGCATCAACGTAGTCGGAATCGAGGATTAACATGCTACGTTCGTCTGCTGTGGGCCCCGGGACTCGTTCGGGAAAAAACGGTACGCTCGCGCGCACGGACACATATAGCCACTGACTGCGCAAGACATTGCAGGTGCGATCATACCAGCACTAATGCACCGGATCCCATCAGAACTCCGCAGTTAAGCGTGCTTGGGCGAGAGTAGTACTAGGATGGGTGACCTCCTGGGAAGTCCTCGTGTTGCACCTCTTTTCTTTCCACTTTTTTCCTCAACCGAAGCGGTATTTTGCGACGAGGACGAGGGAACTGAAATCCAGCACCAGCACTTACTTTCAATCACAACTGACCCGATATTGATCTTTTACCTGACTATTCTTCGTCACAAACTAATTCCACGATAAGATATATCTCTGTGGAGCGGATCGAGCATCAACGTAGTCGGAATCGAGGATTAACTTGCTACGTTCGTCTGCTGTGGGCGCCGGGACTCGTTCGGGAAAAAACGCTACGCTCGCGCGCACGGATACATATAGCCACTGACTGCGCAGGACATTGCAGGTGCGATAATACCAGCACTAATGCACCGGATCCCATCAGAACTCCGCAGTTAAGCGCGCTTGGGCGAGAGTAGTACTAGGATGGGTGACCTCCTGGGAAGTCCTCGTGTTGCACCTCTTTTTTTTCACTTTTTTCCTCAACCGAAGCGGTATTTTGCGACGAGGACGAGGGAACTGAAATCTAGCACCAGCACTTACTTTCAATCACAACCGACCCGATATTGATCTTTTACCTGACTATTCTTCGTCATAAATTAATTCCACGATAAGATATATCTCTGTGAAGCGGATCGAGCATCAACGTAGTCGGAATCGAGGATTAACTTGCTACGTTCGTCTGCTGTGGGCCCCGGGACTCGTTCGGGAAAAAACGGTACGCTCGCGCGCACGGACACATATAGCCACTGACTGCGCAAGACATTGCAGGTGCGACCATACCAGCACTAATGCACCGGATCCCATCAGAACTCCGCAGTTAAGTGTGCTTGGGCGAGAGTAGTACTAGGATGGGTGACCTCCTGGGAAGTCCTCGTGTTGCACCTCTTTTCTTTCCACTTTTTTCCTCAACCGAAGCGGTATTTTGCGACGAGGACGAGGGAACTGAAATCCAGCACCAGCACTTACTTTCAATCACAACCGACCCGATATTGATCTTTTACCTGACTATTCTTCGTCACAAATTAATTCCACGATAAGATATATCTCTGTGGAGCGGATCGAGCATCAACGTAGTCGGAATCGAGGATTAACTTGCTACGTTCGTCTGCTGTGGGCCCCGGGACTCGTTCGGGAAAAAACGTCACGCTCGCGCGCACGGACACATATAGCCACTGACTGCGCAGGACATTGCAGGTGCGATCATACCAGCACTAATGCACCGGATCCCATCAGAACTCCGCAGTTAAGCGCGCTTGGGCGAGAGTAGTACTAGGACGGGTGACCTCCTGGGAAGTCCTCGTGTTGCACCTCTTTTTTTTCACTTTTTTCCTCAACCGAAGCGGTATTTTGCGACGAGGACGAGGGAACTGAAATCCAGCACCAGCACTTACTTTCAATCACAACCGACCCGATATTGATCATTTACCTGACTATTCTTCGTCATAAATTAATTCCACGATAAGATATATCTCTGTGAAGCGGATCGAGCATCAACGTAGTCGGAATCGAGGATTAACTTGCTACGTTCGTCTGCTGTGGGCCCCGGGACTCGTTCGGGAAAAAACGTTACGCTCGCGCGCACGGACACATATAGCCACTGACTGCGCACGACATTGCAGGTGCGATCATACCAGCACTAATGCACCGGATCCCATCAGAACTCCGCAGTTAAGCGCGCTTGGGCGAGAGTAGTACTAGGATGGGTGACCTCCTGGGAAGTCCTCGTGTTGCACCTCTTTTTTTTCCACTTTTTTCCTCAACCGAAGCGGTATTTTGCGACGAGGACGAGGGAACTGAAATCCAGCACCAGCACTTACTTTCAAGCACAACCGACCCGATATTGATCTTTTACCTGACTATTCTTCGTCACAAATTAATTCCACGATAAGATATATCTCTGTGGAGCGGATCGAGCATCAACGTAGTCGGAATCGAGGATTAACTTGCTACGTTCGTCTGCTGTGGGCCCCGGGACTCGTTCGGGAAAAAACGGTACGCTCGCGCGCACGGACACATATAGCCACTGACTGCGCAAGACATTGCAGGTGCGATCATACCAGCACTAATGCACCGGATCCCATCAGAACTCCGCAGTTAAGCGTGCTTGGGCGAGAGTAGTACTAGGATGGGTGACCTCCTGGGAAGTCCTCGTGTTGCACCTCTTTTCTTTCCACTTTTTTCCTCAACCGAAGCGGTATTTTGCGACGAGGACGAGGGAACTGAAATCCAGCACCAGCACTTACTTTCAATCACAACCGACCCGATATTGATCTTTTACCTGACTATTCTTCGTCACAAATTAATTCCACGATAAGATATATCTCTGTGGAGCGGATCGAGCATCAACGTAGTCGGAATCGAGGATTAACTTGCCACGTTCGTCTGCTGTGGGCCCCGGGACTCGTTCGGGAAAAAACGTCACGCTCGCGCGCACGGACACATATAGCCACTGACTGCGCAGGACATTGCAGGTGCGATCATACCAGCACTAATGCATCGGATCCCATCAGAACTCTGCAGTTAAGCGTGCTTGGGCGAGAGTAGTACTAGGATGGGTGACCTCCTGGGAAGTCCTCGTGTTGCACCTCTTTTTTTTCACTTTTTTCCTCAACCGAAGCGGTATTTTGCGACGAGGACGAGGGAACTGAAATCCAGCACCAGCACTTACTTTCAATCACAACCGACCCGATATTGATCATTTACTTGACTATTCTTCGTCATAAATTAATTCCACGATAAGATATATCTCTGTGAAGCGGATCGAGCATCAACGTAGTCGGAATCGAGGATTAACTTGCTACGTTCGTCTGCTGTGGGCCCCGGGACTCGTTCGGGAAAAAACATTACGCTCGCGCGCACGGACACATATAGCCACTGACTGCGCACGACATTGCAGGTGCGATCATACTAGCACTAATGCACCGGATCCCATCAGAACTCCGCAGTTAAGCGCGCTTAGGCGAGAGTAGTACTAGGATGGGTGACCTCCTGGGAAGTCCTCGTGTTGCACCTCTTTTTTTTCCACTTTTTTCCTCAACCGAAGCGGTATTTTGCGAGGAGGACGAGGGAACTGAAATCCAGCACCAGCACTTACTTTCAATCACAACCGACCCGATATTGATCTTTTACCTGACTATTCTTCGTCACAAATTAATTCCACGATAAGATATATCTCTGTGGAGCGGATCGAGCATCAACGTAGTCGGAATCGAGGATTAACTTGCTACGTTCGTCTGCTGTGGGCCCCGGGACTCGTTCGGGAAAAAACGTTACGCTCGTGCGCACGGACACATATAGCCACTGACTGCGCAGGACATTGCAGGTGCGATCATACCAGCACTAATGCACCGGATCCCATCAGAACTCCGCAGTTAAGCGCGCTTGGGCGAGAGTAGTACTAGGACGGGTGACCTCCTGGGAAGTCCTCGTGTTGCACCTCTTTTTTTTCACTTTTTTCCTCAACCGAAGCGGTATTTTGCGACGAGGACGAGGGAACTGAAATCCAGCACCAGCACTTACTTTCAATCACAACCGACCCGATATTGATCTTTTACCTGACTATTCTTTGTCACAAATCAATTCCACGATAAGATATATATCTGTGGAGCGGATCGAGCATCAACGTAGTCGGAATCGAGGATTAACTTGCTACGTTCGTCTGCTGTCGGCCCCGGGACTCGTTCGGGAAAAAACGGTACGCTCGCGCGCACGGACACATATAGCCACTGACTGCGCAAGACATTGCAGGTGCGATCATACCAGCACTAATGCACCGGATCCCATCCGAACTCCGCAGTTAAGCGTGCTTGGGCGAGAGTAGTACTAGGATGGGTGACCTCCTGGGAAGTCCTCGTGTTGCACCTCTTTTTTTTCACTTTTTTCCTCAACCGAAGCGGTATTTTGCGACGAGGACGAGGGAACTGAAATCCAGCACCAGCACTTACTTTCAATCACAACCGACCCGATATTGATCTTTTACCTGACTATTCTTCGTCACAAATTAATTCCACGATAAGATATATCTCTGTGGAGCGGATCGAGCATCAACGTAGTCGGAATCGAGGATTAACTTGCTACGTTCGTCTGCTGTGGGCCCCGGGACTCGTTCGGGAAAAAACGGGACGCTCGCGCGCACGGACACATATAGCCACTGACTGCGCAAGACATTGCAGGTGCGATCATACCAGTACTAATGCACCGGATCCCATCAGATCTCCGCAGTTAAGCGTGCTTGGGCGGGAGTAGTACTAGGATGGGTGACCTCCTGGGAAGTCCTCGTGTTGCACCTCTTTTTTTTCACTTTTTTCCTCAACCGAAGCGGTATTTTGCGACGAGGACGAGGGAACTGAAATCCAGCACCAGCACTTACTTTCAATCACAACCGACCCGATATTGATCTTTTACCTGACTATTCTTCGTCACAAATTAATTCCACGATAAGATATATCTCTGTGGAGCGGATCGAGCATCAACGTAGTCGGAATCGAGGATTAACTTGCTACGTTCGTCTGCTGTGGGCCCCGGGACTCGTTCGGGAAAAAACGTTACGCTCGCGCGCACGGACACATATAGCCACTGACTGCGCAAGACATTGCAGGTGCGATCATACCAGCACTAATGCACCGGATCCCATCAGAACTCCGCAGTTAAGCGCGCTTGGGCGAGAGTAGTACTAGGATGGGTGACCTCCTGGGAAGTCCTCGTGTTGCACCTCTTTTTTTTCCACTTTTTTCCTCAACCGAAGCGGTATTTTGCGACGAGGACGAGGGAACTGAAATCCAGCACCAGCACTTACTTTCAATCACAACCGACCCGATATTGATCTTTTACCTGACTATTCTTCGTCACAAATTAATTCCACGATAAGATATATCTCTGTGGAGCGGATCGAGCATCAACGTAGTCGGAATCGAGGATTAACTTGCTACGTTCGTCTGCTGTGGGCCCCGGGACTCGTTCGGGAAAAAACGTTACGCTCGTGCGCACGGACACATATAGCCACTGACTGCGCAGGACATTGCAGGTGCGATCATACCAGCACTAATGCACCGGATCCCATCAGAACTCCGCAGTTAAGCGCGCTTGGGCGAGAGTAGTACTAGGACGGGTGACCTCCTGGGAAGTCCTCGTGTTGCACCTTTTTTTTTTCACTTTTTTCCTCAACCGAAGCGGTATTTTGCGACGAGGACGAGGGAACTGAAATCCAGCACCAGCACTTACTTTCAATCACAACCGACCCGATATTGATCTTTTACCTGACTATTCTTCGTCACAAATTAATTCCACGATAAGATATATCTCTGTGGAGCGGATCGAGCATCAACGTAGTCGGAATCGAGGATTAACTTGCTACGTTCGTCTGCTGTGGGCCCCGGGACTCGTTCGGGAAAAAATGGTACGCTCGCGCGCACGGACGCATATAGCCACTGACTGCGCAAGACATTGCAGGTGCGATCATACCAGCACTAATGCACCGGATCCCATCAGAACTCCGCAGTTAAGCGTGCTTGGGCGAGAGTAGTACTAGGATGGGTGACCTCCTGGGAAGTCCTCGTGTTGCACCTCTTTTCTTTCCACTTTTTTCCTCAACCGAAGCGGTATTTTGCGACGAGGACGAGGGAACTGAAATCCAGCACCAGCACTTACTTTCAATCACAACCGACCCGATATTGATCTTTTACCTGACTATTCTTCGTCACAAATTAATTCCACGATAAGATATATCTCTGTGGAGCGGATCGAGCATCAACGTAGTCGGAATCGAGGATTAACTTGCTACGTTCGTCTGCTGTGGGCCCCGGGACTCGTTCGGGAAAAAACGTCACGCTCGCGCGCACGGACACATATAGCCACTGACTGCGCAGGACATTGCAGGTGCGATCATACCAGCACTAATGCAACGGATCCCATCAGAACTCTCCAGTTAAGCGTGCTTGGGCGAGAGTCGTACTAGGATGGGTGACCTCCTGGGAAGTCCTCGTGTTGCACCTCTTTTTTTTCACTTTTTTCCTCAACCGAAGCGGTATTTTGCGACGAGGACGAGGGAACCGAAATCCAGCACCAGCACTTACTTTCAATCACAACCGACCCGATATTGATCATTTACCTGACTATTCTTCGTCATAAATTAATTCCACGATAAGATATATCTGTGAAGCGGATCGAGCATCAACGTAGTCAGAATCGAGGATTAACTTGCTACGTTCGTCTGCTGTGGGCCCCGGGACTCGTTCGGGAAAAAACGGTACGCTCGCGCGCACGGACACATATAGCCACTAACTGCGCAAGACATTGCAGGTGCGATCATACCAGCACTAATGCACCGGATCCCGTCAGAACTCCGCAGTTAAGCGTGCTTGGGCGAGAGTAGTACTAGGATGGGTCACCTCCTGGGAAGTCCTCGTGTTGCACCTCTTTTTTTTCACTTTTTTCCTCAACCGAAGCGGTATTTTGCGACGAGGACGAGGGAACTGAAATCCAGCACCAGCACTTACTTTCAATCACAACCGACCCGATGTTGATCTTTTACCTGACTATTCTTCGTCACAAATTAATTCCACGATAAGATATATCTCTGTGGAGCGGATCGAGCATCAACGTAGTCGGAATCGAGGATTAACTTGCTACGTTCGTCTGCTGTGGGCCCCGGGACTCGTTCGGGAAAAAACGGTACGCTCGCGCGCACGGACACATATAGCCACTGACTGCGCAAGACATTGCAGGTGCGATCATACCAGCACTAATGCACCGGATCCCATCAGAACTCCGCAGTTAAGCGTGCTTGGGCGAGAGTAGTACTAGGATGGGTGACCTCCTGGGAAGTCCTCGTGTTCCACCTCTTTTTTTTCCACTTTTTTCCTCAACCGAAGCGGTATTTTGCGACGAGGACGAGGGAACTGAAATCCAGCACCAGCACTTACTTTCAATCACAACCGACCCGATATTGATCTTTTACCTGACTATTCTTCGTCACAAATTAATTCCACGATAAGATATATCTCTGTGGAGCGGATCGAGCATCAACGTAGTCGGAATCGAGGATTAACTTGCTACGTTCGTCTGCTGTGGGCCCCGGGACTCGTTCGGGAAAAAACGTTACGCTCGTGCGCACGGACACATATAGCCACTGACTGCGCAGGACATTGCAGGTGCGATCATACCAGCACTAATGCACCGGATCCCATCAGAACTCCGCAGTTAAGCGCGCTTGGGCGAGAGTAGTACTAGGACGGGTGACCTCCTGGGAAGTCCTCGTGTTGCACCTCTTTTTTTTCACTTTTTTCCTCAACCGAAGCGGTATTTTGCGACGAGGACGAGGGAACTGAAATCCAGCACCAGCACTTACTTTCAATCACAACCGACCCGATATTGATCTTTTACCTGACTATTCTTCGTCACAAATTAATTCCACGATAAGATATATCTCTGTGGAGCGGATCGAGCATCAACGTAGTCAGAATCGAGGATTAACTTGCTACGTTCGTCTGCTGTGGGCCCCGGGACTCGTTCGGGAAAAAACGGTACGCTCGCACGCACGGACACATATAGCCACTGACTGCGCAAGACATTGCAGGTGCGATCATACCAGCACTAATGCACCGGATCCCATCCGAACTCCGCAGTTAAGCGTGCTTGGGCGAGAGTAGTACTAGGATGGGTGACCTCCTGGGAAGTCCTCGTGTTGCACCTCTTTTTTTTCACTTTTTTCCTCAACCAAAGCGGTATTTTGCGACGAGGACGAGGGAACTGAAATCCAGCACCAGCACTTACTTTCAATCACAACCGACCCGATATTGATCTTTTACCTGACTATTCTTCGTCACAAATTAATTCCACGATAAGATATATCTCTGTGGAGCGGATCGAGCATCAACGTAGTCGGAATCGAGGATTAACTTGCTACGTTCGTCTGCTGTGGGCCCCGGGACTCGTTCGGGAAAAAACGGTACGCTCGCGCGCACGGACACATATAGCCACTGACTGCGCAAGACATTCCAGGTGCGATCATACCAGCACTAATGCACCGGATCCCATCCGAACTCCGCAGTTAAGCGTGCTTGGGCGAGAGTAGTACTAGGATGGGTGACCTCCTGGGAAGTCCTCGTGTTGCACCTCTTTTTTTTCACTTTTTTCCTCAACCGAAGCGGTATTTTGCGACGAGGACGAGGGAACTGAAATCCAGCACCAGCACTTACTTTCAATCACAACCGACCCGATATTGATCTTTTACCTGACTATTCTTCGTCACAAATTAATTCCACGATAAGATATATCTCTGTGGAGCGGATCGAGCATCAACGTAGTCGGAATCGAGGATTAACTTGCTACGTTCGTCTGCTGTGGGCCCCGGGACTCGTTCGGGAAAAAACGGGACGCTCGTGCGCACGGACACATATAGCCACTGACTGCGCAGGACATTGCAGGTGCGATCATACCAGCACTAATGCACCGGATCCCATCAGAACTCCGCAGTTAAGCGCGCTTGGGCGAGAGTAGTACTAGGACGGGTGACCTCCTGGGAAGTCCTCGTGTTGCACCTTTTTTTTTTCACTTTTTTCCTCAACCGAAGCGGTATTTTGCGACGAGGACGAGGGAACTGAAATCCAGCACCAGCACTTACTTTCAATCACAACCGACCCGATATTGATCTTTTACCTGACTATTCTTCGTCACAAATTAATTCCACGATAAGATATATCTCTGTGGAGCGGATCGAGCATCAACGTAGTCGGAATCGAGGATTAACTTGCTACGTTCGTCTGCTGTGGGCCCCGGGACTCGTTCGGGAAAAAATGGTACGCTCGCGCGCACGGACGCATATAGCCACTGACTGCGCAAGACATTGCAGGTGCGATCATACCAGCACTAATGCACCGGATCCCATCAGAACTCCGCAGTTAAGCGTGCTTGGGCGAGAGTAGTACTAGGATGGGTGACCTCCTGGGAAGTCCTCGTGTTGCACCTCTTTTCTTTCCACTTTTTTCCTCAACCGAAGCGGTATTTTGCGACGAGGACGAGGGAACTGAAATCCAGCACCAGCACTTACTTTCAATCACAACCGACCCGATATTGATCTTTTACCTGACTATTCTTCGTCACAAATTAATTCCACGATAAGATATATCTCTGTGGAGCGGATCGAGCATCAACGTAGTCGGAATCGAGGATTAACTTGCTACGTTCGTCTGCTGTGGGCCCCGGGACTCGTTCGGGAAAAAACGTCACGCTCGCGCGCACGGACACATATAGCCACTGACTGCGCAGGACATTGCAGGTGCGATCATACCAGCACTAATGCATCGGATCCCATCAGAACTCTCCAGTTAAGCGTGCTTGGGCGAGAGTCGTACTAGGATGGGTGACCTCCTGGGAAGTCCTCGTGTTGCACCTCTTTTTTTTCACTTTTTTCCTCAACCGAAGCGGTATTTTGCGACGAGGACGAGGGAACCGAAATCCAGCACCAGCACTTACTTTCAATCACAACCGACCCGATATTGATCATTTACCTGACTATTCTTCGTCATAAATTAATTCCACGATAAGATATATCTGTGAAGCGGATCGAGCATCAACGTAGTCAGAATCGAGGATTAACTTGCTACGTTCGTCTGCTGTGGGCCCCGGGACTCGTTCGGGAAAAAACGGTACGCTCGCGCGCACGGACACATATAGCCACTAACTGCGCAAGACATTGCAGGTGCGATCATACCAGCACTAATGCACCGGATCCCGTCAGAACTCCGCAGTTAAGCGTGCTTGGGCGAGAGTAGTACTAGGATGGGTCACCTCCTGGGAAGTCCTCGTGTTGCACCTCTTTTTTTTCACTTTTTTCCTCAACCGAAGCGGTATTTTGCGACGAGGACGAGGGAACTGAAATCCAGCACCAGCACTTACTTTCAATCACAACCGACCCGATATTGATCTTTTACCTGACTATTCTTCGTCACAAATTAATTCCACGATAAGATATATCTCTGTGGAGCGGATCGAGCATCAACGTAGTCGGAATCGAGGATTAACTTGCTACGTTCGTCTGCTGTGGGCCCCGGGACTCGTTCGGGAAAAAACGGTACGCTCGCGCGCACGGACACATATAGCCACTGACTGCGCAAGACATTGCAGGTGCGATCATACCAGCACTAATGCACCGGATCCCATCAGAACTCCGCAGTTAAGCGTGCTTGGGCGAGAGTAGTACTAGGATGGGTGACCTCCTGGGAAGTCCTCGTGTTCCACCTCTTTTTTTTCCACTTTTTTCCTCAACCGAAGCGGTATTTTGCGACGAGGACGAGGGAACTGAAATCCAGCACCAGCACTTACTTTCAATCACAACCGACCCGATATTGATCTTTTACCTGACTATTCTTCGTCACAAATTAATTCCACGATAAGATATATCTCTGTGGAGCGGATCGAGCATCAACGTAGTCGGAATCGAGGATTAACTTGCTACGTTCGTCTGCTGTGGGCCCCGGGACTCGTTCGGGAAAAAACGTTACGCTCGTGCGCACGGACACATATAGCCACTGACTGCGCAGGACATTGCAGGTGCGATCATACCAGCACTAATGCACCGGATCCCATCAGAACTCCGCAGTTAAGCGCGCTTGGGCGAGAGTAGTACTAGGACGGGTGACCTCCTGGGAAGTCCTCGTGTTGCACCTCTTTTTTTTCACTTTTTTCCTCAACCGAAGCGGTATTTTGCGACGAGGACGAGGGAACTGAAATCCAGCACCAGCACTTACTTTCAATCACAACCGACCTGATATTGATCTTTTACCTGACTATTCTTCGTCACAAATTAATTCCACGATAAGATATATCTCTGTGGAGCGGATCGAGCATCAACGTAGTCAGAATCGAGGATTAACTTGCTACGTTCGTCTGCTGTGGGCCCCGGGACTCGTTCGGGAAAAAACGGTACGCTCGCACGCACGGACACATATAGCCACTGACTGCGCAAGACATTGCAGGTGCGATCATACCAGCACTAATGCACCGGATCCCATCCGAACTCCGCAGTTAAGCGTGCTTGGGCGAGAGTAGTACTAGGATGGGTGACCTCCTGGGAAGTCCTCGTGTTGCACCTCTTTTTTTTCACTTTTTTCCTCAACCAAAGCGGTATTTTGCGACGAGGACGAGGGAACTGAAATCCAGCACCAGCACTTACTTTCAATCACAACCGACCCGATATTGATCTTTTACCTGACTATTCTTCGTCACAAATTAATTCCACGATAAGATATATCTCTGTGGAGCGGATCGAGCATCAACGTAGTCGGAATCGAGGATTAACTTGCTACGTTCGTCTGCTGTGGGCCCCGGGACTCGTTCGGGAAAAAACGGGACGCTCGCGCGCACGGACACATATAGCCACTGACTGCGCAGGACATTGCAGGTGCAATCATACCAGCACTAATGCACCGGATCCCATCAGAACTCCGCAGTTAAGCGTGCTTGGGGGAGAGTAGTACTAGGATGGGTGACCTCCTGGGAAGTCCTCGTGTTGCACCTCCTTTTTTTCACTTTTTTCCTCAACCGAAGCGGTATTTTGCGACGAGGACGAGGGAACTGAAATCCAGCACCAGCACTTACTTTCAATCACAACCGACCCGATATTGATCATTTACCTGGCTATTCTTCGTCATAAATTAATTCCACGATAAGATATATCTCTGTGAAGCGGATCGAGCATCAACGTAGTCGGAATCGAGGATTAACTTGCTACGTTCGTCTGCTGTGGGCCCCGGGACTCGTTCGGGAAAAAACGTTACGCTCGTGCGCACGGACACATATAGCCACTGACTGCGCAGGACATTGCAGGTGCGATCATACCAGCACTAATGCACCGGATCCCATCAGAACTCCGCAGTTAAGCGCGCTTGGGCGAGAGTAGTACTAGGACGGGTGACCTCCTGGGAAGTCCTCGTGTTGCACCTCTTTTTTTTCACTTTTTTCCTCAACCGAAGCGGTATTTTGCGACGAGGACGAGGGAACTGAAATCCAGCACCAGCACTTACTTTCAATCACAACCGACCCGATATTGATCTTTTACCTGACTATTCTTCGTCACAAATTAATTCCACGATAAGATATATCTCTGTGGAGCGGATCGAGCATCAACGTAGTCGGAATCGAGGATTAACTTGCTATGTTCGTCTGCTGTGGGCCCCGGGACTCGTTCGGGAAAAAACGGTACGCTCGCGCGCACGGACACATATAGCCACTGACTGCGCAAGACATTCCAGGTGCGATCATACCAGCACTAATGCACCGGATCCCATCCGAACTCCGCAGTTAAGCGTGCTTGGGCGAGAGTAGTACTAGGATGGGTGACCTCCTGGGAAGTCCTCGTGTTGCACCTCTTTTTTTTCACTTTTTTCCTCAACCGAAGCGGTATTTTGCGACGAGGACGAGGGAACTGAAATCCAGCACCAGCACTTACTTTCAATCACAACCGACCCGATATTGATCTTTTACCTGACTATTCTTCGTCACAAATTAATTCCACGATAAGATATATCTCTGTGGAGCGGATCGAGCATCAACGTAGTCGGAATCGAGGATTAACTTGCTACGTTCGTCTGCTGTGGGCCCCGGGACTCGTTCGGGAAAAAACGGGACGCTCGCGCGCACGGACACATATAGCCACTGACTGCGCAAGACATTGCAGGTGCGATCATACCAGTACTAATGCATCGGATCCCATCAGAACTCCGCAGTTAAGCGTGCTTGGGCGAGAGTAGTACTAGGATGGGTGACCTCCTGGGAAGTCCTCGTGTTGCACCTCTTTTTTTTCACTTTTTTCCTCAACCGAAGCGGTATTTTGCGACGAGGACGAGGGAACTGAAATCCAGCACCAGCACTTACTTTCAATCACAACCGACCCGATATTGATCTTTTACCTGACTATTCTTCGTCACAAATTAATTCCACGATAAGATATATCTCTGTGAAGCGGATCGAGCATCAACGTAGTCGGAATCGAGGATTAACTTGCTACGTTCGTCTGCTGTGGGCCCCGGGACTCGTTCGGGAAAAAACGGTACGCTCGCGCGCACGGACACATATAGCCACTGACTGCGCAAGACATTCCAGGTGCGATCATACCAGCACTAATGCACCGGATCCCATCCGAACTCCGCAGTTAAGCGCGCTTGGGCGAGAGTAGTACTAGGACGGGTGACCTCCTGGGAAGTCCTCGTGTTGCACCTCTTTTTTTTCACTTTTTTCCTCAACCGAAGCGGTATTTTGTGACGAGGACGAGGGAACTGAAATCCAGCACCAGCACTTACTTTCAATCACAACCGACCCGATATTGATCTTTTACCTGACTATTCTTCGTCACAAATTAATTCCACGATAAGATATATCTCTGTGGAGCGGATCGAGCATCAACGTAGTCGGAATCGAGGATTAACTTGCTACGTTCGTCTGCTGTGGGCCCCGGGACTCGTTCGGGAAAAAACGGGACGCTCGCGCGCACGGACACATATAGCCACTGACTGCGCAAGACATTGCAGGTGCGATCATACCAGTACTAATGCATCGGATCCCATCAGAACTCCGCAGTTAAGCGTGCTTGGGCGAGAGTAGTACTAGGATGGGTGACCTCCTGGGAAGTCCTCGTGTTGCACCTCTTTTTTTTCACTTTTTTCCTCAACCGAAGCGGTATTTTGCGACGAGGACGAGGGAACTGAAATCCAGCACCAGCACTTACTTTCAATCACAACCGACCCGATATTGATCTTTTACCTGACTATTCTTCGTCACAAATTAGTTCCACGATAAGATATATCTCTGTGAAGCGGATCGAGCATCAACGTAGTCGGAATCGAGGATTAACTTGCTACGTTCGTCTGCTGTGGGCCCCGGGACTCGTTCGGGAAAAAACGGTACGCTCGCGCGCACGGACACATATAGCCACTGACTGCGCAAGACATTCCAGGTGCGATCATACCAGCACTAATGCACCGGATCCCATCCGAACTCCGCAGTTAAGCGCGCTTGGGCGAGAGTAGTACTAGGACGGGTGACCTCCTGGGAAGTCCTCGTGTTGCACCTCTTTTTTTTCACTTTTTTCCTCAACCGAAGCGGTATTTTGTGACGAGGACGAGGGAACTGAAATCCAGCACCAGCACTTACTTTCAATCACAACCGACCCGATATTGATCTTTTACCTGACTATTCTTCGTCACAAATTAATTCCACGATAAGATATATCTCTGTGGAGCGGATCGAGCATCAACGTAGTCGGAATCGAGGATTAACTTGCTACGTTCGTCTGCTGTGGGCCCCGGGACTCGTTCGGGAAAAAACGGGACGCTCGCGCGCACGGACACATATAGCCACTGACTGCGCAAGACATTGCAGGTGCGATCATACCAGTACTAATGCACCGGATCCCATCAGAACTCCGCAGTTAAGCGTGCTTGGGCGAGAGTAGTACTAGGATGGGTGACCTCCTGGGAAGTCCTCGTGTTGCACCTCTTTTTTTTCACTTTTTTCCTCAACCGAAGCGGTATTTTGCGACGAGGACGAGGGAACTGAAATCCAGCACCAGCACTTACTTTCAATCACAACCGACCCGATATTGATCTTTTACCTGACTATTCTTCGTCACAAATTAATTCCACGATAAGATATATCTCTATGGAGCGGATCGAGCATCAACGTAGTCGGAATCGAGGATTAACTTGCTACGTTCGTCTGCTGTGGGCCCCGGGACTCGTTCGGGAAAAAAGGTTATGCTCGCGCGCACGGACACATATAGCCACTGACTGCGCAGGACATTGCAGGTGCGATCATACCAGCACTAATGCACCGGATCCCATCAGAAATCCGCAGTTAAGCGCGCTTGGGCGAGAGTAGTACTAGGATGGGTGACCTCCTGGGAAGTCCTCGTGTTGTACCTCTTTTTTTTCACTTTTTTCCTCAACCGAAGCGGTATTTTGCGACGAGGACGAGGGAACTGAAATGCAGCACCAGCACTTACTTTCAATCACAACCGACCCGATATTGATCTTTTACCTGACTATTCTTCGTCACAAATTAATTCCACGATAAGATATATCTCTGTGGAGCGGATCGAGCATCAACGTAGTCGGAATCGAGGATAAACTTGCTACGTTCGTCTGCTGTGGGCCCCGGGACTCGTTCGGGAAAAAACGTTACGCTCGTGCGCACGGACACATATAGCCACTGACTGCGCAGGACATTGCAGGTGCGATCATACCAGCACTAATGCACCGGATCCCATCAGAACTCCGCAGTTAAGCGCGCTTGGGCGAGAGTAGTACTAGGACGGGTGACCTCCTGGGAAGTCCTCGTGTTGCACCTCTTTTTTTTCACTTTTTTCCTCAACCGAAGCGGTATTTTGCGACGAGGACGAGGGAACTGAAATCCAGCACCAGCACTTACTTTCAATCACAACCGACCCGATATTGATCTTTTACCTGACTATTCTTCGTCACAAATTAGTTCCACGATAAGATATATCTCTGTGAAGCGGATCGAGCATCAACGTAGTCGGAATCGAGGATTAACTTGCTACGTTCGTCTGCTGTGGGCCCCGGGACTCGTTCGGGAAAAAACGGTACGCTCGCGCGCACGGACACATATAGCCACTGACTGCGCAAGACATTCCAGGTGCGATCATACCAGCACTAATGCACCGGATCCCATCAGAACTCCGCAGTTAAGCGTGCTTGGGCGAGAGTAGTACTAGGATGGGTGACCTCCTGGGAAGTCCTCGTGTTGCACCTCTTTTTTTTCACTTTTTTCCTCAACCAAAGCGGTATTTTGCGACGAGGACGAGGGAACTGAAATCCAGCACCAGCACTTACTTTCAATCACAACCGACCTGATATTGATCTTTTACCTGACTATTCTTCGTCACAAATTAATTCCACGATAAGATATATCTCTGTGGAGCGGATCGAGCATCAACGTAGTCGGAATCGAGGATTAACTTGCTACGTTCGTCTGCTGTGGGCCCCGGGACTCGTTCGGGAAAAAACGGGACGCTCGCGCGCACGGACACATATAGCCACTGACTGCGCAAGACATTGCAGGTGCGATCATACCAGTACTAATGCACCGGATCCCATCAGAACTCCGCAGTTAAGCGTGCTTGGGCGAGAGTAGTACTAGGATGGGTGACCTCCTGGGAAGTCCTCGTGTTGCACCTCTTTTTTTTCACTTTTTTCCTCAACCGAAGCGGTATTTTGCGACGAGGACGAGGGAACTGAAATCCAGCACCAGCACTTACTTTCAATCACAACCGACCCGATATTGATCTTTTACCTGACTATTCTTCGTCACAAATTAATTCCACGATAAGATATATCTCTATGGAGCGGATCGAGCATCAACGTAGTCGGAATCGAGGATTAACTTGCTACGTTCGTCTGCTGTGGGCCCCGGGACTCGTTCGGGAAAAAAGGTTATGCTCGCGCGCACGGACACATATAGCCACTGACTGCGCAGGACATTGCAGGTGCGATCATACCAGCACTAATGCACCGGATCCCATCAGAAATCCGCAGTTAAGCGCGCTTGGGCGAGAGTAGTACTAGGATGGGTGACCTCCTGGGAAGTCCTCGTGTTGTACCTCTTTTTTTTCACTTTTTTCCTCAACCGAAGCGGTATTTTGCGACGAGGACGAGGGAACTGA
This sequence comes from Psophocarpus tetragonolobus, assembly GCA_037954015.1. NCBI lineage: Eukaryota > Viridiplantae > Streptophyta > Magnoliopsida > Fabales > Fabaceae > Psophocarpus > Psophocarpus tetragonolobus. Next base: position 24,703,996 of record CM075695.1, on the reverse strand, counting down.
AATGCAGCACCAGCACTTACTTTCAATCACAACCGACCCGATATTGATCTTTTACCTGACTATTCTTCGTCACAAATTAATTCCACGATAAGATATATCTCTGTGGAGCGGATCGAGCATCAACGTAGTCGGAATCGAGGATAAACTTGCTACGTTCGTCTGCTGTGGGCCCCGGGACTCGTTCGGGAAAAAACGTTACGCTCGTGCGCACGGACACATATAGCCACTGACTGCGCAGGACATTGCAGGTGCGATCATACCAGCACTAATGCACCGGATCCCATCAGAACTCCGCAGTTAAGCGCGCTTGGGCGAGAGTAGTACTAGGACGGGTGACCTCCTGGGAAGTCCTCGTGTTGCACCTCTTTTTTTTCACTTTTTTCCTCAACCGAAGCGGTATTTTGCGACGAGGACGAGGGAACTGAAATCCAGCACCAGCACTTACTTTCAATCACAACCGACCCGATATTGATCTTTTACCTGACTATTCTTCGTCATAAATTAATTCCACGATAAGATATATCTCTGTGAAGCGGATCGAGCATCAACGTAGTCGGAATCGAGGATTAACTTGCTACGTTCGTCTGCTGTGGGCCCCGGGACTCGTTCGGGAAAAAACAGTACGCTCGCGCGCACGGACACATATAGCCACTGACTGCGCAAGACATTGCAGGTGCGATCATACCAGCACTAATGCACCGGATCCCATCAGAACTCCGCAGTTAAGCGCGCTTGGGCGAGAGTAGTACTAGGATGGGTGACCTCCTGGGAAGTCCTCGTGTTGCACCTCTTTTTTTTCCACTTTTTTCCTCAACCGAAGCGGTATTTTGCGACGAGGACGAGGGAACAGAAATCCAGCACCAGCACTTACTTTCAATCACAACCGACCCGATATTGATATTTTACCTGACTATTCTTCGTCACAAATTAATTCCACGATAAGATATATCTCTGTGAAGCGGATCGAGCATCAACGTAGTCGGAATCGAGGATTAACTTGCTACGTTCGTCTGCTGTGGGCCCCGGGACTCGTTCGGGAAAAAACGGTACGCTCGCGCGCACGGACACATATAGCCACTGACTGCGCAAGACATTGCAGGTGCGATCATACCAGCACTAATGCACCGGATCCCATCAGAACTCCGCAGTTAAGCGTGCTTGGGCGAGAGTAGTACTAGGATGGGTGACCTCCTGGGAAGTCCTCGTGTTGCACCTCTTTTTTTTCACTTTTTTCCTCAACCAAAGCGGTATTTTGCGACGAGGACGAGGGAACTGAAATCCAGCACCAGCACTTACTTTCAATCACAACCGACCTGATATTGATCTTTTACCTGACTATTCTTCGTCACAAATTAATTCCACGATAAGATATATCTCTGTGGAGCGGATCGAGCATCAACGTAGTCGGAATCGAGGATTAACTTGCTACGTTCGTCTGCTGTGGGCCCCGGGACTCGTTCGGGAAAAAACGTTATGCTCGCGCGCACGGACACATATAGCCACTGACTGCGCAGGACATTGCAGGTGCGATCATACCAGCACTAATGCACCGGATCCCATCAGAACTCTGCAGTTAAGCGTGCTTGGGCGAGAGTAGTACTAGGATGGGTGACCTCCTGGGAAGTCCTCGTGTTGCACCTCTTTTTTTTCACTTTTTTCCTCAACCGAAGCGGTATTTTGCGACGAGGACGAGGGAACTGAAATCCAGCACCAGCACTTACTTTCAATCACAACCGACCCGATATTGATCTTTTACCTGACTATTCTTCGTCACAAATTAATTCCATGATAAGATATATCTCTGTGGAGCGGATCGAGCATCAACGTAGTCGGAATCGAGGATTAACTTGCTACGTTCGTCTGCTGTGGGCCCCGGGACTCGTTCGGGAAAAAACGTTATGCTCGCGCGCACGGACACATATAGCCACTGACTGCGCAGGACATTGCAGGTGCGATCATACCAGCACTAATGCACCGGATCCCATCAGAACTCCGCAGTTAAGCGTGCTTGGGCGAGAGTAGTACTAGGATGGGTGACCTCCTGGGAAGTCCTATGTTGTACCTCTTTTTTTTCACTTTTTTCCTCAACCGAAGCGGTATTTTGCGACGAGGACGAGGGAACTGAAATCCAGCACCAGCACTTACTTTCAATCACAACCGACCCGATATTGATCTTTTACCTGACTATTCTTCGTCACAAATTAATTCCACGATAAGATATATCTCTGTGGAGCGGATCGAGCATCAACGTAGTCGGAATCGAGGATTAACTTGCTACGATCGTCTGCTGTGGGCCCCGGGACTCGTTCGGGAAAAAACGGTACGCTCGCGCGCACGGACACATATAGCCACTGACTGCGCAAGACATTGCAGGTGCGATCATACCAGCACTAATGCACCGGATCCCATCAGAACTCCGCAGTTAAGCGTGCTTGGGCGAGAGTAGTACTAGGATGGGTGACCTCCTGGGATGTCCTCGTGTTGCACCTCTTTTTTTTCCACTTTTTTCCTCAACCGAAGCGGTATTTTGCGACGAGGACGAGGGAACTGAAATCCAGCACCAGCACTTACTTTCAATCACAACCGACCCGATATTGATCTTTTACCTGACTATTCTTCGTCACAAATTAATTCCACGATAAGATATATCTCTGTGAAGCGGATCGAGCATCAACGTAGTCGGAATCGAGGATTAACTTGCTATGTTCGTCTGCTGTGGGCCCCGGGACTCGTTCGGGAAAAAACGGTACGCTCGCGCGCACGGACACATATAGCCACTGACTGCGCATGACATTGCAGGTGCGATCATACCAGCACTAATGCACCGGATCCCATCAGAACTCCGCAGTTAAGCGTGCTTGGGCGAGAGTAGTACTAGGATGGGTGACCTCCTGGGAAGTCCTCGTGTTGCACCTCTTTTTTTTCACTTTTTTCCTCAACCGAAGCGGTATTTTGCGACGAGGACGAGGGAACTGAAATCCAGCACCAGCACTTACTTTCAATCACAACCGACCTGATATTGATCTTTTACCTGACTATTCTTCGTCACAAATTAATTCCACGATAAGATATATCTCTGTGGAGCGGATCGAGCATCAACGTAGTCGGAATCGAGGATTAACTTGCTACGTTCGTCTGCTGTGGGCCCCGGGACTCGTTCGGGAAAAAACGGTACGCTCGCGCGCACGGACACATATAGCCACTGACTGCGCATGACATTGCAGGTGCGATCATACCAGCACTAATGCACCGGATCCCATCAGAACTCCGTAGTTAAGCGCGCTTGGGCGAGAGTAGTACTAGGATGGGTGACCTCCTGGGAAGTCCTCGTGTTGTACCTCTTTTTTTTCACTTTTTTCCTCAACCGAAGCGGTATTTTGCGACGAGGACGAGGGAACTGAAATGCAGCACCAGCACTTACTTTCAATCACAACCGACGCGATATTGATCTTTTACCTGACTATTCTTCGTCACAAATTAATTCCACGATAAGATATATCTCTGTGGAGCGGATCGAGCATCAACGTAGTCGGAATCGAGGATTAACTTGCTACGTTCGTCTGCTGTGGGCCCCGGGACTCGTTCGGGAAAAAACATTACGCTCGTGCGCACGGACACATATAGCCACTGACTGCGCAGGACATTGCAGGTGCGATCATACCAGCACTAATGCACCGGATCCCATCAGAACTCCGCAGTTAAGCGCGCTTGGGCGAGAGTAGTACTAGGATGGGTGACCTCCTGGGAAGTCCTCGTGTTGCACCTCTTTTTTTTCCACTTTTTTCCTCAACCGAAGCGGTATTTTGCGACGAGGACGAGGGAACTGAAATCCAGCACCAGCACTTACTTTCAATCACAACCGACCCGATATTGATCTTTTACCTGACTATTCTTCGTCACAAATTAATTCCACGATAAGATATATCTCTGTGGAGCGGATCGAGCATCAACGTAGTCGGAATCGAGGATTAACTTGCTACGTTCGTCTGCTGTGGGCCCCGGGACTCGTTCGGGAAAAAACGTTACGCTCGTGCGCACGGACACATATAGCCACTGACTGCGCAGGACATTGCAGGTGCGATCATACCAGCACTAATGCACCGGATCCCATCAGAACTCCGCAGTTAAGCGCGCTTGGGCGAGAGTAGTACTAGGACGGGTGACCTCCTGGGAAGTCCTCGTGTTGCACCTCTTTTTTTTCACTTTTTTCCTCAACCGAAGCGGTATTTTGCGACGAGGACGAGGGAACTGAAATCCAGCACCAGCACTTACTTTCAATCACAACCGACCCGATATTGATCTTTTACCTGACTATTCTTCGTCACAAATTAATTCCACGATAAGATATATCTCTATGGAGCGGATCGAGCATCAACGTAGTGGGAATCGAGGATTAACTTGCTACGTTCGTCTGCTGTGGGCCCCGGGACTCGTTCGGGAAAAAACGTTATGCTCGCGCGCACGGACACATATAGCCACTGACTGCGCAGGACATTGCAGGTGCGATCATACCAGCACTAATGCACCGGATCCCATCAGAACTCCGTAGTTAAGCGCGCTTGGGCGAGAGTAGTACTAGGATGGGTGACCTCCTGGGAAGTCCTCGTGTTGTACCTCTTTTTTTTCACTTTTTTCCTCAACCGAAGCGGTATTTTGCGACGAGGACGAGGGAACTGAAATGCAGCACCAGCACTTACTTTCAATCACAACCGACCCGATATTGATCTTTTACCTGACTATTCTTCGTCACAAATTAATTCCACGATAAGATATATCTCTGTGGAGCGGATCGAGCATCAACGTAGTCGGAATCGAGGATTAACTTGCTACGTTCGTCTGCTGTGGGCCCCGGGACTCGTTCGGGAAAAAACGTTACGCTCGTGCGCACGGACACATATAGCCACTGACTGCGCAGGACATTGCAGGTGCGATCATACCAGCACTAATGCACCGGATCCCATCAGAACTCCGCAGTTAAGCGCGCTTGGGCGAGAGTAGTACTAGGATGGGTGACCTCCTGGGAAGTCCTCGTGTTGCACCTCTTTTTTTTCCACTTTTTTCCTCAACCGAAGCGGTATTTTGCGACGAGGACGAGGGAACTGAAATCCAGCACCAGCACTTACTTTCAATCACAACCGACCTGATATTGATCTTTTACCTGACTATTCTTCGTCACAAATTAATTCCACGATAAGATATATCTCTGTGGAGCGGATCGAGCATCAACGTAGTCGGAATCGAGGATTAACTTGCTACGTTCGTCTGCTGTGGGCCCCGGGACTCGTTCGGGAAAAAACGGTACGCTCGCGCGCACGGACACATATAGCCACTGACTGCGCATGACATTGCAGGTGCGATCATACCAGCACTAATGCACCGGATCCCATCAGAACTCCGTAGTTAAGCGCGCTTGGGCGAGAGTAGTACTAGGATGGGTGACCTCCTGGGAAGTCCTCGTGTTGTACCTCTTTTTTTTCACTTTTTTCCTCAACCGAAGCGGTATTTTGCGACGAGGACGAGGGAACTGAAATGCAGCACCAGCACTTACTTTCAATCACAACCGACGCGATATTGATCTTTTACCTGACTATTCTTCGTCACAAATTAATTCCACGATAAGATATATCTCTGTGGAGCGGATCGAGCATCAACGTAGTCGGAATCGAGGATTAACTTGCTACGTTCGTCTGCTGTGGGCCCCGGGACTCGTTCGGGAAAAAACATTACGCTCGTGCGCACGGACACATATAGCCACTGACTGCGCAGGACATTGCAGGTGCGATCATACCAGCACTAATGCACCGGATCCCATCAGAACTCCGCAGTTAAGCGCGCTTGGGCGAGAGTAGTACTAGGATGGGTGACCTCCTGGGAAGTCCTCGTGTTGCACCTCTTTTTTTTCCACTTTTTTCCTCAACCGAAGCGGTATTTTGCGACGAGGACGAGGGAACTGAAATCCAGCACCAGCACTTACTTTCAATCACAACCGACCCGATATTGATCTTTTACCTGACTATTCTTCGTCACAAATTAATTCCACGATAAGATATATCTCTGTGAAGCGGATCGAGCATCAACGTAGTCGGAATCGAGGATTAACTTGCTACGTTCGTCTGCTGTGGGCCCCGGGACTCGTTCGGGAAAAAACATTACGCTCGTGCGCACGGACACATATAGCCACTGACTGCGCAGGACATTGCAGGTGCGATCATACCAGCACTAATGCACCGGATCCCATCAGAACTCCGCAGTTAAGCGCGCTTGGGCGAGAGTAGTACTAGGATGGGTGACCTCCTGGGAAGTCCTCGTGTTGTACCTCTTTTTTTTCACTTTTTTCCTCAACCGAAGCTGTATTTTGCGACGAGGACGAGGGAACTGAAATCCAGCACCAGCACTTACTTTCAATCACAACCGACCCGATATTGATCTTTTACCTGACTATTCTTCGTCACAAATTAATTCCACGATAAGATATATCTCTGTGAAGCGGATCGAGCATCAACGTAGTCGGAATCGAGGATTAACTTGCTACGTTCGTCTGCTGTGGGCCCCGGGACTCGTTCGGGAAAAAAGGTTATGCTCGCGCACACGGACACATATAGCCACTGACTGCGCAGGACATTGCAGGTGCGATCATACCAGCACTAATGCACCGGATCCCATCAGAACTCCGCAGTTAAGCGCGCTTGGGCGAGAGTAGTACTAGGATGGGTGACCTCCTGGGAAGTCCTCGTGTTGTACCTCTTTTTTTTCACTTTTTTCCTCAACCGAAGCTGTATTTTGCGACGAGGACGAGGGAACTGAAATCCAGCACCAGCACTTACTTTCAATCACAACCGACCCGATATTGATCTTTTACCTGACTATTCTTCGTCACAAATTAATTCCACGATAAGATATATCTCTATGGAGCGGATCGAGCATCAACGTAGTGGGAATCGAGGATTAACTTGCTACGTTCGTCTGCTGTGGGCCCCGGGACTCGTTCGGGAAAAAACGTTATGCTCGCGCGCACGGACACATATAGACACTGACTGCGCAGGACATTGCAGGTGCGATCATACCAGCACTAATGCACCGGATCCCATCAGAACTCCGCAGTTAAGCGCGCTTGGGCGAGAGTAGTACTAGGATGGGTGACCTCCTGGGAAGTCCTCGTGTTGTACCTCTTTTTTTTCACTTTTTTCCTCAACCGAAGCTGTATTTTGCGACGAGGACGAGGGAACTGAAATCCAGCACCAGCACTTACTTTCAATCACAACCGACCCGATATTGATCTTTTACCTGACTATTCTTCGTCACAAATTAATTCCACGATAAGATATATCTCTGTGAAGCGGATCGAGCATCAACGTAGTCGGAATCGAGGATTAACTTGCTACGTTCGTCTGCTGTGGGCCCCGGGACTCGTTCGGGAAAAAAGGTTATGCTCGCGCACACGGACACATATAGCCACTGACTGCGCAGGACATTGCAGGTGCGATCATACCAGCACTAATGCACCGGATCCCATCAGAACTCCGCAGTTAAGCGCGCTTGGGCGAGAGTAGTACTAGGATGGGTGACCTCCTGGGAAGTCCTCGTGTTGTACCTCTTTTTTTTCACTTTTTTCCTCAACCGAAGCGGTATTTTGCGACGAGGACGAGGGAACTGAAATGCAGCACCAGCACTTACTTTCAATCACAACCGACCCGATATTGATCTTTTACCTGACTATTCTTCGTCACAAATTAATTCCACGATAAGATATATCTCTGTGGAGCGGATCGAGCATCAACGTAGTCGGAATCGAGGATTAACTTGCTACGTTCGTCTGCTGTGGGCCCCGGGACTCGTTCGGGAAAAAACGTTACGCTCGTGCGCACGGACACATATAGCCACTGACTGCGCAGGACATTGCAGGTGCGATCATACCAGCACTAATGCACCGGATCCCATCAGAACTCCGCAGTTAAGCGCGCTTGGGCGAGAGTAGTACTAGGATGGGTGACCTCCTGGGAAGTCCTCGTGTTGCACCTCTTTTTTTTCCACTTTTTTCCTCAACCGAAGCGGTATTTTGCGACGAGGACGAGGGAACTGAAATCCAGCACCAGCACTTACTTTCAATCACAACCGACCCGATATTGATCTTTTACCTGACTATTCTTCGTCACAAATTAATTCCACGATAAGATATATCTCTGTGGAGCGGATCGAGCATCAACGTAGTCGGAATCGAGGATTAACTTGCTACGTTCGTCTGCTGTGGGCCCCGGGACTCGTTCGGGAAAAAACGTTACGCTCGTGCGCACGGACACATATAGCCACTGACTGCGCAGGACATTGCAGGTGCGATCATACCAGCACTAATGCACCGGATCCCATCAGAACTCCGCAGTTAAGCGCGCTTGGGCGAGAGTAGTACTAGGACGGGTGACCTCCTGGGAAGTCCTCGTGTTGCACCTCTTTTTTTTCACTTTTTTCCTCAACCGAAGCGGTATTTTGCGACGAGGACGAGGGAACTGAAATCCAGCACCAGCACTTACTTTCAATCACAACCGACCCGATATTGATCTTTTACCTGACTATTCTTCGTCACAAATTAATTCCACGATAAGATATATCTCTGTGGAGCGGATCGGGCATCAACGTAGTCGGAATCGAGGATTAACTTGCTACGTTCGTCTGCTGTGGGCCCCGGGACTCGTTCGTGAAAAAATGGTACGCTCGCGCGCACGGACGCATATAGCCACTGACTGCGCAAGACATTGCAGGTGCGATCATACCAGCACTAATGCACCGGATCCCATCAGAACTCCGCAGTTAAGCGTGCTTGGGCCAGAGTAGTACTAGGATGGGTGACCTCCTGGGAAGTCCTCGTGTTGCACCTCTTTTCTTTCCACTTTTTTCCTCAACCGAAGCGGTATTTTGCGACGAGGACGAGGGAACTGAAATCCAGCACCAGCACTTACTTTCAATCACAACCGACCCGATATTGATCTTTTACCTGACTATTCTTCGTCACAAATTAATTCCACGATAAGATATATCTCTGTGGAGCGGATCGAGCATCAACGTAGTCGGAATCGAGGATTAACTTGCTACGTTCGTCTGCTGTGGGCCCCGGGACTCGTTCGGGAATAAACGTCACGCTCGCGCGCACGGACACATATAGCCACTGACTGCGCAGGACATTGCAGGTGCGATCATACCAGCACTAATGCATCGGATCCCATCAGAACTCTGCAGTTAAGCGTGCTTGGGCGAGAGTCGTACTAGGATGGGTGACCTCCTGGGAAGTCCTCGTGTTGCACCTCTTTTTTTTCACTTTTTTCCTCAACCGAAGCGGTATTTTGCGACGAGGACGAGGGAACTGAAATCCAGCACCAGCACTTACTTTCAATCACAACCGACCCGATATTGATCATTTACCTGACTATTCTTCGTCATAAATTAATTCCACGATAAGATATATCTGTGAAGCGGATCGAGCATCAACGTAGTCAGAATCGAGGATTAACTTGCTACGTTCGTCTGCTGTGGGCCCCGGGACTCGTTCGGGAAAAAACGGTACGCTCGCGCGCACGGACACATATAGCCACTGACTGCGCAAGACATTGCAGGTGCGATCATACCAGCACTAATGCACCGGATCCCATCAGAACTCCGCAGTTAAGCGTGCTTGGGCGAGAGTAGTACTAGGATGGGTCACCTCCTGGGAAGTCCTCGTGTTGCACCTCTTTTTTTTCACTTTTTTCCTCAACCGAAGCGGTATTTTGCGACGAGGACGAGGGAACTGAAATCCAGCACCAGCACTTACTTTCAATCACAACCGACCCGATATTGATCTTTTACCTGACTATTCTTCGTCACAAATTAATTCCACGATAAGATATATCTCTGTGGAGCGGATCGAGCATCAACGTAGTCGGAATCGAGGATTAACTTGCTACGTTCGTCTGCTGTGGGCCCCGGGACTCGTTCGGGAAAAAACGGTACGCTCGCGCGCACGGACACATATAGCCACTGACTGCGCAAGACATTGCAGGTGCGATCATACCAGCACTAATGCACCGGATCCCATCAGAACTCCGCAGTTAAGCGTGCTTGGGCGAGAGTAGTACTAGGATGGGTGACCTCCTGGGAAGTCCTCGTGTTCCACCTCTTTTTTTTCCACTTTTTTCCTCAACCGAAGCGGTATTTTGCGACGAGGACGAGGGAACTGAAATCCAGCACCAGCACTTACTTTCAATCACAACCGACCCGATATTGATCTTTTACCTGACTATTCTTCGTCACAAATTAATTCCACGATAAGATATATCTCTGTGGAGCGGATCGAGCATCAACGTAGTCGGAATCGAGGATTAACTTGCTACGTTCGTCTGCTGTGGGCCCCGGGACTCGTTCGGGAAAAAACGTTACGCTCGTGCGCACGGACACATATAGCCACTGACTGCGCAGGACATTGCAGGTGCGATCATACCAGCACTAATGCACCGGATCCCATCAGAACTCCGCAGTTAAGCGCGCTTGGGCGAGAGTAGTACTAGGACGGGTGACCTCCTGGGAAGTCCTCGTGTTGCACCTCTTTTTTTTCACTTTTTTCCTCAACCGAAGCGGTATTTTGCGACGAGGACGAGGGAACTGAAATCCAGCACCAGCACTTACTTTCAATCACAACCGACCCGATATTGATCTTTTACCTGACTATTCTTCATCACAAATTAATTCCACGATAAGATATATCTCTGTGGAGCGGATCGAGCATCAACGTAGTCGGAATCGAGGATTAACTTGCTACGTTCGTCTGCTGTGGGCCCCGGGACTCGTTCGGGAAAAAACGGTACGCTCGCACGCACGGACACATATAGCCACTGACTGCGCAAGACATTGCAGGCGCGATCATACCAGCACTAATGCACCGGATCCCATCCGAACTCCGCAGTTAAGCGTGCTTGGGCGAGAGTAGTACTAGGATGGGTGACCTCCTGGGAAGTCCTCGTGTTGCACCTCTTTTTTTTCACTTTTTTCCTCAACCGAAGCGGTATTTTGCGACGAGGACGAGGGAACTGAAATCCAGCACCAGCAGTTACTTTCAATCACAACCGACCCGATATTGATCTTTTACCTGACTATTCTTCGTCACAAATTAATTCCACGATAAGATATATCTCTGTGGAGCGGATCGAGCATCAACGTAGTCGGAATCGAGGATTAACTTGCTACGTTCGTCTGCTGTGGGCCCCGGGACTCGTTCGGGAAAAAACGTTATGCTCGCGCGCACGGACACATATAGCCACTGACTGCGCAGGACATTGCAGGTGCGATCATACCAGCACTAATGCACCGGATCCCATCAGAACTGCGCAGTGAAGCGTGCTTGGGCGAGAGTAGTACTAGGATGGGTGACCTCCTGGGAAGTCCTCGTGTTGCACCTCTTTTTTTTCACTTTTTTCCTCAACCGAAGCGGTATTTTGCGACGAGGACGAGGGAACTGAAATCCAGCACCAGCACTTACTTTCAATCACAACCGACCCGATATTGATCATTTACCTGACTATTCTTCGTCATAAATTAATTCCACGATAAGATATATCTCTGTGAAGCGGATCGAGCATCAACGTAGTCGGAATCGAGGATTAACTTGCTACGTTCGTCTGCTGTGGGCCCCGGGACTCGTTCGGGAAAAAACGTTACGCTCGCGCGCACGGACACATATAGCCACTGACTGCGCAAGACATTGCAGGTGCGATCATACCAGCACTAATGCACCGGATCCCATCAGAACTCCGCAGTTAAGCGCGCTTGGGCGAGAGTAGTACTAGGATGGGTGACCTCCTGGGAAGTCCTCGTGTTGCACCTCTTTTTTTTCCACTTTTTTCCTCAATCGAAGCGGTATTTTGCGACGAGGACGAGGGAACGGAAATCCAGCACCAGCACTTACTTTCAATCACAACCGACCCGATATTGATCTTTTACCTGACTATTCTTCGTCACAAATTAATTCCACGATAAGATATATCTCTGTGGAGCGGATCGAGCATCAACGTAGTCGGAATCGAGGATTAACTTGCTACGTTCGTCTGCTGTGGGCCCCGGGACTCGTTCGGGAAAAAACGTTACGCTCGTGCGCACGGACACATATAGCCACTGACTGCGCAGGACATTGCAGGTGCGATCATACCAGCACTAATGCACCGGATCCCATCAGAACTCCGCAGTTAAGCGCGCTTGGGTGAGAGTAGTACTAGGACGGGTGACCTCCTGGGAAGTCCTCGTGTTGCACCTCTTTTTTTTCACTTTTTTCCTCAACCGAAGCGGTATTTTGCGACGAGGACGAGGGAACTGAAATCCAGCACCAGCACTTACTTTCAATCACAACCGACCCGATATTGATCTTTTACCTGACTATTCTTCGTCACAAATTAATTCCACGATAAGATATATCTCTGTGGAGCGGATCGAGCATCAACGTAGTCGGAATCGAGGATTAACTTGCTATGTTCGTCTGCTGTGGGCCCCGGGACTCGTTCGGGAAAAAACGGTACGCTCGCGCGCACAGACACATATAGCCACTGACTGCGCAAGACATTGCAGGTGCGATCATACCAGCACTAATGCACCGGATCCCATCCGAACTCCGCAGTTAAGCGTGCTTGGGCGAGAGTAGTACTAGGATGGGTGATCTCCTGGGAAGTCCTCGTGTTGCACCTCTTTTTTTTCACTTTTTTCCTCAACCGAAGCGGTATTTTGCGACGAGGACGAGGGAACTGAAATCCAGCACCAGCACTTACTTTCAATCACAACCGACCCGATATTGATCTTTTACCTGACTATTCTTCGTCACAAATTAATTCCACGATAAGATATATCTCTGTGGAGCGGATCGAGCATCAACGTAGTCGGAATCGAGGATTAACTTGCTACGTTCGTCTGCTGTGGGCCCCGGGACTCGTTCGGGAAAAAACGGGACGCTCGCGCGCACGGACACATATAGCCACTGACTGCGCAAGACATTGCAGGTGCGATCATACCAGTACTAATGCACCGGATCCCATCAGAACTCCGCAGTTAAGCGTGCTTGGGCGAGAGTAGTACTAGGATGGGTGACCTCCTGGGAAGTCCTCGTGTTGCACCTCTTTTTTTTCACTTTTTTCCTCAACCGAAGCGGTATTTTGCGACGAGGACGAGGGAACTGAAATCCAGCACCAGCACTTACTTTCAATCACAACCGACCCGATATTGATCTTTTACCTGACTATTCTTCGTCACAAATTAATTCCACGATAAGATATATCTCTATGGAGCGGATCGAGCATCAACGTAGTGGGAATCGAGGATTAACTTGCTACGTTCGTCTGCTGTGGGCCCCGGGACTCGTTCGGGAAAAAACGTTATGCTCGCGCGCACGGACACATATAGCCACTGACTGCGCAGGACATTGCAGGTGCGATCATACCAGCACTAATGCACTGGATCCCATCAGAACTCCGCAGTTAAGCGTGCTTGGGCGAGAGTAGTACTAGGATGGGTGACCTCCTGGGAAGTCCTATGTTGTACCTCTTTTTTTTCACTTCTTTCCTCAACCGAAGCGCTATTTTGCGACGAGGACGAGGGAACTGAAATCCAGCACCAGCACTTACTTTCAATCACAACCGACCCGATATTGATCTTTTACCTGACTATTCTTCGTCACAAATTAATTCCACGATAAGATATATCTCTGTGGAGCGGATCGAGCATCAACGTAGTCGGAATCGAGGATTAACTTGCTATGTTCGTCTGCTGTGGGCCCCGGGACTCGTTCGGGAAAAAACGGTACGCTCGCGCGCACGGACACATATAGCCACTGACTGCGCAAGACATTGCAGGTGCGATCATACCAGCACTAATGCACCGGATCCCATCCGAACTCCGCAGTTAAGCGTGCTTGGGCGAGAGTAGTACTAGGATGGGTGATCTCCTGGGAAGTCCTCGTGTTGCACCTCTTTTTTTTCACTTTTTTCCTCAACCGAAGCGGTATTTTGCGACGAGGACGAGGGAACTGAAATCCAGCACCAGCACTTACTTTCAATCACAACCGACCCGATATTGATCTTTTACCTGACTATTCTTCGTCACAAATTAATTCCACGATAAGATATATCTCTGTGGAGCGGATCGAGCATCAACGTAGTCGGAATCGAGGATTAACTTGCTACGTTCGTCTGCTGTGGGCCCCGGGACTCGTTCGGGAAAAAACGGGACGCTCGCGCGCACGGACACATATAGCCACTGACTGCGCAAGACATTGCAGGTGCGATCATACCAGTACTAATGCACCGGATCCCATCAGAACTCCGCAGTTAAGCGTGCTTGGGCGAGAGTAGTACTAGGATGGGTGACCTCCTGGGAAGTCCTCGTGTTGCACCTCTTTTTTTTCACTTTTTTCCTCAACCGAAGCGGTATTTTGCGACGAGGACGAGGGAACTGAAATCCAGCACCAGCACTTACTTTCAATCACAACCGACCCGATATTGATCTTTTACCTGACTATTCTTCGTCACAAATTAATTCCACGATAAGATATATCTCTATGGAGCGGATCGAGCATCAACGTAGTGGGAATCGAGGATTAACTTGCTACGTTCGTCTGCTGTGGGCCCCGGGACTCGTTCGGGAAAAAACGTTATGCTCGCGCGCACGGACACATATAGCCACTGACTGCGCAGGACATTGCAGGTGCGATCATACCAGCACTAATGCACTGGATCCCATCAGAACTCCGCAGTTAAGCGTGCTTGGGCGAGAGTAGTACTAGGATGGGTGACCTCCTGGGAAGTCCTATGTTGTACCTCTTTTTTTTCACTTCTTTCCTCAACCGAAGCGCTATTTTGCGACGAGGACGAGGGAACTGAAATCCAGCACCAGCACTTACTTTCAATCACAACCGACCCGATATTGATCTTTTACCTGACTATTCTTCGTCACAAATTAATTCCACGATAAGATATATCTCTGTGGAGCGGATCGAGCATCAACGTAGTCGGAATCGAGGATTAACTTGCTACGTTCGTCTGCTGTGGGCCCCGGGACTCGTTCGGGAAAAAACGGTACGCTCGCGCGCACGGACACATATAGCCACTGACTGCGCAAGACATTGCAGGTGCGATCATACCAGCACTAATGCACCGGATCCCATTAGAACTCCGCAGTTAAGCGTGCTTGGGCGAGAGTAGTACTAGGATGGGTGACCTCCTGGGAAGTCCTCGTGTTGCACCTCTTTTTTTTCCACTTTTTTCCTCAACCGAAGCGGTATTTTGCGACGAGGACGAGGGAACTGAAATCCAGCACCAGCACTTACTTTCAATCACAACCGACCCGATATTGATCTTTTACCTGACTATTCTTCGTCATAAATTAATTCCACGATAAGATATATCTCTGTGAAGCGGATCGAGCATCAACGTAGTCGGAATCGAGGATTAACTTGCTACGTTCGTCTGCTGTGGGCCCCGGGACTCGTTCGGGAAAAAACGGTACGCTCACGCGCACGGACACATATAGCCACTGACTGCGCAAGACATTGCAGGTGCGATCATACCAGCACTAATGCACCGGATCCCATCAGAACTCCGCAGTTAAGCGTGCTTGGGCGCGAGTAGTACTAGGATGGGTGACCTCCTGGGAAGTCCTCGTGTTGCACCTCTTTTTTTTCCACTTTTTTCCTCAACCGAAGCGGTATTTTGCGACGAGGACGAGGGAACTGAAATCCAGCACCAGCACTTACTTTCAATCACAACCGACCCGATATTGATCTTTTACCTGACTATTCTTCGTCATAAATTAATTCCACGATAAGATATATCTCTGTGAAGCGGATCGAGCATCAACGTAGTCGGAATCGAGGATTAACTTGCTACGTTCGTCTGCTGTGGGCCCCGGGACTCGTTCGGGAAAAAACGGTACGCTCGCGCGCACGGACACATATAGCCACTGACTGCGCAGGACATTGCAGGTGCGATCATACCAGCACTAATGCACTGGATCCCATCAGAATTCCACAGTTAAGCGTGCTTGGGCGAGAGTAGTACTAGGATGGGTGACCTCCTGGGAAGTCCTCGTGTTGCACCTCGTTTTTTTCACTTTTTTCCTCAACCGAAGCGGTATTTTGCGACGAGGACGAGGGAACTGAAATCCAGCACCAGCACTTACTTTCAATCACAACCGACCCGATATTGATCTTTTACCTGACTATTCTTCGTCACAAATTAATTCCACGATAAGATATATCTCTTTGTAGCGGATCGAGCATCAACGTAGTCGGAATCGAGGATTAACTTGCTACGTTCGTCTGTTGTGGGCCCCGGGACTCGTTCGGGAAAAAACGTTACGCTCGCGCGCACGGACACATATAGCCACTGACTGCGCAGGACATTGCAGGTGCGATCATACCAGCACTAATGCACCGGATCCCATCAGAACTCCGCAGTTAAGCGTGCTTGGGCGAGAGTAGTACTAGGATGGGTGACCTCCTGGGAAGTCCTCGTGTTGTACCTCTTTTTTTTCACTTTTTTCCTCAACCGAAGCGGTATTTTGCGACGAGGACGAGGGAACTGAAATCCAGCACCAGCACCAGCACTTACTTTCAATCACAACCGACCCGATATTGATCTTTTACCTGACTATTCTTCGTCACAAATTAATTCCACGATAAGATATATCTTTGTGGAGCGGATCGAGCATCAACGTAGTCGGAATCGAGGATTAACTTGCTACGTTCGTCTGCTGTGGGCCCCGGGACTCGTTCGGGAAAAAACGGTACGCTCGCGCGCACGGACACATATAGCCACTGACTGCGCAAGACATTACAGGTGCGATCATACCAGCACTAATGCACCGGATCCCATCAGAACTCCGCAGTTAAGCGTGCTTGGGCGAGAGTAGTACTAGGATGGGTGACCTCCTGGGAAGTCCTTGTGTTGTACCTCTTCTTTTTCACTTTTTTCCTCAACCGAAGCGGTATTTTGCGACGAGGACGAGGGAACTGAAATCCAGCACCAGCACTTACTTTCAATCACAACCGACCCGATATTGATCTTTTACCTGACTATTCTTCGTCACAAATTAATTCCACGATAAGATATATCTCTGTGGAGCGGATCGAGCATCAACGTAGTCGGAATCGAGGATTAACTTGCTACGTTCGTCTGCTGTGGGCCCCGGGACTCGTTCGGGAAAAAACGGTACGCTCGCGCGCACGGACACATATAGCCACTGACTGCGCAAGACATTGAAGGTGCGATCATACCAGCACTAATGCACTGGATCCCATCAGAATTCCACAGTTAAGCGTGCTTGGGCGAGAGTAGTACTAGGATGGGTGACCTCCTGGGAAGTCCTCGTGTTGCACCTCGTTTTTTTCACTTTTTTCCTCAACCGAAGCGGTATTTTGCGACGAGGACGAGGGAACTGAAATCCAGCACCAGCACTTACTTTCAATCACAACCGACCCGATATTGATCTTTTACCTGACTATTCTTCGTCACAAATTAATTCCACGATAAGATATATCTCTTTTGAGCGGATCGAGCATCAACGTAGTCGGAATCGAGGATTAACTTGCTACGTTCGTCTGCTGTGGCCCCGGGACTCGTTCGGGAAAAAACGTTACGCTCGCGCGCACGGACACATATAGCCACTGACTGCGCAGGACATTGCAGGTGCGATCATACCAGCACTAATGCACCGGATCCCATCAGAACTCCGCAGTTAAGCGTGCTTGGGCGAGAGTAGTACTAGGATGGGTGACCTCCTGGGAAGTCCTCGTGTTGTACCTCTTTTTTTTCACTTTTTTCCTCAACCGAAGCGGTATTTTGCGACGAGGACGAGGGAACTGAAATCCAGCACCAGCACCAGCACTTACTTTCAATCACAACCGACCCGATATTGATCTTTTACCTGACTATTCTTCGTCACAAATTAATTCCACGATAAGATATATCTCTGTGGAGCGGATCGAGCATCAACGTAGTCGGAATCGAGGATTAACTTGCTACGTTCGTCTGCTGTGGGCCCCGGGACTCGTTCGGGAAAAAACGGTACGCTCGCGCGCACGGACACATATAGCCACTGACTGCGCAAGACATTGCAGGTGCGATCATACCAGCACTAATGCACCGGATCCCATCAGAACTCCGCAGTTAACCGTGCTTGGGCGAGAGTAGTACTAGGATGGGTGACCTCCTGGGAAGTCCTCGTGTTGCACCTCTTTTTTTTCTACTTTTTTCCTCAACCGAAGCGGTATTTTGCGACGAGGACGAGGGAACTGAAATCCAGCACCAGCACTTACTTTCAATCACAACCGACCCGATATTGATCTTTTACCTGACTATTCTTCGTCATAAATTAATTCCACGATAAGATATATCTCTGTGAAGCGGATCGAGCATCAACGTAGTCGGAATCGAGGATTAACTTGCTACGTTCGTCTGCTGTGGGCCCCGGGACTCGTTCGGGAAAAAACGGTACGCTCGCGCGCACGGACACATATAGCCACTGACTGCGCAAGACATTACAGGTGCGATCATACCAGCACTAATGCACCGGATCCCATCAGAACTCCGCAGTTAAGCGTGCTTGGGCGAGAGTAGTACTAGGATGGGTGACCTCCTGGGAAGTCCTTGTGTTGTACCTCTTCTTTTTCACTTTTTTCCTCAACCGAAGCGGTATTTTGCGACGAGGACGAGGGAACTGAAATCCAGCACCAGCACTTACTTTCAATCACAACCGACCCGATATTGATCTTTTACCTGACTATTCTTCGTCACAAATTAATTCCACGATAAGATATATCTCTGTGGAGCGGATCGAGCATCAACGTAGTCGGAATCGAGGATTAACTTGCTACGTTCGTCTGCTGTGGGCCCCGGGACTCGTTCGGGAAAAAACGGTACGCTCGCGCGCACGGACACATATAGCCACTGACTGCGCAAGACATTGCAGGTGCGATCTTACCAGCACTAATGCACTGGATCCCATCAGAATTCCACAGTTAAGCGTGCTTGGGCGAGAGTAGTACTAGGATGGGTGACCTCCTGGGAAGTCCTCGTGTTGCACCTCGTTTTTTTCACTTTTTTCCTCAACCGAAGCGGTATTTTGCGACGAGGACGAGGGAACTGAAATCCAGCACCAGCACTTACTTTCAATCACAACCGACCCGATATTGATCTTTTACCTGACTATTCTTCGTCACAAATTAATTCCACGATAAGATATATCTCTTTTGAGCGGATCGAGCATCAACGTAGTCAGAATCGAGGATTAACTTGCTACGTTCGTCTGCTGTGGGCCCCGGGACTCGTTCGGGAAAAAACGTTACGCTCGCGCGCACGGACACATATAGCCACTGACTGCGCAGGACATTGCAGGTGCGATCATACCAGCACTAATGCACCGGATCCCATCAGAACTCCGCAGTTAAGCGTGCTTGGGCGAGAGTAGTACTAGGATGGGTGACCTCCTGGGAAGTCCTCGTGTTGTACCTCTTTTTTTTCACTTTTTTCCTCAACCGAAGCGGTATTTTGCGACGAGGACGAGGGAACTGAAATCCAGCACCAGCACCAGCACTTACTTTCAATCACAACCGACCCGATATTGATCTTTTACCTGACTATTCTTCGTCACAAATTAATTCCACGATAAGATATATCTTTGTGGAGCGGATCGAGCATCAACGTAGTCGGAATCGAGGATTAACTTGCTACGTTCGTCTGCTGTGGGCCCCGGGACTCGTTCAGGAAAAAACGGTACGCTCGCGCGCACGGATACATATAGCCACTGACTGCGCAAGACATTGCAGGTGCGATTATACCAGCACTAATGCACCGGATCCCATCAGAACTCCGCAGTTAAGCGTGCTTGGGCGAGAGTAGTACTAGGATGGGTGACCTCCTGGGAAGTCCTCGTGTTGCACCTCTTTTTTTTCACTTTTTTCCTCAACCGAAGCGGTATTTTGCGACGAGGACGAGGGAACTGAAATCCAGCACCAGCACTTACTTTCAATCACAACCGACCCGATATTGATCTTTTACCTGACTATTCTTCGTCACAAATTAATTCCACGATAAGATATATCTCTGTGGAGCGGATCGAGCATCAACGTAGTCGGAATCGAGGATTAACTTGCTACGTTCGTCTGCTGTGGGCCCCGGGACTCGTTCGGGAAAAAACGTTACGCTCGCGCGCACGGACACATATAGCCACTGACTGCGCAGGACATTGCAGGTGCGATCATACCAGCACTAATGCACCGGATCCCATCAGAACTCTGCAGTTAAGCGTGCTTGGGCGAGAGTAGTACTAGGATGGGTGACCTCCTGGGAAGTCCTCGTGTTGCACCTCTTTTTTTTCACTTTTTTCCTCAACCGAAGCGGTATTTTGCGACGAGGACGAGGGAACTGAAATCCAGCACCAGCACTTACTTTCAATCACAACCGACCCGATATTGATCTTTTACCTGACTATTCTTCGTCACAAATTAATTCCACGATAAGATATATCTCTGTGGAGCGGATCGAGCATCAACGTAGTCGGAATCGAGGATTAACTTGCTACGTTCGTCTGCTGTGGGCCCCGGGA
Source organism: Psophocarpus tetragonolobus (assembly GCA_037954015.1). Taxonomy (NCBI): domain Eukaryota; kingdom Viridiplantae; phylum Streptophyta; class Magnoliopsida; order Fabales; family Fabaceae; genus Psophocarpus; species Psophocarpus tetragonolobus. Next base: position 24,683,395 of record CM075695.1, on the reverse strand, counting down.
CTCGTTCGGGAAAAAACGGTACGCTCGCGCGCACGGACACATATAGCCACTGACTGCGCAAGACATTGCAGGTGCGATCATACCAGCACTAATGCACCGGATCCCATCAGAACTCCGCAGTTAACCGTGCTTGGGCGAGAGTAGTACTAGGATGGGTGACCTCCTGGGAAGTCCTCGTGTTGCACCTCTTTTTTTTCTACTTTTTTCCTCAACCGAAGCGGTATTTTGCGACGAGGACGAGGGAACTGAAATCCAGCACCAGCACTTACTTTCAATCACAACCGACCCGATATTGATCTTTTACCTGACTATTCTTCGTCATAAATTAATTCCACGATAAGATATATCTCTGTGAAGCGGATCGAGCATCAACGTAGTCGGAATCGAGGATTAACTTGCTACGTTCGTCTGCTGTGGGCCCCGGGACTCGTTCGGGAAAAAACGGTACGCTCGCGCGCACGGACACATATAGCCACTGACTGCGCAAGACATTACAGGTGCGATCATACCAGCTCTAATGCACCGGATCCCATCAGAACTCCGCAGTTAAGCGTGCTTGGGCGAGAGTAGTACTAGGATGGGTCACCTCCTGGGAAGTCCTTGTGTTGTACCTCTTCTTTTTCACTTTTTTCCTCAACCGAAGCGGTATTTTGCGACGAGGACGAGGGAACTGAAATCCAGCACCAGCACTTACTTTCAATCACAACCGACCCGATATTGATCTTTTACCTGACTATTCTTCGTCACAAATTAATTCCACGATAAGATATATCTCTGTGGAGCGGATCGAGCATCAACGTAGTCGGAATCGAGGATTAACTTGCTACGTTCGTCTGCTGTGGGCCCCGGGACTCGTTCGGGAAAAAACGGTACGCTCGCGCGCACGGACACATATAGCCACTGACTGCGCAAGACATTGCAGGTGCGATCATACCAGCACTAATGCACCGGATCCCATCAGAACTCCGCCGTTAAGCATGCTTGGGCGAGAGTAGTACTAGGATGGGTGACCTCCTGGGAAGTCCTCGTGTTGCACCTCTTTTTTTTCCACTTTTTTCCTCAACCGAAGCGGTATTTTGCGACGAGGACGAGGGAACTGAAATCCAGCACAGCACTTACTTTCAATCACAACCGACCCGATATTGATCTTTTACCTGACTATTCTTCGTCATAAATTAATTCCACGATAAGATATATCTCTGTGAAGCGGATCGAGCATCAACGTAGTAGGAATCGAGGATTAACTTGCTACGTTCGTCTGCTGTGGGCCCCGGGACTCGTTCGGGAAAAAACGGTACGCTCGCGCGCACGGACACATATAGCCACTGACTGCGCAAGACATTGCAGGTGCGATCATACCAGCACAAATGCACCGGATCCCATCAGAACTCCGCAGTCAAGCGTGCTTGGGCGCGAGTAGTACTAGGATGGGTGACCTCCTGGGAAGTCCTCGTGTTGCACCTCTTTTTTTTCCACTTTTTTCCTCAACCGAAGCGGTATTTTGCGACGAGGACGAGGGAACTGAAATCCAGCACCAGCACTTACTTTCAATCACAACCGACCCGATATTGATCTTTTACCTGACTATTCTTCGTCACAAATTAATTCCACGATAAGATATATCTCTGTGAAGCGGATCGAGCATCAACGTAGTCGGAATCGAGGATTAACTTGCTACGTTCGTCTGCTGTGGGCCCCGGGACTCGTTCGGGAAAAAACAGTACGCTCGCGCGCACGGACACATATAGCCACTGACTGCGCAAGACATTGCAGGTGCGATCATACCAGCACTAATGCACCGGATCCCATCAGAACTCTGCAGTTAAGCGTGCTTGGGCGAGAGTAGTACTAGGATGGGTGACCTCCTGGGAAGTCCTCGTGTTGCACCTCTTTTTTTTCACTTTTTTCCTCAACCAAAGCGGTATTTTGCGACGAGGACGAGGGAACTGAAATCCAGCACCAGCACTTACTTTCAATCACAACCGACCCGATATTGATCTTTTACTTGACTATTCTTCGTCACAAATTAATTCCACGATAAGATATATCTCTGTGGAGCGGATCGAGCATCAACGTAGTCGGAATCGAGGATTAACTTGCTACGTTCGTCTGCTGTGGGCCCCGGGACTTGTTCGGGAAAAAACGGGACGCTCGCGCGCACGGACACATATAGCCACTGACTGCGCAAGACATTGCAGGTGCGATCATACCAGCACTAATGCACCGGATCCCATCAGAACTCCGCAGTTAACCGTGCTTGGGCGAGAGTAGTACTAGGATGGGTGACCTCCTGGGAAGTCCTCGTGTTGCACCTCTTTTTTTTCTACTTTTTTCCTCAACCGAAGCGGTATTTTGCGACGAGGACGAGGGAACTGAAATCCAGCACCAGCACTTACTTTCAATCACAACCGACCCGATATTGATCTTTTACCTGACTATTCTTCGTCACAAATTAATTCCACGATAAGATATATCTCTGTGGAGCGGATCGAGCATCAACGTAGTCGGAATCGAGGATTAACTTGCTACGTTCGTCTGCTGTGGGCCCCGGGACTCGTTCGGGAAAAAACGGGACGCTCGCGCGCACGGACACATATAGCCACTGACTGCGCAAGACATTGCAGGTGCGATCATACCAGCACTAATGCATCGGATCCCATCAGAACTCCGCAGTTAACCGTGCTTGGGCGAGAGTAGTACTAGGATGGGTGACCTCCTGGGAAGTCCTTGTGTTGCACCTCTTTTTTTTCACTTTTTTCCTCAACCGAAGCGGTATTTTGCGACGAGGACGAGGGAACTGAAATCCAGCACCAGCACTTACTTTCAATCACAACCGACCCGATATTGATCTTTTACCTGACTATTCTTCGTCACAAATTAATTCCACGATAAGATATATCTCTGTGGAGCGGATCGAGCATCAACGTAGTCGGAATCGAGGATTAACTTGCTACGTTCGTCTGCTGTGGGCCCCGGGACTCGTTCGGGAAAAAACGGGACGCTCGCGCGCACGGACACATATAGCCACTGACTGCGCAAGACATTGCAGGTGCGATCATACCAGCACTAATGCACCGGATCCCATCAGAACTCCGCAGTTAACCGTGCTTGGGCGAGAGTAGTACTAGGATGGGTGACCTCCTGGGAAGTCCTCGTGTTGCACCTCTTTTTTTTCTACTTTTTTCCTCAACCGAAGCGGTATTTTGCGACGAGGACGAGGGAACTGAAATCCAGCACCAGCACTTACTTTCAATCACAACCGACCCGATATTGATCTTTTACCTGACTATTCTTCGTCACAAATTAATTCCACGATAAGATATATCTCTGTGGAGCGGATCGAGCATCAACGTAGTCGGAATCGAGGATTAACTTGCTACGTTCGTCTGCTGTGGGCCCCGGGACTCGTTCGGGAAAAAACGTTACGCTCGCGCGCACGGACACATATAGCCACTGACTGCGCAGGACATTGCAGGTGCGATCATACCAGCACTAATGCACCGGATCCCATCAGAACTCTGCAGTTAAGCGTGCTTGGGCGAGAGTAGTACTAGGATGGGTGACCTCCTGGGAAGTCCTCGTGTTGCACCTCTTTTTTTTCACTTTTTTCCTCAACCGAAGCGGTATTTTGCGACGAGGACGAGGGAACTGAAATCCAGCACCAGCACTTACTTTCAATCACAACCGACCCGATATTGATCTTTTACCTGACTATTCTTCGTCACAAATTAATTCCACGATAAGATATATCTCTGTGGAGCGGATCGAGCATCAACGTAGTCGGAATCGAGGATTAACTTGCTACGTTCGTCTGCTGTGGGCCCCGGGACTCGTTCGGGAAAAAACGGTACGCTCGCACGCACGGACACATATAGCCACTGACTGCGCAAGACATTGCAGGTGCGATCATACCAGCACTAATGCACCGGATCCCATCAGAACTCCGCAGTTAAGCGTGCTTGGGCGAGAGTAGTACTAGGATGGGTGACCTCCTTTGAAGTCCTCGTGTTGCACCTCTTTTTTTTCCACTTTTTTCCTCAACCGAAGCGGTATTTTGCGACGAGGACGAGGGAACTGAAATCCAGCACAGCACTTACTTTCAATCACAACCGACCCGATATTGATCTTTTACCTGACTATTCTTCGTCATAAATTAATTCCACGATAAGATATATCTCTGTGAAGCGGATCGAGCATCAACGTAGTAGGAATCGAGGATTAACTTGCTACGTTCGTCTGCTGTGGGCCCCGGGACTCGTTCGGGAAAAAACGGTACGCTCGCGCGCACGGACACATATAGCCACTGACTGCGCAAGACATTGCAGGTGCGATCATACCAGCACTAATGCACCGGATCCCATCAGAACTCCGCAGTTAAGCGTGCTTGGGCGCGAGTAGTACTAGGATGGGTGACCTCCTGGGAAGTCCTCGTGTTGCACCTCTTTTTTTTCCACTTTTTTCCTCAACCGAAGCGGTATTTTGCGACGAGGACGAGGGAACTGAAATCCAGCACCAGCACTTACTTTCAATCACAACCGACCCGATATTGATCTTTTACCTGACTATTCTTCGTCACAAATTAATTCCACGATAAGATATATCTCTGTGAAGCGGATCGAGCATCAACGTAGTCGGAATCGAGGATTAACTTGCTACGTTCGTCTGCTGTGGGCCCCGGGACTCGTTCGGGAAAAAACAGTACGCTCGCGCGCACGGACACATATAGCCACTGACTGCGCAAGACATTGCAGGTGCGATCATACCAGCACTAATGCACCGGATCCCATCAGAACTCTGCAGTTAAGCGTGCTTGGGCGAGAGTAGTACTAGGATGGGTGACCTCCTTGGAAGTCCTCGTGTTGCACCTCTTTTTTTTCACTTTTTTCCTCAACCAAAGCGGTATTTTGCGACGAGGACGAGGGAACTGAAATCCAGCACCAGCACTTACGTTCAATCACAACCGACCCGATATTGATCTTTTACCTGACTATTCTTCGTCACAAATTAATTCCACGATAAGATATATCTCTGTGGAGCGGATCGAGCATCAACGTAGTCGGAATCGAGGATTAACTTGCTACGTTCGTCTGCTGTGGGCCCCGGGACTCATTCGGGAAAAAATGGGACGCTCGCGCGCACGGACACATATAGCCACTGACTGCGCAAGACATTGCAGGTGCGATCATACCAGCACTAATGCACCGGATCCCATCAGAACTCTGCAGTTAACCGTGCTTGGGCGAGAGTAGTACTAGGATGGGTGACCTCCTGGGAAGTCCTCGTGTTGCACCTCTTTTTTTTCTACTTTTTTCCTCAACCGAAGCGGTATTTTGCGACGAGGACGAGGGAACTGAAATCCAGCACCAGCACTTACTTTCAATCACAACCGACCCGATATTGATCTTTTACCTGACTATTCTTCGTCACAAATTAATTCCACGATAAGATATATCTCTGTGGAGCGGATCGAGCATCAACGTAGTCGGAATCGAGGATTAACTTGCTACGTTCGTCTGCTGTGGGCCCCGGGACTCGTTCGGGAAAAAACGTTACGCTCGCGCGCACGGACACATATAGCCACTGACTGCGCAGGACATTGCAGGTGCGATCATACCAGCACTAATGCACCGGATCCCATCAGAACTCTGCAGTTAAGCGTGCTTGGGCGAGAGTAGTACTAGGATGGGTGACCTCCTGGGAAGTCCTCGTGTTGCACCTCTTTTTTTTCACTTTTTTCCTCAACCGAAGCGGTATTTTGCGACGAGGGCGAGGGAACTGAAATCCAGCACCAGCACTTACTTTCAATCACAACCGACCCGATATTGATCTTTTACCTGACTATTCTTCGTCACAAATTAATTCCACGATAAGATATATCTCTGTGGAGCGGATCGAGCATCAACGTAGTCGGAATCGAGGATTAACTTGCTACGTTCGTCTGCTGTGGGCCCCGGGACTCGTTCGGGAAAAAACGGTACGCTCGCACGCACGGACACATATAGCCACTGACTGCGCAAGACATTGCAGGTGCGATCATACTAGCACTAATGCACCGGATCCCATCAGAACTCCGCAGTTAAGCGTGCTTGGGCGAGAGTAGTACTAGGATGGGTGACCTCCTGGGAAGTCCTCGTGTTGCACCTCTTTTTTTTCCACTTTTTTCCTCAACCGAAGCGGTATTTTGCGACGAGGACGAGGGAACTGAAATCCAGCACAGCACTTACTTTCAATCACAACCGACCCGATATTGATCTTTTACCTGACTATTCTTCGTCATAAATTAATTCCACGATAAGATACATCTCTGTGGAGCGGATCGAGCATCAACGTAGTCGGAATCGAGGATTAACTTGCTACGTTCGTCTGCTGTGGGCCCCGGGACTCGTTCGGGAAAAAACGGGACGCTCGCGCGCACGGACACATATAGCCACTGACTGCGCAAGACATTGCAGGTGCGATCATACCAGCACTAATGCACCGGATCCCATCAGAACTCTGCAGTTAACCGTGCTTGGGCGAGAGTAGTACTAGGATGGGTGACCTCCTGGGAAGTCCTCGTGTTGCACCTCTTTTTTTTCTACTTTTTTCCTCAACCGAAGCGGTATTTTGCGACGAGGACGAGGGAACTGAAATCCAGCACCAGCACTTACTTTCAATCACAACCGACCCGATATTGATCTTTTACCTGACTATTCTTCGTCACAAATTAATTCCACGATAAGATATATCTCTGTGGAGCGGATCGAGCATCAACGTAGTCGGAATCGAGGATTAACTTGCTACGTTCGTCTGCTGTGGGCCCCGGGACTCGTTCGGGAAAAAACGTTACGCTCGCGCGCACGGACACATATAGCCACTGACTGCGCAGGACATTGCAGGTGCGATCATACCAGCACTAATGCACCGGATCCCATCAGAACTCCGCAGTGAAGCGTGCTTGGGCGAGAGTAGTACTAGGATGGGTGACCTCCTGGGAAGTCCTCGTGTTGCACCTCTTTTTTTTCACTTTTTTCCTCAACCGAAGCGGTATTTTGCGACGAGGACGAGGGAACTGAAATCCAGCACCAGCACTTACTTTCAATCACAACCGACCCGATATTGATCATTTACCTGACTATTCTTCGTCATAAATTAATTCCACGATAAGATATATCTCTGTGAAGCGGATCGAGCATCAACGTAGTCGGAATCGAGGATTAACTTGCTACGTTCGTCTGCTGTGGGCCCCGGGACTCGTTCGGGAAAAAACGTTACGCTCGCGCGCACGGACACATATAGCCACTGACTGCGCAAGACATTGCAGGTGCGATCATACCAGCACTAATGCACCGGATCCCATCAGAACTCCGCAGTTAAGCGCGCTTGGGCGAGAGTAGTACTAGGATGGGTGACCTCCTGGGAAGTCCTCGTGTTGCACCTCTTTTTTTTCCACTTTTTTCCTCAATCGAAGCGGTATTTTGCGACGAGGACGAGGGAACGGAAATCCAGCACCAGCACTTACTTTCAATCACAACCGACCCGATATTGATCTTTTACCTGACTATTCTTCGTCACAAATTAATTCCACGATAAGATATATCTCTGTGGAGCGGATCGAGCATCAACGTAGTCGGAATCGAGGATTAACTTGCTACGTTCGTCTGCTGTGGGCCCCGGGACTCGTTCGGGAAAAAACGGTACGCTCGCGCGCACGGACACATATAGCCACTGACTGCGCAGGACATTGCAGGTGCGATCATACCAGCACTAATGCACTGGATCCCATCAGAATTCCACAGTTAAGCGTGCTTGGGCGAGAGTAGTACTAGGATGGGTGACCTCCTGGGAAGTCCTCGTGTTGCACCTCGTTTTTTTCACTTTTTTCCTCAACCGAAGCGGTATTTTGCGACGAGGACGAGGGAACTGAAATCCAGCACCAGCACTTACTTTCAATCACAACCGACCCGATATTGATCTTTTACCTGACTATTCTTCGTCACAAATTAATTCCACGATAAGATATATCTCTTTTGAGCGGATCGAGCATCAACGTAGTCGGAATCGAGGATTAACTTGCTACGTTCGTCTGCTGTGGGCCCCGGGACTCGTTCGGGAAAAAACGTTACGCTCGCGCGCACGGACACATATAGCCACTGACTGCGCAGGACATTGCAGGTGCGATCATACCAGCACTAATGCACCGGATCCCATCAGAACTCCGCAGTTAAGCGTGCTTGGGCGAGAGTAGTACTAGGATGGGTGACCTCCTGGGAAGTCCTCGTGTTGTACCTCTTTTTTTTCACTTTTTTCCTCAACCGAAGCGGTATTTTGCGACGAGGACGAGGGAACTGAAATCCAGCACCAGCACCAGCACTTACTTTCAATCACAACCGACCCGATATTGATCTTTTACCTGACTATTCTTCGTCACAAATTAATTCCACGATAAGATATATCTTTGTGGAGCGGATCGAGCATCAACGTAGTCGGAATCAAGGATTAACTTGCTACGTTCGTCTGCTGTGGGCCCCGGGACTCGTTCGGGAAAAAACGGTACGCTCGCGCGCACGGACACATATAGCCACTGACTGCGCAAGACATTACAGGTGCGATCATACCAGCACTAATGCACCGGATCCCATCAGAACTCCGCAGTTAAGCGTGCTTGGGCGAGAGTAGTACTAGGATGGGTGACCTCCTGGGAAGTCCTTGTGTTGTACCTCTTCTTTTTCACTTTTTTCCTCAACCGAAGCGGTATTTTGCGACGAGGACGAGGGAACTGAAATCCAGCACCAGCACTTACTTTCAATCACAACCGACCCGATATTGATCTTTTACCTGACTATTCTTCGTCACAAATTAATTCCACGATAAGATATATCTCTGTGGAGCGGATCGAGCATCAACGTAGTCGGAATCGAGGATTAACTTGCTACGTTCGTCTGCTGTGGGCCCCGGGACTCGTTCGGGAAAAAACGGTACGCTCGCGCGCACGGAAACATATAGCCACTGACTGCGCAAGACATTGAAGGTGCGATCATACCAGCACTAATGCACTGGATCCCATCAGAATTCCACAGTTAAGCGTGCTTGGGCGAGAGTAGTACTAGGATGGGTGACCTCCTGGGAAGTCCTCGTGTTGCACCTCGTTTTTTTCACTTTTTTCCTCAACCGAAGCGGTATTTTGCGACGAGGACGAGGGAACTGAAATCCAGCACCAGCACTTACTTTCAATCACAACCGACCCGATATTGATCTTTTACCTGACTATTCTTCGTCACAAATTAATTCCACGATAAGATATATCTCTTTTGAGCGGATCGAGCATCAACGTAGTCGGAATCGAGGATTAACTTGCTACGTTCGTCTGCTGTGGCCCCGGGACTCGTTCGGGAAAAAACGTTACGCTCGCGCGCACGGACACATATAACCACTGACTGCGCAGGACATTGCAGGTGCGATCATACCAGCACTAATGCACCGGATCCCATCAGAACTCCGCAGTTAAGCGTGCTTGGGCGAGAGTAGTACTAGGATGGGTGACCTCCTGGGAAGTCCTCGTGTTGTACCTCTTTTTTTTCACTTTTTTCCTCAACCGAAGCGGTATTTTGCGACGAGGACGAGGGAACTGAAATCCAGCACCAGCACCAGCACTTACTTTCAATCACAACCGACCCGATATTGATCTTTTACCTGACTATTCTTCGTCACAAATTAATTCCACGATAAGATATATCTCTGTGGAGCGGATCGAGCATCAACGTAGTCGGAATCGAGGATTAACTTGCTACGTTCGTCTGCTGTGGGCCCCGGGACTCGTTCGGGAAAAAACGGTACGCTCGCGCGCACGGACACATATAGCCACTGACTGCGCAAGACATTGCAGGTGCGATCATACCAGCACTAATGCACCGGATCCCATCAGAACTCCGCAGTTAACCGTGCTTGGGCGAGAGTAGTACTAGGATGGGTGACCTCCTGGGAAGTCCTCGTGTTGCACCTCTTTTTTTTCTACTTTTTTCCTCAACCGAAGCGGTATTTTGCGACGAGGACGAGGGAACTGAAATCCAGCACCAGCACTTACTTTCAATCACAACCGACCCGATATTGATCTTTTACCTGACTATTCTTCGTCATAAATTAATTCCACGATAAGATATATCTCTGTGAAGCGGATCGAGCATCAACGTAGTCGGAATCGAGGATTAACTTGCTACGTTCGTCTGCTGTGGGCCCCGGGACTCGTTCGGGAAAAAACGGTACGCTCGCGCGCACGGACACATATAGCCACTGACTGCGCAAGACATTACAGGTGCGATCATACCAGCACTAATGCACCGGATCCCATCAGAACTCCGCAGTTAAGCGTGCTTGGGCGAGAGTAGTACTAGGATGGGTGACCTCCTGGGAAGTCCTTGTGTTGTACCTCTTCTTTTTCACTTTTTTCCTCAACCGAAGCGGTATTTTGCGACGAGGACGAGGGAACTGAAATCCAGCACCAGCACTTACTTTCAATCACAACCGACCCGATATTGATCTTTTACCTGACTATTCTTCGTCACAAATTAATTCCACGATAAGATATATCTCTGTGGAGCGGATCGAGCATCAACGTAGTCGGAATCGAGGATTAACTTGCTACGTTCGTCTGCTGTGGGCCCCGGGACTCGTTCGGGAAAAAACGGTACGCTCGCGCGCACGGACACATATAGCCACTGACTGCGCAAGACATTGCAGGTGCGATCTTACCAGCACTAATGCACTGGATCCCATCAGAATTCCACAGTTAAGCGTGCTTGGGCGAGAGTAGTACTAGGATGGGTGACCTCCTGGGAAGTCCTCGTGTTGCACCTCGTTTTTTTCACTTTTTTCCTCAACCGAAGCGGTATTTTGCGACGAGGACGAGGGAACTGAAATCCAGCACCAGCACTTACTTTCAATCACAACCGACCCGATATTGATCTTTTACCTGACTATTCTTCGTCACAAATTAATTCCACGATAAGATATATCTCTTTTGAGCGGATCGAGCATCAACGTAGTCAGAATCGAGGATTAACTTGCTACGTTCGTCTGCTGTGGGCCCCGGGACTCGTTCGGGAAAAAACGTTACGCTCGCGCGCACGGACACATATAGCCACTGACTGCGCAGGACATTGCAGGTGCGATCATACCAGCACTAATGCACCGGATCCCATCAGAACTCCGCAGTTAAGTGTGCTTGGGCGAGAGTAGTACTAGGATGGGTGACCTCCTGGGAAGTCCTCGTGTTGTACCTCTTTTTTTTCACTTTTTTCCTCAACCGAAGCGGTATTTTGCGACGAGGACGAGGGAACTGAAATCCAGCACCAGCACCAGCACTTACTTTCAATCACAACCGACCCGATATTGATCTTTTACCTGACTATTCTTCGTCACAAATTAATTCCACGATAAGATATATCTTTGTGGAGCGGATCGAGCATCAACGTAGTCGGAATCGAGGATTAACTTGCTACGTTCGTCTGCTGTGGGCCCCGGGACTCGTTCAGGAAAAAACGGTACGCTCGCGCGCACGGATACATATAGCCACTGACTGCGCAAGACATTGCAGGTGCGATTATACCAGCACTAATGCACCGGATCCCATCAGAACTCCGCAGTTAAGCGTGCTTGGGCGAGAGTAGTACTAGGATGGGTGACCTCCTGGGAAGTCCTCGTGTTGCACCTCTTTTTTTTCACTTTTTTCCTCAACCGAAGCGGTATTTTGCGACGAGGACGAGGGAACTGAAATCCAGCACCAGCACTTACTTTCAATCACAACCGACCCGATATTGATCTTTTACCTGACTATTCTTCGTCACAAATTAATTCCACGATAAGATATATCTCTGTGGAGCGGATCGAGCATCAACGTAGTCGGAATCGAGGATTAACTTGCTACGTTCGTCTGCTGTGGGCCCCGGGACTCGTTCGGGAAAAAACGTTACGCTCGCGCGCACGGACACATATAGCCACTGACTGCGCAGGACATTGCAGGTGCGATCATACCAGCACTAATGCACCGGATCCCATCAGAACTCTGCAGTTAAGCGTGCTTGGGCGAGAGTAGTACTAGGATGGGTGACCTCCTGGGAAGTCCTCGTGTTGCACCTCTTTTTTTTCACTTTTTTCCTCAACCGAAGCGGTATTTTGCGACGAGGACGAGGGAACTGAAATCCAGCACCAGCACTTACTTTCAATCACAACCGACCCGATATTGATCTTTTACCTGACTATTCTTCGTCACAAATTAATTCCACGATAAGATATATCTCTGTGGAGCGGATCGAGCATCAACGTAGTCGGAATCGAGGATTAACTTGCTACGTTCGTCTGCTGTGGGCCCCGGGACTCGTTCGGGAAAAAACGGTACGCTCGCGCGCACGGACACATATAGCCACTGACTGCGCAAGACATTGCAGGTGCGATCATACCAGCACTAATGCACCGGATCCCATCAGAACTCCGCAGTTAACCGTGCTTGGGCGAGAGTAGTACTAGGATGGGTGACCTCCTGGGAAGTCCTCGTGTTGCACCTCTTTTTTTTCTACTTTTTTCCTCAACCGAAGCGGTATTTTGCGACGAGGACGAGGGAACTGAAATCCAGCACCAGCACTTACTTTCAATCACAACCGACCCGATATTGATCTTTTACCTGACTATTCTTCGTCATAAATTAATTCCACGATAAGATATATCTCTGTGAAGCGGATCGAGCATCAACGTAGTCGGAATCGAGGATTAACTTGCTACGTTCGTCTGCTGTGGGCCCCGGGACTCGTTCGGGAAAAAACGGTACGCTCGCGCGCACGGAAACATATAGCCACTGACTGCGCAAGACATTGAAGGTGCGATCATACCAGCACTAATGCACTGGATCCCATCAGAATTCCACAGTTAAGCGTGCTTGGGCGAGAGTAGTACTAGGATGGGTGACCTCCTGGGAAGTCCTCGTGTTGCACCTCGTTTTTTTCACTTTTTTCCTCAACGAAGCGGTATTTTGCGACGAGGACGAGGGAACTGAAATCCAGCACCAGCACTTACTTTCAATCACAACCGACCCGATATTGATCTTTTACCTGACTATTCTTCGTCACAAATTAATTCCACGATAAGATATATCTCTTTTGAGCGGATCGAGCATCAACGTAGTCGGAATCGAGGATTAACTTGCTACGTTCGTCTGCTGTGGCCCCGGGACTCGTTCGGGAAAAAACGTTACGCTCGCGCGCACGGACACATATAACCACTGACTGCGCAGGACATTGCAGGTGCGATCATACCAGCACTAATGCACCGGATCCCATCAGAACTCCGCAGTTAACCGTGCTTGGGCGAGAGTAGTACTAGGATGGGTGACCTCCTGGGAAGTCCTCGTGTTGCACCTCTTTTTTTTCTACTTTTTTCCTCAACCGAAGCGGTATTTTGCGACGAGGACGAGGGAACTGAAATCCAGCACCAGCACTTACTTTCAATCACAACCGACCCGATATTGATCTTTTACCTGACTATTCTTCGTCACAAATTAATTCCACGATAAGATATATCTCTGTGGAGCGGATCGAGCATCAACGTAGTCGGAATCGAGGATTAACTTGCTACGTTCGTCTGCTGTGGGCCCCGGGACTCGTTCGGGAAAAAACGTTACGCTCGCGCGCACGGACACATATAGCCACTGACTGCGCAGGACATTGCAGGTGCGATCATACCAGCACTAATGCACCGGATCCCATCAGAACTCTGCAGTTAAGCGTGCTTGGGCGAGAGTAGTACTAGGATGGGTGACCTCCTGGGAAGTCCTTGTGTTGTACCTCTTCTTTTTCACTTTTTTCCTCAACCGAAGCGGTATTTTGCGACGAGGACGAGGGAACTGAAATCCAGCACCAGCACTTACTTTCAATCACAACCGACCCGATATTGATCTTTTACCTGACTATTCTTCGTCACAAATTAATTCCACGATAAGATATATCTCTGTGGAGCGGATCGAGCATCAACGTAGTCGGAATCGAGGATTAACTTGCTACGTTCGTCTGCTGTGGGCCCCGGGACTCGTTCGGGAAAAAACGGTACGCTCGCGCGCACGGACACATATAGCCACTGACTGCGCAAGACATTGCAGGTGCGATCATACCAGCACTAATGCACCGGATCCCATCAGAACTCCGCAGTTAAGCATGCTTGGGCGAGAGTAGTACTAGGATGGGTGACCTCCTGGGAAGTCCTCGTGTTGCACCTCTTTTTTTTCCACTTTTTTCCTCAACCGAAGCGGTATTTTGCGACGAGGACGAGGGAACTGAAATCCAGCACAGCACTTACTTTCAATCACAACCGACCCGATATTGATCTTTTACCTGACTATTCTTCGTCATAAATTAATTCCACGATAAGATATATCTCTGTGAAGCGGATCGAGCATCAACGTAGTAGGAATCGAGGATTAACTTGCTACGTTCGTCTGCTGTGGGCCCCGGGACTCGTTCGGGAAAAAACGGTACGCTCGCGCGCACGGACACATATAGCCACTGACTGCGCAAGACATTGCAGGTGCGATCATACCAGCACAAATGCACCGGATCCCATCAGAACTCCGCAGTCAAGCGTGCTTGGGCGCGAGTAGTACTAGGATGGGTGACCTCCTGGGAAGTCCTCGTGTTGCACCTCTTTTTTTTCCACTTTTTTCCTCAACCGAAGCGGTATTTTGCGACGAGGACGAGGGAACTGAAATCCAGCACCAGCACTTACTTTCAATCACAACCGACCCGATATTGATCTTTTACCTGACTATTCTTCGTCACAAATTAATTCCACGATAAGATATATCTCTGTGAAGCGGATCGAGCATCAACGTAGTCGGAATCGAGGATTAACTTGCTACGTTCGTCTGCTGTGGGCCCCGGGACTCGTTCGGGAAAAAACAGTACGCTCGCGCGCACGGACACATATAGCCACTGACTGCGCAAGACATTGCAGGTGCGATCATAGCAGCACTAATGCACCGGATCCCATCAGAACTCTGCAGTTAAGCGTGCTTGGGCGAGAGTAGTACTAGGATGGGTGACCTCCTGGGAAGTCCTCGTGTTGCACCTCTTTTTTTTCACTTTTTTCCTCAACCAAAGCGGTATTTTGCGACGAGGACGAGGGAACTGAAATCCAGCACCAGCACTTACTTTCAATCACAACCGACCCGATATTGATCTTTTACTTGACTATTCTTCGTCACAAATTAATTCCACGATAAGATATATCTCTGTGGAGCGGATCGAGCATCAACGTAGTCGGAATCGAGGATTAACTTGCTACGTTCGTCTGCTGTGGGCCCCGGGACTTGTTCGGGAAAAAACGGGACGCTCGCGCGCACGGACACATATAGCCACTGACTGCGCAAGACATTGCAGGTGCGATCATACCAGCACTAATGCACCGGATCCCATCAGAACTCCGCAGTTAACCGTGCTTGGGCGAGAGTAGTACTAGGATGGGTGACCTCCTGGGAAGTCCTCGTGTTGCACCTCTTTTTTTTCTACTTTTTTCCTCAACCGAAGCGGTATTTTGCGACGAGGACGAGGGAACTGAAATCCAGCACCAGCACTTACTTTCAATCACAACCGACCCGATATTGATCTTTTACCTGACTATTCTTCGTCACAAATTAATTCCACGATAAGATATATCTCTGTGGAGCGGATCGAGCATCAACGTAGTCGGAATCGAGGATTAACTTGCTACGTTCGTCTGCTGTGGGCCCCGGGACTCGTTCGGGAAAAAACGGGACGCTCGCGCGCACGGACACATATAGCCACTGACTGCGCAAGACATTGCAGGTGCGATCATACCAGCACTAATGCACCGGATCCCATCAGAACTCCGCAGTTAACCGTGCTTGGGCGAGAGTAGTACTAGGATGGGTGACCTCCTGGGAAGTCCTTGTGTTGCACCTCTTTTTTTTCACTTTTTTCCTCAACCGAAGCGGTATTTTGCGACGAGGACGAGGGAACTGAAATCCAGCACCAGCACTTACTTTCAATCACAACCGACCCGATATTGATCTTTTACCTGACTATTCTTCGTCACAAATTAATTCCACGATAAGATATATCTCTGTGGAGCGGATCGAGCATCAACGTAGTCGGAATCGAGGATTAACTTGCTACGTTCGTCTGCTGTGGGCCCCGGGACTCGTTCGGGAAAAAACGGGACGCTCGCGCGCACGGACACATATAGCCACTGACTGCGCAAGACATTGCAGGTGCGATCATACCAGCACTAATGCACCGGATCCCATCAGAACTCCGCAGTTAACCGTGCTTGGGCGAGAGTAGTACTAGGATGGGTGACCTCCTGGGAAGTCCTCGTGTTGCACCTCTTTTTTTTCTACTTTTTTCCTCAACCGAAGCGGTATTTTGCGACGAGGACGAGGGAACTGAAATCCAGCACCAGCACTTACTTTCAATCACAACCGACCCGATATTGATCTTTTACCTGACTATTCTTCGTCACAAATTAATTCCACGATAAGATATATCTCTGTGGAGCGGATCGAGCATCAACGTAGTCGGAATCGAGGATTAACTTGCTACGTTCGTCTGCTGTGGGCCCCGGGACTCGTTCGGGAAAAAACGGGACGCTCGCGCGCACGGACACATATAGCCACTGACTGCGCAAGACATTGCAGGTGCGATCATACCAGCACTAATGCACCGGATCCCATCAGAACTCCGCAGTTAACCGTGCTTGGGCGAGAGTAGTACTAGGATGGGTGACCTCCTGGGAAGTCCTCGTGTTGCACCTCTTTTTTTTCTACTTTTTTCCTCAACCGAAGCGGTATTTTGCGACGAGGACGAGGGAACTGAAATCCAGCACCAGCACTTACTTTCAATCACAACCGACCCGATATTGATCTTTTACCTGACTATTCTTCGTCACAAATTAATTCCACGATAAGATATATCTCTGTGGAGCGGATCGAGCATCAACGTAGTCGGAATCGAGGATTAACTTGCTACGTTCGTCTGCTGTGGGCCCCGGGACTCGTTCGGGAAAAAACGTTACGCTCGCGCGCACGGACACATATAGCCACTGACTGCGCAGGACATTGCAGGTGCGATCATACCAGCACTAATGCACCGGATCCCATCAGAACTCTGCAGTTAAGCGTGCTTGGGCGAGAGTAGTACTAGGATGGGTGACCTCCTGGGAAGTCCTCGTGTTGCACCTCTTTTTTTTCACTTTTTTCCTCAACCGAAGCGGTATTTTGCGACGAGGACGAGGGAACTGAAATCCAGCACCAGCACTTACTTTCAATCACAACCGACCCGATATTGATCTTTTACCTGACTATTCTTCGTCACAAATTAATTCCACGATAAGATATATCTCTGTGGAGCGGATCGAGCATCAACGTAGTCGGAATCGAGGATTAACTTGCTACGTTCGTCTGCTGTGGGCCCCGGGACTCGTTCGGGAAAAAACGGTACGCTCGCACGCACGGACACATATAGCCACTGACTGCGCAAGACATTGCAGGTGCGATCATACCAGCACTAATGCACCGGATCCCATCAGAACTCCGCAGTTAAGCGTGCTTGGGCGAGAGTAGTACTAGGATGGGTGACCTCCTGGGAAGTCCTCGTGTTGCACCTCTTTTTTTTCCACTTTTTTCCTCAACCGAAGCGGTATTTTGCGACGAGGACGAGGGAACTGAAATCCAGCACAGCACTTACTTTCAATCACAACCGACCCGATATTGATCTTTTACCTGACTATTCTTCGTCATAAATTAATTCCACGATAAGATATATCTCTGTGAAGCGGATCGAGCATCAACGTAGTAGGAATCGAGGATTAACTTGCTACGTTCGTCTGCTGTGGGCCCCGGGACTCGTTCGGGAAAAAACGGTACGCTCGCGCGCACGGACACATATAGCCACTGACTGCGCAAGACATTGCAGGTGCGATCATACCAGCACTAATGCACCGGATCCCATCAGAACTCCGCAGTTAAGCGTGCTTGGGCGCGAGTAGTACTAGGATGGGTGACCTCCTGGGAAGTCCTCGTGTTGCACCTCTTTTTTTTCCACTTTTTTCCTCAACCGAAGCGGTATTTTGCGACGAGGACGAGGGAATTGAAATCCAGCTCAATCACAACCGACCCGATATTGATCTTTTACCTGACTATTCTTCGTCACAAATTAATTCCACGATAAGATATATCTCTGTGAAGCGGATCGAGCATCAACGTAGTCGGAATCGAGGATTAACTTGCTACGTTCGTCTGCTGTGGGCCCCGGGACTCGTTCGGGAAAAAACAGTACGCTCGCGCGCACGGACACATATAGCCACTGACTGCGCAAGACATTGCAGGTGCGATCATACCAGCACTAATGCACCGGATCCCATCAGAACTCTGCAGTTAAGCGTGCTTGGGCGAGAGTAGTACTAGGATGGGTGACCTCCTGGGAAGTCCTCGTGTTGCACCTCTTTTTTTTCACTTTTTTCCTCAACCAAAGCGGTATTTTGCGACGAGGACGAGGGAACTGAAATCCAGCACCAGCACTTACGTTCAATCACAACCGACCCGATATTGATCTTTTACCTGACTATTCTTCGTCACAAATTAATTCCACGATAAGATATATCTCTGTGGAGCGGATCGAGCATCAACGTAGTCGGAATCGAGGATTAACTTGCTACGTTCGTCTGCTGTGGGCCCCGGGACTCGTTCGGGAAAAAACGGGACGCTCGCGCGCACGGACACATATAGCCACTGACTGCGCAAGACATTGCAGGTGCGATCATACCAGCACTAATGCACCGGATCCCATCAGAACTCTGCAGTTAACCGTGCTTGGGCGAGAGTAGTACTAGGATGGGTGACCTCCTGGGAAGTCCTCGTGTTGCACCTCTTTTTTTTCTACTTTTTTCCTCAACCGAAGCGGTATTTTGCGACGAGGACGAGGGAACTGAAATCCAGCACCAGCACTTACTTTCAATCACAACCGACCCGATATTGATCTTTTACCTGACTATTCTTCGTCACAAATTAATTCCACGATAAGATATATCTCTGTGGAGCGGATCGAGCATCAACGTAGTCGGAATCGAGGATTAACTTGCTACGTTCGTCTGCTGTGGGCCCCGGGACTCGTTCGGGAAAAAACGTTACGCTCGCGCGCACGGACACATATAGCCACTGACTGCGCAGGACATTGCAGGTGCGATCATACCAGCACTAATGCACCGGATCCCATCAGAACTCTGCAGTTAAGCGTGCTTGGGCGAGAGTAGTACTAGGATGGGTGACCTCCTGGGAAGTCCTCGTGTTGCACCTCTTTTTTTTCACTTTTTTCCTCAACCGAAGCGGTATTTTGCGACGAGGACGAGGGAACTGAAATCCAACACCAGCACTTACTTTCAATCACAACCGACCCGATATTGATCTTTTACCTGACTATTCTTCGTCACAAATTAATTCCACGATAAGATATATCTCTGTGGAGCGGATCGAGCATCAACGTAGTCGGAATCGAGGATTAACTTGCTACGTTCGTCTGCTGTGGGCCCCGGGACTCGTTCGGGAAAAAACGGTACGCTCGCACGCACGGACACATATAGCCACTGACTGCGCAAGACATTGCAGGTGCGATCATACCAGCACTAATGCACCGGATCACAACAGAACTCCGCAGTTAAGCGTGCTTGGGCGAGAGTAGTACTAGGATGGGTGACCTCCTGGGAAGTCCTCGTGTTGCACCTCTTTTTTTTCCACTTTTTTCCTCAACCGAAGCGGTATTTTGCGACGAGGACGAGGGAACTGAAATCCAGCACAGCACTTACTTTCAATCACAACCGACCCGATATTGATCTTTTACCTGACTACTCTTCGTCATAAATTAATTCCACGATAAGATATATCTCTGTGAAGCGGATCGAGCATCAACGTAGTAGGAATCGAGGATTAACTTGCTACGTTCGTCTGCTGTGGGCCCCGGGACTCGTTCGGGAAAAAACGGTACGCTCGCGCGCACGGACACATATAGCCACTGACTGCGCAAGACATTGCAGGTGCGATCATACCAGCACTAATGCACCGGATCCCATCAGAACTCCGCAGTTAAGCGTGCTTGGGCGCGAGTAGTACTAGGATGGGTGACCTCCTGGGAAGTCCTCGTGTTGCACCTCTTTTTTTTCCACTTTTTTCCTCAACCGAAGCGGTATTTTGCGACGAGGACGAGGGAACTGAAATCCAGCACCAGCACTTACTTTCAATCACAACCGACCCGATATTGATCTTTTACCTGACTATTCTTCGTCACAAATTAATTCCACGATAAGATATATCTCTGTGAAGCGGATCGAGCATCAACGTAGTCGGAATCGAGGATTAACTTGCTACGTTCGTCTGCTGTGGGCCCCGGGACTCGTTCGGGAAAAAACAGTACGCTCGCGCGCACGGACACATATAGCCACTGACTGCGCAAGACATTGCAGGTGCGATCATACCAGCACTAATGCACCGGATCCCATCAGAACTCTGCAGTTAAGCGTGCTTGGGCGAGAGTAGTACTAGGATGGGTGACCTCCTGGGAAGTCCTCGTGTTGCACCTCTTTTTTTTCACTTTTTTCCTCAACCAAAGCGGTATTTTGCGACGAGGACGAGGGAACTGAAATCCAGCACCAGCACTTACGTTCAATCACAACCGACCCGATATTGATCTTTTACCTGACTATTCTTCGTCACAAATTAATTCCACGATAAGATATATCTCTGTGGAGCGGATCGAGCATCAACGTAGTCGGAATCGAGGATTAACTTGCTACGTTCGTCTGCTGTGGGCCCCGGGACTCGTTCGGGAAAAAACGGGACGCTCGCGCGCACGGACACATATAGCCACTGACTGCGCAAGACATTGCAGGTGCGATCATACCAGCACTAATGCACCGGATCCCATCAGAACTCTGCAGTTAACCGTGCTTGGGCGAGAGTAGTACTAGGATGGGTGACCTCCTGGGAAGTCCTCGTGTTGCACCTCTTTTTTTTCTACTTTTTTCCTCAACCGAAGCGGTATTTTGCGACGAGGACGAGGGAACTGAAATCCAGCACCAGCACTTACTTTCAATCACAACCGACCCGATATTGATCTTTTACCTGACTATTCTTCGTCACAAATTAATTCCACGATAAGATATATCTCTGTGGAGCGGATCGAGCATCAACGTAGTCGGAATCGAGGATTAACTTGCTACGTTCGTCTGCTGTGGGCCCCGGGACTCGTTCGGGAAAAAACGTTACGCTCGCGCGCACGGACACATATAGCCACTGACTGCGCAGGACATTGCAGGTGCGATCATACCAGCACTAATGCACCGGATCCCATCAGAACTCTGCAGTTAAGCGTGCTTGGGCGAGAGTAGTACTAGGATGGGTGACCTCCTGGGAAGTCCTCGTGTTGCACCTCTTTTTTTTCACTTTTTTCCTCAACCGAAGCGGTATTTTGCGACGAGGACGAGGGAACTGAAATCCAGCACCAGCACTTACTTTCAATCACAACCGACCCGATATTGATCTTTTACCTGACTATTCTTCGTCACAAATTAATTCCACGATAAGATATATCTCTGTGGAGCGGATCGAGCATCAACGTAGTCGGAATCGAGGATTAACTTGCTACGTTCGTCTGCTGTGGGCCCCGGGACTCGTTCGGGAAAAAACGGTACGCTCGCACGCACGGACACATATAGCCACTGACTGCGCAAGACATTGCAGGTGCGATCATACCAGCACTAATGCACCGGATCCCATCAGAACTCCGCAGTTAAGCGTGCTTGGGCGAGAGTAGTACTAGGATGGGTGACCTCCTGGGAAGTCCTCGTGTTGCACCTCTTTTTTTTCCACTTTTTTCCTCAACCGAAGCGGTATTTTGCGACGAGGACGAGGGAACTGAAATCCAGCACAGCACTTACTTTCAATCACAACCGACCCGATATTGATCTTTTACCTGACTATTCTTCGTCATAAATTAATTCCACGATAAGATATATCTCTGTGAAGCGGATCGAGCATCAACGTAGTAGGAATCGAGGATTAACTTGCTACGTTCGTCTGCTGTGGGCCCCGGGACTCGTTCGGGAAAAAACGGTACGCTCGCGCGCACGGACACATATAGCAACTGACTGCGCAAGACATTGCAGGTGCGATCATACCAGCACTAATGCACCGGATCCCATCAGAACTCCGCAGTTAAGCGTGCTTGGGCGCGAGTAGTACTAGGATGGGTGACCTCCTGGGAAGTCCTCGTGTTGCACCTCTTTTTTTTCCACTTTTTTCCTCAACCGAAGCGGTATTTTGCGACGAGGACGAGGGAACTGAAATCCAGCACCAGCACTTACTTTCAATCACAACCGACCCGATATTGATCTTTTACCTGACTATTCTTCGTCACAAATTAATTCCACGATAAGATATATCTCTGTGAAGCGGATCGAGCATCAACGTAGTCGGAATCGAGGATTAACTTGCTACGTTCGTCTGCTGTGGGCCCCGGGACTCGTTCGGGAAAAAACAGTACGCTCGCGCGCACGGACACATATAGCCACTGACTGCGCAAGACATTGCAGGTGCGATCATACCAGCACTAATGCACCGGATCCCATCAGAACTCTGCAGTTAAGCGTGCTTGGGCGAGAGTAGTACTAGGATGGGTGACCTCCTGGGAAGTCCTCGTGTTGCACCTCTTTTTTTTCACTTTTTTCCTCAACCAAAGCGGTATTTTGCGACGAGGACGAGGGAACTGAAATCCAGCACCAGCACTTACGTTCAATCACAACCGACCCGATATTGATCTTTTACCTGACTATTCTTCGTCACAAATTAATTCCACGATAAGATATATCTCTGTGGAGCGGATCGAGCATCAACGTAGTCGGAATCGAGGATTAACTTGCTACGTTCGTCTGCTGTGGGCCCCGGGACTCGTTCGGGAAAAAACGGGACGCTCGCGCGCACAGACACATATAGCCACTGACTGCGCAAGACATTGCAGGTGCGATCATACCAGCACTAATGCACCGGATCCCATCAGAACTCTGCAGTTAACCGTGCTTGGGCGAGAGTAGTACTAGGATGGGTGACCTCCTGGGAAGTCCTCGTGTTGCACCTCTTTTTTTTCTACTTTTTTCCTCAACCGAAGCGGTATTTTGCGACGAGGACGAGGGAACTGAAATCCAGCACCAGCACTTACTTTCAATCACAACCGACCCGATATTGATCTTTTACCTGACTATTCTTCGTCACAAATTAATTCCACGATAAGATATATCTCTGTGGAGCGGATCGAGCATCAACGTAGTCGGAATCGAGGATTAACTTGCTACGTTCGTCTGCTGTGGGCCCCGGGACTCGTTCGGGAAAAAACGTTACGCTCGCGCGCACGGACACATATAGCCACTGACTGCGCAGGACATTGCAGGTGCGATCATACCAGCACTAATGCACCGGATCCCATCAGAACTCTGCAGTTAAGCGTGCTTGGGCGAGAGTAGTACTAGGATGGGTGACCTCCTGGGAAGTCCTCGTGTTGCACCTCTTTTTTTTCACTTTTTTCCTCAACCGAAGCGGTATTTTGCGACGAGGACGAGGGAACTGAAATCCAGCACCAGCACTTACTTTCAATCACAACCGACCCGATATTGATCTTTTACCTGACTATTCTTCGTCACAAATTAATTCCACGATAAGATATATCTCTGTGGAGCGGATCGAGCATCAACGTAGTCGGAATCGAGGATTAACTTGCTACGTTCGTCTGCTGTGGGCCCCGGGACTCGTTCGGGAAAAAACGGTACGCTCGCACGCACGGACACATATAGCCACTGACTGCGCAAGACATTGCAGGTGCGATCATACCAGCACTAATGCACCGGATCCCATCAGAACTCCGCAGTTAAGCGTGCTTGGGCGAGAGTAGTACTAGGATGGGTGACCTCCTGGGAAGTCCTCGTGTTGCACCTCTTTTTTTTCCACTTTTTTCCTCAACCGAAGCGGTATTTTGCGACGAGGACGAGGGAACTGAAATCCAGCACAGCACTTACTTTCAATCACAACCGACCCGATATTGATCTTTTACCTGACTATTCTTCGTCATAAATTAATTCCACGATAAGATATATCTCTGTGAAGCGGATCGAGCATCAACGTAGTAGGAATCGAGGATTAACTTGCTACGTTCGTCTGCTGTGGGCCCCGGGACTCGTTCGGGAAAAAACGGTACGCTCGCGCGCACGGACACATATAGCCACTGACTGCGCAAGACATTGCAGGTGCGATCATACCAGCACTAATGCACCGGATCCCATCAGAACTCCGCAGTTAAGCGTGCTTGGGCGCGAGTAGTACTAGGATGGGTGACCTCCTGGGAAGTCCTCGTGTTGCACCTCTTTTTTTTCCACTTTTTTCCTCAACCGAAGCGGTATTTTGCGACGAGGACGAGGGAACTGAAATCCAGCACCAGCACTTACTTTCAATCACAACCGACCCGATATTGATCTTTTACCTGACTATTCTTCGTCACAAATTAATTCCACGATAAGATATATCTCTGTGGAGCGGATCGAGCATCAACGTAGTCGGAATCGAGGATTAACTTGCTACGTTCGTCTGCTGTGGGCCCCGGGACTCGTTCGGGAAAAAACGGGACGCTCGCGCGCACGGACACATATAGCCACTGACTGCGCAAGACATTGCAGGTGCGATCATACCAGCACTAATGCACCGGATCCCATCAGAACTCCGCAGTTAACCGTGCTTGGGCGAGAGTAGTACTAGGATGGGTGACCTCCTGGGAAGTCCTCGTGTTGCACCTCTTTTTTTTCTACTTTTTTCCTCAACCGAAGCGGTATTTTGCGACGAGGACGAGGGAACTGAAATCCAGCACCAGCACTTACTTTCAATCACAACCGACCCGATATTGATCTTTTACCTGACTATTCTTCGTCACAAATTAATTCCACGATAAGATATATCTCTGTGGAGCGGATCGAGCATCAACGTAGTCGGAATCGAGGATTAACTTGCTACGTTCGTCTGCTGTGGGCCCCGGGACTCGTTCGGGAAAAAACGGGACGCTCGCGCGCACGGACACATATAGCCACTGACTGCGCAAGACATTGCAGGTGCGATCATACCAGCACTAATGCACCGGATCCCATCAGAACTCCGCAGTTAACCGTGCTTGGGCGAGAGTAGTACTAGGATGGGTGACCTCCTGGGAAGTCCTCGTGTTGCACCTCTTTTTTTTCTACTTTTTTCCTCAACCGAAGCGGTATTTTGCGACGAGGACGAGGGAACTGAAATCCAGCACCAGCACTTACTTTCAATCACAACCGACCCGATATTGATCTTTTACCTGACTATTCTTCGTCATAAATTAATTCCACGATAAGATATATCTCTGTGAAGCGGATCGAGCATCAACGTAGTAGGAATCGAGGATTAACTTGCTACGTTCGTCTGCTGTGGGCCCCGGGACTCGTTCGGGAAAAAACGGTACGCTCGCGCGCACGGACACATATAGCCACTGACTGCGCAAGACATTGCAGGTGCGATCATACCAGCACTAATGCACCGGATCCCATCAGAACTCCGCAGTTAAGCGTGCTTGGGCGCGAGTAGTACTAGGATGGGTGACCTCCTGGGAAGTCCTCGTGTTGCACCTCTTTTTTTTCCACTTTTTTCCTCAACCGAAGCGGTATTTTGCGACGAGGACGAGGGAACTGAAATCCAGCACCAGCACTTACTTTCAATCACAACCGACCCGATATTGATCTCTTACCTGACTATTCTTCGTCACAAATTAATTCCACGATAAGATATATCTCTGTGAAGCGGATCGAGCATCAACGTAGTCGGAATCGAGGATTAACTTGCTACGTTCGTCTGCTGTGGGCCCCGGGACTCGTTCGGGAAAAAACAGTACGCTCGCGCGCACGGACACATATAGCCACTGACTGCGCAAGACATTGCAGGTGCGATCATACCAGCACTAATGCACCGGATCCCATCAGAGCTCTGCAGTTAAGCGTGCTTGGGCGAGAGTAGTACTAGGATGGGTGACCTCCTGGGAAGTCCTCGTGTTGCACCTCTTTTTTTTCACTTTTTTCCTCAACCAAAGCGGTATTTTGCGACGAGGACGAGGGAACTGAAATCCAGCACCAGCACTTACTTTCAATCACAACCGACCCGATATTGATCTTTTACCTGACTATTCTTCGTCACAAATTAATTCCACGATAAGATATATCTCTGTGGAGCGGATCGAGCATCAACGTAGTCGGAATCGAGGATTAACTTGCTACGTTCGTCTGCTGTGGGCCCCGGGACTCGTTCGGGAAAAAACGGGACGCTCGCGCGCACGGACACATATAGCCACTGACTGCGCAAGACATTGCAGGTGCGATCATACCAGCACTAATGCACCGGATCCCATCAGAACTCCGCAGTTAACCGTGCTTGGGCGAGAGTAGTACTAGGATGGGTGACCTCCTGGGAAGTCCTCGTGTTGCACCTCTTTTTTTTCTACTTTTTTCCTCAACCGAAGCGGTATTTTGCGACGAGGACGAGGGAACTGAAATCCAGCACCAGCACTTACTTTCAATCACAACCGACCCGATATTGATCTTTTACCTGACTATTCTTCGTCACAAATTAATTCCACGATAAGATATATCTCTGTGGAGCGGATCGAGCATCAACGTAGTCGGAATCGAGGATTAACTTGCTACGTTCGTCTGCTGTGGGCCCCGGGACTCGTTCGGGAAAAAACGGGACGCTCGCGCGCACGGACACATATAGCCACTGACTGCGCAAGACATTGCAGGTGCGATCATACCAGCACTAATGCACCGGATCCCATCAGAGCTCTGCAGTTAAGCGTGCTTGGGCGAGAGTAGTACTAGGATGGGTGACCTCCTGGGAAGTCCTCGTGTTGCACCTCTTTTTTTTCACTTTTTTCCTCAACCAAAGCGGTATTTTGCGACGAGGACGAGGGAACTGAAATCCAGCACCAGCACTTACTTTCAATCACAACCGACCCGATATTGATCTTTTACCTGACTATTCTTCGTCACAAATTAATTCCACGATAAGATATATCTCTGTGGAGCGGATCGAGCATCAACGTAGTCGGAATCGAGGATTAACTTGCTACGTTCGTCTGCTGTGGGCCCCGGGACTCGTTCGGGAAAAAACGGGACGCTCGCGCGCACGGACACATATAGCCACTGACTGCGCAAGACATTGCAGGTGCGATCATACCAGCACTAATGCACCGGATCCCATCAGAACTCCGCAGTTAACCGTGCTTGGGCGAGAGTAGTACTAGGATGGGTGACCTCCTGGGAAGTCCTCGTGTTGCACCTCTTTTTTTTCTACTTTTTTCCTCAACCGAAGCGGTATTTTGCGACGAGGACGAGGGAACTGAAATCCAGCACCAGCACTTACTTTCAATCACAACCGACCCGATATTGATCTTTTACCTGACTATTCTTCGTCACAAATTAATTCCACGATAAGATATATCTCTGTGGAGCGGATCGAGCATCAACGTAGTCGGAATCGAGGATTAACTTGCTACGTTCGTCTGCTGTGGGCCCCGGGACTCGTTCGGGAAAAAACGGGACGCTCGCGCGCACGGACACATATAGCCACTGACTGCGCAAGACATTGCAGGTGCGATCATACCAGCACTAATGCACCGGATCCCATCAGAACTCCGCAGTTAACCGTGCTTGGGCGAGAGTAGTACTAGGATGGGTGACCTCCTGGGAAGTCCTTGTGTTGCACCTCTTTTTTTTCACTTTTTTCCTCAACCGAAGCGGTATTTTGCGACGAGGACGAGGGAACTGAAATCCAGCACCAGCACTTACTTTCAATCACAACCGACCCGATATTGATCTTTTACCTGACTATTCTTCGTCATAAATTAATTCCACGATAAGATATATCTCTGTGAAGCGGATCGAGCATCAACGTAGTCGGAATCGAGGATTAACTTGCTACGTTCGTCTGCTGTGGGCCCCGGGACTCGTTCGGGAAAAAACGTTACGCTCGCGCGCACGGACACATATAGCCACTGACTGCGCAGGACATTGCAGGTGCGATCATACCAGCACTAATGCACCGGATCCCATCAGAACTCTGCAGTTAAGCGTGCCTGGGCGAGAGTAGTACTAGGATGGGTGACCTCCTGGGAAGTCCTCGTGTTGCACCTCTTTTTTTTCACTTTTTTCCTCAACCGAAGCGGTATTTTGCGACGAGGACGAGGGAACTGAAATCCAGCACAGCACTTACTTTCAATCACAACCGACCCGATATTGATCTTTTACCTGACTATTCTTCGTCATAAATTAATTCCACGATAAGATATATCTCTGTGAAGCGGATCGAGCATCAACGTAGTAGGAATCGAGGATTAACTTGCTACGTTCGTCTGCTGTGGGCCCCGGGACTCGTTCGGGAAAAAACGGTACGCTCGCGCGCACGGACACATATAGCCACGGACTGCGCAAGACATTGCAGGTGCGATCATACCAGCACTAATGCACCGGATCCCATCAGAACTCCGCAGTTAAGCGTGCTTGGGCGCGAGTAGTACTAGGATGGGTGACCTCCTGGGAAGTCCTCGTGTTGCACCTCTTTTTTTTCCACTTTTTTCCTCAACCGAAGCGGTATTTTGCGACGAGGACGAGGGAACTGAAATCCAGCACCAGCACTTACTTTCAATCACAACCGACCCGATATTGATCTTTTACCTGACTATTCTTCGTCACAAATTAATTCCACGATAAGATATATCTCTGTGAAGCGGATCGAGCATCAACGTAGTCGGAATCGAGGATTAACTTGCTACGTTCGTCTGCTGTGGGCCCCGGGACTCGTTCGGGAAAAAACAGTACGCTCGCGCGCACGGACACATATAGCCACTGACTGCGCAAGACATTGCAGGTGCGATCATACCAGCACTAATGCACCGGATCCCATCAGAACTCTGCAGTTAAGCGTGCTTGGGCGAGAGTAGTACTAGGATGGGTGACCTCCTGGGAAGTCCTCGTGTTGCACCTCTTTTTTTTCACTTTTTTCCTCAACCAAAGCGGTATTTTGCGACGAGGACGAGGGAACTGAAATCCAGCACCAGCACTTACTTTCAATCACAACCGACCCGATATTGATCTTTTACCTGACTATTCTTCGTCACAAATTAATTCCACGATAAGATATATCTCTGTGGAGCGGATCGAGCATCAACGTAGTCGGAATCGAGGATTAACTTGCTACGTTCGTCTGCTGTGGGCCCCGGGACTCGTTCGGGAAAAAACGTTACGCTCGCGCGCACGAACACATATAGCCACTGACTGCGCAGGACATTGCAGGTGCGATCATACCAGCACTAATGCACCGGATCCCATCAGAACTCTGCAGTTAAGCGTGCTTGGGCGAGAGTAGTACTAGGATGGGTGACCTCCTGGGAAGTCCTCGTGTTGCACCTCTTTTTTTTCCACTTTTTTCCTCAACCGAAGCGGTATTTTGCGACGAGGACGAGGGAACTGAAATCCAGCACAGCACTTACTTTCAATCACAACCGACCCGATATTGATCTTTTACCTGACTATTCTTCGTCATAAATTAATTCCACGATAAGATATATCTCTGTGAAGCGGATCGAGCATCAACGTAGTCGGAATCGAGGATTAACTTGCTACGTTCGTCTGCTGTGGGCCCCGGGACTCGTTCGGGAAAAAACGTTACGCTCGCGCGCACGGACACATATAGCCACTGACTGCGCAGGACATTGCAGGTGCGATCATACTAGCACTAATGCACCGGATCCCATCAGAACTCTGCAGTTAAGCGTGCTTGGGCGAGAGTAGTAGTAGGATGGGTGACCTCCTGGGAAGTCCTCGTGTTGCACCTCTTTTTTTTCACTTTTTTCCTCAACCGAAGCGGTATTTTGCGACGAGGACGAGGGAACTGAAATCCAGCACAGCACTTACTTTCAATCACAACCGACCCGATATTGATCTTTTACCTGACTATTCTTCGTCATAAATTAATTCCACGATAAGATATATCTCTGTGAAGCGGATCGAGCATCAACGTAGTCGGAATTGAGGATTAACTTGCTACGTTCGTCTGCTGTGGGCCCCGGGACTCGTTCGGGAAAAAATGTTACGCTCGCGCGCACGGACACATATAGCCACTGACTGCGCAAGACATTGCAGGTGCGATCATACCAGCACTAATGCACCGGATCCCATCAGAACTCCGCAGTTAAGCGTGCTTGGGCGCGAGTAGTACTAGGATGGGTGACCTCCTGGGAAGTCCTCGTGTTGCACCTCTTTTTTTTCCACTTTTTTCCTCAACCGAAGCGGTATTTTGCGACGAGGACGAGGGAACTGAAATCCAGCACCAGCACTTACTTTCAATCACAACCGACCCGATATTGATCTTTTACCTGACTATTCTTCGTCACAAATTAATTCCACGATAAGATATATCTCTGTGAAGCGGATCGAGCATCAACGTAGTCGGAATCGAGGATTAACTTGCTACGTTCGTCTGCTGTGGGCCCCGGGACTCGTTCGGGAAAAAACAGTACGCTCGCGCGCACGGACACATATAGCCACTGACTGCGCAAGACATTGCAGGTGCGATCATACCAGCACTAATGCACCGGATCCCATCAGAACTCTGCAGTTAAGCGTGCTTGGGCGAGAGTAGTACTAGGATGGGTGACCTCCTGGGAAGTCCTCGTGTTGCACCTCTTTTTTTTCACTTTTTTCCTCAACCAAAGCGGTATTTTGCGACGAGGACGAGGGAACTGAAATCCAGCACCAGCACTTACTTTCAATCACAACCGACCCGATATTGATCTTTTACCTGACTATTCTTCGTCACAAATTAATTCCACGATAAGATATATCTCTGTGGAGCGGATCGAGCATCAACGTAGTCGGAATCGAGGATTAACTTGCTACGTTCGTCTGCTGTGGGCCCCGGGACTCGTTCGGGAAAAAACGTTACGCTCGCGCGCACGAACACATATAGCCACTGACTGCGCAGGACATTGCAGGTGCGATCATACCAGCACTAATGCACCGGATCCCATCAGAACTCTGCAGTTAAGCGTGCTTGGGCGAGAGTAGTACTAGGATGGGTGACCTCCTGGGAAGTCCTCGTGTTGCACCTCTTTTTTTTCCACTTTTTTCCTCAACCGAAGCGGTATTTTGCGACGAGGACGAGGGAACTGAAATCCAGCACAGCACTTACTTTCAATCACAACCGACCCGATATTGATCTTTTACCTGACTATTCTTCGTCATAAATTAATTCCACGATAAGATATATCTCTGTGAAGCGGATCGAGCATCAACGTAGTCGGAATCGAGGATTAACTTGCTACGTTCGTCTGCTGTGGGCCCCGGGACTCGTTCGGGAAAAAACGTTACGCTCGCGCGCACGGACACATATAGCCACTGACTGCGCAGGACATTGCAGGTGCGATCATACTAGCACTAATGCACCGGATCCCATCAGAACTCTGCAGTTAAGCGTGCTTGGGCGAGAGTAGTAGTAGGATGGGTGACCTCCTGGGAAGTCCTCGTGTTGCACCTCTTTTTTTTCACTTTTTTCCTCAACCGAAGCGGTATTTTGCGACGAGGACGAGGGAACTGAAATCCAGCACAGCACTTACTTTCAATCACAACCGACCCGATATTGATCTTTTACCTGACTATTCTTCGTCATAAATTAATTCCACGATAAGATATATCTCTGTGAAGCGGATCGAGCATCAACGTAGTCGGAATTGAGGATTAACTTGCTACGTTCGTCTGCTGTGGGCCCCGGGACTCGTTCGGGAAAAAATGTTACGCTCGCGCGCACGGACACATATAGCCACTGACTGCGCAAGACATTGCAGGTGCGATCATACCAGCACTAATGCACCGGATCCCATCAGAACTCCGCAGTTAACCGTGCTTGGGCGAGAGTAGTACTAGGATGGGTGACCTCCTGGGAAGTCCTCGTGTTGCACCTCTTTTTTTTCCACTTTTTTCCTCAACCGAAGCGGTATTTTGCGACGAGGACGAGGGAACTGAAATCCAGCACAGCACTTACTTTCAATCACAACCGACCCGATATTGATCTTTTACCTGACTATTCTTCGTCATAAATTAATTCCACGATAAGATATATCTCTGTGAAGCGGATCGAGCATCAACGTAGTAGGAATCGAGGATTAACTTGCTACGTTCGTCTGCTGTGGGCCCCGGGACTCGTTCGGGAAAAAACGGTACGCTCGCGCGCACGGACACATATAGCCACTGACTGCGCAAGACATTGCAGGTGCGATCATACCAGCACTAATGCACCGGATCCCATCAGAACTCTGCAGTTAAGCGTGCTTGGGTGCGAGTAGTACTAGGATGGGTGACCTCCTGGGAAGTCCTCGTGTTGCTCCTCTTTTTTTTCCACTTTTTTCCTCAACCGAAGCGGTATTTTGCGACGAGGACGAGGGAACTGAAATCCAGCACCAGCACTTACTTTCAATCACAACCGACCCGATATTGATCTTTTACCTGACTATTCTTCGTCACAAATTAATTCCACGATAAGATATATCTCTGTGAAGCGGATCGAGCATCAACGTAGTCGGAATCGAGGATTAACTTGCTACGTTCGTCTGCTGTGGGCCCCGGGACTCGTTCGGGAAAAAACAGTACGCTCGCGCGCACGGACACATATAGCCACTGACTGCGCAAGACATTGCAGGTGCGATCATACCAGCACTAATGCACCGGATCCCATCAGAACTCTGCAGTTAAGCGTGCTTGGGCGAGAGTAGTACTAGGATGGGTGACCTCCTGGGAAGTCCTCGTGTTGCACCTCTTTTTTTTCACTTTTTTCCTCAACCAAAGCGGTATTTTGCGACGAGGACGAGGGAACTGAAATCCAGCACCAGCACTTACTTTCAATCACAACCGACCCGATATTGATCTTTTACCTGACTATTCTTCGTCACAAATTAATTCCACGATAAGATATATCTCTGTGGAGCGGATCGAGCATCAACGTAGTCGGAATCGAGGATTAACTTGCTACGTTCGTCTGCTGTGGGCCCCGGGACTCGTTCGGGAAAAAACGTTACGCTCGCGCGCACGAACACATATAGCCACTGACTGCGCAGGACATTGCAGGTGCGATCATACCAGCACTAATGCACCGGATCCCATCAGAACTCTGCAGTTAAGCGTGCTTGGGCGAGAGTAGTACTAGGATGGGTGACCTCCTGGGAAGTCCTCGTGTTGCACCTCTTTTTTTTCCACTTTTTTCCTCAACCGAAGCGGTATTTTGCGACGAGGACGAGGGAACTGAAATCCAGCACAGCACTTACTTTCAATCACAACCGACCCGATATTGATCTTTTACCTGACTATTCTTCATCATAAATTAATTCCACGATAAGATATATCTCTGTGAAGCGGATCGAGCATCAACGTAGTCGGAATCGAGGATTAACTTGCTACGTTCGTCTGCTGTGGGCCCCGGGACTCGTTCGGGAAAAAACGTTACGCTCGCGCGCACGGACACATATAGCCACTGACTGCGCAGGACATTGCAGGTGCGATCATACCAGCACTAATGCACCGGATCCCATCAGAACTCTGCAGTTAAGCGTGCTTGGGCGAGAGTAGTACTAGGATGGGTGACCTCCTGGGAAGTCCTCGTGTTGCACCTCTTTTTTTTCACTTTTTTCCTCAACCGAAGCGGTATTTTGCGACGAGGACGAGGGAACTGAAATCCAGCACCAGCACTTACTTTCAATCACAACCGACCCGATATTGATCTTTTACCTGACTATTCTTCGTCACAAATTAATTCCACGATAAGATATATCTCTGTGGAGCGGATCGAGCATCAACGTAGTCGGAATCGAGGATTAACTTGCTACGTTCGTCTGCTGTGGGCCCCGGGACTCGTTCGGGAAAAAACGGTACGCTCGCGCGCACTGACACATATAGCCACTGACTGCGCAAGACATTGCAGGTGCGATCATACCAGCACTAATGCACCGGATCCCATCAGAACTCCGCAGTTAACCGTGCTTGGGCGAGAGTAGTACTAGGATGGGTGACCTCCTGGGAAGTCCTCGTGTTGCACCTCTTTTTTTTCTACTTTTTTCCTCAACCGAAGCGGTATTTTGCGACGAGGACGAGGGAACTGAAATCCAGCACCAGCACTTACTTTCAATCACAACCGACCCGATATTGATCTTTTACCTGACTATTCTTCGTCATAAATTAATTCCACGATAAGATATATCTCTGTGAAGCGGATCGAGCATCAACGTAGTAGGAATCGAGGATTAACTTGCTACATTCGTCTGCTGTGGGCCCCGGGACTCGTTCGGGAAAAAACGGTACGCTCGCGCGCACGGACACATATAGCCACTGACTGCGCAAGACATTGCAGGTGCGATCATACCAGCACTAATGCACCGGATCCCATCAGAACTCCGCAGTTAAGCGTGCTTGGGCGCGAGTAGTACTAGGATGGGTGACCTCCTGGGAAGTCCTCGTGTTGCACCTCTTTTTTTTCCACTTTTTTCCTCAACCGAAGCGGTATTTTGCGACGAGGACGAGGGAACTGAAATCCAGCACCAGCACTTACTTTCAATCACAACCGACCCGATATTGATCTTTTACCTGACTATTCTTCGTCACAAATTAATTCCACGATAAGATATATCTCTGTGAAGCGGATCGAGCATCAACGTAGTCGGAATCGAGGATTAACTTGCTACGTTCGTCTGCTGTGGGCCCCGGGACTCGTTCGGGAAAAAACGTTACGCTCGCGCGCACGAACACATATAGCCACTGACTGCGCAGGACATTGCAGGTGCGATCATACCAGCACTAATGCACCGGATCCCATCAGAACTCTGCAGTTAAGCGTGCTTGGGCGAGAGTAGTACTAGGATGGGTGACCTCCTGGGAAGTCCTCGTGTTGCACCTCTTTTTTTTCCACTTTTTTCCTCAACCGAAGCGGTATTTTGCGACGAGGACGAGGGAACTGAAATCCAGCACAGCACTTACTTTCAATCACAACCGACCCGATATTGATCTTTTACCTGACTATTCTTCATCATAAATTAATTCCACGATAAGATATATCTCTGTGAAGCGGATCGAGCATCAACGTAGTCGGAATCGAGGATTAACTTGCTACGTTCGTCTGCTGTGGGCCCCGGGACTCGTTCGGGAAAAAACGTTACGCTCGCGCGCACAGACACATATAGCCACTGACTGCGCAGGACATTGCAGGTGCGATCATACCAGCACTAATGCACCGGATCCCATCAGAACTCTGCAGTTAAGCGTGCTTGGGCGAGAGTAGTACTAGGATGGGTGACCTCCTGGGAAGTCCTCGTGTTGCACCTCTTTTTTTTCACTTTTTTCCTCAACCGAAGCGGTATTTTGCGACGAGGACGAGGGAACTGAAATCCAGCACCAGCACTTACTTTCAATCACAACCGACCCGATATTGATCTTTTACCTGACTATTCTTCGTCACAAATTAATTCCACGATAAGATATATCTCTGTGGAGCGGATCGAGCATCAACGTAGTCGGAATCGAGGATTAACTTGCTACGTTCGTCTGCTGTGGGCCCCGGGACTCGTTCGGGAAAAAACGGTACGCTCGCGCGCACTGACACATATAGCCACTGACTGCGCAAGACATTGCAGGTGCGATCATACCAGCACTAATGCACCGGATCCCATCAGAACTCCGCAGTTAACCGTGCTTGGGCGAGAGTAGTACTAGGATGGGTGACCTCCTGGGAAGTCCTCGTGTTGCACCTCTTTTTTTTCTACTTTTTTCCTCAACCGAAGCGGTATTTTGCGACGAGGACGAGGGAACTGAAATCCAGCACCAGCACTTACTTTCAATCACAACCGACCCGATATTGATCTTTTACCTGACTATTCTTCGTCATAAATTAATTCCACGATAAGATATATCTCTGTGAAGCGGATCGAGCATCAACGTAGTAGGAATCGAGGATTAACTTGCTACATTCGTCTGCTGTGGGCCCCGGGACTCGTTCGGGAAAAAACGGTACGCTCGCGCGCACGGACACATATAGCCACTGACTGCGCAAGACATTGCAGGTGCGATCATACCAGCACTAATGCACCGGATCCCATCAGAACTCCGCAGTTAAGCGTGCTTGGGCGCGAGTAGTACTAGGATGGGTGACCTCCTGGGAAGTCCTCGTGTTGCACCTCTTTTTTTTCCACTTTTTTCCTCAACCGAAGCGGTATTTTGCGACGAGGACGAGGGAACTGAAATCCAGCACCAGCACTTACTTTCAATCACAACCGACCCGATATTGATCTTTTACCTGACTATTCTTCGTCACAAATTAATTCCACGATAAGATATATCTCTGTGAAGCGGATCGAGCATCAACGTAGTCGGAATCGAGGATTAACTTGCTACGTTCGTCTGCTGTGGGCCCCGGGACTCGTTCGGGAAAAAACAGTACGCTCGCGCGCACGGACACATATAGCCACTGACTGCGCAAGACATTGCAGGTGCGATCATACCAGCACTAATGCACCGGATCCCATCAGAACTCTGCAGTTAAGCGTGCTTGGGCGAGAGTAGTACTAGGATGGGTGACCTCCTGGGAAGTCCATGTGTTGTACCTCTTCTTTTTCACTTTTT
Source organism: Psophocarpus tetragonolobus (assembly GCA_037954015.1). Lineage (NCBI taxonomy): Eukaryota > Viridiplantae > Streptophyta > Magnoliopsida > Fabales > Fabaceae > Psophocarpus > Psophocarpus tetragonolobus. Next base: position 24,646,609 of record CM075695.1, on the reverse strand, counting down.
TCCTCAACCGAAGCGGTATTTTGCGACGAGGACGAGGGAACTGAAATCCAGCACCAGCACTTACTTTCAATCACAACCGACCTGATATTGATCTTTTACCTGACTATTCTTCGTCACAAATTAATTCCACGATAAGATATATCTCTGTGGAGCGGATCAAGCATCAACGTAGTCAGAATCGAGGATTAACTTGCTACGTTCGTCTGCTGTGGGCCCCGGGACTCGTTCGGGAAAAAACGGTACGCTCGCGCGCACGGTCACATATAGCCACTCACTGCGCAAGACATTGCAGGTGTGATCATACCAGCACTAATGCACCGGATCCCATTAGAACTCAGCAGTTAAGCGTGCTTGGGCGAGAGTAGTACTAGGATGGGTGACCTCCTGGGAAGTCCTCGTGTTGCACCTCTTTTTTTTCCACTTTTTTCCTCAACCGAAGCGGTATTTTGCGACGAGGACGAGGGAACTGAAATCCAGCACAGCACTTACTTTCAATCACAACCGACCCGATATTGATCTTTTACCTGACTATTCTTCGTCATAAATTAATTCCACGATAAGATATATCTCTGTGAAGCGGATCGAGCATCAACGTAGTAGGAATCGAGGATTAACTTGCTACGTTCGTCTGCTGTGGGCCCCGGGACTCGTTCGGGAAAAAACGGTACGCTCGCGCGCACGGACACATATAGCCACTGACTGCGCAAGACATTGCAGGTGCGATCATACCAGCACTAATGCACCGGATCCCATCAGAACTCCGCAGTTAAGCGTGCTTGGGCGCGAGTAGTACTAGGATGGGTGACCTCCTGAGAAGTCCTCGTGTTGCACCTCTTTTTTTTCCACTTTTTTCCTCAACCGAAGCGGTATTTTGCGACGAGGACGAGGGAACTGAAATCCAGCACCAGCACTTACTTTCAATCACAACCGACCCGATATTGATCTTTTACCTGACTATTCTTCGTCACAAATTAATTCCACGATAAGATATATCTCTGTGAAGCGGATCGAGCATCAACGTAGTCGGAATCGAGGATTAACTTGCTACGTTCGTCTGCTGTGGGCCCCGGGACTCGTTCGGGAAAAAACAGTACGCTCGCGCGCACGGACACATATAGCCACTGACTGCGCAAGACATTGCAGGTGCGATCATACCAGCACTAATGCACCGGATCCCATCAGAACTCTGCAGTTAAGCGTGCTTGGGCGAGAGTAGTACTAGGATGGGTGACCTCCTGGGAAGTCCTCGTGTTGCACCTCTTTTTTTTCACTTTTTTCCTCAACCAAAGCGGTATTTTGCGACGAGGACGAGGGAACTGAAATCCAGCACCAGCACTTACTTTCAATCACAACCGACCCGATATTGATCTTTTACCTGACTATTCTTCGTCACATATTAATTCCACGATAAGATATATCTCTGTGGAGCGGATCGAGCATCAACGTAGTCGGAATTGAGGATTAACTTGCTACGTTCGTCTGCTGTGGGCCCCGGGACTCGTTCGGGAAAAAACGGGACGCTCGCGCGCACGGACACATATAGCCACTGACTGCGCAAGACATTGCAGGTGCGATCATACCAGCACTAATGCACCGGATCCCATCAGAACTCCGCAGTTAACCGTGCTTGGGCGAGAGTAGTACTAGGATGGGTGACCTCCTGGGAAATCCTCGTGTTGCACCTCTTTTTTTTCTACTTTTTTCCTCAACCGAAGCGGTATTTTGCGACGAGGACGAGGGAACTGAAATCCAGCACCAGCACTTACTTTCAATCACAACCGACCCGATATTGATCTTTTACCTGACTATTCTTCGTCACAAATTAATTCCACGATAAGATATATCTCTGTGGAGCGGATCGAGCATCAACGTAGTCGGAATCGAGGATTAACTTGCTACGTTCGTCTGCTGTGGGCCCCGGGACTCGTTCGGGAAAAAACGGGACGCTCGCGCGCACGGACACATATAGCCACTGACTGCGCAAGACATTGCAGGTGCGATCATACCAGCACTAATGCACCGGATCCCATCAGAACTCCGCAGTTAACCGTGCTTGGGCGAGAGTAGTACTAGGATGGGTGACCTCCTGGGAAGTCCTTGTGTTGCACCTCTTTTTTTTCACTTTTTTCCTCAACCGAAGCGGTATTTTGCGACGAGGACGAGGGAACTGAAATCCAGCACCAGCACTTACTTTCAATCACAACCGACCCGATATTGATCTTTTACCTGACTATTCTTCGTCATAAATTAATTCCACGATAAGATATATCTCTGTGAAGCGGATCGAGCATCAACGTAGTCGGAATCGAGGATTAACTTGCTACGTTCGTCTGCTGTGGGCCCCGGGACTCGTTCGGGAAAAAATGGTACGCTCGCGCGCACGGACACATATAGCCACTGACTGCGCAAGACATTGCAGGTGCGATCATACCAGCACTAATGCACCGGATCCCATCAGAACTCCGCAGTTAAGCGTGCTTGGGCGAGAGTAGTACTAGGATGGGTGACCTCCTGGGAAGTCCTTGTGTTGTACCTCTTTTTTTTCACTTTTTTCCTCAACCGAAGCGGTATTTTGCGACGAGGACGAGGGAACTGAAATCCAGCACCAGCACTTACTTTCAATCACAACCGACCCGATATTGATCTTTTACCTGACTATTCTTCGTCACAAATTAATTCCACGATAAGATATATCTCTGTGAAGCGGATCGAGCATCAACGTAGTCGGAATCGAGGATTAACTTGCTACGTTCGTCTGCTGTGGGCCCCGGGACTCGTTCGGGAAAAAACGGTACGCTCGCGCGCACGGACACATATAGCCACTGACTGCGCAAGACATTGCAGGTGCGATCATACCAGCACTAATGCACCGGATCCCATCAGAACTCCGCAGTTAAGCGTGCTTGGGCGCGAGTAGTACTAGGATGGGTGACCTCCTGGGAAGTCCTCGTGTTGCACCTCTTTTTTTTCCACTTTTTTCCTCAACCGAAGCGGTATTTTGCGACGAGGACGAGGGAACTGAAATCCAGCACCAGCACTTACTTTCAATCACAACCGACCCGATATTGATCTTTTACCTGACTATTCTTCGTCACAAATTAATTCCACGATAAGATATATCTCTGTGAAGCGGATCGAGCATCAACGTAGTCGGAATCGAGGATTAACTTGCTACGTTCGTCTGCTGTGGGCCCCGGGACTCGTTCGGGAAAAAACGGTACGCTCGCACGCACGGACACATATAGCCACTGACTGCGCAAGACATTGCAGGTGCGATCATACCAGCACTAATGCACCGGATCCCATCAGAACTCCGCAGTTAACCGTGCTTGGGCGAGAGTAGTACTAGGATGGGTGACCTCCTGGGAAGTCCTCGTGTTGCACCTCTTTTTTTTCCACTTTTTTCCTCAACCGAAGCGGTATTTTGCGACGAGGACGAGGGAACTGAAATCCAGCACAGCACTTACTTTCAATCACAACCGACCCGATATTGATCTTTTACCTGACTATTCTTCGTCATAAATTAATTCCACGATAAGATATATCTCTGTGAAGCGGATCGAGCATCAACGTAGTAGGAATCGAGGATTAACTTGCTACGTTCGTCTGCTGTGGGCCCCGGGACTCGTTCGGGAAAAAACGGTACGCTCGCGCGCACGGACACATATAGCCACTGACTGCGCAAGACATTGCAGGTGCGATCATACCAGCACTAATGCACCGGATCCCATCAGAACTCCGCAGTTAAGCGTGCTTGGGCGCGAGTAGTACTAGGATGGGTGACCTCCTGGGAAGTCCTCGTGTTGCTCCTCTTTTTTTTCCACTTTTTTCCTCAACCGAAGCGGTATTTTGCGACGAGGACGAGGGAACTGAAATCCAGCACCAGCACTTACTTTCAATCACAACCGACCCGATATTGATCTTTTACCTGACTATTCTTCGTCACAAATTAATTCCACGATAAGATATATCTCTGTGAAGCGGATCGAGCATCAACGTAGTCGGAATCGAGGATTAACTTGCTACGTTCGTCTGCTGTGGGCCCCGGGACTCGTTCGGGAAAAAACAGTACGCTCGCGCGCACGGACACATATAGCCACTGACTGCGCAAGACATTGCAGGTGCGATCATACCAGCACTAATGCACCGGATCCCATCAGAACTCTGCAGTTAAGCGTGCTTGGGCGAGAGTAGTACTAGGATGGGTGACCTCCTGGGAAGTCCTCGTGTTGCACCTCTTTTTTTTCACTTTTTTCCTCAACCAAAGCGGTATTTTGCGACGAGGACGAGGGAACTGAAATCCAGCACCAGCACTTACTTTCAATCACAACCGACCCGATATTGATCTTTTACCTGACTATTCTTCGTCACAAATTAATTCCACGATAAGATATATCTCTGTGGAGCGGATCGAGCATCAACGTAGTCGGAATCGAGGATTAACTTGCTACGTTCGTCTGCTGTGGGCCCCGGGACTCGTTCGGGAAAAAACGTTACGCTCGCGCGCACGAACACATATAGCCACTGACTGCGCAGGACATTGCAGGTGCGATCATACCAGCACTAATGCACCGGATCCCATCAGAACTCTGCAGTTAAGCGTGCTTGGGCGAGAGTAGTACTAGGATGGGTGACCTCCTGGGAAGTCCTCGTGTTGCACCTCTTTTTTTTCCACTTTTTTCCTCAACCGAAGCGGTATTTTGCGACGAGGACGAGGGAACTGAAATCCAGCACAGCACTTACTTTCAATCACAACCGACCCGATATTGATCTTTTACCTGACTATTCTTCGTCATAAATTAATTCCACGATAAGATATATCTCTGTGAAGCGGATCGAGCATCAACGTAGTCGGAATCGAGGATTAACTTGCTACGTTCGTCTGCTGTGGGCCCCGGGACTCGTTCGGGAAAAAACGTTACGCTCGCGCGCACGGACACATATAGCCACTGACTGCGCAGGACATTGCAGGTGCGATCATACCAGCACTAATGCACCGGATCCCATCAGAACTCTGCAGTTAAGCGTGCTTGGGCGAGAGTAGTACTAGGATGGGTGACCTCCTGGGAAGTCCTCGTGTTGCACCTCTTTTTTTTCACTTTTTTCCTCAACCGAAGCGGTATTTTGCGACGAGGACGAGGGAACTGAAATCCAGCACCAGCACTTACTTTCAATCACAACCGACCCGATATTGATCTTTTACCTGACTATTCTTCGTCACAAATTAATTCCACGATAAGATATATCTCTGTGGAGCGGATCGAGCATCAACGTAGTCGGAATCGAGGATTAACTTGCTACGTTCGTCTGCTGTGGGCCCCGGGACTCGTTCGGGAAAAAACGGTACGCTCGCGCGCACTGACACATATAGCCACTGACTGCGCAAGACATTGCAGGTGCGATCATACCAGCACTAATGCACCGGATCCCATCAGAACTCCGCAGTTAACCGTGCTTGGGCGAGAGTAGTACTAGGATGGGTGACCTCCTGGGAAGTCCTCGTGTTGCACCTCTTTTTTTTCTACTTTTTTCCTCAACCGAAGCGGTATTTTGCGACGAGGACGAGGGAACTGAAATCCAGCACCAGCACTTACTTTCAATCACAACCGACCCGATATTGATCTTTTACCTGACTATTCTTCGTCATAAATTAATTCCACGATAAGATATATCTCTGTGAAGCGGATCGAGCATCAACGTAGTAGGAATCGAGGATTAACTTGCTACATTCGTCTGCTGTGGGCCCCGGGACTCGTTCGGGAAAAAACGGTACGCTCGCGCGCACGGACACATATAGCCACTGACTGCGCAAGACATTGCAGGTGCGATCATACCAGCACTAATGCACCGGATCCCATCAGAACTCCGCAGTTAAGCGTGCTTGGGCGCGAGTAGTACTAGGATGGGTGACCTCCTGGGAAGTCCTCGTGTTGCACCTCTTTTTTTTCCACTTTTTTCCTCAACCGAAGCGGTATTTTGCGACGAGGACGAGGGAACTGAAATCCAGCACCAGCACTTACTTTCAATCACAACCGACCCGATATTGATCTTTTACCTGACTATTCTTCGTCACAAATTAATTCCACGATAAGATATATCTCTGTGAAGCGGATCGATCATCAACGTAGTCGGAATCGAGGATTAACTTGCTACGTTCGTCTGCTGTGGGCCCCGGGACTCGTTCGGGAAAAAACAGTACGCTCGCGCGCACGGACACATATAGCCACTGACTGCGCAAGACATTGCAGGTGCGATCATACCAGCACTAATGCACCGGATCCCATCAGAACTCTGCAGTTAAGCGTGCTTGGGCGAGAGTAGTACTAGGATGGGTGACCTCCTGGGAAGTCCTTGTGTTGTACCTCTTCTTTTTCACTTTTTTCCTCAACCGAAGCGGTATTTTGCGACGAGGACGAGGGAACTGAAATCCAGCACCAGCACTTACTTTCAATCACAACCGACCCGATATTGATCTTTTACCTGACTATTCTTCGTCACAAATTAATTCCACGATAAGATATATCTCTGTGGAGCGGATCAAGCATCAACGTAGTCGGAATCGAGGATTAACTTGCTACGTTCGTCTGCTGTGGGCCCCGGGACTCGTTCGGGAAAAAATGGTACGCTCGCGCGCACGGTCACATATAGCCACTCACTGCGCAAGACATTGCAGGTGTGATCATACCAGCACTAATGCACCGGATCCCATTAGAACTCCGCAGTTAAGCGTGCTTGGGCGAGAGTAGTACTAGGATGGGTGACCTCCTGGGAAGTCCTCGTGTTGCACCTCTTTTTTTTCCACTTTTTTCCTCAACCGAAGCGGTATTTTGCGACGAGGACGAGGGAACTGAAATCCAGCACAGCACTTACTTTCAATCACAACCGACCCGATATTGATCTTTTACCTGACTATTCTTCGTCATAAATTAATTCCACGATAAGATATATCTCTGTGAAGCGGATCGAGCATCAACGTAGTAGGAATCGAGGATTAACTTGCTATGTTCGTCTGCTGTGGGCCCCGGGACTCGTTCGGGAAAAAACGGTACGCTCGCGCGCACGGACACATATAGCCACTGACTGCGCAAGACATTGCAGGTGCGATCATACCAGCACTAATGCACCGGATCCCATCAGAACTCCGCAGTTAAGCGTGCTTGGGCGTGAGTAGTACTAGGATGGGTGACCTCCTGAGAAGTCCTCGTGTTGCACCTCTTTTTTTTCCACTTTTTTCCTCAACCGAAGCGGTATTTTGCGACGAGGACGAGGGAACTGAAATCCAGCACCAGCACTTACTTTCAATCACAACCGACCCGATATTGATCTTTTACCTGACTATTCTTCGTCACAAATTAATTCCACGATAAGATATATCTCTGTGAAGCGGATCGAGCATCAACGTAGTCGGAATCGAGGATTAACTTGCTACGTTCGTCTGCTGTGGGCCCCGGGACTCGTTCGGGAAAAAACAGTACGCTCGCGCGCACGGACACATATAGCCACTGACTGCGCAAGACATTGCAGGTGCGATCATACCAGCACTAATGCACCGGATCCCATCAGAACTCTGCAGTTAAGCGTGCTTGGGCGAGAGTAGTACTAGGATGGGTGACCTCCTGGGAAGTCCTCGTGTTGCACCTCTTTTTTTTCACTTTTTTCCTCAACCGAAGCGGTATTTTGCGACGAGGACGAGGGAACTGAAATCCAGCACCAGCACTTACTTTCAATCACAACCGACCCGATATTGATCTTTTACCTGACTATTCTTCGTCATAAATTAATTCCACGATAAGATATATCTCTGTGAAGCGGATCGAGCATCAACGTAGTCGGAATCGAGGATTAACTTGCTACGTTCGTCTGCTGTGGGCCCCGGGACTCGTTCGGGAAAAAATGGTACGCTCGCGCGCACGGACACATATAGCCACTGACTGCGCAAGACATTGCAGGTGCGATCATACCAGCACTAATGCACCGGATCCCATCAGAACTCCGCAGTTAAGCGTGCTTGGGCGAGAGTAGTACTAGGATGGGTGACCTCCTGGGAAGTCCTTGTGTTGTACCTCTTTTTTTTCACTTTTTTCCTCAACCGAAGCGGTATTTTGCGACGAGGACGAGGGAACTGAAATCCAGCACCAGCACTTACTTTCAATCACAACCGACCCGATATTGATCTTTTACCTGACTATTCTTCGTCACAAATTAATTCCACGATAAGATATATCTCTGTGAAGCGGATCGAGCATCAACGTAGTCGGAATCGAGGATTAACTTGCTACGTTCGTCTGCTGTGGGCCCCGGGACTCGTTCGGGAAAAAACGGTACGCTCGCGCGCACGGACACATATAGCCACTGACTGCGCAAGACATTGCAGGTGCGATCATACCAGCACTAATGCACCGGATCCCATCAGAACTCCGCAGTTAACCGTGCTTGGGCGAGAGTAGTACTAGGATGGGTGACCTCGTGGGAAGTCCTCGTGTTGCACCTCTTTTTTTTCCACTTTTTTCCTCAACCGAAGCGGTATTTTGCGACGAGGACGAGGGAACTGAAATCCAGCACAGCACTTACTTTCAATCACAACCGACCCGATATTGATCTTTTACCTGACTATTCTTCGTCATAAATTAATTCCACGATAAGATATATCTCTGTGAAGCGGATCGAGCATCAACGTAGTCGGAATTGAGGATTAACTTGCTACGTTCGTCTGCTGTGGGCCCCGGGACTCGTTCGGGAAAAAACGTTACGCTCGCGCGCACTGACACATATAGCCACTGACTGCGCAAGACATTGCAGGTGCGATCATACCAGCACTAATGCACCGGATCCCATCAGAACTCTGCAGTTAAGCGTGCTTGGGCGAGAGTAGTACTAGGATGGGTGACCTCCTGGGAAGTCCTCGTGTTGCACCTCTTTTTTTTCACTTTTTTCCTCAACCAAAGCGGTATTTTGCGACGAGGACGAGGGAACTGAAATCCAGCACCAGCACTTACTTTCAATCACAACCGACCCGATATTGATCTTTTACCTGACTATTCTTCGTCACATATTAATTCCACGATAAGATATATCTCTGTGAAGCGGATCGAGCATCAACGTAGTCGGAATCGAGGATTAACTTGCTACGTTCGTCTGCTGTGGGCCCCGGGACTCGTTCGGGAAAAAACGTTACGCTCGCGCGCACGGACACATATAGCCACTGACTGCGCAGGACATTGCAGGTGCGATCATAGCAGCACTAATGCACCGGATCCCATCAGAACTCTGCAGTTAAGCGTGCTTGGGCGAGAGTAGTACTAGGATGGGTGACCTCCTGGGAAGTCCTCGTGTTGCACCTCTTTTTTTTCACTTTTTTCCTCAACCGAAGCGGTATTTTGCGACGAGGACGAGGGAACTGAAATCCAGCACCAGCACTTACTTTCAATCACAACCGACCCGATATTGATCTTTTACCTGACTATTCTTCGTCACAAATTAATTCCACGATAAGATATATCTCTGTGGAGCGGATCGAGCATCAACGTAGTCGGAATCGAGGATTAACTTGCTACGTTCGTCTGCTGTGGGCCCCGGGACTCGTTCGGGAAAAAACGGTACGCTCGCGCGCACTGACACATATAGCCACTGACTGCGCAAGACATTGCAGGTGCGATCATACCAGCACTAATGCACCGGATCCCATCAGAACTCCGCAGTTAACCGTGCTTGGGCGAGAGTAGTACTAGGATGGGTGACCTCCTGGGAAGTCCTCGTGTTGCACCTCTTTTTTTTCTACTTTTTTCCTCAACCGAAGCGGTATTTTGCGACGAGGACGAGGGAACTGAAATCCAGCACCAGCACTTACTTTCAATCACAACCGACCCGATATTGATCTTTTACCTGACTATTCTTCGTCATAAATTAATTCCACGATAAGATATATCTCTGTGAAGCGGATCGAGCATCAACGTAGTAGGAATCGAGGATTAACTTGCTACATTCGTCTGCTGTGGGCCCCGGGACTCGTTCGGGAAAAAACGGTACGCTCGCGCGCACGGACACATATAGCCACTGACTGCGCAAGACATTGCAGGTGCGATCATACCAGCACTAATGCACCGGATCCCATCAGAACTCCGCAGTTAAGCGTGCTTGGGCGCGAGTAGTACTAGGATGGGTGACCTCCTGGGAAGTCCTCGTGTTGCACCTCTTTTTTTTCCACTTTTTTCCTCAACCGAAGCGGTATTTTGCGACGAGGACGAGGGAACTGAAATCCAGCACCAGCACTTACTTTCAATCACAACCGACCCGATATTGATCTTTTACCTGACTATTCTTCGTCACAAATTAATTCCACGATAAGATATATCTCTGTGAAGCGGATCGAGCATCAACGTAGTCGGAATCGAGGATTAACTTGCTACGTTCGTCTGCTGTGGGCCCCGAGACTCGTTCGGGAAAAAACAGTACGCTCGCGCGCACGGACACATATAGCCACTGACTGCGCAAGACATTGCAGGTGCGATCATACCAGCACTAATGCACCGGATCCCATCAGAACTCTGCAGTTAAGCGTGCTTGGGCGAGAGTAGTACTAGAATGGGTGACCTCCTGGGAAGTCCTTGTGTTGTACCTCTTCTTTTTCACTTTTTTCCTCAACCGAAGCGGTATTTTGCGACGAGGACGAGGGAACTGAAATCCAGCACCAGCACTTACTTTCAATCACAACCGACCCGATATTGATCTTTTACCTGACTATTCTTCGTCACAAATTAATTCCACGATAAGATATATCTCTGTGGAGCGGATCAAGCATCAACGTAGTCGGAATCGAGGATTAACTTGCTACGTTCGTCTGCTGTGGGCCCCGGGACTCGTTCGGGAAAAAATGGTACGCTCGCGCGCACGGTCACATATAGCCACTCACTGCGCAAGACATTGCAGGTGTGATCATACCAGCACTAATGCACCGGATCCCATTAGAACTCCGCAGTTAAGCGTGCTTGGGCGAGAGTAGTACTAGGAAGGGTGACCTCCTGGGAAGTCCTCGTGTTGCACCTCTTTTTTTTCCACTTTTTTCCTCAACCGAAGCGGTATTTTGCGACGAGGACGAGGGAACTGAAATCCAGCACAGCACTTACTTTCAATCACAACCGACCCGATATTGATCTTTTACCTGACTATTCTTCGTCATAAATTAATTCCACGATAAGATATATCTCTGTGAAGCGGATCGAGCATCAACGTAGTAGGAATCGAGGATTAACTTGCTATGTTCGTCTGCTGTGGGCCCCGGGACTCGTTCGGGAAAAAACGGTACGCTCGCGCGCACGGACACATATAGCCACTGACTGCGCAAGACATTGCAGGTGCGATCATACCAGCACTAATGCACCGGATCCCATCAGAACTCCGCAGTTAAGCGTGCTTGGGCGTGAGTAGTACTAGGATGGGTGACCTCCTGAGAAGTCCTCGTGTTGCACCTCTTTTTTTTCCACTTTTTTCCTCAACCGAAGCGGTATTTTGCGACGAGGACGAGGGAACTGAAATCCAGCACCAGCACTTACTTTCAATCACAACCGACCCGATATTGATCTTTTACCTGACTATTCTTCGTCACAAATTAATTCCACGATAAGATATATCTCTGTGAAGCGGATCGAGCATCAACGTAGTCGGAATCGAGGATTAACTTGCTACGTTCGTCTGCTGTGGGCCCCGGGACTCGTTCGGGAAAAAACAGTACGCTCGCGCGCACGGACACATATAGCCACTGACTGCGCAAGACATTGCAGGTGCGATCATACCAGCACTAATGCACCGGATCCCATCAGAACTCTGCAGTTAAGCGTGCTTGGGCGAGAGTAGTACTAGGATGGGTGACCTCCTGGGAAGTCCTCGTGTTGCACCTCTTTTTTTTCACTTTTTTCCTCAACCGAAGCGGTATTTTGCGACGAGGACGAGGGAACTGAAATCCAGCACAGCACTTACTTTCAATCACAACCGACCCGATATTGATCTTTTACCTGACTATTCTTCGTCATAAATTAATTCCACGATAAGATATATCTCTGTGAAGCGGATCGAGCATCAACGTAGTAGGAATCGAGGATTAACTTGCTATGTTCGTCTGCTGTGGGCCCCGGGACTCGTTCGGGAAAAAACGGTACGCTCGCGCGCACGGACACATATAGCCACTGACTGCGCAAGACATTGCAGGTGCGATCATACCAGCACTAATGCACCGGATCCCATCAGAACTCCGCAGTTAAGCGTGCTTGGGCGTGAGTAGTACTAGGATGGGTGACCTCCTGAGAAGTCCTCGTGTTGCACCTCTTTTTTTTCCACTTTTTTCCTCAACCGAAGCGGTATTTTGCGACGAGGACGAGGGAACTGAAATCCAGCACCAGCACTTACTTTCAATCACAACCGACCCGATATTGATCTTTTACCTGACTATTCTTCGTCACAAATTAATTCCACGATAAGATATATCTCTGTGAAGCGGATCGAGCATCAACGTAGTCGGAATCGAGGATTAACTTGCTACGTTCGTCTGCTGTGGGCCCCGGGACTCGTTCGGGAAAAAACAGTACGCTCGCGCGCACGGACACATATAGCCACTGACTGCGCAAGACATTGCAGGTGCGATCATACCAGCACTAATGCACCGGATCCCATCAGAACTCTGCAGTTAAGCGTGCTTGGGCGAGAGTAGTACTAGGATGGGTGACCTCCTGGGAAGTCCTCGTGTTGCACCTCTTTTTTTTCACTTTTTTCCTCAACCGAAGCGGTATTTTGCGACGAGGACGAGGGAACTGAAATCCAGCACCAGCACTTACTTTCAATCACAACCGACCCGATATTGATCTTTTACCTGACTATTCTTCGTCACAAATTAATTCCACGATAAGATATATCTCTGTGGAGCGGATCAAGCATCAACGTAGTCGGAATCGAGGATTAACTTGCTACGTTCGTCTGCTGTGGGCCCCGGGACTCGTTCGGGAAAAAATGGTACGCTCGCGCGCACGGTCACATATAGCCACTCACTGCGCAAGACATTGCAGGTGTGATCATACCAGCACTAATGCACCGGATCCCATTAGAACTCCGCAGTTAAGCGTGCTTGGGCGAGAGTAGTACTAGGATGGGTGACCTCCTGGGAAGTCCTCGTGTTGCACCTCTTTTTTTTCCACTTTTTTCCTCAACCGAAGCGGTATTTTGCGACGAGGACGAGGGAACTGAAATCCAGCACAGCACTTACTTTCAATCACAACCGACCCGATATTGATCTTTTACCTGACTATTCTTCGTCATAAATTAATTCCACGATAAGATATATCTCTGTGAAGCGGATCGAGCATCAACGTAGTAGGAATCGAGGATTAACTTGCTATGTTCGTCTGCTGTGGGCCCCGGGACTCGTTCGGGAAAAAACGGTACGCTCGCGCGCACGGACACATATAGCCACTGACTGCGCAAGACATTGCAGGTGCGATCATACCAGCACTAATGCACCGGATCCCATCAGAACTCCGCAGTTAAGCGTGCTTGGGCGTGAGTAGTACTAGGATGGGTGACCTCCTGAGAAGTCCTCGTGTTGCACCTCTTTTTTTTCCACTTTTTTCCTCAACCGAAGCGGTATTTTGCGACGAGGACGAGGGAACTGAAATCCAGCACCAGCACTTACTTTCAATCACAACCGACCCGATATTGATCTTTTACCTGACTATTCTTCGTCACAAATTAATTCCACGATAAGATATATCTCTGTGAAGCGGATCGAGCATCAACGTAGTCGGAATCGAGGATTAACTTGCTACGTTCGTCTGCTGTGGGCCCCGGGACTCGTTCGGGAAAAAACAGTACGCTCGCGCGCACGGACACATATAGCCACTGACTGCGCAAGACATTGCAGGTGCGATCATACCAGCACTAATGCACCGGATCCCATCAGAACTCTGCAGTTAAGCGTGCTTGGGCGAGAGTAGTACTAGGATGGGTGACCTCCTGGGAAGTCCTCGTGTTGCACCTCTTTTTTTTCACTTTTTTCCTCAACCGAAGCGGTATTTTGCGACGAGGACGAGGGAACTGAAATCCAGCACAGCACTTACTTTCAATCACAACCGACCCGATATTGATCTTTTACCTGACTATTCTTCGTCATAAATTAATTCCACGATAAGATATATCTCTGTGAAGCGGATCGAGCATCAACGTAGTAGGAATCGAGGATTAACTTGCTATGTTCGTCTGCTGTGGGCCCCGGGACTCGTTCGGGAAAAAACGGTACGCTCGCGCGCACGGACACATATAGCCACTGACTGCGCAAGACATTGCAGGTGCGATCATACCAGCACTAATGCACCGGATCCCATCAGAACTCCGCAGTTAAGCGTGCTTGGGCGTGAGTAGTACTAGGATGGGTGACCTCCTGAGAAGTCCTCGTGTTGCACCTCTTTTTTTTCCACTTTTTTCCTCAACCGAAGCGGTATTTTGCGACGAGGACGAGGGAACTGAAATCCAGCACCAGCACTTACTTTCAATCACAACCGACCCGATATTGATCTTTTACCTGACTATTCTTCGTCACAAATTAATTCCACGATAAGATATATCTCTGTGAAGCGGATCGAGCATCAACGTAGTCGGAATCGAGGATTAACTTGCTACGTTCGTCTGCTGTGGGCCCCGGGACTCGTTCGGGAAAAAACAGTACGCTCGCGCGCACGGACACATATAGCCACTGACTGCGCAAGACATTGCAGGTGCGATCATACCAGCACTAATGCACCGGATCCCATCAGAACTCTGCAGTTAAGCGTGCTTGGGCGAGAGTAGTACTAGGATGGGTGACCTCCTGGGAAGTCCTCGTGTTGCACCTCTTTTTTTTCACTTTTTTCCTCAACCGAAGCGGTATTTTGCGACGAGGACGAGGGAACTGAAATCCAGCACCAGCACTTACTTTCAATCACAACCGACCCGATATTGATCTTTTACCTGACTATTCTTCGTCACAAATTAATTCCACGATAAGATATATCTCTGTGGAGCGGATCAAGCATCAACGTAGTCGGAATCGAGGATTAACTTGCTACGTTCGTCTGCTGTGGGCCCCGGGACTCGTTCGGGAAAAAATGGTACGCTCGCGCGCACGGTCACATATAGCCACTCACTGCGCAAGACATTGCAGGTGTGATCATACCAGCACTAATGCACCGGATCCCATTAGAACTCCGCAGTTAAGCGTGCTTGGGCGAGAGTAGTACTAGGATGGGTGACCTCCTGGGAAGTCCTCGTGTTGCACCTCTTTTTTTTCCACTTTTTTCCTCAACCGAAGCGGTATTTTGCGACGAGGACGAGGGAACTGAAATCCAGCACAGCACTTACTTTCAATCACAACCGACCCGATATTGATCTTTTACCTGACTATTCTTCGTCATAAATTAATTCCACGATAAGATATATCTCTGTGAAGCGGATCGAGCATCAACGTAGTAGGAATCGAGGATTAACTTGCTATGTTCGTCTGCTGTGGGCCCCGGGACTCGTTCGGGAAAAAACGGTACGCTCGCGCGCACGGACACATATAGCCACTGACTGCGCAAGACATTGCAGGTGCGATCATACCAGCACTAATGCACCGGATCCCATCAGAACTCCGCAGTTAAGCGTGCTTGGGCGTGAGTAGTACTAGGATGGGTGACCTCCTGAGAAGTCCTCGTGTTGCACCTCTTTTTTTTCCACTTTTTTCCTCAACCGAAGCGGTATTTTGCGACGAGGACGAGGGAACTGAAATCCAGCACCAGCACTTACTTTCAATCACAACCGACCCGATATTGATCTTTTACCTGACTATTCTTCGTCACAAATTAATTCCACGATAAGATATATCTCTGTGAAGCGGATCGAGCATCAACGTAGTCGGAATCGAGGATTAACTTGCTACGTTCGTCTGCTGTGGGCCCCGGGACTCGTTCGGGAAAAAACAGTACGCTCGCGCGCACGGACACATATAGCCACTGACTGCGCAAGACATTGCAGGTGCGATCATACCAGCACTAATGCACCGGATCCCATCAGAACTCCGCAGTTAAGCGTGCTTGGGCGTGAGTAGTACTAGGATGGGTGACCTCCTGAGAAGTCCTCGTGTTGCACCTCTTTTTTTTCCACTTTTTTCCTCAACCGAAGCGGTATTTTGCGACGAGGACGAGGGAACTGAAATCCAGCACCAGCACTTACTTTCAATCACAACCGACCCGATATTGATCTTTTACCTGACTATTCTTCGTCACAAATTAATTCCACGATAAGATATATCTCTGTGAAGCGGATCGAGCATCAACGTAGTCGGAATCGAGGATTAACTTGCTACGTTCGTCTGCTGTGGGCCCCGGGACTCGTTCGGGAAAAAACAGTACGCTCGCGCGCACGGACACATATAGCCACTGACTGCGCAAGACATTGCAGGTGCGATCATACCAGCACTAATGCACCGGATCCCATCAGAACTCTGCAGTTAAGCGTGCTTGGGCGAGAGTAGTACTAGGATGGGTGACCTCCTGGGAAGTCCTCGTGTTGCACCTCTTTTTTTTCACTTTTTTCCTCAACCGAAGCGGTATTTTGCGACGAGGACGAGGGAACTGAAATCCAGCACAGCACTTACTTTCAATCACAACCGACCCGATATTGATCTTTTACCTGACTATTCTTCGTCATAAATTAATTCCACGATAAGATATATCTCTGTGAAGCGGATCGAGCATCAACGTAGTAGGAATCGAGGATTAACTTGCTATGTTCGTCTGCTGTGGGCCCCGGGACTCGTTCGGGAAAAAACGGTACGCTCGCGCGCACGGACACATATAGCCACTGACTGCGCAAGACATTGCAGGTGCGATCATACCAGCACTAATGCACCGGATCCCATCAGAACTCCGCAGTTAAGCGTGCTTGGGCGTGAGTAGTACTAGGATGGGTGACCTCCTGAGAAGTCCTCGTGTTGCACCTCTTTTTTTTCCACTTTTTTCCTCAACCGAAGCGGTATTTTGCGACGAGGACGAGGGAACTGAAATCCAGCACCAGCACTTACTTTCAATCACAACCGACCCGATATTGATCTTTTACCTGACTATTCTTCGTCACAAATTAATTCCACGATAAGATATATCTCTGTGAAGCGGATCGAGCATCAACGTAGTCGGAATCGAGGATTAACTTGCTACGTTCGTCTGCTGTGGGCCCCGGGACTCGTTCGGGAAAAAACAGTACGCTCGCGCGCACGGACACATATAGCCACTGACTGCGCAAGACATTGCAGGTGCGATCATACCAGCACTAATGCACCGGATCCCATCAGAACTCTGCAGTTAAGCGTGCTTGGGCGAGAGTAGTACTAGGATGGGTGACCTCCTGGGAAGTCCTCGTGTTGCACCTCTTTTTTTTCACTTTTTTCCTCAACCGAAGCGGTATTTTGCGACGAGGACGAGGGAACTGAAATCCAGCACCAGCACTTACTTTCAATCACAACCGACCCGATATTGATCTTTTACCTGACTATTCTTCGTCACAAATTAATTCCACGATAAGATATATCTCTGTGGAGCGGATCAAGCATCAACGTAGTCGGAATCGAGGATTAACTTGCTACGTTCGTCTGCTGTGGGCCCCGGGACTCGTTCGGGAAAAAATGGTACGCTCGCGCGCACGGTCACATATAGCCACTCACTGCGCAAGACATTGCAGGTGTGATCATACCAGCACTAATGCACCGGATCCCATTAGAACTCCGCAGTTAAGCGTGCTTGGGCGAGAGTAGTACTAGGATGGGTGACCTCCTGGGAAGTCCTCGTGTTGCACCTCTTTTTTTTCCACTTTTTTCCTCAACCGAAGCGGTATTTTGCGACGAGGACGAGGGAACTGAAATCCAGCACAGCACTTACTTTCAATCACAACCGACCCGATATTGATCTTTTACCTGACTATTCTTCGTCATAAATTAATTCCACGATAAGATATATCTCTGTGAAGCGGATCGAGCATCAACGTAGTAGGAATCGAGGATTAACTTGCTATGTTCGTCTGCTGTGGGCCCCGGGACTCGTTCGGGAAAAAACGGTACGCTCGCGCGCACGGACACATATAGCCACTGACTGCGCAAGACATTGCAGGTGCGATCATACCAGCACTAATGCACCGGATCCCATCAGAACTCCGCAGTTAAGCGTGCTTGGGCGTGAGTAGTACTAGGATGGGTGACCTCCTGAGAAGTCCTCGTGTTGCACCTCTTTTTTTTCCACTTTTTTCCTCAACCGAAGCGGTATTTTGCGACGAGGACGAGGGAACTGAAATCCAGCACCAGCACTTACTTTCAATCACAACCGACCCGATATTGATCTTTTACCTGACTATTCTTCGTCACAAATTAATTCCACGATAAGATATATCTCTGTGAAGCGGATCGAGCATCAACGTAGTCGGAATCGAGGATTAACTTGCTACGTTCGTCTGCTGTGGGCCCCGGGACTCGTTCGGGAAAAAACAGTACGCTCGCGCGCACGGACACATATAGCCACTGACTGCGCAAGACATTGCAGGTGCGATCATACCAGCACTAATGCACCGGATCCCATCAGAACTCTGCAGTTAAGCGTGCTTGGGCGAGAGTAGTACTAGGATGGGTGACCTCCTGGGAAGTCCTCGTGTTGCACCTCTTTTTTTTCACTTTTTTCCTCAACCAAAGCGGTATTTTGCGACGAGGACGAGGGAACTGAAATCCAGCACCAGCACTTACTTTCAATCACAACCGACCCGATATTGATCTTTTACCTGACTATTCTTCGTCACATATTAATTCCACGATAAGATATATCTCTGTGGAGCGGATCGAGCATCAACGTAGTCGGAATTGAGGATTAACTTGCTACGTTCGTCTGCTGTGGGCCCCGGGACTCGTTCGGGAAAAAACGGGACGCTCGCGCGCACGGACACATATAGCCACTGACTGCGCAAGACATTGCAGGTGCGATCATACCAGCACTAATGCACCGGATCCCATCAGAACTCCGCAGTTAACCGTGCTTGGGCGAGAGTAGTACTAGGATGGGTGACCTCCTGGGAAGTCCTCGTGTTGCACCTCTTTTTTTTCTACTTTTTTCCTCAACCGAAGCGGTATTTTGCGACGAGGACGAGGGAACTGAAATCCAGCACCGGCACTTACTTTCAATCACAACCGACCCGATATTGATCTTTTACCTGACTATTCTTCGTCACAAATTAATTCCACGATAAGATATATCTCTGTGGAGCGGATCGAGCATCAACGTAGTCGGAATCGAGGATTAACTTGCTACGTTCGTCTGCTGTGGGCCCCGGGACTCGTTCGGGAAAAAACGGGACGCTCGCGCGCACGGACACATATAGCCACTGACTGCGCAAGACATTGCAGGTGCGATCATACCAGCACTAATGCACCGGATCCCATCAGAACTCCGCAGTTAACCGTGCTTGGGCGAGAGTAGTACTAGGATGGGTGACCTCCTGGGAAGTCCTTGTGTTGCACCTCTTTTTTTTCACTTTTTTCCTCAACCGAAGCGGTATTTTGCGACGAGGACGAGGGAACTGAAATCCAGCACCAGCACTTACTTTCAATCACAACCGACCCGATATTGATCTTTTACCTGACTATTCTTCGTCATAAATTAATTCCACGATAAGATATATCTCTGTGAAGCGGATCGAGCATCAACGTAGTCGGAATCGAGGATTAACTTGCTACGTTCGTCTGCTGTGGGCCCCGGGACTCGTTCGGGAAAAAATGGTACGCTCGCGCGCACGGACACATATAGCCACTGACTGCGCAAGACATTGCAGGTGCGATCATACCAGCACTAATGCACCGGATCCCATCAGAACTCCGCAGTTAAGCGTGCTTGGGCGAGAGTAGTACTAGGATGGGTGACCTCCTGGGAAGTCCTTGTGTTGTACCTCTTTTTTTTCACTTTTTTCCTCAACCGAAGCGGTATTTTGCGACGAGGACGAGGGAACTGAAATCCAGCACCAGCACTTACTTTCAATCACAACCGACCCGATATTGATCTTTTACCTGACTATTCTTCGTCACAAATTAATTCCACGATAAGATATATCTCTGTGAAGCGGATCGAGCATCAACGTAGTCGGAATCGAGGATTAACTTGCTACGTTCGTCTGCTGTGGGCCCCGGGACTCGTTCGGGAAAAAACGGTACGCTCGCGCGCACTGACACATATAGCCACTGACTGCGCAAGACATTGCAGGTGCGATCATACCAGCACTAATGCACCGGATCCCATCAGAACTCCGCAGTTAAGCGTGCTTGGGCGCGAGTAGTACTAGGATGGGTGACCTCCTGGGAAGTCCTCGTGTTGCACCTCTTTTTTTTCCACTTTTTTCCTCAACCGAAGCGGTATTTTGCGACGAGGACGAGGGAACTGAAATCCAGCACCAGCACTTACTTTCAATCACAACCGACCCGATATTGATCTTTTACCTGACTATTCTTCGTCACAAATTAATTCCACGATAAGATATATCTCTGTGAAGCGGATCGAGCATCAACGTAGTCGGAATCGAGGATTAACTTGCTACGTTCGTCTGCTGTGGGCCCCGGGACTCGTTCGGGAAAAAACGGTACGCTCGCGCGCACGGACACATATAGCCACTGACTGCGCAAGACATTGCAGGTGCGATCATACCAGCACTAATGCACCGGATCCCATCAGAACTCTGCAGTTAAGCATGCTTGGGCGCGAGTAGTACTAGGATGGGTGACCTCCTGGGAAGTCCTCGTGTTGCACCTCTTTTTTTTCACTTTTTTCCTCAACCGAAGCGGTATTTTGCGACGAGGACGAGGGAACTGAAATCCAGCACCAGCACTTACTTTCAATCACAACCGACCCGATATTGATCTTTTACCTGACTATTCTTCGTCACAAATTAATTCCACGATAAGATATATCTCTGTGGAGCGGATCGAGCATCAACGTAGTCGGAATCGAGGATTAACTTGCTACGTTCGTCTGCTGTGGGCCCCGGGACTCGTTGGGAAAAAACGGTACGCTCGCGCGCACGGACACATATAGCCACTGACTGCGCAAGACATTGCAGGTGCGATCATACCAGTACTAATGCACCGGATCCCATCAGAACTCTGCAGTTAAGCGTGCTTGGGCGAGAGTAGTACTAGGATGGGTGACCTCCTGGGAAGTCCTCGTGTTGCACCTCTTTTTTTTCACTTTTTTCCTCAACCGAAGCGGTATTTTGCAACGAGGACGAGGGAACTGAAATCCAGCACCAGCACTTACTTTCAATCACAACCGACCCGATATTGATCTTTTACCTGACTATTCTTCGTCACAAATTAATTCCACGATAAGATATATCTCTGTGGAGCGGATCGAGCATCAACGTAGTCGGAATCGAGGATTAACTTGCTACGTTCGTCTGCTGTGGGCCCCGGGACTCGTTCGGGAAAAAACGGTACGCTCGCGCGCACGGACACATATAGCCACTGACTGCGCAAGACATTTCAGGTGCGATCATACCAGCACTAATGCACCGGATCCCATCAGAACTCCGCAGTTAACCGTGCTTGGGCGAGAGTAGTACTAGGATGGGTGACCTCCTGGGAAGTCCTCGTGTTGCACCTCTTTTTTTTCTACTTTTTTCCTCAACCGAAGCGGTATTTTGCGACGAGGACGAGGGAACTGAAATCCAGCACCAGCACTTACTTTCAATCACAACCGACCCGATATTGATCTTTTACCTGACTATTCTTCGTCATAAATTAATTCCACGATAAGATATATCTCTGTGAAGCGGATCGAGCATCAACGTAGTCAGAATCGAGGATTAACTTGGTACGTTCGTCTGCTGTGGGCCCCGGGACTCGTTCGGGAAAAAACGGTACGCTCGCGCGCACGGACACATATAGCCACTGACTGCGCAAGACATTGCAGGTGCGATCATACCAGCACTAATGCATTGGATCCCATCAGAACTCCGCAGTTAAGCGTGCTTGGGCGAGAGTAGTACTAGGATGGGTGACCTCCTGGGAAGTCCTCGTGTTGCACCTCTTTTTTTTCACTTTTTTCCTCAACCGAAGCGGTATTTTGCGACGAGGACGAGGGAACTGAAATCCAGCACCAGCACTTACTTTCAATCACAACCGACTCGATATTGATCTTTTACCTGACTATTCTTCGTCACAAATTAATTCCACGATAAGATATATCTCTTTTGAGCGGATCGAGCATCAACGTAGTCGGAATCGAGGATTAACTTGCTACGTTCGTCTGCTGTGGGCCCCGGGACTCGTTCGGGAAAAAACGTTACGCTCGCGCGCACGGACACATATAGCCACTGACTGCGCAGGACATTGCAGGTGCGATCATACCAGCACTAATGCACCGGATCCCATCAGAACTCCGCAGTTAAGCGTGCTTGGGCGAGAGTAGTACTAGGATGGGTGACCTTCTCGGAAGTCCTCGTGTTGTACCTCTTTTTTTTCACTTTTTTCCTCAACCGAAGCGGTATTTTGCGACGAGGACGAGGGAACTGAAATCCAGCACCAGCACTTACTTTCAATCACAACCGACCCGATATTGATCTTTTACCTGACTATTCTTCGTCACAAATTAATTCCACGATAAGATATATCTCTGTGGAGCGGATCGAGCATCAACGTAGTCGGAATCGAGGATTAACTTGCTACGTTCGTCTGCTGTGGGCCCCGGGACTCGTTCGGGAAAAAACAGTACGCTCGCGCGCACGGACACATATAGCCACTGACTGCGCAAGACATTGCAGGTGCGATCATACCAGCACTAATGCACCGGATCCCATCAGAACTCTGCAGTTAAGCGTGCTTGGGCGAGAGTAGTACTAGAATGGGTGACCTCCTGGGAAGTCCTTGTGTTGTACCTCTTCTTTTTCACTTTTTTCCTCAACCGAAGCGGTATTTTGCGACGAGGACGAGGGAACTGAAATCCAGCACCAGCACTTACTTTCAATCACAACCGACCCGATATTGATCTTTTACCTGACTATTCTTCGTCACAAATTAATTCCACGATAAGATATATCTCTGTGGAGCGGATCAAGCATCAACGTAGTCGGAATCGAGGATTAACTTGCTACGTTCGTCTGCTGTGGGCCCCGGGACTCGTTCGGGAAAAAATGGTACGCTCGCGCGCACGGTCACATATAGCCACTCACTGCGCAAGACATTGCAGGTGTGATCATACCAGCACTAATGCACCGGATCCCATTAGAACTCCGCAGTTAAGCGTGCTTGGGCGAGAGTAGTACTAGGATGGGTGACCTCCTGGGAAGTCCTCGTGTTGCACCTCTTTTTTTTCCACTTTTTTCCTCAACCGAAGCGGTATTTTGCGACGAGGACGAGGGAACTGAAATCCAGCACAGCACTTACTTTCAATCACAACCGACCCGATATTGATCTTTTACCTGACTATTCTTCGTCATAAATTAATTCCACGATAAGATATATCTCTGTGAAGCGGATCGAGCATCAACGTAGTAGGAATCGAGGATTAACTTGCTATGTTCGTCTGCTGTGGGCCCCGGGACTCGTTCGGGAAAAAACGGTACGCTCGCGCGCACGGACACATATAGCCACTGACTGCGCAAGACATTGCAGGTGCGATCATACCAGTACTAATGCACCGGATCCCATCAGAACTCCGCAGTTAAGCGTGCTTGGGCGTGAGTAGTACTAGGATGGGTGACCTCCTGAGAAGTCCTCGTGTTGCACCTCTTTTTTTTCCACTTTTTTCCTCAACCGAAGCGGTATTTTGCGACGAGGACGAGGGAACTGAAATCCAGCACCAGCACTTACTTTCAATCACAACCGACCCGATATTGATCTTTTACCTGACTATTCTTCGTCACAAATTAATTCCACGATAAGATATATCTCTGTGAAGCGGATCGAGCATCAACGTAGTCGGAATCGAGGATTAACTTGCTACGTTCGTCTGCTGTGGGCCCCGGGACTCGTTCGGGAAAAAACAGTACGCTCGCGCGCACGGACACATATAGCCACTGACTGCGCAAGACATTGCAGGTGCGATCATACCAGCACTAATGCACCGGATCCCATCAGAACTCTGCAGTTAAGCGTGCTTGGGCGAGAGTAGTACTAGGATGGGTGACCTCCTGGGAAGTCCTCGTGTTGCACCTCTTTTTTTTCACTTTTTTCCTCAACCAAAGCGGTATTTTGCGACGAGGACGAGGGAACTGAAATCCAGCACCAGCACTTACTTTCAATCACAACCGACCCGATATTGATCTTTTACCTGACTATTCTTCGTCACATATTAATTCCACGATAAGATATATCTCTGTGGAGCGGATCGAGCATCAACGTAGTCGGAATTGAGGATTAACTTGCTACGTTCGTCTGCTGTGGGCCCCGGGACTCGTTCGGGAAAAAACAGGACGCTCGCGCGCACGGACACATATAGCCACTGACTGCGCAAGACATTGCAGGTGCGATCATACCAGCACTAATGCACCGGATCCCATCAGAACTCCGCAGTTAACCGTGCTTGGGCGAGAGTAGTACTAGGATGGGTGACCTCCTGGGAAGTCCTCGTGTTGCACCTCTTTTTTTTCTACTTTTTTCCTCAACCGAAGCGGTATTTTGCGACGAGGACGAGGGAACTGAAATCCAGCACCAGCACTTACTTTCAATCACAACCGACCCGATATTGATCTTTTACCTGACTATTCTTCGTCACAAATTAATTCCACGATAAGATATATCTCTGTGGAGCGGATCGAGCATCAACGTAGTCGGAATCGAGGATTAACTTGCTACGTTCGTCTGCTGTGGGCCCCGGGACTCGTTCGGGAAAAAACGGGACGCTCGCGCGCACGGACACATATAGCCACTGACTGCGCAAGACATTGCAGGTGCGATCATACCAGCACTAATGCACCGGATCCCATCAGAACTCCGCAGTTAACCGTGCTTGGGCGAGAGTAGTACTAGGATGGGTGACCTCCTGGGAAGTCCTTGTGTTGCACCTCTTTTTTTTCACTTTTTTCCTCAACCGAAGCGGTATTTTGCGACGACGACGAGGGAACTGAAATCCAGCACCAGCACTTACTTTCAATCACAACCGACCCGATATTGATCTTTTACCTGACTATTCTTCGTCATAAATTAATTCCACGATAAGATATATCTCTGTGAAGCGGATCGAGCATCAACGTAGTCGGAATCGAGGATTAACTTGCTACGTTCGTCTGCTGTGGGCCCCGGGACTCGTTCGGGAAAAAATGGTACGCTCGCGCGCACGGACACATATAGCCACTGACTGCGCAAGACATTGCAGGTGCGATCATACCAGCACTAATGCACCGGATCCCATCAGAACTCCGCAGTTAAGCGTGCTTGGGCGAGAGTAGTACTAGGATGGGTGACCTCCTGGGAAGTCCTTGTGTTGTACCTCTTTTTTTTCACTTTTTTCCTCAACCGAAGCGGTATTTTGCGACGAGGACGAGGGAACTGAAATCCAGCACCAGCACTTACTTTCAATCACAACCGACCCGATATTGATCTTTTACCTGACTATTCTTCGTCACAAATTAATTCCACGATAAGATATATCTCTGTGAAGCGGATCGAGCATCAACGTAGTCGGAATCGAGGATTAACTTGCTACGTTCGTCTGCTGTGGGCCCCGGGACTCGTTCGGGAAAAAACGGTACGCTCGCGCGCACGGACACATATAGCCACTGACTGCGCAAGACATTGCAGGTGCGATCATACCAGCACTAATGCACCGGATCCCATCAGAACTCCGCAGTTAAGCGTGCTTGGGCGCGAGTAGTACTAGGATGGGTGACCTCCTGGGAAGTCCTCGTGTTGCACCTCTTTTTTTTCCACTTTTTTCCTCAACCGAAGCGGTATTTTGCGACGAGGACGAGGGAACTGAAATCCAGCACCAGCACTTACTTTCAATCACAACCGACCCGATATTGATCTTTTACCTGACTATTCTTCGTCACAAATTAATTCCACGATAAGATATATCTCTGTGAAGCGGATCGAGCATCAACGTAGTCGGAATCGAGGATTAACTTGCTACGTTCGTCTGCTGTGGGCCCCGGGACTCGTTCGGGAAAAAACGGTACGCTCGCGCGCACGGACAGATATAGCCACTGACTGCGCAAGACATTGCAGGTGCGATCATACCAGCACTAATGCACCGGATCCCATCAGAACTCTGCAGTTAAGCATGCTTGGGCGCGAGTAGTACTAGGATGGGTGACCTCCTGGGAAGTCCTCGTGTTGCACCTCTTTTTTTTCACTTTTTTCCTCAACCGAAGCGGTATTTTGCGACGAGGACGAGGGAACTGAAATCCAGCACCAGCACTTACTTTCAATCACAACCGACCCGATATTGATCTTTTACCTGACTATTCTTCGTCACAAATTAATTCCACGATAAGATATATCTCTGTGGAGCGGATCGAGCATCAACGTAGTCGGAATCGAGGATTAACTTGCTACGTTCGTCTGCTGTGGGCCCCGGGACTCGTTGGGAAAAAACGGTACGCTCGCGCGCACGGACACATATAGCCACTGACTGCGCAAGACATTGCAGGTGCGATCATACCAGTACTAATGCACCGGATCCCATCAGAACTCTGCAGTTAAGCGTGCTTGGGCGAGAGTAGTACTAGGATGGGTGACCTCCTGGGAAGTCCTCGTGTTGCACCTCTTTTTTTTCACTTTTTTCCTCAACCGAAGCGGTATTTTGCGACGAGGACGAGGGAACTGAAATCCAGCACCAGCACTTACTTTCAATCACAACCGACCCGATATTGATCTTTTACCTGACTATTCTTCGTCACAAATTAATTCCACGATAAGATATATCTCTGTGGAGCGGATCGAGCATCAACGTAGTCGGAATCGAGGATTAACTTGCTACGTTCGTCTGCTGTGGGCCCCGGGACTCGTTCGGGAAAAAACGGTACGCTCGCGCGCACGGACACATATAGCCACTGACTGCGCAAGACATTTCAGGTGCGATCATACCAGCACTAATGCACCGGATCCCATCAGAACTCCGCAGTTAACCGTGCTTGGGCGAGAGTAGTACTAGGATGGGTGACCTCCTGGGAAGTCCTCGTGTTGCACCTCTTTTTTTTCTACTTTTTTCCTCAACCGAAGCGGTATTTTGCGACGAGGACGAGGGAACTGAAATCCAGCACCAGCACTTACTTTCAATCACAACCGACCCGATATTGATCTTTTACCTGACTATTCTTCGTCATAAATTAATTCCACGATAAGATATATCTCTGTGAAGCGGATCGAGCATCAACGTAGTCAGAATCGAGGATTAACTTGGTACGTTCGTCTGCTGTGGGCCCCGGGACTCGTTCGGGAAAAAACGGTACGCTCGCGCGCACGGACACATATAGCCACTGACTGCGCAAGACATTGCAGGTGCGATCATACCAGCACTAATGCATTGGATCCCATCAGAACTCCGCAGTTAAGCGTGCTTGGGCGAGAGTAGTACTAGGATGGGTGACCTCCTGGGAAGTCCTCGTGTTGCACCTCTTTTTTTTCACTTTTTTCCTCAACCGAAGCGGTATTTTGCGACGAGGACGAGGGAACTGAAATCCAGCACCAGCACTTACTTTCAATCACAACCGACTCGATATTGATCTTTTACCTGACTATTCTTCGTCACAAATTAATTCCACGATAAGATATATCTCTTTTGAGCGGATCGAGCATCAACGTAGTCGGAATCGAGGATTAACTTGCTACGTTCGTCTGCTGTGGGCCCCGGGACTCGTTCGGGAAAAAACGTTACGCTCGCGCGCACGGACACATATAGCCACTGACTGCGCAGGACATTGCAGGTGCGATCATACCAGCACTAATGCACCGGATCCCATCAGAACTCCGCAGTTAAGCGTGCTTGGGCGAGAGTAGTACTAGGATGGGTGACCTTCTCGGAAGTCCTCGTGTTGTACCTCTTTTTTTTCACTTTTTTCCTCAACCGAAGCGGTATTTTGCGACGAGGACGAGGGAACTGAAATCCAGCACCAGCACTTACTTTCAATCACAACCGACCCGATATTGATCTTTTACCTGACTATTCTTCGTCACAAATTAATTCCACGATAAGATATATCTCTGTGGAGCGGATCGAGCATCAACGTAGTCGGAATCGAGGATTAACTTGCTACGTTCGTCTGCTGTGGGCCCCGGGACTCGTTCGGGAAAAAACGTTACGCTCGCGCGCACGGACACATATAGCCACTGACTGCGCAGGACATTGCAGGTGCGATCATACCAGCACTAATGCACCGGATCCCATCAGAACTCCGCAGTTAAGCGTGCTTGGGCGAGAGTAGTACTAGGATGGGTGACCTTCTCGGAAGTCCTCGTGTTGTACCTCTTTTTTTTCACTTTTTTCCTCAACCGAAGCGGTATTTTGCGACGAGGACGAGGGAACTGAAATCCAGCACCAGCACTTACTTTCAATCACAACCGACCCGATATTGATCTTTTACCTGACTATTCTTCGTCACAAATTAATTCCACGATAAGATATATCTCTGTGGAGCGGATCGAGCATCAACGTAGTCGGAATCGAGGATTAACTTGCTACGTTCGTCTGCTGTGGGCCCCGGGACTCGTTCGGGAAAAAACGGTACGCTCGCGCGCACGGACACATATAGCCACTGACTGCGCAAGACATTGCAGGTGCGATCATACTAGCACTAATGCATCGGATCCCATCAGAACTCCGCAGTTAAGCGTGCTTGGGCGAGAGTAGTACTAGGATGGGTGACCTCCTGGGAAGTCCTCGTGTTGCACCTCTTTTTTTTCCACTTTTTTCCTCAACCGAAGCGGTATTTTGCGACGAGGACGAGGGAACTGAAATCCAGCACCAGCACTTACTTTCAATCACAACCGACCCGATATTGATCTTTTACCTGACTATTCTTCGTCATAAATTAATTCCACGATAAGATATATCTCTGTGAAGCGGATCGAGCATCAACGTAGTAGGAATCGAGGATTAACTTGCTACGTTCGTCTGCTGTGGGCCCCGGGACTCGTTCGGGAAAAAACGGTACGCTCGCGCGCACGGACACATATAGCCACTGACTGCGCAAGACATTGCAGGTGCGATCATACCAGCACTAATGCACTGGATCCCATCAGAACTCTGCAGTTAAGCGTGCTTGGGCGAGAGTAGTACTAGGATGGGTGACCTCCTGGGAAGTCCTCGTGTTGCACCTCTTTTTTTTCACTTTTTTCCTCAACCGAAGCGGTATTTTGCGACGAGGACGAGGGAACTGAAATCCAGCACCAGCACTTACTTTCAATCACAACCGACCCGATATTGATCTTTTACCTGACTATTCTTCGTCACAAATTAATTCCACGATAAGATATATCTCTTTTGAGCGGATCGAGCATCAACGTAGTCGGAATCGAGGATTAACTTGCTACGTTCGTCTGCTGTGGGCCCCGGGACTCGTTCGGGAAAAAACGTTACGCTCGCGCGCACGGACACATATAGCCACTGACTGCGCAGGACATTGTAGGTGCGATCATACCAGCACTAATGCACCGGATCCCATCAGAACTCCGCAGTTAAGCGTGCTTGGGCGAGAGTAGTACTAGGATGGGTGACCTCCTAGGAAGTCCTCGTGTTGTACCTCTTTTTTTTCACTTTTTTCCTCAACCGAAGCGGTATTTTGCGACGAGGACGAGGGAACTGAAATCCAGCACCAGCACCAGCACTTACTTTCAATCACAACCGACCCGATATTGATCTTTTACCTGACTATTCTTCGTCACAAATTAATTCCATGATAAGATATATCTCTGTGGAGCGGATCGAGCATCAACGTAGTCGGAATCGAGGATTAACTTGCTACGTTCGTCTGCTGTGGGCCCCAGGACTCGTTCAGGAAAAAACGGTACGCTCGCGCGCACGGATACATATAGCCACTGACTGCGCAAGACATTGCAGGTGCGATTATACCAGCACTAATGCACCGGATCCCATCAGAACTCCGCATTTAAGCGTGCTTGGGCGAGAGTGGTACTAGGATGGGTGACCTCCTGGGAAGTCCTCGTGTTGCACCTCTTTTTTTTCACTTTTTTCCTCAACCGAAGCGGTATTTTGCGACGAGGACGAGGGAACTGAAATCCAGCACCAGCACTTACTTTCAATCACAACCGACCCGATATTGATCTTTTACCTGACTATTCTTCGTCACAAATTAATTCCACGATAAGATATATCTCTGTGGAGCGGATCGAGCATCAACGTAGTCGGAATCGAGGATTAACTTGCTACGTTCGTCTGCTGTGGGCCCCGGGACTCGTTCGGGAAAAAACTTTACGCTCGCGCGCACGGACACATATAGCCACTGACTGCGCAGGACATTGCAGGTGCGATCATACCAGCACTATTGCACCGGATCCCATCAGAACTCTGCAGTTAAGCGTGCTTGGGCGAGAGTAGTACTAGGATGGGTGACCTCCTGGGAAGTCCTCGTGTTGCACCTCTTTTTTTTCACTTTTTTCCTCAACCGAAGCGGTATTTTGCGACGAGGACGAGGGAACTGAAATCCAGCACCAGCACTTACTTTCAATCACAACCGACCCGATATTGATCATTTACCTGACTATTCTTCGTCACAAATTAATTCCACGATAAGATATATCTCTGTGGAGCGGATCGAGCATCAACGTAGTCGGAATCGAGGATTAACTTGCTACGTTCGTCTGCTGTGGGCCCCGGGACTCGTTCGGGAAAAAACGGTACGCTCGCGCGCACGGACACATATAGCCACTGACTGCGCAAGACATTGCAGGTGCGATCATACCAGCACTAATGCACCGGATCCCATCAGAACTCCGCAGTTAACCGTGCTTGGGCGAGAGTAGTACTAGGATGGGTGACCTCCTGGGAAGTCCTCGTGTTGCACGTCTTTTTTTTCTACTTTTTTCCTCAACCGAAGCGGTATTTTGCGACGAGGACGAGGGAACTGAAATCCAGCACCAGCACTTACTTTCAATCACAACCGACCCGATATTGATCTTTTACCTGACTATTCTTCGTCATAAATTAATTCCACGATAAGATATATCTCTGTGAAGCGGATCGAGCATCAACGTAGTCGGAATCGAGGATTAACTTGCTACGTTCGTCTGCTGTGGGCCCCGGGACTCGTTCGGGAAAAAACGGTACGCTCGCGCGCACGGACACATATAGCCACTGACTGCGCAAGACATTGCAGGTGCGATCATACCAGCACTAATGCACCGGATCCCATCAGAACTCCGCAGTTAACCGTGCTTGGGCGAGAGTAGTACTAGGATGGGTGACCTCCTGGGAAGTCCTCGTGTTGCACGTCTTTTTTTTCTACTTTTTTCCTCAACCGAAGCGGTATTTTGCGACGAGGACGAGGGAACTGAAATCCAGCACCAGCACTTACTTTCAATCACAACCGACCCGATATTGATCTTTTACCTGACTATTCTTCGTCATAAATTAATTCCACGATAAGATATATCTCTGTGAAGCGGATCGAGCATCAACGTAGTCGGAATCGAGGATTAACTTGCTACGTTCGTCTGCTGTGGGCCCCGGGACTCGTTCGGGAAAAAACGGTACGCTCGCGCGCACGGACACATATAGCCACTGACTGCGCAAGACATTGCAGGTGCGATCATACCAGCACTAATGCACTGGATCCCATCAGAACTCCGCAGTTAAGCGTGCTTGGGCGAGAGTAGTACTAGGATGGGTGACCTCCTGGGAAGTCCTCGTGTTGCACCTCTTTTTTTTCACTTTTTTCCTCAACCGAAGCGGTATTTTGCGACGAGGACGAGGGAACTGAAATCCAGCACCAGCACTTACTTTCAATCACAACCGACCCGATATTGATCTTTTACCTGACTATTCTTCGTCACAAATTAATTCCATGATAAGATATATCTCTTTTGAGCGGATCGAGCATCAACGTAGTCGGAATCGAGGATTAACTTGCTACGTTCGTCTGCTGTGGGCCCCGGGACTCGTTCGGGAAAAAACGTTACGCTCGCGCGCACGGACACATATAGCCACTGACTGCGCAGGACATTGCAGGTGCGATCATACCAGCACTAATGCACCGGATCCCATCAAAACTCCGCAGTTAAGCGTGCTTGGGCGAGAGTAGTACTAGGATGGGTGACCTCCTGGGAAGTCCTCGTGTTGTACCTCTTTTTTTTCACTTTTTTCCTCAACCGAAGCGGTATTTTGCGACGAGGACGAGGGAACTGAAATCCAGCACCAGCACCAGCACTTACTTTCAATCACAACCGACCCGATATTGATCTTTTACCTGACTATTCTTCGTCACAAATTAATTCCATGATAAGATATATCTCTGTGGAGCGGATCGAGCATCAACGTAGTCGGAATCGAGGATTAACTTGCTACGTTCGTCTGCTGTGGGCCCCGGGACTCGTTCGGGAAAAAACGTTACGCTCGCGCGCACGGACACATATAGCCACTGACTGCGCAGGACATTGCAGGTGCGATCATACCAGCACTAATGCACCGGATCCCATCAGAACTCTGCAGTTAAGCGTGCTTGGGCGAGAGTAGTACTAGGATGGGTGACCTCCTGGGAAGTCCTCGTGTTGCACCTCTTTTTTTTCACTTTTTTCCTCAACCGAAGCGGTATTTTGCGACGAGGACGAGGGAACTGAAATCCAGCACCAGCACTTACTTTCAATCACAACCGACCCGATATTGATCTTTTACCTGACTATTCTTCGTCACAAATTAATTCCACGATAAGATATATCTCTGTGGAGCGGATCGAGCATCAACGTAGTCGGAATCGAGGATTAACTTGCTACGTTCGTCTGCTGTGGGCCCCGGGACTCGTTCGGGAAAAAACGGTACGCTCGCGCGCACGGACACATATAGCCACTGACTGCGCAAGACATTGCAGGTGCGATCATACCAGCACTAATGCACCGGATCCCATCAGAACTCCGCAGTTAACCGTGCTTGGGCGAGAGTAGTACTAGGATGGGTGACCTCCTGGGAAGTCCTCGTGTTGCACCTCTTTTTTTTCACTTTTTTCCTCAACCGAAGCGGTATTTTGCGACGAGGACGAGGGAACTGAAATCCAGCACCAGCACTTACTTTCAATCACAACCGACCCGATATTGATCTTTTACCTGACTATTCTTCGTCACAAATTAATTCCACGATAAGATATATCTCTGTGGAGCGGATCGAGCATCAACGTAGTCGGAATCGAGGATTAACTTGCTACGTTCGTCTGCTGTGGGCCCCGGGACTCGTTCGGGAAAAAACGTTACGCTCGCGCGCACGGACACATATAGCCACTGACTGCGCAGGACATTGTAGGTGCGATCATACCAGCACTAATGCACCGGATCCCATCAGAACTCCGCAGTTAAGCGTGCTTGGGCGAGAGTAGTACTAGGATGGGTGACCTCCTAGGAAGTCCTCGTGTTGTACCTCTTTTTTTTCACTTTTTTCCTCAACCGAAGCGGTATTTTGCGACGAGGACGAGGGAACTGAAATCCAGCACCAGCACCAGCACTTACTTTCAATCACAACCGACCCGATATTGATCTTTTACCTGACTATTCTTCGTCACAAATTAATTCCATGATAAGATATATCTCTGTGGAGCGGATCGAGCATCAACGTAGTCGGAATCGAGGATTAACTTGCTACGTTCGTCTGCTGTGGGCCCCAGGACTCGTTCAGGAAAAAACGGTACGCTCGCGCGCACGGATACATATAGCCACTGACTGCGCAAGACATTGCAGGTGCGATTATACCAGCACTAATGCACCGGATCCCATCAGAACTCCGCATTTAAGCGTGCTTGGGCGAGAGTGGTACTAGGATGGGTGACCTCCTGGGAAGTCCTCGTGTTGCACCTCTTTTTTTTCACTTTTTTCCTCAACCGAAGCGGTATTTTGCGACGAGGACGAGGGAACTGAAATCCAGCACCAGCACTTACTTTCAATCACAACCGACCCGATATTGATCTTTTACCTGACTATTCTTCGTCACAAATTAATTCCACGATAAGATATATCTCTGTGGAGCGGATCGAGCATCAACGTAGTCGGAATCGAGGATTAACTTGCTACGTTCGTCTGCTGTGGGCCCCGGGACTCGTTCGGGAAAAAACTTTACGCTCGCGCGCACGGACACATATAGCCACTGACTGCGCAGGACATTGCAGGTGCGATCATACCAGCACTATTGCACCGGATCCCATCAGAACTCTGCAGTTAAGCGTGCTTGGGCGAGAGTAGTACTAGGATGGGTGACCTCCTGGGAAGTCCTCGTGTTGCACCTCTTTTTTTTCACTTTTTTCCTCAACCGAAGCGGTATTTTGCGACGAGGACGAGGGAACTGAAATCCAGCACCAGCACTTACTTTCAATCACAACCGACCCGATATTGATCATTTACCTGACTATTCTTCGTCACAAATTAATTCCACGATAAGATATATCTCTGTGGAGCGGATCGAGCATCAACGTAGTCGGAATCGAGGATTAACTTGCTACGTTCGTCTGCTGTGGGCCCCGGGACTCGTTCGGGAAAAAACGGTACGCTCGCGCGCACGGACACATATAGCCACTGACTGCGCAAGACATTGCAGGTGCGATCATACCAGCACTAATGCACCGGATCCCATCAGAACTCCGCAGTTAACCGTGCTTGGGCGAGAGTAGTACTAGGATGGGTGACCTCCTGGGAAGTCCTCGTGTTGCACGTCTTTTTTTTCTACTTTTTTCCTCAACCGAAGCGGTATTTTGCGACGAGGACGAGGGAACTGAAATCCAGCACCAGCACTTACTTTCAATCACAACCGACCCGATATTGATCTTTTACCTGACTATTCTTCGTCATAAATTAATTCCACGATAAGATATATCTCTGTGAAGCGGATCGAGCATCAACGTAGTCGGAATCGAGGATTAACTTGCTACGTTCGTCTGCTGTGGGCCCCGGGACTCGTTCGGGAAAAAACGGTACGCTCGCGCGCACGGACACATATAGCCACTGACTGCGCAAGACATTGCAGGTGCGATCATACCAGCACTAATGCACTGGATCCCATCAGAACTCCGCAGTTAAGCGTGCTTGGGCGAGAGTAGTACTAGGATGGGTGACCTCCTGGGAAGTCCTCGTGTTGCACCTCTTTTTTTTCACTTTTTTCCTCAACCGAAGCGGTATTTTGCGACGAGGACGAGGGAACTGAAATCCAGCACCAGCACTTACTTTCAATCACAACCGACCCGATATTGATCTTTTACCTGACTATTCTTCGTCACAAATTAATTCCATGATAAGATATATCTCTTTTGAGCGGATCGAGCATCAACGTAGTCGGAATCGAGGATTAACTTGCTACGTTCGTCTGCTGTGGGCCCCGGGACTCGTTCGGGAAAAAACGTTACGCTCGCGCGCACGGACACATATAGCCACTGACTGCGCAGGACATTGCAGGTGCGATCATACCAGCACTAATGCACCGGATCCCATCAGAACTCCGCAGTTAAGCGTGCTTGGGCGAGAGTAGTACTAGGATGGGTGACCTCCTGGGAAGTCCTCGTGTTGTACCTCTTTTTTTTCACTTTTTTCCTCAACCGAAGCGGTATTTTGCGACGAGGACGAGGGAACTGAAATCCAGCACCAGCACCAGCACTTACTTTCAATCACAACCGACCCGATATTGATCTTTTACCTGACTATTCTTCGTCACAAATTAATTCCATGATAAGATATATCTCTGTGGAGCGGATCGAGCATCAACGTAGTCGGAATCGAGGATTAACTTGCTACGTTCGTCTGCTGTGGGCCCCGGGACTCGTTCGGGAAAAAACGTTACGCTCGCGCGCACGGACACATATAGCCACTGACTGCGCAGGACATTGCAGGTGCGATCATACCAGCACTAATGCACCGGATCCCATCAGAACTCTGCAGTTAAGCGTGCTTGGGCGAGAGTAGTACTAGGATGGGTGACCTCCTGGGAAGTCCTCGTGTTGCACCTCTTTTTTTTCACTTTTTTCCTCAACCGAAGCGGTATTTTGCGACGAGGACGAGGGAACTGAAATCCAGCACCAGCACTTACTTTCAATCACAACCGACCCGATATTGATCTTTTACCTGACTATTCTTCGTCACAAATTAATTCCACGATAAGATATATCTCTGTGGAGCGGATCGAGCATCAACGTAGTCGGAATCGAGGATTAACTTGCTACGTTCGTCTGCTGTGGGCCCCGGGACTCGTTCGGGAAAAAACGGTACGCTCGCGCGCACGGACACATATAGCCACTGACTGCGCAAGACATTGCAGGTGCGATCATACCAGCACTAATGCACCGGATCCCATCAGAACTCCGCAGTTAACCGTGCTTGGGCGAGAGTAGTACTAGGATGGGTGACCTCCTGGGAAGTCCTCGTGTTGCACCTCTTTTTTTTCTACTTTTTTCCTCAACCGAAGCGGTATTTTGCGACGAGGACGAGGGAACTGAAATCCAGCACCAGCACTTACTTTCAATCACAACCGACCCGATATTGATCTTTTACCTGACTATTCTTCGTCATAAATTAATTCCACGATAAGATATATCTCTGTGAAGCGGATCGAGCATCAACGTAGTCGGAATCGAGGATTAACTTGCTACGTTCGTCTGCTGTGGGCCCCGGGACTCGTTCGGGAAAAAACGGTACGCTCGCGTGCACGGACACATATAGCCACTGACTGCGCAAGACATTGCAGGTGCGATCATACCAGCACTAATGCACTGGATCCCATCAGAACTCCGCAGTTAAGCGTGCTTGGGCGAGAGTAGTACTAGGATGGGTGAACTCCTGGGAAGTCCTCGTGTTGCACCTCTTTTTTTTCACTTTTTTCCTCAACCGAAGCGGTATTTTGCGACGAGGACGAGGGAACTGAAATCCAGCACCAGCACTTACTTTCAATCACAACCGACCCGATATTGATCTTTTACCTGACTATTCTTCGTCACAAATTAATTCCACGATAAGATATATCTCTTTTGAGCGGTTCGAGCATCAACGTAGTCGGAATCGAGGATTAACTTGGTACGTTCGTCTGCTGTGGGCCCCGGGACTCGTTCGGGAAAAAACGTTACGCTCGCGCGCACGGACACATATATCCACTGACTGCGCAGGACATTGCAGGTGCGATCATACCAGCACTAATGCACCGGATCCCATCAGAACTCCGCAGTTAAGCGTGCTTGGGCGAGAGTAGTACTAGGATGGGTGACCTTCTCGGAAGTCCTCGTGTTGTACCTCTTTTTTTTCACTTTTTTCCTCAACCGAAGCGGTATTTTGCGACGAGGACGAGGGAACTGAAATCCAGCACCAGCACTTACTTTCAATCACAACCGACCCGATATTGATCTTTTACCTGACTATTCTTCGTCACAAATTAATTCCACGATAAGATATATCTCTGTGGAGCGGATCAAGCATCAACGTAGTCGGAATCGAGGATTAACTTGCTACGTTCGTCTGCTGTGGGCCCCGGGACTCGTTCGAGAAAAAACGGTACGCTCGCGCGCACGGTCACATATAACCACTCACTGCGCAAGACATTGCAGGTGTGATCATACCAGCACTAATGCACCGGATCCCATTAGAACTCCGCAGTTAAGCGTGCTTGGGCGAGAGTAGTACTAGGATGGGTGACCTCCTGGGAAGTCCTCGTGTTGCACCTCTTTTTTTTCACTTTTTTCCTCAACCGAAGCGG
The DNA here is from genome assembly GCA_037954015.1 of Psophocarpus tetragonolobus. Lineage (NCBI taxonomy): Eukaryota > Viridiplantae > Streptophyta > Magnoliopsida > Fabales > Fabaceae > Psophocarpus > Psophocarpus tetragonolobus. The sequence continues at coordinate 24,608,720 of CM075695.1, read as the reverse complement.
TATTTTGCGACGAGGACGAGGGAACTGAAATCCAGCACCAGCACTTACTTTCAATCACAACCGACCCGATATTGATCTTTTACCTGATTATTCTTCGTCACAAATTAATTCCACGATAAGATATATCTCTGTGGAGCGGATCGAGCATCAACGTAGTCGGAATCGAGGATTAACTTGCTACGTTCGTCTGCTGTGGGCCCCGGGACTCGTTCGGGAAAAAGCGTTATGCTCGCGCGCACGGACACATATAGCCACTGACTGCGCAAGACATTGCAGATGCGATCATACCAGCACTAATGCACCGGATCCCATCAGAACTCCGCAGTTAAGCGTGCTTGGGCGAGAGTAGTACTAGGATGGGTGACCTCCTGGGAAGTCCTCGTGTTGTACCTCTTTTTTTTCACTTTTTTCCTCAACCCAAGCGGTATTTTGCAACGAGGACGAGGGAACTGAAATCCAGCACCAGCACTTACTTTCAATCACAACCGACCCGATATTGATCTTTTACCTGACTATTCTTCGTCACAAATTAATTCCACGATAAGATATATCTCTGTGGAGCGGATCGACCATCAACGTAGTCGGAATCGAGGATTAACTTGCTACGTTCGTCTGCTGTGGGCCCCGGGACTCGTTCGGGAAAAAACGGTACGCTCGCGCGCACGGACACAAATAGCCACTGACTGCGTAAGACATTGCAGGTGCGATCATACCAGCACTAATGCACCGCATCCCATCAGAACTCCGCAGTTAAGCGTGCTTGGGCGAGAGTAGTACTAGGATGGGTGAACTCCTGGGAAGTCCTCGTGTTGCACCTCTTTTTTTTCACTTTTTTCCTTAACCGAAGCGGTATTTTGCGACGAGGACGAGGGAACTGAAATCCAGCACCAGCACTTACTTTCAATCACAACCGACCCGATATTGATCTTTTACCTGACTATTCTTCGTCACAAATTAATTCCACGATAAGATATATCTCTGTGGAGCGGATCGAGCATCAACGTAGTCGGAATCGAGGATTAACTTGCTACGTTCGTCTGCTGTGGGCCCCGGGACTCGTTCGGGAAAAAACGGTACGCTCGCGCGCACGGTCACATATAGCCACTCACTGCGCAAGACATTGCAGGTGTGATCATACCAGCACTAATGCACCGGATCCCATTAGAACTCCGCAGTTAAGCGTGCTTGGGCGAGAGTAGTACTAGGATGGGTGACCTCCTCGGAAGTCCTCGTGTTGCACCTCTTTTTTTTCACTTTTTTCCTCAACCGAAGCGGTATTTTGCGACGAGGACGAGGGAACTGAAATCCAGCACCAGCACTTACTTTCAATCACAACCGACCCGATATTGATCTTTTACCTGACTATTCTTCGTCACAAATTAATTCCACGATAAGATATATCTCTGTGGAGCGGATCGAGCATCAACGTAGTCGGAATCGAGGATTAACTTGCTACGTTCGTCTGCTGTGGGCCCCGGGACTCGTTCGGGAAAAAGCGTTATGCTCGCGCGCACGGACACATATAGCCACTGACTGCGCAAGACATTGCAGATGCGATCATACTAGCACTAATGCACCGGATCCCATCAGAACTCCGCAGTTAAGCGTGCTTGGGCGAGAGTAGTACTAGGATGGGTGACCTCCTGGGAAGTCCTCGTGTTGTACCTCTTTTTTTTCACTTTTTTCCTCAACCCAAGCGGTATTTTGCAACGAGGACGAGGGAACTGAAATCCAGCACCAGCACTTACTTTCAATCACAACCGACCCGATATTGATCTTTTACCTGACTATTCTTCGTCACAAATTAATTCCACGATAAGATATATCTCTGTGGAGCGGATCGAGCATCAACGTAGTCGGAATCGAGGATTAACTTGCTACGTTCGTCTGCTGTGGGCCCCGGGACTCGTTCGGGAAAAAACGTTACGCTCGCGCGCACGGACACATATAGCCACTGACTGCGCAGGACATTGCAGGTGCGATCATACCAGCACTAATGCACCGGATCCCATAAAAACTTCGCAGTTAAGCGTGCTTGGGCGAGAGTAGTACTAGGATGGGTGACCTCCTGGGAAGTCCTCGTGTTGCACCTCTTTTTTTTCACTTTTTTCCTCAACCGAAGCGGTATTTTGCGACGAGGACGAGGGAACTGAAATCCAGCACCAGCACTTACTTTCAATCACAACCGACCCGATATTGATCTTTTACCTGACTATTCTTCGTCACAAATTAATTCCACGATAAGATATATCTCTGTGGAGCGGATCGAGCATCAACGTAGTCGGAATCGAGGATTAACTTGCTACGTTCGTCTGCTGTGGGCCCCGGGACTCGTTCGGGAAAAAGCGTTATGCTCGCGCGCACGGACACATATAGCCACTGACTGCGCAAGACATTGCAGATGCGATCATACCAGCACTAATGCACCGGATCCCATAAAAACTTCGCAGTTAAGCGTGCTTGGGCGAGAGTAGTACTAGGATGGGTGACCTCCTGGGAAGTCCTCGTGTTGTACCTCTTTTTTTTCACTTTTTTCCTCAACCCAAGCGGTATTTTGCAACGAGGACGAGGGAACTGAAATCCAGCACCAGCACTTACTTTCAATCACAACCGACCCGATATTGATCTTTTACCTGACTATTCTTCGTCACAAATTAATTCCACGATAAGATATATCTCTGTGGAGCGGATCGAGCATCAACGTAGTCGGAATCGAGGATTAACTTGCTACGTTCGTCTGCTGTGGGCCCCGGGACTCGTTCGGGAAAAAACGGTACGCTCGCGCGCACGGACACAAATAGCCACTGACTGCGCAAGACATTGCAGGTGCGATCATACCAGCACTAATGCACCGGATCCCATCAGAACTCCGCAGTTAAGCGTGCTTGGGCGAGAGTAGTACTAGGATGGGTGAACTCCTGGGAAGTCCTCGTGTTGCACCTCTTTTTTTTCACTTTTTTCCTTAACCGAAGCGGTATTTTGCGACGAGGACGAGGGAACTGAAATCCAGCACCAGCACTTACTTTCAATCACAACCGACCCGATATTGATCTTTTACCTGACTATTCTTCGTCACAAATTAATTCCACGATAAGATATATCTCTTTTGAGCGGTTCGAGCATCAACGTAGTCGGAATCGAGGATTAACTTGCTACGTTCGTCTGCTGTGGGCCCCGGGACTCGTTCGGGAAAAAACGTTACGCTCGCGCGCACGGACACATATAGCCACTGACTGCGCAGGACATTGCAGGTGCGATCATACCAGCACTAATGCACCGGATCCCATCAGAACTCCGCAGTTAAGCGTGCTTGGGCGAGAGTAGTACTAGGATGGGTGACCTTCTCGGAAGTCCTCGTGTTGTACCTCTTTTTTTTCACTTTTTTCCTCAACCGAAGCGGTATTTTGCGACGAGGACGAGGGAACTGAAATCCAGCACCAGCACTTACTTTCAATCACAACCGACCCGATATTGATCTTTTACCTGACTATTCTTCGTCACAAATTAATTCCACGATAAGATATATCTCTGTGGAGCGGATCGAGCATCAACGTAGTCGGAATCGAGGATTAACTTGCTACGTTCGTCTGCTGTGGGCCCCGGGACTCGTTCGGGAAAAAACGGTACGCTCGCGCGCACGGTCACATATAGCCACTCACTGCGCAAGACATTGCAGGTGTGATCATACCAGCACTAATGCACCGGATCCCATTAGAACTCCGCAGTTAAGCGTGCTTGGGCGAGAGTAGTACTAGGATGGGTGACCTCCTGGGAAGTCCTCGTGTTGCACCTCTTTTTTTCACTTTTTTCCTCAACCGAAGCGGTATTTTGCGACGAGGACGAGGGAACTGAAATCCAGCACCAGCACTTACTTTCAATCACAACCGACCCGATATTGATCTTTTACCTGACTATTCTTCGTCACAAATTAATTCCACGATAAGATATATCTCTGTGGAGCGGATCGAGCATCAACGTAGTCGGAATCGAGGATTAACTTGCTACGTTCGTCTGCTGTGGGCCCCGGGACTCGTTCGGGAAAAAGCGTTATGCTCGCGCGCACGGACACATATAGCCACTGACTGCGCAAGACATTGCAGATGCGATCATACTAGCACTAATGCACCGGATCCCATCAGAACTCCGCAGTTAAGCGTGCTTGGGCGAGAGTAGTACTAGGATGGGTGACCTCCTGGGAAGTCCTCGTGTTGTACCTCTTTTTTTTCACTTTTTTCCTCAACCCAAGCGGTATTTTGCAACGAGGACGAGGGAACTGAAATCCAGCACCAGCACTTACTTTCAATCACAACCGACCCGATATTGATCTTTTACCTGACTATTCTTCGTCACAAATTAATTCCACGATAAGATATATCTCTGTGGAGCGGATCGAGCATCAACGTAGTCGGAATCGAGGATTAACTTGCTACGTTCGTCTGCTGTGGGCCCCGGGACTCGTTCGGGAAAAAACGTTACGCTCGCGCGCACGGACACATATAGCCACTGACTGCGCAGGACATTGCAGGTGCGATCATACCAGCACTAATGCACCGGATCCCATAAAAACTTCGCAGTTAAGCGTGCTTGGGCGAGAGTAGTACTAGGATGGGTGACCTCCTGGGAAGTCCTCGTGTTGCACCTCTTTTTTTTCACTTTTTTCCTCAACCGAAGCGGTATTTTGCGACGAGGACGAGGGAACTGAAATCCAGCACCAGCACTTACTTTCAATCACAACCGACCCGATATTGATCTTTTACCTGACTATTCTTCGTCACAAATTAATTCCACGATAAGATATATCTCTGTGGAGCGGATCGAGCATCAACGTAGTCGGAATCGAGGATTAACTTGCTACGTTCGTCTGCTGTGGGCCCCGGGACTCGTTCGGGAAAAAGCGTTATGCTCGCGCGCACGGACACATATAGCCACTGACTGCGCAAGACATTGCAGATGCGATCATACCAGCACTAATGCACCGGATCCCATCAGAACTCCGCAGTTAAGCGTGCTTGGGCGAGAGTAGTACTAGGATGGGTGACCTCCTGGGAAGTCCTCGTGTTGTACCTCTTTTTTTTCACTTTTTTCCTCAACCCAAGCGGTATTTTGCAACGAGGATGAGGGAACTGAAATCCAGCACCATCACTTACTTTCAATCACAACCGACCCGATGTTGATCTTTTACCTGATTATTCTTCGTCACAAATTAATTCCACGATAAGATATATCTCTGTGAAGCAGATTGAGCATCAACGTAGTTGGAATCGAGGATTAACTTGCTACGTTTGTCTGCCGTGGACCCCGGGACTCGTTCGAGAAAGAACGGTATGCTCGCGTGCACGGACACATATAGCCACTAACTGCGCAAGACACTGAAGGTGCGATCATACCAGTACTAATGCACCGGATCCCATCAGAACTCCGCAGTTAACCGTGCTTGGGCGAGAGTGGTACTAGGATGGTTGCCCTACTGGGAAGGCCATGTGTTGCACCTCTTTTTTTTCACTTTTTTTGCACAACCGAAGTGATATTTTGTGACGAGGACGAGGGAACTGAAATTCAGCACTTACCTTCAATCACAACCGACCCGATATTGATCTTTTACCTGATTATTATTCGTCACAAATTAATTCCACGATAAGAAATATCTCTGTGAAGCGGATCAAGCATCAACGTAGTCGGAATCGAGGATTAACTTGCTACGTTCGTCTGCTGTGGGCCCCGGGACTCGTTCGGGAAAGGAGGGTATGCTCGCGCGCACGGGCACGTATAGCCACTGACTGCGCAGGACATTGCAGGTGCGATCATACCAGCGCTAATGCACCGGATCCCATTAGAACTCCGCAGTTAAGCGTGCTTGGGCGAGAGTAGTACTAGGATGGGTGACCTCCTGGGAAGTCCTTGTGTTGCTCCCCTTTTTTTTCACTTTTTTCCTCAACCGAAGCGGTATTTTGCGACGAGGACGAGGGAACTGAAATCCAGCACCAACACTTACTTTCAATCACAACCGACCCGATATTGATCTTTTACCTGACTATTCTTCGTCACAAATTAATTTCACGATAAGATATATCTCTGTGGAGCGGATCGAGCATCAACGTAGTCGGAATCGAGGATTAACTTGCTACGTTCGTCTGCTGTGGGCCCCGGGACTCGTTCGGGAAAAAACGGTACGCTCGCGCGCACGGACACATATAGCCACTGACTGCGCAGGACATTGCAGGTGCGATCATACCAGCACTAATGCACCGGATCCCATCAGAACTCCGCAGTTAAGCGTGCTTGGGCGAGAGAAGTACTAGGATGGGTGACCTCCTGGGAAGTCCTCGTGTTGCACCTCTTTTTTTTCACTTTTTTCCTCAACCGAAGCGGTATTTTGCGACGAGGACGAGGGAACTGAAATCCAGCACTAGCACTTACTTTCAATCACAACCGACCCGATATTGATCTTTTACCTGACTATTCTTCGTCACAAATTAATTCCACGATAAGATATATCTCTGTGGAGCGGATCGAGCATCAACGTAGTTGGAATCGAGGATTAATTTGCTACGTTCGTCTGCTGTGGGCCCCGGGACTCGTTCGGGAAAAAACGGTACGCTCGCGCGCACGGACACATATAGCCACTGACTGCGAAGGACATTGCAGGTGCGATCATACCAGCACTGATGCACCTGATCCCATCAGAACTCCGCAGTTAAGCGTGCTTGGGCGAGAGTAGTACTAGGATGGGTGACCTCCTGGGAAGTCCTCGTGTTGCACCTATTTTTTTTCACTTTTTTCCTCAACCGAAGCGGTATTTTGCGACGAGGACGAGGGAACTGAAATCCAGCACCAGCACTTACTTTCAATCACAACCGACCCGATATTGATCTTTTACCTGACTATTCTTCGTCACAAATTAATTCCACGATAAGATATATCTCTGTGAAGCGGATCGAGCGTCAACGTAGTCGGAATCGAGGATTAACTTGCTACGTTCGTCTGCTGTGGGCCCCGGGACTCGTTCGGGAAAGGAGGGTATGCTCGCGCGCACGGACACGTATAGCCACTGACTGCGCAAGACATTGTAGGTGCGATCATACCAGCGCTAATGCACCGGATCCCATCAGAACTCCGCAGATAAGCGTGCTTGGGCGAGCGTAGTACTAGGATGGGTGACCTCCTGGGAAGTCCTCGTGTTGCTCCTCTTTTTTTTCACTTTTTTCCTCAACGGAAGGGATATTTTGCGACAAGGACGAGGTAACTGAAACCCAGCACCAACACTTACTTTCAATCACAACCAACCCGATATTGATCTTTTACCTGACTATTCTTCGTCACAAATTAATTCCACGATAAGATATATCTCTGTGAAGCGGATCGAGCATCAACGTAGTCAAAATCGAGGATTAACTTGCTACGTTCGTCTGCTGTGGGCCCCGGGACTCGTTCGGGAAGGAACGGTACGCTCGCGCGCACGGACACATATAGCCACTGACTGCGCAGGACATTGCAGGTGCGATCATACCAGCACTAATGCACCGGATCCCATCAGAACTCCGCAGATAAGCGTGCTTGGGCGAGAGTAGTACTAGGATGGGTGACCTCCTGGGAAGTCCTCGTGTTGCACCTCTTTTTTTTCACTTTTTTCCTCAACCGAAGCGGTATTTTGTGACGAGGACGAGGGAACTGAAATCCAGCACTAGCACTTACTTTCAATCACAACCGACCCGATATTGATCTTTTACCTGACTATTCTTCGTCACAAATTAATTCCACGATAAGATATATCTCTGTGGAGCGGATCGAGCATCAACGTAGTCAGAATCGAGGATTAACTTGCTACGTTCGTCTGCTGTGGGCCCCAGGACTCGTTCGGGAAAAAACGGTACGCTCGCGCGCACGGACACATATAGCCACTGACTGCGCAAGACATTGCAGGTGCGATCATACCAGCACTAGTGCACCGGATCCCATCAGAACTCCGCAGTTAAGCGTGCTTGGGCGAGAGTAGTACTAGGATGGGTGACCTCCTGGGAAGTCCTCGTGTTGCACCTTTTTTTTCACTTTTTTCCTCAACCGAAGTGATATTTTGCAACGAGGACGAGGGAACTGAAATCCATCACTTGCTTTCAATCACAACCGACCCGATATTGATCTTTTACCTGATTATTCTTCATCACAAATTAATTCCATGATAAGATATATCTCTGTGAAGCGGATCGAGCATCAACGTAGTCGGAATCGAGGATTAACTTGCTACGTTCGTCTGCTGTGGGCCCCGGGACTCGTTCTGGAAAGAACGGTATGCTCGCGCGCACTGACAGAGATAGCCATTGACTGCGCAAGATATATCTCTTGGAAGCGGAACAAAATGGAACTGACGAGTAAATCTAGCATCAACGTAGTCAGAATCCAGGATTAACTTGCTATGTTTGTTTGTTGTGAGCCCGGGAGTTGTTCGGCAAAGAACGGTACGCTCGGACGGAGACATATACTCATTGACTGCGCAAGACATGGTAGGTGCGATCCGACCAGCACTAATGCACGGGATCCAATCAGAACTTCACGCTCAAGCTGGCTTGGGCGAGAGTCGTACTAGGTTGATTGACTTCCCGGGAAGTCCTCATGTTGCACCTCTCTTTTTTCTCAACCGAAGTGATATTTTGCGACGAGGACCAGGGAATTGAAATCCAACACTTATTTTCAATCACAACTGACCCGATATTGATCTTTTACCTGATATTGCTTATTATTCTTCGTCACAAATTAATTCCACGGAAAGATATATCTCTGGGAAGCGGAACGGAACGTAACTAACGAATAATTCTAGCGTCAACGTAGTCGAAATCGAGGATTAACTTGCTACGTTTGTTTATTGTGGTACCCGGGACTCGTTTGGCAAAGAACGGTATGCTCACACGGACAGAGACATATACCCATTGACTGCACAAGACATGACAGGTGCGATCCTACCAGCACTAATGCACTGGATCCAATCTGAACTCTGCACTCAAGCTGGTTTGGGCGAGAGTCGTACTAGGTTCATTGACCTCCTGGGAAGTCCTCATGTTGCACCTCTTTTTTTTCTCAACCAAAGTGATATTTTGTGACGAGGACGAGAGAATTGAAATCAAACACTTATTTTCAATAACACCCAACTCGATATTGATCTTTTAGTTAATATTGCTGATTATTCTTCGTCAAAAATTAATTCCACGATAAGATGTAACCCTGGGAAGTGGAACGAAACGGAACTGACGAGTAAATCTAGCATCAACATAGTCGAATTGAGGATTAACTTGCTACGTTCCTCTGTTGTGGGCCCGGGAATCGTTCGACAAAGAACGGTACGCTCGCGTGCACGGAGACAGATAACCATTGACTGCGCAAGACCTTACAGGTGTGATCCTACCAACACTAATTCACCGGATCCCATTAGAACTCCGCAACTAAGTGTGCTTAGGCGAGGGTAGTACTAGGATGGTGACCTCTTTGGAAGTCCTCGTGTTGCACATCTTTTTTTGCTCAACTGAACTGATATTTTGCAATGAGGACGAGGGAATTGAAATCCAACACTTATTTTCAATCACAATCGACCCGATATTGATCTTTTACTTGATATTGCTGACTATTATTCGTCACAAATAAATTCCACGATAAGATATATCTCTCGGAAGCGGTTCAGAACGGAACTGAACGAGTAAATCTAGCGTCAACATAGTCGGAATCGAGGATTAACTTGCTACGTTCATCTGTTGTGGGCCCTGGGACTCGTTCGGTAAAGAACGGTACGCTCGCATGCACAAAGACATATACCCAATGACTGCACAAGACATGACAAGTGTGATCATACCAACACTAATGCACCGGATCCCATAAGAACTTTGCAGTTAAGCGGGCTTAGGGGAGAGTAGTACTAGGATGGGTGATCTCTTGGGAAGTCCTCGTGTTGCACCTCCTTTCTTTTTATTTTCAACCGAAGTGATATTTTGCGACGAGGACAAAGGAATTGAAATCCAACACTTATTTTCAATCACAACCGACCTGATATTGATCTTTTACTTGATATTGCTGGTTATTCTTCGTCACAAATTCATTCCATGATAAGATATATCTCTGGGAAGCGGAACGGAACCGAACCGACGAGTAAATATAGCGTCAACTTAGTCGGAATCGACGATTAACTTGGTACATTCGTCTGTTGTGGGCCCCGAGACTAGTTTGGCAAAGAACGGTACGCTCACGTGCGGAGACATATACCCATTGACTGCACAAGACATGACAGGTTCGATACCAGAACTAATGCACCGGATCCCATGAGAACTCTGCAGTTAAGCGTGCTGGGGTGAGAGTGGTACTAGGATGGTAACCTCTTGGGAAGTCCTCGTGTTGCACCTTTTTTTCTTTTCTCCACCGAAGTGATATTCTGCAACGAGGATGAGGGAATTGAAATCCAACACTTGTTTTCAATCACAACCGACCCGATATTATTCTTTTACCTGATATTGCTGATTATTTTTTGCCACAAATTAATTCCACGATAAAATATCTATGTGAAGAGGAACGAAACGAGTAAATCTAGTGTCAATGTAGTCGGAATCGACGATTAACTTGCTATGTTTGTCTTTTATGGGGCCCAGGAATCGTTCGGCACAAAACGGTATACTCGCACGCACGGAGACATATATCCATTGTCTACACAAGACATGACAAGTGATGTGACCATGCCTAGCCAAGGACCTATCACTAGGGCCATGGCTAGAAGGATTGAAGAAGACCTAGCCCTTGCAGACAAAGGAAGACTTCACCTCCTATGGAGAGTGAAGATATTAGGCTAGGGACTTTAGTTAATAAAATGTAATTTTCCTTTATTTTAATTTTGAGGAGCATTAAGAATTTAATTTGGGACATGTATTTAGTCCATTTTTTTATTTTTAGGAGGTGTCTTAGGAATTTAGAGGGTGGATTTAGCTTTTTGGGTCTTTATGAAGGAAATAAGGGGTAGCCTTGATATCTACACCCCTATTTTCTACATAAACCCCCTAAGCTAATAAGAAGGAATCTTGGCCCTTGGTTTGAGAAACTTGGGCACCAAGTTTGATGATCTAAGGAGGGAATTGTTTCTCAATTCTCCTCCCTTAGATCTCTCCTTTTAATCCTAGCCCTTCTTTTTTAGGTTATCTTGTTCAAGAGGTTAGCTACCTCTATAAATAGGAGCTTCTCCCTCACTTGTATTTTTTACACTTGAATTTAATCCTAGAGACCATATTGGCTGAGGTTCTTAACTTTGAGTGTCCCCCTTTCTCCTTTGTGAGAGCTTCTAAGAGTTATCAAGGGACCCCTCCCTTGTGGCCTCTCCCCTTTGGCTTATCAAACCTAGTATTTGTGGCGCCTCACCCCATTCCTTTCCTCTCCATAAATCCATTTCCCTTCCAAGTGACTTTAGAAAGGATCCTTTGGGCACGTGATCATCAAAGATCACATCAAGTGGTATCAGAGCCACTTTCTAAAGGTCACGTTCTTTCTCAATTTTTTTTTTTGCTTTGTTGTTTATTTCTTTGATCTCTTTATTTTAAAGTCCTTCATTTTTTGTCATCTCTATTTCCTTTATTGTCTAGTAGTATAGTTTTTTATTCTTGCTATTATATGCGCTTTTGTTTTCTATCTACGCGCCTATTTTCCATTTAATTTGATGCTATTTTATTTGTCCCTTTCTTTGCATCTTATTTTCGTGTTCAAGTTGCTTAATTTTCCCTTGGTTTTTTATGTTAAAGTGTGCCTAAGAAGTTGTGACCATTAAACCCACATGGTTGAGGATTTTTCCACACCATTGTGGTAATCAACTTTGGCCACTTTGTTGTGCCTTTTGTTTTGAGTCTCTTGCTGAAATTTTTGCTCTATTTTTAGGTGTGTTATTTTTTCTTAATCTTGTGTTTTTTCAAATACTAGTCATGTTAGTTTCCTATTTTGTCTCATTTAAATTCCATAGGTTTTAGCCTCTTAAAATTTTTACAAAAAAGCTTTCCAAAACATTTTGAATTGAGCTCCTAAGAGGTGAACCTCTTATTGAGTCTCTTAAGTCTTTTATGCTTTTAGTTCAAGCATATTAATCTCTTTGTTGTTCTTAAATATTTGCTCAATTCAATCTTTATATGTTTCTTGTTTTATGTTGAATTATTAGTAGCTTTCCACTTGGTTTACCTTCACTATTGGTGCCTCTTTATGGAATTTTAGCTTGGGTGAATTGTGTTAGTAATTTGAACAATCAATTTACTTCAAAATCAGCCCTAAATCATTCCTTAAGCACCATTAGTTCAGTGGTATTTGGAACTACTAAGTTGTTTTTCCTTTAGTTGCATGCATTGCTTGAAAATTGTGTGACCTTACTTTGTGCTTATTCACTCAAGCATTATTATTTCAAGCATCCTCATTAAAATTTCAATTCAACAAGCTATTAGGTGCAGCAAAAAGATTAGAAAAAGTTAAAAAAAATAGAAAAAGTTCAAGTTAAAAAAAAAAGAAGAAGATAAAGAACTCAAAGGAAAGACAAATTTGAAGTTGTGTACCTAATAGTAGAAACATTTGATATGAGGAATCAATTGTGATTCAAAAAAAAATTACTTGAGTAAGCTTTTTAGTTTTGGTCACTTAAATTTTATTAAGTGTGCAACTATTGGTTTCATTTTTTTTGTTTGAGTCTTTTTTCATCTCTACTCTTAGAGCTAATCTAGGAAAGTTATTTGTCTGCTACCTTCCTTTGTGAGCCTTATGTTTTCTTGCTTGTCTTTTTTACTTCTTTGAGTTTGTCATTGTTTAATCTATCCACTTGGATTTGTGAACCTTGTTTTATTATTCACCTTTGTTTGTTGTCTTGTGTTGTATTCGGCCTTGGTAAGGAAAGGTTGGGAAAGGTTCCATATATAAAATTTTGGCAAGTCCAAACAAGAGGAAACAAGGGTAGCATTCTTGGGGTGAGTTGATGCAACTCAAAGGGGCTTGATCAAAAGGAGACAAACACCAAAAAGCTTGGAGTGAAGACTTTGTTTTATTTATTTTTTATTCTTTGTATTGTGTATACTTAATTTTAGATTGGGAGTTTGAGTGCCCTTAAGGTCCTCCCTTGGTTTGTAATAATTTTGGTTAATTTTAGCGTAGTTCCTCATTAATTAGGTGAAGAAGGTAGAAGTGGTACACTTCCTTCAACACCTTAGGAGCACGATTAGAGCCCTTTCTCTTTTACATTCTTGCACTTTTATTTTATTTTATGTTATTTTGAAAAAACGTGTAGAGGCTAAGAGTTCCAAAGACTCATCAAGCCACCTTAGGTGAGAAAAAAAAAGTTTTTGGCCTACCCTTTAGTTTTTAGCATCCAAGCACCATGACTTCCCACACACATTCTAGTGCGCATAGTTGTTCATCAAGTAAGAGTGTCAACCAAAGAAAACCTTCTAAGGGAGACACTCTTGAAAACCTTAACTTAGAATTTAGGGAATGGATGGCTAAAGAACAAGAAAGGAGAGAAGAAAAAGAGAGAAAAAAAGAAATAAAAGAAAAGGAAAAACAAAAAGAGAAGGAAGAGTTAAAAAAAGAGATGTTGGAAATGAGAAAAGAGAAAAAAGAGCGAGAAGAGAGAAGGCAAAGAGAGAGAAGAGAGGATGAAGAAAGGAGAAGAAGGAAAGAACTAGAAAGAAAAAGAGAAAAAGAGGAAGAAGAGAAAAGGAGAGAAGAAGAGAGTAAGAGGAGAGATGGGAGGGAGAGTAATAGAAAAAATAAAGGAATTCTCATAAGATCCCCATCTAGGCATTTTAGCTCTAGTGAAGAAGAATACTATAGAAATCAGCATAAGCATCACTCTCATTCATCATACAATCATCATTCTCCTCAAGAGAACATAAGGGAACCAAAGGTAGACCTACCCCATTTTCATGGTAGGGAAGATGTTGAGACTTACCTAGATTGGGAAGTCAAAGTGGAACAACTCTTTCGATGCTATGAAATTAGGGAAGAAAGGAAAGTACCTTTGGCCTCCCTTAGTTTTCAAGGTTCTGCTTTGCATTGGTGGGATGGGTTAGTCAAGGATAGGGCCCGTAAACAAATGCCTGACATTCGCTACTAGAATGATTTAAAAACTTGTTTGCGAAGAAGGCACATTCCTTCATATTATGAGAGGGATCTTTTGGATAGGCTCCAAAGACTTAGGCAACATAACCTAAGTATTGAGGAGTATAGACAAAAGATGGAGCTTCTCATACTAAGGGCCAATATCATTGAGGAACCCAATGCCACCCTTGCTAGGTTTCTGTGTGGATTAAGCTCTGACATTAGAGATAAGGTAGAGCTTCTTTCATACTCAAACCTTGATGAGTTGGTAGAACTTTGTGTAAGAGCTGAGAATCAACTCAAGAGAAAAAGCTTTAAAAAAGATTCTCCCTCTTACTCAAAGAGAGACCAACTTAAGGGAAACTCTTTCAAGGGTTTTCCCAAAGAGGAACCCAAGCATTTTCAAGATACAAAAGCATCTCATGTAGAGAGAAAAACCCCTACTACTAAGCCTACTGAGAGGCAAAGTAGTATCAAATGCTTCAAATGTCTTGGGAGAGGCCACATTGCCTCTCAATGCCCTAACAAGAAAACCATGATCATAAGGGGACAAGACATTTGTAGTGAGAATAACTCATCTTCCTCCTCTAGTGAGAGTGAGGAAGAAGGGGGACATACTTTTGAACAACAGTGTGAGGAAGCTTTTCCTTATGGGGGACCTCCTTATGGTTCAAAGGCTTCTTGGAAGCCAACCTCTAGAGCTTGGCCAGTCACAAAGAGAGAACATCTTCCATACAAGATGTAAAGTAAATGACAAAGTATGTTCTCTCCTTGTTGATAGTGGCTCCTGTTGTAACTGTTGTAGCTCTAGGTTGGTTGAAAAGCTAGCCTTGACTACCATGCCCCATCCCAAACCTTACAAATTGCAATGACTCAATGAGCAAGGGGAGATGGTAGTCAATGAACAAGTTATGGTTCCAATTTCCATAGGATCTTATAATGATGAGATTCTTTGTGACATAGTTCCTATGGAGGCTGGTCATATCCTGTTGGGAAGACCATGGCAATTTGACAAAAAAGATATTCACCATGGTCACTCCAACCAAATAATTCTCACCCATAATGAAAAGCGCTTCAAATTGTATCCTTTGTCACCTTCTCAAGTGGCTGAGGATCAATTTGCGATGAAAAAGAAAAGAGTTGAGGAAAAACAAAAAAAAAAAAAATACAACAAGCTTTACCCTTAAAGCTTGAAAAGGGTAAAGAGAGAGAGTCGGAAGGTGATGCCCCTTCAAAAGGGAATATTAGTAAAAGGAGCCTATTTGCTACTAAACGTGATTTAAAAGAAGCTCCTTTGACTAACAAGCCCTTTTATCTCCTCTTTTGCAAAGAAGCATCAAATCCTTCTCCCATTTTGCATTCTTCTGCTGAGAGCACTGCCACAGCCCATGCACATAAGCACCTTCCTCAAGGGGTTCAAGATATTTTAAAAGAATTTGATGACATATTCCCTAATGAGGTTCCGAAAGGACTTCCTCCCATTAGGGGCATAGAACATCAAATTGATTTGGTGCCTGGCGCAAGTCTACCTAATAGACCTGCCTATAGGACCAACCCCATGGAGACCCAAGAGATTGAGTCTCAAGTGAATGAGCTGTTGGAGAAGGGTTGGGTTCAAAAGAGCCTAAGCCCTTGTGCTGTGCCAGTCTTGTTGGTGCCCAAGAAGAATGGCCAATGGAGGATGTGTGTTGATTGTCGTGCAATCAACAACATCACCATCAAATATAGGCACCCAATCCCCCGTCTTGATGATATGTTGGATGAATTGCATGGGGCAAAAATATTTTCAAAAATAGATCTTAGAAGTGGTTACCACCAAATAAGGATCAAAGAGGGTGATGAGTGGATTGCTTTTAAGACTAAATTTGGTCTTTATGAGTGGTTGGTTATGCCTTTTGGGCTAACTAATGCCCCAAGCACATTCATGCGCTTAATGAATCATGTACTAAGGGATTGCCTTGGTAAATTTTGTGTAGTTTACTTTGATGACATTTTAGTTTACTCTAGGAACCTAGATGATCATTTAGGACATCTAAGGCATGTTTTTTCTCTTCTTAGGAGTAATCATCTTTTTGGCAACTTAGAAAAATGCACTTTTGTGTAGATAGTGTAGTTTTCCTAGGTTTTGTAGTTAGCACAAAAGGGGTTCATGTTGACCCCGAAAAGATAAAAGCTATTCAAGAATGGCCCACCCCAAAGAGTGTGACAGAGATCAAAAGCTTTCATGGTCTTGCTGGATTTTATAGGCGCTTTGTGCCTAATTTCTCCACGCTCTTCGCACCAATAAATGATTTGGTGAAAAAGGAAGTTCCTTTCCTTTGGGGTGAGAAACAAGAGAAAGCCTTCCAGCTAATTAAGCATAAACTGATGCACTAGTCTTGGCATTACCTGACTTTTCTAAAACATTTGAACTTGAATGTGATGCCTCTGGTGTAGGTGTGGGGGCTGTTTTGTTGCAAGGAGGGCACCCCATTGCGTATTTCAGTGAAAAACTCAATGGTGCCCCCCTCAACTACCCCACCTATGATAAGGAGTTTTATGCTCTAATTAGGGCCCTTCAAACTTGGGAGCATTACCTTGCTCCTAAGGAGTTTGTCATTCATAGTGACCATGAGTCACTAAAATATTTGAGGGGTCAAGGTAAATTGAACAAAAGGCATGCAACGTGGGTGGAATATCTTGAATCCTTCCCTTATGTCATCAAGTACAAGAAAGGAAAACAAAATGTGGTGACTGATGCTCTTTCTAGGCGTCATGCCCTTTATTCATCCTTGAGTGCAAAAATCTTGGGATTTGATGACATTCGGGCTATGTATCCGTCTGATAAGGATTTCGGCCCCATATTTGCTACCTTTGCATCTGCATTTGCATTAAAGGCCCATGATGGGTACTTCATCAGTGAGGGGTATCTTTACAAAGGGAGTAAGCTTTGTATACCCCAAGGATCAATTAGGAACTTACTTACAAAAGAGAGTCATGAAGGTGGGCTCATGGGGCATTTTGGGATTTCAAAAACCCTCATGCTTTTACAAGAGAAATTCTTTTGGCCCCATATGCGTAGAGATGTCCATAGACATTGCTCTAAATGTATAGCTTGCTTGCAAGCAAAGTCTAAAGCAATGCCTCATGGACTATACACACCTTTACCTGCTCCTTCTGCACCTTGGGAGGATATTAGCATGGATTTCATCCTTGGGCTCCCAAGAACCCAACAAGGTGCAGACTCCATATTTGTGGTGGTGGACCGATTTTCAAAAATGGCCCATTTTATTTCCTGCCACAAAGTGGATGATGCGAGCAACATCGCAAGACTTTTCTTTAAAGAGGTTGTCCGATTGCATGGTATACCCTCTTCAATAGTGTCAGATAGGGATGTGAAGTTCCTTAGCCATTTTTGGAAAACTCTTTGGGCTAAGCTGAGAACTAAACTTCTTTTTTCCACTACCTGTCACCCTCAAACTGATGGGCAAACAGAAGTGGTGAATAGATCTTAATCCACTATGCTGAGGGCTCTCCTTAAAGGCAACCATAAGTCTTGGGATGAGTACCTTCCCCACATTGAATTTTCTTATAACAGGGTGGTTCATAGAATCACCAAGCATTCTCCTTTTGAGGTGGTCTATGACTTTAATCCTCGTACTCCTCTAGATCTTTTACCTCTTCCTCTTTCTGTTGTTGTGCATAAAGAAGGAGAGGCAAAAGCCATTTTTGTAAAACAATTACATGAGAGGGTTAAAGTTAACATAGAGCGCCAATCCTTGAGAGATGCTACTTTCGCCAATAGGGGGAGGAAAGAAGTCATCTTTGAAAAGGGCGACTGGGTATGGCTTCACTTGAGAAAGGATAGATTTCCTTCTCAAAGGAAGTCCAAACTTAGCCCTAGAGGAGATGGACTTTTCCAAATCCTTGAGCGGATCGGTAATAATGCCTATGTTTTAGATCTGCCTGAGGATTATGGGGTAAGCACCAGTTTTAATGTTTCTGATTTGTCTCCATTTGTAGGTGCTGAAAATGACAAAGACCCCATGGATTTGAGGTCAAATCCTCTTCAAGGGGGAGGAGATGATGTGACCATGCCTAGCCAAGGACCTATCACTAGGGCCATGGCTAGAAGGATTGAAGAAGACCTAGCCCTTGCAGACAAAGGAAGACTTCACTTCCTATGAAGAGTGAAGATATTAGGCTAGGGACTTTAGTTAATAAAATGTAATTTTCCTTTATTTTAATTTTGAGGAGCATTAAGAATTTAATTTGGGACATGTATTTAGTCCATTTTTTTATTTTTAGGAGGTGTCTTAGGAATTTAGAGGGTGAATTTAGCTTTTTGGGTCTTTATGAAGGAAATAAGGGGTAGCCTTGATATCTACACCCCTCTTTTCTACATAAACCCCCTAAGCTAATAAGAAGGAATCTTGGCCCTTGGTTTGAGAAACTTGGGCACCAAGTTTGATGATCTAAGGAGGGAATTGTTTCTTAATTCTCCTCCCTTAGATCTCTCCTTTTAATCCTAGCCCTTCTTTTTTAGGTTATCTTGTTCAAGAGGTTAGCTACCTCTATAAATAGGAGCTCCTCCTTCACTTGTATTTTCTACACTTGAATTTAATCCTAGAGACCATATTGGCTGAGGTTCTTACCTTTGAGTGTCCCCCTTTCTCCTTTGTGAGAGCTTCTAAGAGTTATCAAGGGACCCCTACCTTGTGGCCTCTCCCCTTTGGCTTATCAAACCTAGTATTTGTGGCGCCTCACCCCATTCCTTTCCTCTCCATAAATCCATTTCCCTTCCAAGTGACTTTAGAAAGGATCCTTTGGGCACGTGATCATCAAAGATCACATCAACAAGTCTGATCATACCAGTACTAATGCATTACATCCCATCAGATCTCCGCAGTTAAGCGTGTTTGGGCGAGAGTAGTACTAGGATGGGTGACCTTCTTGAAAGTCCTTGTGTTGCACCTCTTTTTTTTTCTTTTTCTTTCCTTTTTTTCTCAACCGAAGTGATACTTTGCGAGGAGGACGAGGGAATTCAAATCCAGTACTTATTTTCAATCACAACCGACCCAATATTGATCTTTTACCTGATATTGCTGATTATTTTTCGTCGCAAATTGATTCCTTGATAAAATATCTCTGCAACGCGGAACAGAACGAGTAAATCTAGCATAAACATAGTCAGAATCGACGATTAACTTGCTATGTTCATATTTTGTGGGCCCCGGGACTCCTCCGACATAAAATAGTACACTTGCGCGCACAGAGACATATACCCGTTGACTATTCAATACATGACAGGTGCGATCATACCAGCACTAATACACCGGATCCCATCAGAACGCCGCAGTCAAGCGTGCTTGGGAGAAAGTAGTACTAGGATGGTTTAGCTCCTTGGAAGTCTGTATGTTGCACCTCTTTTTTTTTCTTTTTCTTTCCTTTTTTTCTGAATCGAAGTAATATTTCGCGACAAGGATAAGGGAATTCAAATCCAGCACTTATTTTTAATCACAACCAACCCGATATTGATCTTTTACCTTATATTGATGATTATTTTTCATCACAAATTAATTCCACGATAAAATATCTCTGTGAAGCAGAATGAAACGAGTAAATCTAGCGTCAACATAGTCAGAATCAACGATTAACATGTTACGTTCGTCTTTTGTGGGCCCTGGGACTCGTTCGGCACAGAACTGTATACTCGCGTGCACGGAGACATATAACCATTGATTGCGCAAGACATGACAGGACTGATCATACCAGCACTAATGCACCAAATCCTATCAAGACACCGCAGTCAAGCATGCTTGGGCGAGAGTACCACAAGGATGGGTGACCTCCTAAGAAGTCCTCGTGTTGCACCTCTTTTTTCTGTTTTTCTTTCCTTTTTTTCTCAACTGAAGTGATATTTTGCGATGAGGACGAGGGAATTCAAATCCAACACTTATTTTTAATCACAATCGACTCGATACTGATCTTTTACCTGATATTGCTGATTATTTTTCGTCACAAATTAATTCACGATACAATATCTCTGTGAAGCAGAATGGAACAAGTAAATCTACCGTCAATGTGGTCGGAATTGACGATTAACTTGCTATATTTGTGTTTTGTTGGCCCTGGGACTCGTTTGGCACAAAACAGTGCACTCGCGAGCACGTAGACATATACCCATTGACTGCACAAGACATGACAGGTGTGATCATACTAGCACTAATACACCAAATCCCATCAGAAATCCGCAGTCAAGCATGCTTGGGCGAGAGTAGTACTAGGATGGGTGACCCCGTGGGAAGTCCTTGTGTTGCACCTCTTTTTTTTTTTCCCTTTTTTTTCTCAACAAAGGTGATATTTTGCGACGAGGGCGAGGGAATTCAAATCCGGCACTTATTTTCAATCACAACCAACCCGATATTAATATTTTATTTGATATTGCTGATTATTTTTTGTCACAAATTAATTCCATGATAAAATATCTCTGTGAAGCAGAACGAAACGAGTAAATCTAGCGTCAACGTAGTCGGAATCGACGATTAACTTTCTACGTTTGTCTTTTGTGGGGCCCGAGACTCGTTCGGCACAGAACGCGACACTCGTGTGCACACAGACATATAACCATTGACTGCGCAAGACATGACAGGTCCGATCATACTAGTACTAATGCACCGGATCCCATCAGATCTCTGCAGTTAAGCGTGTTTGGGCGAGAGTAGTACTAGGATGGGTGACCTCCTTGGAAGTCCTCGTGTTCCACCTCTTTTTTTCTTCTTTTTCTTTCCTTTTTTTCTCAACCGAAGTGATATTTTGCGATGAGGATAAGGGAATTCAAATCCAACACTTATTTTCAATCACAACCCACCGATATTGATCTTTTACCTGATATTGCTGATTATTTTTTATCACAAATTAATTCCACGATAAAATATCTCTGTAAAGCGGAATGGAACGAATAAATCTACCATCAACGTAGTCAGAATCGACAATTAACTTGCTACGTTCATCTTTTGTTGGCCCCGGGACTCGTTCGGCACAGAGCAGTACACTTGCGCGCATGGAGACATATACACATTGACTACGCAAGATATGACAGGTGCAATCATACCAACACTAATGCATCGGATCCCATCAGAACTCCGCAGTTAAGCGTTCTTGGGCGAGAGTAGTACTAGGATCGGTGACCTCTTGGGAATTCCTCGTGTTGCACCTCTTGTTTTCTTTTTCTTTTTCTTTCCTTTTTTTCTCAAATGAAGTGATATTTAGTGATGAGGATGAGGGAATTCAAATCCAACACTTATTTTCAATAACAACCGACCGATATTGATCTTTTACCTGATATTGTTGATTATTTTTCATCACAAATTAATTCCATGATAAAATATCTCTGTGAAGCGGAACGGAACGAGTAAATCTACCGTCAACATAGTCGAAATTGATCATTAACTTGCTACGTTTGTCTACTGTAGGCCTCAGGACTCGTTCGGCACAGAACGGTAAACTCGCGCGCACGGACACATATCCCATTGACTGTGCAAGACATGACAGATGCGATCATACCAGCACTAATGCACCAGATCCCATTAGAACTTCGTAGTCAAGCGTGCTTGGCGAGAGTAGTACTAGGATGGGAAACCTCCTGGGAAGTCCTTGTGTTGCACCTCTTTTTTTTTTTTCTTTTTGTTTCCTTTTTTTCTCAACTAAAGTGATATTTTGCGACGAGGACGAGGGAATTCAAATCCACCACTTATTTTCAATCACAACCGACCGATATTGATCTTTTACCTGATATTGCTGATTATTTTTCGTCCCAAATTAATTCCACGATAAAATATCTCTATGAAGCAAAACAAAACGAGTAAATCTACTGTTAACGTAGTCGGAATCGACGATTAACTTGCTATGTTCGTCTACTATGGGCCCCGGGACTCGTTCGGCACAGAACGGTAAACTCGCGCGCACGGACACATATCCCATTGACTGTGCGAGACATGATAGATGCGATCATACCAGCACTAATGCACCAGATCCCATCAGAACTTTGTAGTCAAGCGTGCTTGGCGAGAGTAGTACTAGGATGGGAGACCTCCTGGGAAGTCCTTGTGTTGCACCTCTTTTTTTTTTTTTCTTTTTGTTTCCTTTTTTTCTTAACTAAAGTGATATTTTGTGACGAGAACAAGGGAATTCAAATCCACCACTTATTTTCAATCACAATCAACCCGATATTGATCTTTTACCTGATATTGCTGATTATTTTTCGTCACAGATTAATTCCACGATAAAATATCTCTGTGAAGCGGAACAAAACGAGTAAATCTAGCGTCAACGTAGTCAAAATCGACGATTAACTTGCTACGTTCGTCTATTGTGGGCCCCAGGACTCGTTCAGCACAGAACAGTACACTCGCACAAATAGAGACATATATCCATTGACTGCGCAAGACATGATAGGTGCAATCATACCAGCACTAATGCACCGGATCCAATTAGAATTTTGCAGTGAAGCGTGCTTGGGCAAGAGTAATACTAGGACGGGTGACCTCCTGGGAAGTCCTCGTGTTGCACCTTTTTTTTTTCTTTTTTTTCCCTTTTTTTCTCAATTGAAGTGATATTTCGTGACGAGGACGAGGGAATTCAAATCCAGCACTTATTTTCAATCACAACCGACTCGATATTGGTCTTTTACCTGATATTGCTGATTATTTTTCGTCCTAAATTAATTCAACGATAAAATATCTCTATGAAGCGGAACGAAAGGAGTAAAACTAGCATCACCGTAGTCAGAATCGACAATTGTTACATTCGTCTATTGTGGGCGCGATCATACCAGCACTAATGCACTGGATCCCATCAGAACTCTGCAGTTAAGCGTGCTTGGACTAGAGTAATACTAGGATGGGTGACCTCTTGGGAAGTCCTCGTGTTGCACCTTTTTTTTTTCTTTTCTTTTTTTCTTAACTAAAGTGATATTTTGTGACGAGGACGAGGGAATTCAAATCCAACACTTATTTTCAATCACAACTTACCCGATATTGGTCTTTTACTTGATATTGCTGATTATTTTTCATCACAAATTAATTTGACAATAAAATATCTCTGTGAAGCGGAATGGAACGAGTAAAACTAGCATCAATGTAGTCAGAATCAATGATTAACTTGCTACGTTTGTCTGTTGTGCATCCCGGGACTCGTTTGGCACAGAACGGTGCACTCGCGCGCACAGAGACATATACCCATTGATTACGCGACATGATAGGTGCGATCATACCAGCATTAATGCATCGGATCCCATTAGAACTCCACAGTTAAACCTGTCAATTCTAAAGTAATACTACGAAGGGTGAACTGCTAGGAAGTCATTTTGTTGCATGTCTTTTTTCTACGTCGTCGTGTTGCATCTAGCGTCATGTAGTTGAAATTGATGATTAATTTATTACGTTTGTTTATTATGGGTCCTGAGACTCGTTCCGGACAGAAAGATACACTTGCACACAGATATATATACCAATTGACTGCACAAAACATGATAATGCGATCATACAACACTAATTAATTCCATCAGAAATCCACAATTAAACATACTTGAGCTAAAATAGTATTAAGATGGATGAACTCTTGTGAAGTCCTCAACTATTTTCATACCAACTAGTTTCATAATGATGATTTTCATAATAACTACTAGGCTTGTTTTTTTACTATTAGTGTCGCAATAGTTAATATCATAACGGCTTCATAACAACAATAACTACTTTAGTAATCATAAATTGAGAATATGTACCCTTTAATGAAATATAATACGAAATTATTCCAAAAAGATGGTCCACAAAAATATGTGTTAAGATAAAAAAAAAAAACATCTTGTGCCGGAAATGTTAAGGTATCTATCTATTATATGACCCTTTAACGAAATATAATACGTAATTATAACAAAAAGAGAGAGGGTGAGGGTGTACTTATATAAAATGTGTAGTGCAATTAGCAAGGGATTAGACCTTTTTAAAAATAAAAAAAGAAGAAAAATATAGGAGCCACTGCGAGGGAGATGAAGAACTGGTGGTGGGAGTGACAGCAACGCCATATCCACATCGCGTAGTGATTGCTTTTATGACCTTCCAATTCTAACTCTTTCTCTTCTCTGAGCTTCAACGACCCTTTCATGGACCCTTTTTCTCCATTCCTCACTCAACGCATTAAAACAACATCATGGGTCTCGGTTTCGGGCTAAACCCCAGAGTCAGATATTGCGCGCCCCTTCACAGTCCTCATTCTTTCACCAATTCACCTCTCTTCCTTTCTCCATCTTCTGGTCACTTCTCTTCTTTCCCTTTATACCATTCTAATCAATCATAATCATAATCATCATATTACTATTATATTTGTTATTGGTATACCAACAATCACTTCCTTTCTTTTTATTCAAATAGTGCATGTACTAAATTATGTTTTATGTACCAACAAGTACTTGATTTGAGTGGAATTGTATTGGATACTAAGCAAAGTCTCAAATTTGAATTCTCTAAATGAAAAAAAAAATGTAATTTTTTCTACAGGAAATTTTAGTTCTTGGTTGGTGTGCTAGTTTTGTTAGTAAGAGAGATTAGAATTATGATCTCTCCCTTTTCCTTCTCCCCACATGTAATTGAGAGAAAACATCCACTAAAGGTGGTTAGTAAGATTTTTGATAGAGATTAGTCACTAACTAAGCCTGTGTGGGTACTTTGTATCAATTATTGGTTATTCAAAAATTATGTTTTATGTTATCATAAAAAGAGCTGATGTTGTCATTCAATTGGAGTAATAAATTTTGTTAGCTTTATAGTAAATATTTTAAAAATCATAATGGTTGCATATAAATTATGCAAGTCGTTGGTTTTGAGT
Source organism: Psophocarpus tetragonolobus (assembly GCA_037954015.1). Lineage (NCBI taxonomy): Eukaryota > Viridiplantae > Streptophyta > Magnoliopsida > Fabales > Fabaceae > Psophocarpus > Psophocarpus tetragonolobus. The sequence goes on along the minus strand of CM075695.1, from coordinate 24,583,775 downwards.
AGAATTGATCTTGCATCCCTGAACAAAAAGTTTGATGAGAAATTAAACTAGGAAAGGAGTTAAAAACTTCATGCCATTATGGTAAATTCATAATTCTGTTTTTTTTTTAATTATAAGATTATTAAGGTGTGGCTTACTTCAGTATGGTGTTTCTATTTCCTTCACATTGTTTTGAATTTTGGATAAAACATGGTGCAGCTGGAGTCAGGGAAACTTGTTTCAACTCCACAAGGTTGTCTTTACCAACAGTTTATGAGGAAGAAGCTTTGCAAAAAGATTTTGGAAGGGTTTTTGCGTTTTCATCATATTCCTTGGAAACCTTGGAAAATGATTCATTACGAAGAGAAGAAACTGGGGTATGGCGGAAGCCTTTATGACAAGCTTATGATTTTCCTATTTGACAGTAACAATTTTTGTGCGATTATTTTATTGGGATTTGACTCCTTAGTTAGGGTGTATTTATTCTTGATTTGAATTAAAGTATGAGTTTAATTGGTATACACTTTAAGTGTAAAGATTTTTACACTGATAGACAATCATGACCCTTCATTCATGGTAAATTTATGGACTTTACTAGTTACTACTTTAAAAGTCTCATAAATGAAAAGTTATGATTGAATGTCAGTGTATATCAATTAAACTCTTAAAGCATTTGATATCTTAACAGTTAATGTATCCTTACCTTTTTACTTTACAAGTGTTGAATCCATTATATTGACAGCTAAAAGGTCTTAATAAGATGTTAATTTCCCAGGTAAATAAAGGGAAGAGGTCACTGAGTAGTGTACATGAAATGTTTGACAATACCAAAATGCCATTTGGAGAGGTATCCACTGTCTCTAAGAAGTTTGAGTCATTCAGGGTGCAACATTTTCGTTTGTTAATGGAGAACCTAGGTGTTTTAGAAGAAACTTTTGTTAATTCTGAAGCACTGAGGCTGGAAAAGGATATTATGTTGCAACTAGAAAAGCTTGGTGCTCTGGAGTTATTCAATGTGTGTCTATCAAGATCACTTGGAACTTCACTTGTATCAGACTATGCTGATAAAGTGGATGAGTACAAGGGCAAAGTTCTTGTTCAGTCTAGCAAGAAAAAGGAAAATAGAACAAGAAGAAAGAGAGAATTTATTGCTACTGGCACAGCAGTTTCATCAGAGGCACTGACTTTAAAAGCTAAGCGGGAAGATCTATTACGTTTCTCATCTTCATTTGTGAAAAGAACATCAGATACTAAAAATAAAAGAATAATGGTTGCTAAAAGGGAGGCAGAGATGTCAAAAGGTGTAAAGGTTAGTCTATTTTCAATAAAGGGATTTTGTACCAACATTGTAAATTACATAAACATTGAAATTTTCTGTACTACTCTAGGTGCTAGCAGAACTAGAGAAAATTAGGACGGCTATAGAAGAGGATACCAACAGAGTAGCAAGCTTGAGTGGCTGGGCAGAAGCGTCAGGAGTTGATGAGAAGGTGCTACAGAAACTATTGCATCATGGCTATTATTGTCGAGATGAGCTCATACGGAGTACTCGTTCCTTAGTTCTATACCTTGCAAGAAAATACAGGGGTATGGGAATAGCTTTGGATGATTTACTTCAGGTTTGTTCCAATTGTCATTGTGCATGATTTTATTTGTCTTTTGTCATTGTTATTGGTGATAAGTTTTAATTTGTCTTTTACCTATTTGTGCACTCGTCATATATAGTTGTAAATTATATCTCAAGAACCAGAGTTTCCTGATTAACAATTGATATTTTATAGAGCTAAGTTGTGAGAGTAAAAACCACAGTAAATAATTCAAGTCTTCAAGTGCACCCACAATTTATGTTATTGGATATTGAGTTATTGGATCAGTTCATAAATTATACTTTCCCTTCATGATGTTTTCAACTAAATCAATTCTAGTGCACCACAATTTATGTTCTCTAACTTAAAAACAATTATGACATGTGATCTTAGATAAAACATAGTGTTCTGTGGATAAACTGCAAATGAAAATTATTAGCAGGAAAATTGGCATTAAGGCTGAACTTTTAGTGAAGAAATTATAATTGACATGGAAAAAGGCATTTGTTTAACTACAGTATTAATTTCTGTGTTCCCGGAATCTTCAAGGAGTACAAGGGGTGGGAAACATTCTTTTCTTCTTTCTTCTTTTTATATTGACCCTAAACATCATAGAATTTTAAGTCCTCTCCACCTAAAAAAGGCCATGCAAGACAAGAAGAATTTAATGATTGTTTGGCTGTTAGTTTTATGGCTTAGGGTCAATGTCACATATGCTTTTGTTTGTTTTATGATATCATGTTGAACATTTTAAAAATATATGATAACATGAGAGAGGACATTTGAAAGTTATGTGCTTCCATCATTGATACTTTCATCAATGTTTTCTTGAAGTTGACTAAAAGTGGAAATGTAGGATTAAAATATAACTATCAACACCTGAATGAATCCTATTTCACTAAGCTTCTCATTGATCCAATGTAACTACCAACACTTAGATGAATCTTATTTCAATTAACTTCTTTTGACACATATTTTCTTCTGATTTTATAGGCAGGATATGTAGGCGTTCTCCAAGGAGCTGAGAGATTTGACAGTACAAGGGGCTACAAATTCTCAACCTATGTGCAGTACTGGATAAGGAAATCAATTTTAAGAGTGGTGGCACGATATGCTCGAGGAATCGTAATTCCTGTATGTTCCTCTTTTGCTTAGGAGATTGTTTCTTAGTACCAGTCTCATCCAAGACGACCTAAAATTTGATCCCCGTGTTCTTTTAATCTTCATTATTCTTTTTAGTGGTCGTTGAACAGGGCAATAAATCAGATCCAGAAAGCTCGGAAAGCCTTGAAAAGTACCCACAAGAAATGCCCAAATGATTATGAAATTGCAAAGATGACAGGCCTTTCACTGGATAAAATCAAATCAGCAGGCACTTGTCTGAGAATAGTTGCTTCAATTGATCAGAAGGTGGGGGACTGCCTTGGTGTAGAATATATGGTAAGACTATGACTCCCAGTACTTGCCTCTCTTACCGGCCACTCATCAGTTTTTATTGTATGTTGTGATCTGAATAGTGGTACTAGGTTTTTAAGCATCATTATCTTTGTCACTGAAGAAGAAACCAAGGTGCCAAGCCTTGTAAATGTCTGGGATTCTAAGATCTCTTCCTTCAGGAAAAGTAAAAGAAAATGAAAGATAAATTAGTTGCAGAGTCCATTATATCAATGAATTCCTATCTTTATCTTGTAATCATCCAATGTCTGTGAGAACTACATTTTCTTTGATGATGTATGCTTTTTGTTTTTGTGTTTTTTAATCAGCAAATGTTAATTGTTAGTTTATTAGTTTTTGCTAGTAGGAGAAATTCGAACTTGCGACTTCTCCCTCTCTTTTCTTCCTTCATCTAACTTTTGTTATTAGATCAATCTTATAGCTCCATTGATAATGTATGTTGTTTTTTATTTTTTATAAGTAAATATTAGTTATTAGTGTGTTAGTTTCCCCTTGTGTGGACTTCGCCATTGAGTGTGTCAAAGCATACAACATTCTTTGCTAGTAGGAGAAATTCGAACTTGCGACTTCTCCCTCTTTTTTCTTCCTTCATCTAACTTTTGTTATTAGATCAATCTTATAGCTCCATTGATAATGTATGTTGGTTTTTTTTTATAGGTAAATGTTAGTTATTAGTGTGTTAGTTTCTCCTCATGTGGACTTTGCCACAACCAACGTTATAACTCCTGATGATGTATGTTGGTATGGTCATGTTTTGAGAATGCTTTGCCTAAATCAAGGTTGAGCTGATGTTACTGCTATTTGAGATATGAATTTTCTACTCACCAACCTTACCTCACTTGTGTAACTGAAAACCAATTTTTTGTTCTATTTTTTTATAGCCATTGAGTGTGTCAAAGCATACAACATTCTTATTGGGATTGCTGGGTACCTAGTTTCCATGTAACTGCTTTTAACTCAACATGCAGTTCAGTTTCTATGATGTGATGACTTTAAAACCTCTCTAGAACTACTATATTTTCATGAACAATTATCCTATAAATGTTATATCAGCTATAAACTCTCCTGTGGCATTAATGCTGCAGCAACTCATGCCGGATAGGTCAATAGAGAGTCCTGAAGAAGCTGTCATGAAGCAACATAGGAGAAAAGACGTACATGATCTCCTGCAAGGCTTGAACTCAAGGGAAAGGCAAATATTAACCCTACGCTTTGGCCTTAATGATAATCAGCCTAGGTCTCTTCAGGATATAGGGACACTTTTCAAAGTTAGCAAAGAGAGGATAAGGAAGATTGAGCAAAAAGCTCTAATAAAGTTAAGGAAAGAAGCAACAACATCACAGTTACACTATTATTTGGATCTGTAGTATACTTTTCTTCTGGTAAAGCTTAAATAGCATCTTGGTTTCATCTGGCTATGAAGGATGTGTACAAACTCTTGGTCCAGTATTGGTCGGATGTGACGTGTTGAAATTCTTAACAGTTGCCATCCTCTTGACTCTATGTTTCTCCTACCTGGAAAGCATTATCAGTTGTTCTTAGCCACACAAAGATGTTGAGTACATAGAAGGCCTCAAACTATAATTTTAATAACCACTTTGGTTGTCATACATGAAATCATGTTATAATGCTTGTTATTGATTTCGCCTTTGGAATGAATGGTGTAGCTGTGCCTCTGAAGCAGGTTCTGTTTTTCAGACGGTAGGGCTGCAACATCTGCTGTGCGTTTTTTTTCGCAAAAGATGTGGATTCTTGTAAGATTTGTGCTAGTGTATTATGTATATTCAAAATACATGTCATATGTCATGGTATTGGTATATTTGTAATAAATTTGCATTTTTTTGTGTTCATATTTATCATCAATTTTATCAAGTCTAGTTTCATACATTACTACTTCGAAACAGGTCTAATATATGGATACAGTGGACAATTTTTTTATTGGATTGGTCTACGTTTAACCTCCTTACACAATTTTAATATAATTAAACATTTGAACATTCTTAATTTGACCCTATGTGTAGGGTATTCTGAATTTGTTTCTTTTCGTTATATGCCTACATTCTAAATTTTCTTTGGTCCCTTCGCCAGCTTCACCGAAAACAATCCAGTTAATCCATATAGAATTCTTAACTTTTATAGGGATTAAATTAAAAATGTGCTACATATAAAGTCTAAAATGAACAATAATCAAGATAATTATAAATACATATGGAGATCGAGTTATAGTATGTTTGGTTTGTTGAATTTAATATAAAAACACTTTTTTTGTTTTTAAAAAAAGCGAAGTTAATTTTTTTTTAAAAAAATGGAATTTGCTTTTGGTCCAACACTTTTGCCTTAGTTAGAGTTGCAATTGATGCTGCTTCCATGACTTGGTAAAGTTGATCTTAGGTGGGAAGGATTTGACTATTAGAATGATGTTTAATTTTAAAAATATATAACCATGAGGGCATTGTGTAATTTGAACTCAAAACTCCCATACATTCACACCAAATATCTTACCAGTAGAACAAACATGTATTTTATATTTATTTTGCAATTCAAATTTACTTGAATTATAAGTAATGTTAGTTTCAAAAATATATAATAGTGGTAATATTGCAAGACTCGAACTCGAGACCTCACACACAACCAAACATCTTACTTTTGTAAATTAAGAACAAAAATTAAATAACGATAAAATTTAAATAAAAAATTAAATTAAAACTAAAACTAAAATTAAATAAAAAATAATGGATAAAAACAACATTTTTTTATTTAATTTTTATTTTTAATTTTAGTTTTTACTTTAATTTAAATTTTAAATTCTATCTTTATTTTTATTTTTAATTTTAGTTTTATTTTTCATTTAATTTTAATTTATATTTTTAGTTCTTAATTTTTATTTTTATTATTTTTAATTTTTAATCCTTAGGAATTTATTAAAAATTAAATTTAAAATTATTAATAAATATATAATTAAATTTATAATTTTAACTTTAGTTTTAATTTTAAATTTAACTTCGAGTCCCTGAATGCTCCTATTGTTGTATATTTATTTTTTATGTGTTTTTTAAATTAACATTAATTACAATTTAATTAAATTTGAATTGCAGAATAAAAGTGAAATTCGCATTTGGTTTAGTGGTAAGATGCTTAGCTAAAGTGTGTGAGAGCTTGATTTTCTGTAATCTCTCCACTATTATATATTTTTTAAATTAACATTAATCACAGTTTAACTAAATTTGAATTACAAAATGAAAATGAAAGGGGTTTTGGCTTAGTGGTAAGATGCTTAGTTTGGGTGTGTGAGGTCTCAAGTTTGAGTGTTGCAGCTGCAATATTACCACTATTATATATTCATGAAACTAACATTACTTATAGTTCAACTAAATTTGAATTGCAAAGTAAAAATGAAATGAGTGTTTGGTCTAGTGGTAAGATACTTGGCTTAGATATGTAGAGGTCTTGAATTCAAGTTCCATATTACCCTCATTGTTATATATTTTTAAAATTAAATGTCAATATTAATTAAAACGTGGTCTCATCACCCTAAATCCAAACGAATAGTTAAATCCTTAGGAGATTTTAAAATTAAAGGAACAAAATATTATTACTTTTACGAATTGTAATTAAGCTAATAAGTTAAAGACTAAATTAAGAATTTGTAATTAGTATAGGGACTAAATTGTGTATTGAACCTATTAATTATTTTTATTTTGAAATAATTATTTTGAAAATATGAAATTTATAATTTCAGTATAATGTTTTGACTTTTGAATATAAATGAATATGTTTAGAATTTTATTTGATTTTAATCAAAATATTATTTATTATTTGATTCCATAAATTAAAATGATAGAAAATGAAAAAAAATAAAATAAAATAAAAATTATTGTGGTGATAAGATTTGTTTGCTATGTGATGATAATATATAACCGAAATAAGATTTAAATAGAAAAAATTCTTTATATGTTTTAAAATTTAAACACAGTTTTGAATTAATAGAGATTATTTTATAAAAAATATTGCTACATTTAGGGGTTAAACATTAACATATTTACCTATATATGATTTTTAGACATATCATTAAGACTGTTTTTTTTTTCTTTTTTAAAACTAAAAACAAGTTAAAATGCAATTTTGATCTTCTAGAATCCGCAATTTCTTGTCCTTTGCTTGAAACATATCTGGCACATACTATCTTTGATTTTAAAAATTGAGGATTTTGATTATTGCATGCATTTATCAAGTAAATTTATTATAGAGTATAAGTTGATCCAATGAAAAAACTAGGATGAAAGAAGAACGGGACAACGTTAATAAAAAACAAACAATCAACAAACTGTCACGATAAAAAAATAAAATAAATTGATTATATAAGACACTAATAATTCATGGTGGCTAAATCTTTTAGATTAAAAATTATAACAAATTATTTGTGTATAATATTTAAAATATAATAAATAATTTTTAATGATTTTTAACTATCGAATTATTTTTTTCCTTATTTTTTCAGGATATGTCCATATTTTTTTTTTTTAAAGAATAAGTCCTTACTTTTTGAAGGATAATAACACTTTGTAAAATCCTACTTTTAAACATTTTATGCCATCTTTGTAGTTAAAACAATAAAAAATTCAGCAAAACAACATAAGGTAAAATTGAAAGATGTGATACCGCAAAACTTGTGGTCATTTATTTATTAGAACGGGATAAGTCATTTGATTAAAATATTATTCTCTTCAAAATATTTTGAAAATTTATATATATTTTACCTTCAACATTACGAGTTGACCAAATTAAAATTAGAATAAATTACAGTAAATAACAATAATATTATCTAAAATTTAGTGTAATTAAAGTTAAAAAGATGTCAATATAGAAAAAAAATTATGCATAATTTAATAAAAAATGTTGGTGTAATTTGTTGTAAAAATTAGGTGAATCAAATGTCAATTAATAATATATTATTATTACTATAATTATATGTTAAAAATTTTATAAAGAAAAATATCAATAAACCCTACATTCATGTAACATATAGCTGAAAACCCTAAACTTATAACATGTTAGCCTCCGCCTCAGAGTCTTGAAACCTCTGCAACACTCTTCTCTCCATTCTCGATTCTCTCTTCCGTGAAGAATAACGCAGCAATAACAATAGAGAGCACGCAAAAATGGTGAAGAAGAGCAAGAGTAAGAAAATTCCTTCCTCTCTTCTTCGATTCCAATTTCGAACCATGTAATTGTGTGATAATATTTATTTATTTTTGTTTTCAATTTTTGTGTTGCGTTGCAGAGAGCAAGAGCAAGAGGGTTTCGTTGAAGAAGAAGTATAAGATCATACGGAAGGTGAGAGAGCATAACAGAAAGAAAACGAAGGAAGCGAAGAAGCTTCGTTTGAGTGGGAAGAAGAAGGTTGAGAAGGACCCTGGTATTCCCAACGATTGGCCGTTCAAGGAACAAGAACTCAAAGCCCTCGAAGCTCGAAGGGCCAAAGCTATTGAGGAATTGGAGCAGAAGAAAGCAGAACGCAAGGAGAGGGTAATTTTTGGATCAAACTCCCCGTTTCATGCTTTTTTGTTTGTCTACACATATACATAGGGTTTGTTTGGATGTGTTTGTGGAAACGGGCTTTTAGGTTTCAGAAAACCTATGTGAGAAAGCTTCATATGTTAGTGCTTATGTATAAGCTGGTTTTTGCTAATGGAGAAGCTCACATGTGAACCTGTTTGGATGAGCTTCTCTGGAAATGCTTCTAGGTTTTAGAAAACGTCTGTGAGAGAATGCCTCGTATAATAGAGTGGTCTAAAATTGAAGAAGAGAAGGTTTCGTAAATTGGAGCAGAAGAAGCCAAACTCAGAGAGGGTAGTTCTTGTTTTTATTTCCTTCATTAAAAATCCCTGTTTCATGAGTTTTTTCCCACAAATTCACGTAGGCACATACATAGGGCTTGTTTGGATGACTTTCTCCAAAAGCACCGTTAGGTTTCAGAAAACCTATGTGAGAAAGCTTCATATATTAATGCTTATGTATAAGCTGATTTTAGCTTATGGATAAGCTCACATGTGGGCTTGTTTGGATGAGCTTCTCCAAAAACGTTTCTAGGTTTTAGAAAACCTATGTGAGAGAATGCCTCGTATAATAGAGTGATCTAAAATTGTAGGAAGCAAAGATTTTTGTTAATTGGAGCAGGAAAAACAAACGCAAGGAGAGGTTAATTCTTGTTTTGATTTCCTTTATTAAATTCACTGTTTCATGAGTTTTTTTCACAAATTTACATAGGACACATAAAGCTTGTTTGGATGAGTTTCTCTAAGCACTTTTAGGTTTCAGAAAACCTATGAGAGAGAGCTTCATATATTTATACTTATGTATAAGCAGATTTTAGCTTATGGGGAAGCTCACATGACATGTTTGGATGAGCTTCTCCAAAAATGCATCTAGGTCTTAGAAAATCTATTTGAGAGAATGCCTCGTATAATTGAGTTATCTAAAATTGAAAAAAGCGAATATTTCCTAAATTGGAGCAGAAGAAAGCCAGATGCAAGGAGAGGGTAATTCTGGTTTTGATTTCCTTCATTAAAATCCTTGTTTCATGAGTTTTTTCCACAAATTTACATAGGGCACATACATACGGCCTGGTTGGATGAGTTTCTCTAAAAGGAAAGCAAGCTCTTTTAGGTTTATGTGAGAGAGCTTCATATGTTAGTGCTTATGTATAAGCTCACAGGGCCTGTTTGGATGAGCTTCTTCAAAAGTGCTTCTAGGTCTTAGAAAAATTATGTGAGACAGCCTCATATAATAGAATAGAGCTCATGTGTAAGCTGATTTGATCTTATGGAGAAGCTCATAGGACCTGTTCTCCAAGAGCACTTCTAGGTTTTGGAAAACCTATTTGAGAAACAGCCTTGTATAATACAGCACATGTATAAGCTGATTTAAGCTTATGGAGAAGCTCATAGGACCTGTTTGGAATTTTGGATGTTGTTTTCCAAAAACATTATACGTTTTAGAAAACCTATGTGAGAGACCGTCTCATATAATAGAGCTGATGTATAAGCTGATTTTAGCTTTTATGGTGAAGCTCATAGGACCTGTTTGGATGAGCTTCTCCAAAAGCACTTCTAGGTTTTTGTAAACCTATTACGAGAGAGCTTCATATGTTAGTGCTACCATGTAAGCTATAATTTTTGCTTATGGAAAAGCTTGTTTTAGTTTTTTTTCTTATTTTCTACTAGAGGTTGTTTTCTTCTCCAAGAAGATTTTATGGAGAAATTCATCTAAACATGTCCATAATTAATTGTAATTTGTTTAGGAGGTTCTTATTTTCTTCTATAAGAAGATTTTTATGGAGAAATTCATCTAAACACGTCCATAATTGATTTTGATTTATTACGTTGCATGACAAAATAAGAAAAGAAATTAATGAAAACTAATAGTTTAAATTTTATAGTGGTAGATCTTGTTCTTACAGGAAGTAATTCATGGGCACCTGGGTTCTAATTGACAACTAGAGAGGGAAAGAGATAGAAGAGAAAGAAATGTAGAAACGATGGATATGATATTGTAGGAAGAGAGAGAGAGAGATAAATGATGGATGCTGACTAGGTGTTGGATTATATATGACAGTGTTTGTATATCTTTATTCTTGTATGAGTTCTGATTGACATCCACTTCAAAATGGGGTGGAAAGGTAAGAGAGTTGGGAAGAAGAGAGAGTGAGTGATATATGTGGGTCAGTACTGTGATGGAAAAAGAAGAGAGAGATAAGAAGAAAATGAGATTTAATGCAATCGAAAGAGATTGTTTGATGCTTGTAATATTTTTTTATGATATTATACAAACTATTTATGCATTCATATAAGTCATGACCTGTCAGCTGTATTGGTGGTGCAGATGATTTTTATTAATTTATTAATTTACTAGAACTATGAGATATAAGTCTGTAGGTAAATTGACAGTGTGGATATTTGTACAAAAAGACTGACATGAACTGAAGAATGCTTCAGTGTTATGTTTCAGCTATGATTTTTCTTGTAGTTAGTAACTTTACTATGTTCAATGCTTGATTCAGGCTCGGAAGAGGAAATTGGGCTTGCTAGAGGATGAAGATAACTCTAAATTGAGTGAAATGGATTCTCTAAATGATAGTAATGATTTTGCTGCTGTTGGGGAGACTAGAGGTGTGTATTTGTCTGTAATTGGCTGACAAATTGGTTAATTTGAAGTTGTTTTTTGCCTCTATTCTTATATTGGTTGTGTTGTTTGGTCTTCTTATACTATAGATAGCTCGGATAGGGCCTTTTACAAGGATTTGGTTAAAGTCATTGAAGCCTCTGATGTCTTACTGGAGGTTCTTGATGCCCGGGATCCGTTGGGTACTCGTTGTGTTGATATAGAGAAGATGGTGATGAAAGCAGGACCTGATAAACGTCTTGTCTTGCTTTTAAATAAAATTGGTAGCTTACTGACTGTATTTCATTGTCTGCTTTTCCAGTTTGGAATATTTATTTTTGCACTGGCTAATCATTTGGCTCTTGAAATAGATCTTGTTCCTAAAGAAGCTTTAGAGAAGTGGCTCAAGTATCTTAGAGAAGAATTACCTACTGTGGCATTCAAGTGCAGCACACAGCAACAAAGATCAAACTTAAGTGATTGTCTTGGAGCTGATACTCTCCTCAAATTGTTGAAGAATTACTCAAGAAGTCACGAGGTAACAGAATTGGTTTGGAACATAGATGTCCCCTGGAAGTATAGGTTTTCCTTTTAATGTTATGTACCTTTGTTAAGTATTCAATGGAAGGTCTTGTCATTGTTTTGTTCAAGCTTTTCTTGCCCTTTCCTACTATTTTCTGTATTCATATTTATGTGGACTTCACTTTGTTGATATTGATATATTATTTATTATGTATTTCTACTGAATTTGTCTTCTGCTTGTAGTATTTTGTGATTGGCTTTTGTATGTGGTTCAATTACACTTCACATTTTCATTTTGTGGTTCAATGGCTATAGCAGTTTGTAAAATTACAAAGTCATAAATCATAATGAAACTTTTGTGCTGAATTAAAGTGCCTGTCTGAAGCTGAGAGATCTTAATGTTGGATAAAGGTACATTTTGGTTCTGTATTGTGGTTCTTATGTATGGGTACCTCTGGAATTATGATCCAAGATATGCAGAGATTGTGCAGCCTGTATACATCCATTGTTATTTTTTGGTTTGTTGCCATGCAATCTAGCCTAGGATATTATAAATCTACCAATTCTTAGCCTTGTATAATTAATAGTTTTCATGTCATGCCAGTTTATCCTAATCTTATTATTCTTCAGGGTACCTCTGTTGGGGATTTTTCATTTTACTGATTATTTTCTTTTTCCTCTAATTCATATAGTTTCTCTTCTAGTCTCGTAATGTCTGGTGGTTATCCATTGTTTTGTTATCTCTGTATTTTTCTGTTTGATTTTAATCACTCATTATCAATCTATATGTATTGCTTCCTTGTCTTTGACAGATCAAGAAGTCAATCACTGTGGGTTTGATTGGCTTGCCCAATGTTGGTAAGAGTAGTCTTATTAATAGCTTAAAGAGGTGCCATGTTGTCAACGTCGGTGCTACTCCTGGGTTAACAAGATCAATGCAAGAGGTTCATTTGGACAAAAATGTGAAGTTGCTCGATTGTCCTGGTGTTGTTATGCTGAAGTCTCAAGAAAATGATGCTTCCATTGCTTTAAAAAATTGCAAGAGAATTGAGAAGTTAGACGATCCAATTAGCCCAGGTATACAAAGACATTTCTTTCCCTTATCCAGTTATTTAGAAGTTAGGTCTTTATATTGTAGTAATGCAATTCAAAATGGATGGGCTTTATAATAATATAACATTAACATGAAAAAATAAGAAAGAAAATAAGCTTATGACATTGAAGAGACACTTCAATTTTACAGCAGTTTACCGTTGCTGCATTTTGTTGGACCAGGATTGCTGCATATCTAAGAAACACATTCTTCAACTTGTTAGGTGATCGGATTATGTTTTGCTCACGCCGTTTTATAGTGAAGGTGCTATTGGCCCCATTTACATTGCTTTAATATCTGTCTTGGTGAATCTCTTGTCCTTTCCATATTCCTCCAATCTCTTGAAGAGAATACTTTTCATTTATAAAGTCAAATTTCAACAACTTATATCCTTCCCCTAGACTCTAGAATCCTGATAAAGGTTCTTTTTATGTAACCCAAGTCATTGACGGCAAATTTCCTGGATCCTTTGCATTTCCTACAAATTTTGCTTGAATTTTTCTGTTCAAGACACATCTATCGTTTCCTTTTACTACAATACATTCTGGTCATTTTCTTGAGTAGAAGATGCTTCCTCTTGTGGACTCTTGGAGGGAGCGAGAATCAGCATATTAAAAAATGTTATGTTACTCATCTATCCTGTTTCTGTCTCATTCTTCTATCTTTCATCATTCTTTGTTATTTCATCTTTAGGTTTCTATTATTTTCAGTATATTCAAACTTGCTCCATCTTTCCAACTTTTTTTATTGTGTGTTAGTGATGGTGTGGTGGGTGAGCTTAAGTCCACTGGACACAGGATCCATACATTGTTCATCACTATATTGTGATGTCTGCTTCATCCTACCAGGATCAGAATGTTAGTGATGCACCTTTTCATTAGTTCTTATCACTTACCCTAGTTATAAAATATTGAGTTTTGTTACTTTTTTAAAAATGCAACTGATTGGTGATGTAGAACATTGTACTTTTCTTTGCCTGTTCCACTGGATTATGCTTTTCTGTCATCTTTTTTTTAAAATGTAACTTCTTTGGTTGTGCTTTTACTTAGAAGTTTGCACCAAACAATTATTGTATTAATGGAAAATCTTCAAGTTCAATCCCAATTTTCTGGCTGTATTGACTGGTGTTTCCCTGATTAAACTGAAAATCTTATTCCTTTTCTTATAACATGGACAATGCAGTGAAGGAAATTATCAAGCTCTGCCAGCCTGAGCAGCTTGTAACTCATTACAAGATTGGAAGTTTCAAATCAGGTAATGTCGATGACTTTCTACTGAAGGTAGCTACAGTTAGGGGCAAGCTCAAGAAGGGTGGAATAGTTGACATTGCTGCTGCTGCAAGAATCGTTCTTCATGATTGGAATGAGGGTATGCTTACATGGATTTTATCAAATCATAAACAGAAACTGAAATTTGTTTCTGTTGAAGTTAAAAATGAGGAAGAACTTAATACCTTACCAATTTAAGAGAAATTTCCACTTGTATGTTTCAGGTAAAATTGAATATTATACCATGCCCCCAAATAGGGATCAAGGGGAACCTTCAGAGGCCAAGATAGTTTCTGAGTTTTCAAAGGAGTTTAACATTGATGAAGTCTACAACACTGAATCTTCATATATTGGGAGCCTTAAATCCGTTGATGACTTCAATGCTGTTGAAGTTCCTTCAAGTTGCCCGCTGAATCTTGATGAGACAATGTTAGAGGTCTGTTCTTGAACACATTTACTAATTAAAACACAACTTGGGAGAAAATGCCTACGAAATTGACTATTGTTGATCCGAATCAGATACCTGAATTTATAGTCTTGTTACTAATTAAAACATCCTCTTAAAAACTATGATTTTACAGGATGAGACACAAATGAAACCAGCTGAACAAGGTGAAGGTGCTGGAAACCCTGCTGAGGTAGATGAGCCTATGGAAGATCATGCTGGCAAGAGCAAGGGGAACAGTGCAGCTAGTAGGCAAAATGAAAAATTATATGCTGCAGATGGTATGCTTAATACAAAATTGAAGCGAGCAGAGAAAAAGAAAAGGAAAAAGGCTAAGAAAGCTTTAGCCTCATCAGATCCGATGGATGATGATTATGACTTCAAAGTTGATTACTTCAAAAAGGGAGACGCAATGGATGCTGAAGAGAGCCAGAGTGAGGATGATGAACAAGTAAACTCTGAGGTGCCAATGTCTGGTATCCAGGTTAATGAATGATGGGGATATGGACTTGGCATATGGGGGAAATGAATGATAAACAAGCCAACACAGCTACAATTTAAACATGATTCTTGCATTTTCACTTCAATTTTAATTTCGATAATTTTAAATTGCCGCAGTTTATCCATTGTGTATATATTATTTTTGGGATTGTAAGAACAAATTTTGGATAGGTACGCATTTGTCCAATTGAGGCATATGGTTATGCAATTTTGTTTCGGGATTTTAACTCTGCGTCGGTCACTTTAATAATTTGGGTAACTTGCACTTCTCTCTTCTATTT
Organism: Psophocarpus tetragonolobus; assembly: GCA_037954015.1. Taxonomy (NCBI): domain Eukaryota; kingdom Viridiplantae; phylum Streptophyta; class Magnoliopsida; order Fabales; family Fabaceae; genus Psophocarpus; species Psophocarpus tetragonolobus. The sequence goes on along the minus strand of CM075695.1, from coordinate 24,568,485 downwards.
ATTTATTTATTTAAAAATTTTCATTAAAATAGAAGGGTAAATGTCAAAAGTTAAAAAAAATAATACAAAGTGTAATTACGTCTTAAAAAACAAGCAAATTAAGCGCTAAAAAATAAGCCAATTGAAGAGTAATAATGTAATTTACATCGACCATTCCACAGTATAAATTGATCAGAACTTTGTCCCAATAGTGATCACTAGCAACTTGGAATTGGAGACCCACACATACCAGTAGTTATTCATGTATATGAAATAGTTATTCATACATATTAAAATAATTCTAGAATAGCCATTCCATAAAAACGTATTTATTTACATTTTGGAATGGTCATTGCAGAATACATTTTTTAGGTTTGAGTGAGTGTTTCAAAATATAATTTGAAATGTATTTCAGGTACACCTGTTATAGAATATATTTGTTATATTCTGAAATGGGTGTTCCAAGATTTAATCGAAAATGTGCATATTTTAGCAAAAAACATGGGAAGTTTAGAAATTTTTTAAATTGATCAGTGTAGAAAGCAATCTGACTGGTGTGGGAAGTGATTTTCTTAGAGGAGCAAAAATCAAAACTAGACTGGGGCTGCAAGTCATGATCTATTCAAACACTTGAATTTGGTTGGTTTTGACAAAAATCTGCTGGCAATTTCTTTTAGCACCACCTCTTTTCTATTCATATTTTTTTACAAAATCCCAAAACATTTTAACTTTCTTTTATCCTAAATTTTTTACAAAGCATCACCTAATTTCACGACTACACACACAGACTCACCTCTTTAAAAGAGTACCCTCTCTCTCTTTGAATATACATGACAGAGAAAATTCCTAAATATAGAGGTGAAACAATATATATGTTCGAAGAGGGTGAGAATGTGGAATGGAGAAGTCAATGTAATTTTTTAAAGTGATGAGTAAAGGTGCATGTGTAGCCGTGTGAAACTGAGTAATGCTCTTTAAAAAAACTTAGGATAAAAGAGACTGAAAGTATTTTGGAAAAAATTGTAAGCATTGAAGGATTGTGAATAGGAAATGAGGGGTGCTATAAGAAATTGTCAAATCTGCCTAACCCTAACAACCTTAATCTACGCCTTGTTTTTGCACCCTATTTTTCTTTTTGCACCCCACTTAAACTCAAAATACACACATTTTCCTCACCCTGTTCTCGATCCCTCCAAACTCAAAATATGCACATATAATCCATAACTACATAGAGTTATGTTACGGATTATCAAATATGTAATATAGGTAACAAAAACTACATTACGCAAGGATTATAAAATCCGTAATAAGGTTAAAAAAAATTACATTACGGATTATCCAATTCGTAATATAGGTAGAAAAACATTATGAAGTGTATTTTGAGTATTTTGAAAATAAGGGTACAAAAAGAAAATGAGGAATGCAAAAAGAAAAAAACATTAAATTAATGCCAAGAAAAAGTCACCATGACGAATCCTGAAAAGTGAAAACCAAATAAATAAAAAAGAAAGTTGCCATATGAATTCAATTCAATTTTGTTTTGTCCATCTGGGTAGAGCCTAATATACATATATAATATAATAAGCCTTCGATTCAGAGAACCAGCGACATAAGAAGAAGAAAACATTTGTTGAAGAAGTGAAAGTGAAGCACAACAACAAATGGGTATTCCGTCTGAACTGAAAGACATGTTTTTGCCCCACAAGAAAGGTGTTCTCATTGCTTCTCCAGCAGAGGATAGGAAGATTTTGAGGACAAAACAATGCACTAGTGGTATTCACTATTTTTCTTTTTTGTTATTCATTTGATTAATTTGGTTTCCTTAATTTTTAAAACATCATTAAATGGAACATGCATTGTGTTGATTATCGTTTTTGGTTTATCTCGTTCACATAGGGCTATCTGATTTACAATTTAGATTGTTTATGCTTGTTTTCTTCGGTTAAATGATTAGTTGAGGGTTAAGATGAAAGAATCATTTCAACTAGTTAAATTTGTAATTTTTTTCTGTGGGTCTTCTGTTTCATAAATTAAGATTTGGGAAACAGAAGGTTTATTTTAAATTAAATAAAAGGAAATTAATTAGCTTTAATTTCTTTTACTTAAACTTTAGATCTGAAATAAGGGTAAGAGAGACCTCTAAACATATTATAAAAGAGGAAGGGTGCTAATAATTTATTAGTTGTTAAAGGGAAAACAAGGTTTTACTTGGGAAGATAGGTATTGAGTGGTGACGAAGAACTGTTACTTGCCTTTTATGTTTCTGCTGATTGGGAGAATTCTCGTTAAATTATTTTCTGCTGATTATATTGCATCTTTTGCTTGTCTTACGTCAAATAAAAATGTCTTTATTCCTCTGTTTCCATGATTTTAATCAACAAAGCACGGTGTCTGTATGCTACATATTTTGTAACATGATTATGATATCTTGTCAAAGGGTGCTAGAAATATTGAGAAATATGGATTATAAACCTTTTGTATGCTGCATATTTTGTAACATGATTATGATATCTTGTCTAAGGGTGTCAGAAATATTAAGAAAAATATGGGTTATAAACCTTTTGGCATTTTCTTAATTTGCAGAAGGGGTGCGTGCTGGATTCAAGGCAGCTTCCATTGCTTGTGTTGCCAGTGCTGTGCCTACGGTATATAACTTTTTTTTTTTCCATTGAGATACAGGGCTTCATGTCTTCATTTTTTAATTGTAAAGAAAAAATCAGTTAAGTTTTATTTATAGCGCATTTCAAGTGCAATTTTTTTCTTATAATAATGTCCTGTACTCTGCTGGCTTGTCGGTGTAACGGTGTTTATGGATTGCATGAATTGGTGAAAATAAAGAAAATGTCATATTGTTAAAAGAAAAGACTCCACTAACATTTTATACTGGCCACCATTTTATCCCACTAGTTGTCATTGAGTAGCAAATTAACACTTAATTTGAAGGTTTACCATGATCTAAGTTTAATGTCTTGAATTTTATATCCATATATAGCTTTTGGGCCCTTGGGTTTTGTGTAATTGAGTTATGACATCTGCAACTCAAAGATGCTCTTTGTTTATAGATCTGTGTAACTAAAGGCTGGAGATGAAATATTGAACAGTTTACTTTCAAAGGCCTCTAGCACTCTGCCTTTATCTATTATATATTCTAGTATAGTGTAAGAATTAAAAATGTTTTTCATCTTCACCCCAATACCAATGTTGTTAAATGTCTGTTATAGTGCTGGATAATAATGCTATAAGGTTCCATTTTTTGACTGCTCTGCCATTGGCAATTTGTGAAGGGAGGTCTGCTATGGTGATGCCGTAGGCTGCAATGGCGTCTTTTATATGGTGGAAGTTTGGCCTTCCTCCACCATTTTCCATCGTCTGCCATTGATAACATTGCTTAATAATACTAGTTGTAAATTGTAATGCCTCAAAATTAATGTTGATTGCTTGAACTTCCACACCTCTGATTTGAGTTTGAGACTACTTTACTTTTTGTAACCTTTTCTTTTTGGGTTACCAAATTCTGAAAATAATTAAAAGTATCATCAAGAAATCTGGCAAACTGTAGCCCTCTGGTATTTGTTGATGTCTTGACGATGATAACTAGTTTTGAAAGGCAACACTAAATATTGTTGGATTTTACCATTTTATCATTCTGTGCCAGTTTATTCATGACTGGTATGTTGATCTACTAAAGTTTCCTTATTTAACGTTGGAGTTTATAATTTGCAGTTGACTGCAGTTCGCATGATTCCATGGGCAAAGGCAAACCTCAATTATACTGCTCAGGCTCTTATCATATCTGCTGGTATGATCTCAATATAAAAGAACCAAAGAATTAATTCGAAATAATGCTATCATATATTTTACTATGCGCATTACTGGGGTGAAACTTCAATACTGATGGAAACAATACCGAAAACATCTAAGGAAGTGTATCTAAGTTTCTCCTATTTGAAATTGGTTTCAAAGTTCAAAGTAAGAAGCTATTGATTATGATGCCATCCTATTAACAAATCCATATAATTATGGTGTATACACTTAATGAAAAAGGTTTGCCTCATTTCCTAAATTCAGTATGTGTTTGGTTTCGGATTAGAAAATTGATTCTAAACTCAAAATTGATTGTAGACAAATTTTGACATGGGTTTTGCATCGGAGAAGAATTCAAAATTGTTTCTGGGTTGAAGCAACTTAGTTAGCTTTTACAAACATAAATCACATTATCTCAAAATAAATTTTAATAAATTATAATCTATTATGCAAAATCAATTCCTTTCAAAATCAATTTTGTCAATATCCATCCAAACATGCACTAAATGAAAGAGGAACTAAGCTAATCTTTTTGCTGTTGATCCATTTGTAAATGAAATGCTTGACTTGTTCCTTTAGTTTGACTATATTTACAAAGCATTTGAACACGTTATGTTTAACATTTGATGGTGGTTGGTGAACAGCATCCATCGCCGCATACTTCATCACTGCTGATAAAACTATCTTGGAGTGTGCTAGGAAAAATTCTCAACTTGAAGACGCTTTGAGACACAATCAACAATAGAATTGTCTTAGAAACTGCAATGAGTATCCATCTTTAGATGGTGCCACTTGTTGTAATACAATCAGCAGGCCTATTGCAAAGTTTTTCTTTATGGGTCTGTATCAGATGAATTTCAAGGTGTATATTATTCTTAAATAAAATCTGCGGCTTCAGATGTTGTAAATCTAAGCTATGCAGTTTTTGACTTTCATTGTTTTTCTAGCTTTGGTTACGATCGTTATTTGTCAATATTAAAAGAAGACTTAGAACCTACAAATTTCCATCTGCAGTTTCACATTAAGCCTGATTCTATGTGAATGTGATCACTCCCACATTCTTATGGTCCAACATTATCTGTTTTAATTAAGTCTTGTTTACAAGGCAATTGTTTCATATATCTAATTACTTCCTGAACTATTTTTTACCAATATAAAACTACATGGTATGGTCTCACAAAGATCTAATTATTTTAAATCTGTTTTGCATGTACAAAAGTTCTAATGATTAAAACAAGACTGGGAGAATGAAAAAGGCTTTTCAAAGATTAATCATGGAGGTACTCAAACTGTTCATATTTCTAGGAAAAAAATTCAGCATAAAAGACGATTGGATTAGTGTGTTTAGATTAAAGAACCAATTAATACATATTTTCTAGTTTTCATGAATTTTCGTATTTAATCATGATGTAATATGTTCAGATGTCTTTTTATAGTTTTTAGGTAATTTTTTCTCTCCTGTCTTAAAGGTTGTCTATGTACCCAATAAATAGTAACATCATGCAAGCTTCTAGGGCAAAAATAAGAAATCTATCAAATTGAGTTTTCTTTTTCTTTGTCAAAATTTTCTTTCTATTCAAAAAATTTTCCCTTTTGTTCTTGAATTAAGAACTTAATCGTGTCGGTTCTATTAATAGGTTACAGTTAGGGTCAAGATTGTTTTTCATTTAATTTACCTGTTTCCAAAACCATTTTTACACTACTCATATTATGTACCTTGTAGAGTAGTGCAAGAAGGAATTACCCAATTACCATGATAGCATCATTCTCTTTATATTCCTTGTGGACCTTCCTGTATTTCCGTCTGTTTCTTTAGCTTCATAGTCATGTAGCATCTGAATTCTTGTTGGCTTCATCTTTTTAAAAATCTCTCTTAAACAAAATTTACCCAATGGGCCTTTTGTACAGTTTTTCTTTTCTTCACATATTAGAATAAAAAATTCTTGAAAATTATGAATACGAGATTTATGGTTATTGGAAAGAAAAAAGAAATTAATTTGGATAAAAATATTTATATTAGTATTTTTGTAAACTTAATTATTTATTTTGTTAAATGATTTAATAAGAATAATATGATATTTTTATTGAAAATTAATTATTTATCATATTAAATTATCTTAAAAAAAGTAACGTGATATTTTTAGTGTTGTAGATTTTTTATTTTTAAGATGAAAAAGTTAGATTGCTGTCTAAACATTTTTTTTAAAATATTTTTTTTAAAATGTATATCAAATATAGGAAACTTGATTTTTTAATCTAACATTTCCGGTCAAGTAAGCTCTTTGTTCCTACCAAATGTTTCTGAAAGTTTTAAAGAGGGTCAATGATTAAACAACTCATAGAATATTTATTTAATTACAACATTTCATGTAAAATGACTGACACTACACACAGTTCAACACATCCATGGGTGCTATTTGAGGAAGGGACATACACAATTTTCATCTTTAAGACTGGACAACATTTTTAAGGTGTTAAATCCAATATAAAAAAGTACTTACCAGCACATTAAAAAAACACAGCGCATGATTACCAAGTAGATTCATTAAAGCAGCTTTCATAATGGAATGAAACATTTTCTTGTTACGTCATATTGTTTAGGAGAGTTGAGACCTTCACTCATGAAAGACCCTTTTGCTCATCTAAATACAAATAAGTGAAATAACAACTGATGAAGACTTTTAGAAAGAAATTGATTATTTTCTATAATCCCATAATATTAGAATTTGATGAGGTCTTCATTTGAAAAGCAACGCCAATTAGCAACAAAAACAAATAGTCCATTCATTCACCGGATCTTTAAAATAGTTCATCTTCAAATATGGATAATGTGGAGAAGTGTTAATAACATATTGTTGGTCACTCTTAACACATGTTAAGTTGAAGTTTATTAAAAAATATAACATTAGAAGAAAAAAAAGAAGATTTAACACTCATTATTATATGTGTTTTCAATAAATTTTAATCATAAAGTATATGTTCAAAAGAATGTATAAAAAATTATCTTAACATTTCACTATGGATAATATATTTGGGTGGTCACTATGAATTTGTATGTTGCCTGCTAGAATGGCCTGCATGTGCTAGCGGAATATTCTGTGCTGCTTGGTTTTACTTAACTTATGTTTTGTCCCTCCCAAGATGGGGTAGGGCTGCCATAACTTTGGTATGACCTAACATGTCAACAAACTTTGCTCAATTTATTGATATGAACTTCTCCAACTCCAAGATCCCATTCTATTAAATTTCGTTAGTTATTAGATACCCCAAAAATATGACAAAACATGGATTTGGATATATAGATAATAGCTCATCCTTATCTTTGGAGACCACCATTGATTTAATAGAATATTCAAAATGATGATCTTAAGGAGCAAGAAAAGAAACTAAGAATAATATAAAAAGGAATAAAGTGTTTATCCACTCAATTAAAAAATAAACACCCTTTTATAATGTGTATATATACCTTCCCATTTCATTCCTTTTAATTGAGTGTTTTTGACAACCTCAATGGATTCGGCTAAAAAAATTAGAAATTCTAGTATTAATGTTAATGCATCTTTGGCAGCATATGATTACTTGAATGTTGAAGAAGGATGTGATTATAATTATAATCTCCAAGCTATGTCAATTGAGTATGTATCTTCACCAAATTCATCAAATGTATCATCACTTTCCTCCTCTTCATGTGGTGAGCCTCTAAGTGATTTTTCTGAGCTTATGGCTCAACTTCCTATCAAGTAAGTTTCTAGAAGAAATTAATTAATCCAAGCCTCTTCACATGTTCTAATTTGGTTTGTTAACTCAAATGAATGGTTTCCTTGTGTTATCTGCAGGAGAGGGCTTTCTAAGTACTATAAAGGAAAGTCCAGAACTTTCACATCTCTATCAGATGTAAGGTGTGTAGAAGATTTATCAAAGGGAGAGATTCCTCAGAAAAAGAGAGCTCATAGCCCTTTACACACACCTAAGTCAAACATATCAAAGAAGGTTGGAAAGAGCAGCTGTTTCACGTCTTTACTATCTTAATGGGACTAATTTCAGGAAAATTTAATTGAAAGAACATTATATTACGGGAGAGAGATTTTATTAAAAGTGATAAGTCAAAATTAGTAGATATTTTACGTATATAAGAGGCTTATAAAAAAAATTTACGTACATAAGATGGTAATTAAAAAAAAATGTTCCGAAGCAGTGTTCAATATTAACCTACTTGTCGTTATTCTTGTTATTTCTTTTAACCATAATGTATATGTAAATCAAGCAAGAATAGAGAACCAAGTTGATTTTTTGTGAGTGGAATAAGATTTTTTTTTTAAAATATAAATTCAGGAATAAGGATGATTAAAAAATACTTACATAAATTTATAATTTCTAATAAACCTCGATCAATAATACAACATGGATCTCAAGTCCACAACACTATTAAAGTCACCACGTTTGAAATATTATCTATCTGTATTGGTATTAATATGAGTCTTATGAATTTATCCTTAAAATTAAGGGATGTGAGTGTGTACAAATTATCCTTAGTTTTCATCACAGCAAAACAGTAAAGAAGGAGTGATTTTGGCCAATATTTACAACAATGGGATGGACCATAATGGTAATATTGTTGGGTTCAAACGGAGGGACCATAATGGTAATATTGTTGGGTTCAAATCGAGGGGGTTAAACACTGGGGAGATATACAACAATGGGACACGAGCCCATATATAAGAGAATATGATACCACCTTCAACCCAAAACCTTAAGGCATTAAGTTATGGGTCTTTCTCACTTATATATTACTCAACTTCCCAATTTCTAACCAATTTGGGACTTCAACTCACACTTGCACTCCAACAATATCCCCCTTAAGTGTGAGTCTCTTCCACATTGTAAACTCCCCTCGAGCAGAAGCATACATTTAATGACGGCCCTTTATTCACACCGCCCTTAAACACAAGGGGACGGACACACCTCCTGAAACCCTTATTAAGAAGACTTTCGATGAAGGGAATCCACCGTCAACCTGTCGATCACAACCATCGGCTCTGATACCACTTGTTGGGAACAAGGCACTAAAGAAGAGAAGAGAGAAATAAATAGCACTAAGAAGTATTTGTTTTGGTGCATGTGTAAACCTTACATAAACTTGCTTATATAGCAAAGTGAAGAACACCATCTCATAATACTAAGCAATGTGGGACTAAAAATCAAACTACAAAACTTAATCAAATTACAAAACTAACTTGTTGGGAACAAGGCACTAAAGGAGAGAAGAGAGAAATAAACAACACTAAGAAGTATTTGTTTTGGTGCATGTGTAAACCTTACATAAGCTTGCTTATATAGCAAAGTGAAGAACACTATCTCACAATACTAAGCAATGTGGGACTAAAAATCAAACTACAAAACTAACAATTCTCCCACTTGGAGTTTGATTATCACTTATTGTAGTTGCCTTCATCACCAATCATTCTTGAAGGCCAGTTGAGACACTGCAAAGCCTCAACTTCTCTGTTGTGACAACCTTTGTCAACATATCCGTTAGGTTCTTACTTCCTAGTATCTTCTTCAACGTTAGTACTTCATTCTCAAGTAGAGATCTGATGAAGTGATAACGGAGATCAATGTGCTTCGTTCTAGAGTGAAATGTTGAATTCTTAGCCAGATGTATTGCACTCTGACTATCACTGTGCAAAACACTATTTTCCTGGATGAATCCCAATTCTGTTAACAATCCTTGAAGCCATATCAATTCTTTGCTAGCTTCTGTTACTGCTACATACTCAGACTCTGTAGTGGATAGAGCAACGATCTTTTGTATCTATGACATCCAACTAATAGTTGTAGTTCCAATAGTAAATATGTAACCAGTGGTACTTCTTCGATGATCAATTTCTCCAGCAAAGTCTGCATCTACGTAGTCTTGTACTTTTAACTCACCTTTACTAAAGCACAAACACTTCTCCTTACTGCCTTGTAGATATCTCAAAATCCATTTCACAGCTTCCGAGTGAGCTTTACCTGGATTTGACATAAACCTGCTTGCAACTCCCACTGCATAACCAATGTCTAGTCTTGTGCATACCATCGCGTACATCAGACTTCCAATGGCTGAAGCATATGGAGTTTTAGCCATTAATTCTTTTTCTTCCTCCGTCTTAGGAGATTGGTCTTTTGATAGATGAAAATGAGTAGTCAAAGGTGTGCTAACTGGTTTGACATTGCCCATGTTGAATCTTTGCAAAACATGGTTGATGTACTCTGTTAGAGATAACTGCAAGGTTCCTTTTTGCTTATCTCGCATGATTTGCATTCCTAGGAACTTCTTTGCTGGTCCTAAATCTTTCATGTCAAAATCTTTTGACAACTACTGCTTCAAGTTTCTGATCTCACTCATATCTGAACCTGCTACTAACATATCATTGACATAAAGTAGCAAAATGATATAACTGGAGTTGTACCTCTTGAAGAAACAACAATGGTCAGCATTGCACTTCTTAAAACCTTCCTTGTGCATGAAGCTCTCAAACTTCTTATACCACTGTCTTGGAGCTTGTTTCAGACCATACAAGCTCGTCTTTAATCTGCACACCATGTTTTCTTTTCCTTTCTCTAAGAAACCTTCAGGTTGATGCATGTAGATTTCTTCATCCAAATCTCCGTGAAGGAACGTAGTCTTCACATCCAATTGCTCTAGGTAGAGTTCTTCACTGGCAACAATACTTAACACGGATCTGATAGTATTGAGCTTCACAATTAGAGCAAATATCTCGGTGTAATCCACTCCTTCCTTCTGTTGGAATCCTTTTAAAACTAGTCAAGCTTTATATCTTTTGGAGCCATTGTGTTCCTCCTTCACGCGATACACCCATTTGTTGTGAAGTGTCTTCTTTCCCATAAGTAACTTTGCTAGTTCCCATGTTTGATTTGAGATTAAAGACTTGATTTCATCTTTCATGGCAAGCTCCCACTTGCTCGCATCTGTGGTTTGACATGCTTCTGAATAGTCTTCAGGCTCTCCTCCATCTGTTAACAACATGTAGTTCATGTATCTCCTGTTAGGCACAGGAACTCGAGAAGACCCTTTCAATTCAGGAGTTGAAGTAAATTGTTGCTCTCTACCTGATTCAATTACTTCCTCTGATTGAGAACTTTCAACTGGTGGACTTTCTACAACATCATCCACCTCTACATAAGTTGGTCCACTCGGTTTTGAGTTGCCGGCACTTGTATTATGCTTATCCTTGTACATGACTCCTTCGTTGAAGATCACGTCTCTACTGCGGATCATCTTTTTGTTTTCATCATCCCACAGACAGTAGCCAAACTTATCTTCACCATAACCGATGAAAGTGCACCTTTTTTATTTGGGATCAAGTTTGTTCCTTCCTTGATCGCTAATGTGCACATAAGTTGTACACCCAAAAACTCTAAGATGTGAGAGTTTTACTTCTTTTTCGCTCCATACCTCTTCTGGTATTTTATGCTCCAATGGTATTGATGGACCTCGGTTGATAAAGTAAGTTGTTGTATTGATTGCTTCTGCCCAGAATTGCTTCGGTAGGCCTGACTGCACACGCATGCTTCTGGCTCTTTTAGTCAACGTCTGATTCATACGCTCTGCTACACTATTTTGTTGAGGCGTACTTGGCACAGTTCTCTCCATTCTGATTCCGTGCTCATAGCAAAACTTCTTGAATCTGGTGTCTACATATTCACCACCATTTTCGGATCTGAGCTTTTTAATCTTCAATCCTGTCTCATTTTCTACCATAGCTTTCCAAATCTTGAAGCTTCAAATACTTCAGACTTGTGTTTCAGAAAGTAAACCCATACCTTTTTAGAGTGATCATCAATAAAAGTTACGAAGTATTGCTTCCCACCAATGGAAGGGACAGTCGTTGGTCCCCAAACATCAGAGTGGATGAGCTCAAGCCTCTCTTTCTTTGGGGTTTTTATACTTGTCTGAAAGCTGACTCTCTTCTGCTTTCCAAGTATACAGTCTTCACATATGTCAATTTCTACTGACTGAAGACCTGGTAATTTTCCTTTTGAGTGCATGACCTTCATCCCTTTCTCACTCATATGCCTAAGTCTTTGGTGCCATAGATTGGGACTTTTATTTGTTGCAACTGCAATCAAATGACATGCTTCTGCTGTCTTGTAAAGAGTACCACTCTTTTTGCCTTAAGCAATTGTCATCGCACCCTTTGAAATCTTCCAATCATCACCGTGGAACATTGTCGTGTAGCCTTCACTGGCTAACTGGCCCACTGAGTTTAAGTTCTTAGTCAGATCAGGAATATGTATGACATTTTTCAATTCCGATACAGACCCATTTAACTTAATCTTTATTGCACATTTACCTATAATCTCACATGACTGCTCATTACCAAGGTAAACCTTACCAAGGTTTCCAGGAACATAATTCTCGAATAGTTCTGTTTGTTAGGTAGTATGAAAAGATGATCCAGAGTTTAATACCCAAGACTCCTCTTTATCTTCAAGAGAGCATATCAACACCTCATCTTTTCCTGAGGTAGAGGCAATGTTTGCTTCGCCTTTTTCTTCTTGACTTTTCTGTGCACTCCTGCACTGGTTTGTGTAGTGCCTGATTTTTCCACAATTCCAACACTCGATCGTCTTCGAGTTTTGGGAACTACGATGATTTCTGGACTTGGATCTTCTCTCCTTTGATTTGTCGCATCCGCTTTCTTTGGTTGAACTTCTTCCTTTTGACTCTGTATGCAATACTAAAGAGGTTGATGGTTCACCCGACTCTCTCCGCCGGATCTCTTCACTGAGAACCAAATTTTGAACATCATCAAATCTTAACTTATTGCTTCCCGATGAGCTACTCACAGCCTTGACCGTAGCATTCCAACTTTCTGGCAGGGAAGACAAAAGTATTAAAGTCCGTACTTCCTCATCGAACTCAATCTCAACTGAACTCAACTGGGTTGTAACAGTGTTTAGTTCATTGAGATGATGTGCCACCGAAGCACCTTCAGACATCTGCAGATTGAACAATCGCGTCATCAAGTGAACTTTGTTAGAGGCTGATGGTTTCTTATACATGTTGGAAAGAGCCTTCATGAGATCTGTTGTCATCCTTTCTTTTGCAATGTTGAAAGCAACATTACGGGATGTGGAAGATCAGACACAGCTGCAGCCACAGAGCATACTAAGAAAATTTACTCTAACCAAATCTTTTCTGATGTGAAAGATCAGCACTGCTGCAACCACAGAGCATACTAAGAAATGGGCTCTGATACCAGTTGTTGGGTCCAAACCGAGGGGGTTAAACACCGAGGAGATATACAACAATGGGACACGAGCCCATATATAAGAGAATATGACACCACCTTCAACCCAAAACCTTAAGGCATTAGGTTATGGGTCTTTCTCATTTATATATTACTAAACTTCCCAATTTCTAACCAATTTGGGACTTCAACTCACACTTGCACTCCAACAGATATCATATGAGTTGATGTGAACAATTAGAACTCATCATGAGAGGAGGAGATACCATCTCAAATGGTGTGTCCATGCCGCACAATGGACAACATTAGGAGCAAGAAATAGATGTGGGATGTAGATAGGAAATAGGAGAAACAAATTAGCTTAAAAGTAAATTACAAATTCAAGAAACTACAGCAACTCAAAAATTGAACTATATTAGGTAAAAAAGATATTAGTCTCTTATATTAGAAGGACTTATAATTGTGTTATGTTGGACAACTTATAATAAAATTGTGAGTCCAATAAATCAATGATCAACACGTCTCTTCCAAGAGAAAAATCACCACAACTAATTGGAAAGCTTGAGCAAAATTAAATAAAATAAATGAATAAGAAATTGAGTATGTTAGTTTGAATTTTTGAAGATAGGAAGCATGCTAAAACTAATAACATGTGCGATCTTGAACATGAACTAAACCAAAGTACAAAAAAAAAACTCTTTGTATGATCAATTTTTCACAAGAATCAACACAAATTATTTGATAAAAATTAAAAAGCTAAGCCATAGAATGATGACAATTAAAGAACTGCACATGAAACTATGACAAACTTATCGATTCAAAAGACTTAAACACACACTTCTCTTTGATTTTCTTTTATCCACATCAAAAACACGATATTAAAAAGCACAAGCTTAACATAAATATCTAAAATTATGCATGAGATGAAGATCAAATAGAAACAAAATTGAATCAAAATAATGAAGAACAATAGAATATGTCATGAAGAAATAGAAGCAATGAAGAAAACAATAGAAAATTTAGACTAGACAATAAAGGAAAAATAGATAATTATGATGAACAAAAAAGTAAGAATAACTATAGTAGAAGAACAAATGGACGAAAATACTAACCAGACAAAATAAAAGAACATAATATTATATGAAGATGACTCTTAATACCATATGATGTAATCCTTGCTCCCTTGTTCTCTTCCATCATAGAGGTTGCTTAAGAAAAAATGTAAATGAACGATGGAAAAGAATTGAAATGTAAGGGGAGGCACCACTCTCATGGATGAGATAACCCTGTATGTTTGTCAAAATGGAGGAATCCTTGATAAAAGTTAGAAGAAACTCTCTCTAGAAAGAGAGTCACATACCCAAATAGGAGAAGTGCTATCACAAAAGGGCTACCTTTCAATATCTTCAAAGTTAACTGTGGGAGGTGTGAGAGTCTTTATATAAAGTAGAGCCTAGGCTAACCATGCTTAAAGTTTTTATATAAGCTAACTATTAACCAAGGCTAGAGATCTACCTTTTTTACCGCAAAATAGTATAGATATATTTAGACATGCTTAAAGTGTGACTAAAGGGTGAGAAGATGAATTTTCTCCTTCCATCAATCTTGTTTAGATGCGTTTAGTCATGCTTAAAGTGTGACTAAGGGTGTTGTAGCAAAAAACAGGGGGTGAGAAAAGGATTCATACTTTTGGTCTGACAAGGAAGAGGGTAAGAAGTACCAGGAAAGGTGTGGATAGACACCAAACACACTCCTTGGTCCTTTTCTCAACATTCTTATTGCTACTAGGCAAATGACTAATACACCCGTAGGGCTCAAATACTAAAATACTCCTACAAGTTTGACCCATAATAAAAGGTCAACCAAAAAGTGAAAATAAAACTACCAAGAAGTCAACTATAACCCAAAATATAGTGTCAATGAAATATAATCATTTTTATAAGAAAATGTTAGTTGTTAATGGAGGGATTCGAACCCACAACCTCTATCTTCCTCTTCTCCCACATGTGTACTTTTCCACTAAACTAACCTTATAACCCCAATGAAATCTAATCCTTAAAGTATGCATAAAGAAAAAGATTTTATTAGTTCCTAAGAAAGAATTCTGGGAAGGATTGCATCACCTTTTTACAATATTATACATATTGTTTGTTGATTCCAAGTGTAACAACATGGAAATACAGAGGGGGTGAATGAATTTCCTAAAAAAACAAATTTCTTTTACCACTAAAAACATTTTTCCATTTA
Organism: Psophocarpus tetragonolobus; assembly: GCA_037954015.1. Taxonomy (NCBI): domain Eukaryota; kingdom Viridiplantae; phylum Streptophyta; class Magnoliopsida; order Fabales; family Fabaceae; genus Psophocarpus; species Psophocarpus tetragonolobus. The sequence goes on along the minus strand of CM075695.1, from coordinate 24,553,198 downwards.
GACCACAAATTAACCAAACTTTCAAGTCAAACGATTAATAAAATTTGTCAAGAGAAAAGAGAAAAAAATGCATAAGAGCTTATACTGGTTTGGCATAAAAAAACCTACATCCAATTTGATTTATCCACACTAGATAAATCTTCCACTAATATTTGTGTTTTACAAACACTATGCATACACACAAAAATTAAACTCTATTTTCACTCTAACCTTGAACCCTATAAGGAAAGAAAAAGCTAAACCTTGATCAAACCCTATAATCAAAAGCCTACATGCAAACTCTATGCATGTCTATACAATAACGAAATTAAAGATTGGAGTAGAATATGCCTGATTCATGCAGATAATCCACATTGACTCTTTTCACAATATTTCCAAATTCAATATTGAAGAACCATAATCTTTGTGAAGAAAATGGTTTGCTCTCAGACTTGTTAAGAGAATGAATAAATATTTTCAAGAATTTTCTAAGAGTTTTTCCTTCATTCTTTGTCAAGAATGAACAGTCAACTATTTAAAGAAGACTAATTTTTAACGAGTTTAATCAATTAAAAAGCAAGGTAATTGATTAAAGTGTTCTAAATAACTGTTGGAATAAAAAATAAGAGCTATTTAATCGATTGCAGAAAGGTGTAATCGATTATTTTGTTTCCTTTTTTAGTTCTTTTTTAGTTTTTATAACTGTTGTAATCTATTACTAAAATTTGTAATTTGTTAAAATAGAGGAGCTTGATTTTGAGCAAAATAAACTATTGAATCAATTATGAAATAGTTGTAACCGGTTATCACGATTAAAATTTCAAAAACTAGCATTTTGTTCAATCTCAATTGAATTTCTTGATAAAACTAAACTTGGTAATCGATTATTTCGATACAGAATTTGCTCTTAACTATAAAACTAACTTTGGACAAGATTAACACAATTTCTAAACTTTTGACTTAAATAAAACTCATTCATGCATGCCTATTCTAAACAACCAATACAAAGTCACACCTTTAAAATGTTTTTAGCTTGCAAAATAGCAAAATCAAAACTACCAAAATAGTAAGGAGATGAGAGATGATCCATGCTCCAACATTGTGGATTTATTTGTATTGGTTTGGCTTGACAAGAATATTTTTTTCATTCAATCCATTTATATAATAAAACTTCATATTTCTTTGTGTCTCAAAAGGCTATAGAGTTAATTTACCACATTTATTTTTAATTCTATATTACTTTCAAATTTTATAGCATCTATTTTTGTAGAACATATACTAATTTGTATATTGACTTAATTGGAGATTTTAAAAATTTTGTAATTGAAGAGTCAGGGTCTTGCATATTATTTTGGTTTTCTATTATTGTTAAATGTTTTGACATTGTATCTAACATTATATTAGAATAATTTAATTAGTTGTGTAATTTTTTAATATCTCTTTTGTCAACTAGTTTTTCTTCTCCTAGTATCTTTATATAGGGCTACTTATTTTTCCAACTCTTTAGAAAGTTGGACAGTGATTCCTTATTTAAGGGAATATTTAGTTATAGTTTAAAAAAATGTGGTTGTTGTAACATCCCTATTTTTTATAACCAGATTATTATATAATCTATTTAAATTTTAATTTAGTTATAAGAGTTAGATATTAAAAAATTAGTTATGCATATGAAAAACATATTAAAATAAAGCATTTTTACAAAAAAAATTGCAAATTTTTTTCTTGAAAACAATAACTATAGTTTTCCTAGAAGAAACATTTGCTCAGCAAAAGCTTAGGTTGTTTAGCGAAAGTAACTAGAACTAGAGTTTTGCTCAGTGAAGCTTCCATCACTTAGCAAAGTGAGACAAAATTACTTGGATTTCATAGAACATCGCTAACCAAAGCTCTCTTCCCTCAGTGAAAATGCTCTTAACCTATGTTCGCTTAGCGAATGGAATTTCGCTTAGCGAACGAGCTTAGACTTTTCCTATAAATAGGGCAACCATCTTGCGAAATGGACAGGAAGGAGAGAACTCTTAAGAGGGAGATTAATGCTTCCAAGGTTCTTCACCATTCTTCATCAAGCTCTTACTCAGGCAAAGGAAAGTGAGATTTATAAACCTTTGTGGTATTAATCTTAATAGACTTAGATGTTTTTACTAATATTATAATTATTATTACTTCTAAAACTAAATTTTGGTTGTCTATTAATATACTAATTGTTCTGACCTCGATTTTATGATGCTTGGTTAGTAAAATCTAACTATACCAACTTTTATTTTCTCCAAATATTATTTATGGTCTTTTGTTACTTTCTCCAAATATTATTTATGGTCCTTTATTTATTTTCTCTAAATATTATTTTTGGTCATTTGTTATTTTCTCCAGATATTATTTCCGGTCCTTTATTATTTATTTCCAGATATGACTTCTAGTCCCTTAATTATTATTTTCAGTTACTACTTTTGGTCATTTTTTTATTATTTTCATACATTACTTTTGGTTCTTTGTTTATTATTTTTAGATATTACTTTTGGTCATTTGTATTATAGTTTGATTCTTGCTATTATTATTTAAGTTATTCTCCAAATATTATAGTATGGTTCTGTGTTATTATTTATCAATTGTTCTATCATTCAACTTATTTTTTTAGAAGTTATATTTGATAATTTTCTTATGAAACTATTTCATATAATGCATTCTAGTTCATTGATATTATTTATTTCAAGTTTTGCTTTGAATCTTTTTATCACTCTCTATCACAAATTAAATTATGATAAATTTTGGCTTCCGCTACTCTGATTATAAAAATTACTACTCTTGAAATTATTAATAACTTTCTTATAATTTTATAAGTATATATTTTATTCAATGGATTATTAGATATATGTTGAATATTCATGGTAAAATATATTTATATCTTATAAAATATTTAACGGATTGCTGTAAAGTTTAGTTAAGCAATTTTTATTATAAGTATAATATTTCTTAAAATCATAAAAGGTAATTTAAGTATATACTGTGGTTGCAGTTTAACTTAATCTTCCACATAAAAAAGATATCTTTTAGTATTAAAAATATATTAATATGATTGTTGTTATTATTGATTTTAGGGTTTAGGGTTCTCAACTAAAATTATGCATTAGTTTTTTTTTTAGTTTGATTAATAGTTGATTTCATATGTTTCATGCATAATTTTATTTTTTATTTTACAAATCTAACAAAATAATGATATTTTTTTTCTAAAAATGAGATATTTTGCATATGTTTAAAAAAGTTAAGATTTTAAATATAAATTTTTTCACTCAAATGATAATGAGAAACACTAATTGAGTAGCTATACTAACTTTTGATGTTTAGTTTGTAAAAAATTATAAAATAGTCATTTTGTTATCATAAACTTTATGTAAGGAGTAAAATAAATTATTTTTCTATTACAAAAATTCATAAAAAAAATTAAGTTATCCATAAACACAACAACTAGTTATGTTAATTGAATAACAATTTCTATCTTTAACATTATTCAGGTTTTGAGGGGTTAGGTTAAATCCTTATGCAAGGAACTTTAAATTAAAATAGAATATAAAAGAAATATATATTTCTCTCTTAGGGATAAAATAAATATTTGTAGAGTTATATTGTTTTGCGCAATTGAATTAAATTTATAATTTTTTAAAAGTTTAATTAGCAACCTTTTATATATAATAAATCTGTTGACTTCATCAACATTTGTGTGTGTGTGCACACATGTGTGTGGGTGTGAGTCTGCAAGTGTGTGTGTGCATGTGGGGGGGAAGAGGGTGTGCGGGCGCATTACCATAGTGGTTTAAGCAAATGGCTCATGTCTTTGAAGTCAATGGATTTCCTTTTTATGTAATGGAGGACACAACATGTTCTCCATCCAAAATCAATGTTGATGGTTAATCTTAATACTCTTTTTTTTGGGTGGTTAAGCATTCTCTTTGGTTTGTAATTTTTATGGTTAAGCAAACATTCTTTTAGCTTATGTTCTTGATAACTAAACTTTATTGCTTCTATCTTATATAGATTACGTTAAGCATGCATTTCATTGCTTAAATGTTGTTTTAGCTTATATGCTCTTGATGGTTAATTAACTTGTATTACTTCTATCCTATAGTGGTTAAATATTCTCGATAATTGATTTGTACTTTTATTTTGGGTGGTTAAATATTGTTTTAACTTCTAATATTGATGGTTAAGCTTTGTTATGGTTGTTAAATATTCTCATTGATTTGTCTACTTTTGTGTTAAACTTTGAGTTCAATAAGTTTCTATTAGGCATAAGTTAAACATTAATTTCTAGAAAAATTAACAAAGTTTATACAAATTAATTTATGCATAACTAATTTAAATTTATATATAATTTTTTTCTTATAAATATTTCAGGAGAAATGTATCTATGGATGAATATTAGAGAAAACTAGGTTTAAGCTACCATAAAGACTAAACTAAAAATTTCTCATAACATTTCCTCAAAAGTCCAAAGAATATATAGGATAACAAGAGCTATGGAGGTCCCAGAACAAGGCCCAACCCATTTTAGGGAAAGCACAAGAAAAAAAATGAAAATTACTAAGTGCAGTACTCCTTCATCCAAGAAGGGGCAATTTTGGGCCTAGCACTCAACCTCCTTACATGACCCGCCCCATCAAAGAGAACCTGGTCTTCCAAGTGCATTACCACGTGACCACTCTCTAGAGGTGGGAACTGCTTGGCACAGATTGTGCTTCCAATCGATGATGGATGATGAACCTCGGGCAGATCGTGGGGTTGGGATTGTTTTGCACCCTTCCCCATAACAAAAGCTGGTGCACGCTGATTACAGCCATCACGAGGGTGCAACACACAACGTTGGTAAGATAAAGACGCGTCCTTATTGATTAGAGTAAGTGGACCAGGCAGTGTGTCAATCGAGGTAATTTGAATGGATGATTGAGATGGGCTTTGATAAAGCAAATCTGACGATCGAGTTAAAGAGAGAGAAGGAACACCTCCTTGACTAGAGGGTGGATTTGGTAATCTTGAGTTAGTGGCTTCAGTTGGTGAGTTGGGAACTGAGAAGTCTTACGAGTTCTCCCAACACTCACGAGTCACTGGCAGCAGACCCTAATTCATCTAATAATTCATCTATAGTTGGGATGGGAAATTTGTCATGGATAGTAACTGCATTTAAGGCCTTGTAATCAATACAAAACCGCCAAGTACCATCTTTCTTTTTAACCAATAGGATAAGTGAGGAGAATGAGCTATTGCTGGGTATAATGATACCCTCTTCAAGCATTTCATGGATGATGGAGGCCATGGCTTCCTTTTGGGAGTGGGGATAACTGTAGGGTTTAACATTGATTGGGGAAGTGTTAGGTTTGAGTGGGATGTGATGGTCATAGGGCCATTGTGGGGGTAAACCTGATGGTTAGGGAAAAAACAGAGTGGTAGGTTTCGATTAGGGGCTGGATGTCTGGGTGGATTTGGTTGAATTTTGGCTCTGAAGTAATTTGCGTGGGGGAGTAAGGCAATGGGGTTAGAGGTGTTTGGATTTGAAGTAGAAAAAAAAAAGGCAACTGGGTGAGTTTGTAAGGCATGGGAGATTTGGTGGAAGGAAGTCGTAGTTGGGTGAATATCAGATTGGCCTAGCAGGGCAATGTGGATTACATAGGTTGCGATGTCAAAATGATGATGTTGTATTTGTAAGGGAACTTGAGGGCAGAAACCAACACAAGTCAATTTCTCACCATTGCCCACCATAATTGAAAAATTGGGAATTGGTTCAGTGGGTAGCTTGAGGTGATGAGCAATATGAGGCTGTAAAATGTTATGAGTGCTACTAGTGTCCAATAACACCATAACCTGCAAGCCAGCAATGTGACCCATGAATTTTAAAGCCTTAAGATAGGGGTAACTAGAGAAAGTTGGGTGGATAATTGAAAGTGGATAGGGTCAAGTGGTTTATCCAAAGTAATATCCAAGGAGAGGTCACGTGTCTTATCATCCTCATCCTCAACAAGCAGCAAAATTTTGCCTATGACACATTTATGCCTTGCTACAAACTTTTCATCACAATAATAACACAGTCCTTGTGCCCGACGCTCTTGCATTTGGGAGGAAGAAATAAGTTTAACAGGGAGGGAAGGCGGGGTGGTTGGGGCTAGTAGGGCAAGAGGTTGAGTTGGTCTAAAAGTGTTGTGTTGGGAGGTGGAGTATTGCGGACATATCTGGAACAGGAATCCCATAGTTTATCTTCCACTAATGTAGCCATTCAAATAGCTTGAGCTACTGAGTTAGGTGTTAATAAAGTAAGTTCCCTTTTTATATAAGGATGCAAGGCCAAAATAAAACAGTTAAGCAGAGTAGTGAGTGTAAGGTTTGAGACCATATTAGATAATTTTTCGAAATTTGTTTGATAATTAGAAACATTACCAATCTGCCGCAACTTGAACAACTCGGCCTAATGATTAATGTAGGAAGATGGTCCAAATCTGTGTTCGAGTGCTTGAGTGAAGGAATCCCAATAAGAAAATTTATAATTTTTTGCCATCCATTTAAACTAGCTTAGGGCGTCTCCCCTCATGTAAACGAAAACCATGTGCAAGCGTTGAGATTGGGGAATATTATAGTATTGAAAAAATTGATCTGCTTGGAACAACCAATCCAAGGCCTTTGAACCGTCAAAATGGTTAAGTTGTAGTTTAGGGGTTGGATAGGAATATTTGGTGAAGCTGGAGGTGGTGGTGGAAGATGGGGAAAGATTTGTGTAGAAAAGGGTTGAGTGGGTATAACAGTGGTATGATAAGGACTTGAGGTGGAAAAAGTGGTAGAAAGCGAGGCAAAAACATACTCATTTTGTGTAGAGCTGTTAGGGTTTGGTTGGAATTGTGGGATAAATGGAAGGTGACTGTTGAGTTGGTCCTGTAGCACCATAAAGGATGATTGTAGGGCATCCTGGCAAGATTCCATTGTTTGTTGAAATTTGGTATGTCGTTCATCTTCCTGTTGCTTTTGCAATTCGATCTGTGCTTGTAGGTGCAAAAATTTTTCTGAAAGTGCAGCCAAGGCTTCGACAATGTCCTGGTTATTTTTTTTTTAGGAGTCATGATGGCTCTCAATGAAAGCACGACTTGTAAAACTATAGATGAATATTAGGGAAAACTAGGTCTAAGGTACCATAAAGACTAAACTGAAAATCTCTCATAATATTTCCTCAAAAGTCCAAAGAATATATAGGATAACAAGAGCTATGGAGGACCCAGAACAAGGCTCAACCCATTTTAGAGAAAACACAAGAAAAAAAAACGAAAATTACTAAGTGCAGTACTCCTTCATCCAAGAAGGGACAAGTTTAGGCCTAGCACCCAACCTCCTTATCGTATCTAATATATATTATCATACACAATTAATACACCTAATTTTAATTCTAAGCATAATGAGAATTGCCCATCGAATGTATACTCTCATACCTAGTTATATTATCTCTATGCAGATTGATAATTGTACATTTAACAAAACTCTCTCATATTGAAAATCACCCATTTTAGAAAAACATGTAGTCATAAGGTGAGTCATCACATAGAGAAAAAAAAGGTATCAATAGAATTTTGGTAGCATTTCTCTTAAAGTTTATTAAGAGATATAAGAAAATTAAATAGTGACCCAAAAGAAAATCATGTACCATCACAAACCAAATATCATTATTTATTTTAACAAATTATCTCGATTTCCAGCATTCAAGATACAACTCTTTGAAAACATAGTAATTAATAAAAATTTTTGTGGCCCTTGATACATAGAAATTAGTCTTGGCTGATCAAGTTGCAAGAACTATTGTTGTGCTTGGAAGGGCTTGAATTTCTTGAGATCATGAGCAAGGCCTTGGATGGATCCCACAGCAGAGATAATAGAAATGATCAAGCACACCCAACTCAAAATCTTGAGCCATGTCCAAGTGAAGGAAAATCTTTGCATATTGGACCTTTTAATGTACATTTCTATTGGGAAGTAAACGGTTAATGGCCAGAAAGAGAGTGAACCAATGAGTCCCAAAAAGTCATTGAAGAATGGGAATATCATAGCTACAACGGCAGTGATAATCACATATGCAGTCCTCCACACTACCCTAAAGAAGTTCACATTGTAGCTTCCATATAGAGGAATAGGCATAGCATACTCTCCATTTATAAATTGGCTTTCTGGCCATTTTTCTTTGCTCCACTTCTCCACAAACCCAAATATAGGTTGCACAAATACCTGACCGTAGAAAATCACAAGATTGATGTCATCAACAAATATTACCAAAACTATAGTTAAAGTATGATAAATGGTATTTTTGTTTAATAAGCTTGATATATATATATATATATATATATATATATATATATATATATATTATTTTAGAAAAGTGTTTTTCTAATAACATAAACAATTTGGTGCATTTTTATGTGTTAGTTTAAACTGATTCTAAGTTTTTAATTTTTGAAATTTGATTAAATACTGTTTTTGGTACCGAAAATAAAAAATAATTTTTTTATCTTTGAAATTTCAAGTTTATATTGTTTCTAGGGGTTAAATTTGCTTAAATTCTGGAAAAAAAAAATATTTTTCATTCAGGAAGAAAAAGTGAAATTTAGTCAAAGTTTAAGACTAAAAAATTAGTTAAACCTTTTAAAAAAATATTTCAAATAAACTGGTCCACAATGTTCTTATTGAAGTTAAACTTAAATAAGTTTAGGTTTTTGAAAACATAATATTTTCTACTATTTTATTTTCTATTAAAATTTTATTCGTTTAATCTTTAAAAAATGATGGGCTTTAATTAAAGAAAGTTTAAGTAAAAAATATCTTAATTTAAAAAAGTTATATTTTAAAATAGTAGAAAAGTATTTATTGATATAATTTATTTACCTGGTATGCTCCTATTAGATGCACTGCTATGCAGATATTGGCAAAGTCTATTAGCCAAAATGGCTCATAGAAGCCAAACCCTGTGAGGAAATTGCCTGGTGCATCATTTCCAAATGCAGCATAGCCTAAGCACCCACATAACACATAAAATAATGTTGTTGTCATAATTCCAATCAAACTTGCTCTCTTCATGACTTTGTTCTCAGGTGGGCTTGATTTCAGGGTGTCCTGCAACATTATGGACAATATTTTTATTTCAGTGGGCTTGCAACTATAAACTTTTAGTAATTTCTTCATGCACTTTTGCAATTTTTCCTGCACCCCATTTCAGACTTTAGAGGTGTATTTTTTATTTCGTTTTAGACTTTTTCAAATATGTAACATAAAAGTGCAAGGAAAAATTATGAAGACATACATATATCCTCTAAACTTTTACATGTTCCATGGATAACAATGAAAATTGTGCGCATTTCAAATTAAAGTAAGAGACAAAAATTATGCATCCATTCAATCACAAATTGTCTAATAATTTTTTTTAATTTTTATAATTTTTTTAAAATTATATGAGTTTAATATTTTATACTCAGAATATAAAAAAGATGTATATTATCATTTCATATCTTTATTTATATAATTATTAATTAAAAAAATTAATAAACTTACTTATATATAAAAGATTGTAAGTGAATGTTAGTGTGAAACTTTTTATACATCATTCTTTTTGTTATTACATAAACAATAATAGTTTATAAAGACTTTTACAAATTATTTTATATTGAGAATGTATCTAATTAAATTCTTAAAGTAACGTGTAACAATGTATGGTTAGAAATTCAAACATTATTAATAATAATTATAATAAGGGCATGTTAGGAATTTTGCCTTCTGATGAGTTCCATCCAGCTAGACCCGGGTTTAAAGTGGCTTTAGAAAAGTATTTTTTATCCCTAAAGAAAAAAAAATGTAAAGTCTTAACTTTTTTTCTTTTTTGGTAACTAGTAAAAGAAAAATTTATCACAAGTTTTTTATTTTGATTTTTTATAGAAAAAGTTTTGATTCTTGTGTTGAATTAATGCCATAAGCCTTATTAAATCTTGGTGATATAATAAGAAAAACACTTATATTTTGTAGATATAAAAAGTTTTATACAGATAATTATCATAATTTTTTATATATAATAAATTTATTAATTTTAACAATTAATATTTTAAAAATCATATAAAAAAAATATAAATTATTTTAACAAAAGTGTTAAATTCTAATATTATTTTAATGGGGGAGGTTGTTATGGTTAGATGTTAAACTCTAATACTATTTTAATGGGGTAGAGGTTGTTACGGTTTTATCATTTTTTTGGTCGGTGTGGATGGTATATTTTAGGTCGATTCTCTCAAAAGAAAAACTTTAAGGTCGAATATTTTTAACTTTAAATGAAGCCCTTTTTTTTATTGGACATGCACATAGTGATTGGGATTTGTACTATGTGTAGTTGTTTTTGGTGCATATAGTGTGGATATAGTTGTTCACCATTTGATTACAATGGGTCACATCAAATCTGATCTCAGATATATATTGTAGAGAAATCAATTTACTCTGAGCCATTAGATAGTGATTGGAGATAATGAGTAATCACACAAGAGTATAGCCAGAAGTTAGCAGAACATGGTTTGGTTTCTATCTCTTCAAAGAGTTTCCAATTTTCAATTTTCATGTTTTTGATTATCAGTTTGTGACTAAGCTGAAAAGGAAGGAACCGACTCTCACCATTAATTCTAGTGGTGCCACTGGAGATAACTATAAGGATTTAATGGTAGATGTATATTTTCATATATTTTCTAATTAATTTGTTTCTAATTAATCTTTGTTTTTAGGAATTAATTGTATAATCTTAGACAGAATGTAGCATACAATTTATGTTTTGTACTTTTATGTTGTGACAAGAATAGATTACTTCAATTAATTTAAATTTACAAAAAAAATAAATTCTCTGCAATGACATAATTACTGTATGAGATCCTGATAATTAAAAAATATAATATAGTTTATTTAAACCTTAATATTTAAAATAAATATTAAAATTATACTGTAACACTTAAGGATATTTTATATATATTTGCATAAGAGGATCAATTCCTTTATATACATTAATAAAAGATAAAATTTTTTTAAAATATTAATAAAATAAAATATTTTAATTGATATTTGATAAACTAATAATAAATACTTTTGTAAAACTTATTATTTATTAAAATTAAATATTTAAATAGTTGTAAAAAAACCAACCTACTTTAATACATTCCTTAATCCATTCTGGTTCTGGATAATGAAAAAATATCTCATGCCGATTCCCACATATAATCAATTAATTTGATGATGTTGATTCATTACATATATAACTAATAGGATATATATTGATTTTCCCCTAGACCTTTGTGGAACTACTTGTTTCTGCAGTTCTAATTATGACAGGGCAGAGAGTAGCAAATAATTAGTTTAAAAAAAATCTTTTATTTAATTTTTATTATGAAAAATGTCATATAAGTTTTTTTTATTTTTACATATATTTTAAATACAAAGAAGTTTTTTTTTTTATCATCAGCATAGAATGAAGTGATATTTTTTGTAAAAAGAACCAAAAAGATATTTTCTTTAAATTAATCCCTTGTCCCCCTCGTGTGATTTTTATAATTGATGTATGCAATCCTAAATAACACTATATTTAAATAATAAATAACATTGTCACACATGTAAACTCACCTACTCATTGTAGATTATTAGGCTATTGCTACTAGATGATGTCACGAGATTAGGATATATAAAATAGTTAAATACTACAACCCGTTTAGTTGTTTGGTATTTTTCTTTCAGGAAATAAAAGTTTATCTATAATTCTAAATTGAATTCATATATAATTTTTTTATAATATTCCAACAACATCCTAAAATACCAATTAACAAGAGCCTTTCTTATATTTGGGTCGTGGTTTGTGTTTTTTTATTTGTTATGATAGAAACAGTGTGAAAAGAATTACAATAATTTACACACTCTTTTCAATCGAAATATAAAAATAAATAATAATGCATGTCACGTAAGTCAACGACAAAAGGAGAAAAATATAAAACATGAAACTATGAATTGAAAGTGGTCAAAAATAGCAGTTAGTATGTTACGTATGACCATTGACTACACCAGTTGACTAAACGTACCATGCATCTACCAAATTAGGCACACATTTCAATTTTCATCATTCTTCAAACCCGTCTCACCGCATTTTTTTCGTCCCTACCATGATAAATTTGATTATATTAGTACTATTTTTTTCTATTAGGCAATGAATTATATTACTATTATTATTAGTTTCTTCCAAATTCCAACCACCCACACTCGCCATTGATATAGACAAAACAAGAAGCACAAGGATGCAACAAATTAATATGAATATTGTTCACAGGCAAGTATACTTTCCTTTTACTTCTCTTTTAAGATTTCTATTTACAAATATAGAAATACAATAGTTTTTTTAATCTAAATATAATTATATTTCTATTTTATGGATGAAATTATACGTTCTTTCTAAGATTATACTATTAATTATATTTCTATTATATATATAGATATATATATTATAATTACTAAAATTATAAGTTAATCGATAAAATCATATGAGTATATAAGTTTTTAACTAGATAAATCACAAGCAAGATAAGAAGGATAGAAAACTTGGAGCAAACTCAGAATACTCGATGTAAACTCTCAATAGATTTGTAAGCATATTTCTCAAGTAATACTTTATTATGTTTATTCTAATTTTAAGTGTTTTTAATTTAATTATGTTTTAAAAAAGTTTTAAAACTTTTAACGAGTTAAATACACACCTAGAATTGGAAGAATAGAATACTCGGAACAGGCTTGATAAAATCGATGTATAGATTCGTAAGTAAATATCTCAGGTGATATTTCACTATGTCGATTCTAATTTTGAGTGTTTTGAATTTAATTATATTTTAAAAGGATTTTAAAATTTTAAATATTCCTATTAGGAGTAATTTAAAATTTATTAATTGGATTTTAACTTATTAATTTAAACCTAAAATTATTAATTTTATATTATTTATATTTTTAACAAAGTAAATTTTTTTATTCTTACAAATTTAGGTAAAACCTTGACATGGAATAATTAAATATTCTCTTGAAGTTAAAAAAAATATAAGTAAAAACATCTTTTTAAAATTCTGATAATTAAAAAGAAATGAATATTAACAAAAAAAAATTCAAGGATTAGAAAAGAAAAAAAATATATGAAAAAAGTACTTGCCTGAATCTCAATGAGCACATTGGAGAAGGCATAAGCGAAGGCAATGTCACCGATGGCCTGAAACATCCTCCAAACCTTTTCCGATGCCGAAACGTCGATCCCAACTTCTACCCCAGTTAAGGTTGTCCGTCCGTTTCCCCCACCTTTAACCATAATTTTTTTTTCTCATTAATATTTTATGTAAAAATTAAAAAAAATATTTCTATCAAAAGTAAAAGTTATAAAAAAAAATACTACCTTTAATTTAACCATGTTTTAAGATTTGTTTCTTCATAAATACCATCTTTCTTGTAATTAAGGAGAGAAATAATAAAATTTTGAAAATATATTATAAATATATTACCTAAATTTTTAATAAGATTCAACATTATCCTTTTTATAATTAAGGAGGTAGGTAATGTAATTTTTATATATTTAAATGAAATATATTTTATTTTCACTGTGTTATTAACATTTGTAAAAATTAAAGAGTATTTGTTACATTTTTAAGAAAATGGTTCTGTGATATATTTTAGAATTTTTTTTAACAGTAGAAATTAATTTATATTTATTTATAGTCGTAAAATCCGTTGAAATTAAAAAAAAAACAATTGTATAAGAAAGTGTTTAAAACAATTCTATATTTTTCAACTTCTGATTTTTTAAAATGCTAAAATAAATACCTAAAAAATTTTCTAAGTGATCATCTTACTAAAGTATAGGGTGAATTTGGGTAAATTTATTTTTTATATTAAATTTTTATTTTAATAAAATAAACAAGTTTTTAAGTTTATCATTGGATAAGCTTATTTACAAAAATGCTTATTTTAATAAATAAGAATTTTTATATTTTTTTAGTGTGTTTGACTAAACTTATTTTGTTCAAAATAACTAATTTTCTTTTTATTTTAAGAAATAAATCATATAGGTTTATAAAATTAAAATTATTTCACATTTTTCTAAAATTTATTCAGATACACTCATTACGAAAAAATAACTATGAAAAAAGTGCCCATTATTATTTAAGGTTTAAGCTAGTTAGTGTAGCAAAGTTGAGTCATAAATCACAATCACATGCTTTTAGTTAATTACCTGCGACTTTGGCAAGGGAGAGACCAAGGCCAATGGAAGAATAAGCAAAGGACATAACAGCTGCAACAATAGAGAGCCAAGAAAGCTCATGGAAATTTGGTATTTGGCTTAGAACAATTTGGATGCAAGCAAAAACAATCATGAAAGGGTAGTTGTTTATGAAGCACTTGTCTTGATGGCCATGTTTGTGAAAACAGTTTGACCTCTTCACAGCCCTAAGATTCATTTTTCATCACATGTGACAAAAGAATTAAGGGAATATATTACTAAATCTACACAGAAAAAGAATCTTAAGTCAAAAAGTTGGTGTGGAAACTTACACCATACTAATTGATGCTGTTATAGTGTAACCAATAGTTACACCAACAAGATTTATGTACTGAGCCAATCCACACAGTTGAAATTTCCTGCCTCCTGTGGATATAGAAATTAAGTTAACAGATAAAAGTAAAAACAAATAATTTTATGAGAAAAAATAATATAAATTTATTTGTTTTAAAAAAAAAAGTAGAGAAATAAATATAAAATATACTGGATTAATTTAACTGTTTTTAATTTATTTCGACTCAAAATTACTCCTTCAAAACATAGCAAGATAAATATAAAATAAAATATGGGTTTCACTCTTATATGTAGTATTATTTTCTCTCAATCCCAACACAACATAAAGGTAAATATCAAACATTGCTAGATTGTTTTATACAAGAATAATAATAAATAAATGAAAAATAATAATCATATAAAATTATTTTTATTATTATAATATTATATTAAAAATTAAAATGATATTTTTTTAAAATATTAATAAAAAAGTAATTACTATTATAAATATATGAAATTTATTTTAAGATGATTTTTTTCCGAAATAAAACATTTATTTTGAAATAAAACGGGTAGATTTCATTGGTGTCAGGTATAGCTTTACCTTAGGGTCAGTCGTCTAATTGTATATGAAACCAAAATTAAAAATAGAGAGATTTTTTTTAAAATAAGCGAAAAATATATAGATTCTTTTTGTTTGCATAAGTGACTGCTTTGCTTTAAAAAATTCATACACTTTTTTGCGAACTTTATTAAAGGTTGAGTTTTAGTTATTAAACCAGATTTGTTTTTTACATATCTAATAAAATTATTAATGAGGAAAATACATGTAAACCTTTTGGTTCTTAGCAAAGCAAGGACACTAACTTAAAAAAAAAAAAAAAAAAAAAACAAGGATACCTTTTAACTACAAAATACAAAAACATGTCACGGGAAAGATAGTATTCCTTGTCATGTGAATTTGATATCTATCTTTAGAACCAAAGACATTGTATTGGAATAAATAAATAAAAGGAAAGTACTTAAAAAGGCCAAATTCCAAAGTCCCAAGTGTCAAGTTTGAGCCACTTACGGACATAAATAAGTGTCTCTCTATAGGATAAATGGATAATACATGAAACCATTTTTTCACATTCCGACACATCTTAACTACAATAATTAATACCCTACAAAAACTACAATAATTAATACTCCGTACTCTATTCACAAAACTACAATCATTATTACGTGTCTGTCTCTTAAGCTTTCCATAAAACCATTCATAAGTTGAACTCATCTACACTTGGTTTGGTAGAATAATATTAAAAAACAAAGAGAGCCGTCATTGAAATAAATAAAAGAGGAGTTTAATTAATATTATAAAAAAAAATTACAGGATTCTTAATTACACTTTTTTTATATAATTTTTAAAATATTAATTGATAATAAAGAGTTATTATTAAATATTAATATATTTTATACTTTCCCGGTAATTAAATTACACTTATAAAAAGTGCCTTGGTTGAATGAAAATGAAAGGAAGTTCTAGAAATTAATTATGGCCCCTACCACTGTACACTTCTAGGTTGAAATGATGAGAAATTAAAGAAGAGAACATAGTTAGTTATGTCTCATTAAATATTTTAATATTATATATAATACTAAATAGAAAATAAGTTAAAATTGTAACAACAATAATAATAATTAATAATAGAAGATATATTAACAATTATAAATAAATAATAAAATATTAATAAATAATTATATCCAAACAATAAATTAATATACATAATAAAAATTAAAACTAATTAATTTATATAATTAATAATACCCATCTTCCCAGAATCAGAAAAAATTACACTCAATCAGATCACATTAATTGTTAGATACTAAATATAATTTTATTCAAATATTTCTCTTATTTTCCATTTTATTTTACTTTAATTAATTAAACAAACACTAATTTTATTTTATCTCTATTCTATTTCCCTCCTCATCCATTCTATTATAACATCCATTTTGTTTCTCACTATCAAACGTATGCCTATGACGGTATAGGTAGATACAAATTCAGTAGAACAACAAAGTTTTTGGTTGACATATATCTTCATGTTCTGGACTTGTGTGTCTTCATCATTGGTTGTGACGTTTGTCATATATATAAAAGTTGAGTTTTCAAAACAAATGTAAAGTATAAAAAACAATAAAATTAAGTAGCTGAATTATATTGAAAAAAAGAAGTACTAGAAAAGGTAATAACAACATAGTTTTAACACCTATATAATACCTATAATTATGATATAGATGTTTTTCTCATAATAATGAACTGTTATTATAGATTGATGTTTGTGTATGTTGTGTACCTAAGTTAGCTTTGACAGCCTCAGAATAAGTGTAGTTTCTTTTGCCATGGACAGGGTCAGGAGAACGGTAAGAGTCAGCAAGAAGAGTGGAAGTGAAATATGTGATGAAAGAGAAGGCAAAGAGCACTGCAGGACCAGCTACCCAACCCATCTGTGCAATTGCCCATGCCAGAGAAAGAACACCAGAACCAATCACTGCTGTTATGATGTGTGCACTAGCAGTCACCCATGTACCTGCAAATCAATTTAATCAACACAAAAACCATATTATATATCATTATTCATGTCACAAAGTGAAAAATGTGAAAAGAAATCAAGTAGAAAGAAATTAATCCTCTCCATTTCTTTAGAATAATTTGATCCTTTGCCTTCTTTTTAATCATTCGTTTTAGAAAATAAATGATACTGATCATTATGTACCACAAATTTTCATTTTATGTTATGTTTTAAAATAATGAAAACAAAGCCTATGATAATGAAAGAAATTGAGAAAAAAAAAATTGATCCACCACAAATCATAGTCCAGACTCCAAAATGACAAAGTAACTTTGAAAAGAATAAAATAAGTAACAGAAACCTTAGAAAAACAGTAAACACTCTTTGTGTGAAACTCACTTTCTAAATTATTAAAATAATCAAAGAGAGAGTCGTCTAATAGTAAATCTATCAAGTGATTTTCATTATATTTTAACCGATCAGAGCGAGAATTTAAAAATAAAAAAAAAAATTGTATGAGTTTTTCTAATACTGAATACAAGAAGTTTGGATATATATAATAATTGATGATAATATATATCAATTTATATGTGAAGTGTTAATATACCTGTTCTTTTAGCTCTTCCATCTTCATCAAAGTGTTTGCTACCTTCAACTGGGGTTTCTATGTGCATGCTGTTCATGATTTCTGAAACCGACCAAATAGCCTCTCTCTGCTTCTATTAGTGAGTGCAAATGTGTTCACTGGATGACCAACACACTCCAAAAGAATGGAAAAGAGAGAGGGAAAAAAGAAAAGAAAAGTGTGTATTTATTTTATATTGGGGATTGATTGGTCTATAGTTGGTGTCTGCTTTTGGCTATAGAAGTTTGCGGGGAAAGCATTAAGGGAGCAGAGATATTTGAATTAGAGAAAGGACCATAGAGGCACTGTCCCTAAGGAGAGAGATCACAATGGATTAAATAGAGAGGAGGAAAAGAGACAAGTCAAGGGTAAGGGTTAATTTGTACTTATTATGTGGCACACGAAATTCGAATTTAATTCACTCATCAAAAAGTGGGTCACTTTTTTTTAGTGGGAATCAATCATATTTTTCTCTGAGATTAATTCATTTCCAAATGTAAAAATCATCAAAATGAATTTTATCTTTTCAGTAAAGTATTTAAGTATATGTTTGGATACACATTTTGACTTTTAACTTGAAAATCATACTTTTTCAAAGCAGAAAAAATAAAAACAAGTTCCTAGAATGCTTTGACTTAAAAGCTAATTGTATTTGCATTAATTAATATTAGTAAAATTGATTTTGAGATTATATGATTTATATTTTTAAAATAAAATTTAGTGTAAATTTAAGGTCTAACATAAAAATTGTTGAAACAAACTCAAATTTAAACATTAAATTATCCTTAAGATATTTTACTAGCTTTAAATACTATTTTTTCCCTTTTTCTTCATATTCAATTTTGATTATATTAACTTTATAACCTTTATTTTTAAATAAATTTTGAACAAAAAAATGTAATATTTCCTCTATTTGAATACATTTTGAAAGGGCATTTCAAAAGTAAAAGTAATATTTCCTCTGGCTTAAAAAAAGTAATATGTTCTCTATTTGTTTTTAAGTGTCAATTAAAATTAAAATAATCAAGAAAGTCATTAAAATTTATTATTTTAAAAAAACTTCATGGTCTAAATCAATGTTGCAATATTTTTCATACTTGGTCAATTTAAAATAAATATATTAATTGTCAAATATTACATTAAACAGCGACAAAAATAGTCTAAAATTCAAATAGTTTAAAAAAAAAAGAAAGTATTAAAATAACTTTTATTTCAGCCATAGGTAGTTGAACAATTTATTTCCAAACATATGTTCTAACAACATTAATTATGTTTGAAGTTTAAAGAACCAACTACAGTATCTATCTATTACACACTGAATTTATGAATAAAATAATTTTTTTTATCTATAAGAATCGAACACAATAATAAGAATTTAAGAAGTCTATAACACTCACACGTATCTTCAACCAAATGAGTTTACACGCATCTGATAAAGTGACTAGTTTTTCAAAAAGGGAAACTAATTTGTGTTTCCAAGTGAAAAGGAAATTAAATTCAAAGGGTTTGAATGTGTGGAAGAATTTTTTTCAGGCATGTGGACCATCAAAGGTGGCAAATTCTGCTCTGGCTAGGGAACCCAAGTGTCCCCTACACTTTCTGGTTTTTTGTTTTTGTCCATCCATTTGGAGATTGTATTTTCTGATAGCCACAGATTTATCAGCATGCCAAAGTTGCTATATGTGATCTATCTGATTAAGACACCATCCCTCCCACTTGATTCCCTCATTTTATATTATTGATCTTATTTATGGTTGTTTTGTTCAATTCTAAATTCAAATGTGATATACCTACTTTTGTGTGGTTTAGAGAAATCATACCTACTTTTGTGTGGTTTAGAGAAATCACACGGATCAATTTTTAGAGCTGGTCGGGAAACTTTGGAGGCAAAAAAAAAAAAGTCTTTTATATGATTTGCTGTATTTTGAGATATATGGAAGAAAAATAATGCATTAGTGTTTAGAGAAAGAGTTTCAAACATTTTAACAAGTTGTTTTTACAACACAAGTGAACTCCTGAAAATGATGTAGAGTGGCTAACAACTTATACCAGAGTTGATCATGAATTCATGTTTTTGTGTATTAGGTAAATAAGTTAATTAGTTAAGCTAAGTGAGTTTAGCTTGTGACTTTTGGTTGATTTTGACACTATTGAATTTTTAGGGAGGCAATACTTTTGTTTTTCTATTCTTTTTATAAAATTTTTTACCTAAAAAACATGTGATATACCTACAATAATTTATATTATATAATAATTTATATTATATAATAATTTATATTATACTTTATTTTATTCTTGTTATAAGGTCCAAAGTAAAGATATAATTTGATTTTTTATAATTAATATTCAATATAAAAAATTTATATATTAATTATTTTTACAAAAATATATTTAATTAGTTAGTGGAATACATTAATTATATAGAAGAAATAGACAAAAATATTATGGTATAAATAGAAAAATAAGGACAGGAAGGAATATTACTTTTTGTGTCTGTTTGTTTGTATTATTATAACATATAACAAATGACATGTAGAAAAATAGCCAAAAAATAAAATATTATTATCTAAATAATATTTTTCTTAAAAATTATGTAAAAATAAATAAATTGCGCTCACAGTTTTATCATGTGCCTTGATATTGCAGGAAACCTTGAAAATGATAATTGTCACGGTTGCCATCCAAGTTATCAAATTTCCGAATTTATGCAGATTGTCAGAATTTGATAAACTTGTGAATTTGACAGTAGATTCAGTTTGTTTTATATAAAAAAATAAAAAATATTTATAAATAATATAAATTAAATATTTTAATAATATAATAAATCAAAATAATAAATTATAATTTTTATAGAAATTAATTATAATAACTAAGTTTAGTAATGCAAGTAAAAATGATAATAATAATAACATATTCTCATCGATATTTGATGTAATTAAAAACGAAGGATTGATGTTATCAAACATGAATGTTTTATAATTCAAAACACATTAAATAAAAATATCTTTAAACACATACAAAATAAATTAATTTGTTAACTTAATAATTTGATATTAAACTTAAAAATTTAAAAAGTTTATTAAAAAGAATTAGCATCTTAGTTAACTCGTTCATAATAATTAAATGAGTTTATAAATTCGTAAAAGTTCCTGGTTAACTCGAGAAATAGATGACCATAATTATTACTATTGTAAATTTGTAATTGTAATTAAAAATGATAACTATCATAAACTTTCTTTCTATAAACTTATTATAAGAATAAACTCCTGTAAGAACTTGTTGGAGAAAGAAAATGAAATATATATCAAACTTTTATGTAAGTTAATTTTTGGAAAAGTTAAATAACAAAGTTCTATAGAAGTTTTATTTTAGTTCATATGAAAAACTCAATCCATTTTATTTCCTTTTTTGTAAATTTTATTTGTAAGGAAAATTCTTACACACACACATATATATATATATATATATATATATATATATATATATATATATATAAATTTTAATGTGTGATTGAAATAAACTTTTAAAACCTTGATGATTACGACGTCAAGCAAATTTGGCTTGAAAGTCATAAAAGTTGACCCAGTTTCTCAATTATAATTATAATTTGTATAATAATTGAGGTTCTATATGACGAAGATATAATAAATATCTCAGCATGTTAATCATATAATGTCCTGTTTTCAAATATGGTATTTTATGCAGAAAATTTTGTCTCATCGTTTATCTTAGTTTAAGAAACAAATAATAAAGAATCCATGCATAAAACTGGCGGCTATTTGAGTGATTACATGTTTTTATTAATATACTAATATACCATTAGTCTATATACACGGTTATTTAATTAATTATTTAGATATTTTGTTAAAAATATTTAAAAAATTAAATTTAATATATTTTAAAATTAAAGAAAAAAATTGAGGAACTAAAATGATATAAAGTATTTTCTATGTATAAGTTATTTATAATTAATGGAAAAGTGATAAAGATTAATCTAGCGACAATGTCAACGTGTAGGAGAAGATGGCAGAAAGAAGTTATGAGTTTAAATGTCTCTATTAACAAATAAACTAATATACTAACGACTAATATTTATTTATAATATAATTGATTGGAAATTTTCATTCAAAATTATTTATAAGATTGAAATTTTTATATTTTAAAATTAAAAGCGAAAGATGGAGGAACTAAAATCATATTTTGAAAATTTTATAAGATTTTTTATAAGTTAAATAAATAGATTAATATAAACAGAAATTATAAGGGGTAAATTTTACAAATATTAAAAATATATTTTATCCTATATTTAGATATTAAAAAGTTAAATTTTAGTCAAGGAAAGTTGTCCTGTGTAAATGATTTTATAGTCTCTATCATAAAAAACTTTGACAACAATAATTGTTTGCCTATATGTTATAAGAAAAATTAAAACTAATTTAATTTGTGATATTATTTACTATATTAATTTATTTATATAAAATTTAACACTATTATATAAATATTAATAAAAAATTTATAATAATTTCTTAATATAAATTCAAAATCATTTTGTAGTAAATATTATCTAATTAGATTTAAATTAATTTTTCAGTATAAAATTTCAATCACATAATTAAATTTTATTTAACAATATATATATATATATATATATATATATATATATAATATGATACTTTATATAAGTAAAACTTATTTCTTAAAAGTTAAAATAATTTTATAAAATTCAAAAGTATAAATAAATAGAGTTTAACTGGTATACACTGTCAGTGTAGAGATTTTTAAACAAACATTCAATCACAACTCTTCATTCATAGTAAATTTAAAAGTCACATAAATAAAGAGTTATGATTGAATGTCTTTTATACTTACTGTATATACCAATTAGACCAATTAAGCTCAAATAAATATTACTAAATCTTTAATATGCAGTATTAAATACTTTTGAAAAATAACTTTAATCTCTATAATTAATATGTTTATAATGATGTTAAACAAGATTATCTACGTGTACATACTTTAGTTTTTGTTTCACAAAAAAAAAAAACTTGTAGTGTTTGTTATAAAAGAAATTAAATTAATTTAATTAATTATATTAATTATTAATTAATTTGAAATAACTTTATAATAAAAGTATTATATTTTATTAAAATAATTTTAATATTATCATATATTTATAAAAATAATTAATATTATATAATAAAATTTGTGCATAAAATTATTAAATATAAAGTTAATATATTATTTTCTAATAATAAATTATATTATTAATTCTGAAAAATAACTATGTTTTCATAATGATTATCCTGAATAATGTTATTCATAATGCTATTAAATATAAACTTGCAAAATAACTTTTGTTATTAATGTATAATATTGTCAGCTGTAAGGCTCTGTTTAATTTTACGCTATCAGTGTGCAAAATAATTAAAAAGGAAAAAAACTAAATTTAATTTAAAACACAGTTCATATTAATTTCAGAATTTTTAACTATACTATGAATATTTATGTGTTAAATGGTAGATTGTGATTGGAATTAAGTAAATTTAAATGATTGAATAGGAGAAGTGAGATTTAGTAAGTTGAGAGAGGAATATAAATGAGATTCTTTTTAATTGAGATAGTTATACTTGTTTTAACAGAATTATTTAGAAAAACTAATTTTGGAATCGAGTATGGCAGGTAGTAAAAATAAAAATTACTAAGTTCATTTTGACTCTTTTTCTTCTTCTTCTTTATCTTTTCTATCTCCCACTACTTTTCTTTTTTCTCTTCACCGTTTGAATATCTCTTTCTCCCTTTCACCCAACTCTTTTCTTCCTTGCATGTTCTATCAATTGCCAACAAAATTCAACGAAATTTTTGTCATTTCTCCTGATTTTGATCATTGATCCTAATAGGTAAATTTAATTCTATTTTGTTGGGACTTTTATTTCACTTTTTAATTTAATCGTCTCCATTGAAGGAGAATCATCCTTGAAAATCTCAATTTCTTAGGTTACTTATTTTTTATAAGTTTTGAGTTATTTCTATGATTGAATTCTCCTTTCTCTTCAATTTCAACTTTAAAGGGAGAAATAGGTGAGGGGGATCCTAACCTTGACTTTAATTATGAAAAACTTGGATTGAATGGTATAAAGCTATTTGATTGTGAATGATCGAGTTTGTTGATATTATATCGAATTTTGATTTGGAAGTGAGTATTATATGATATTGATGTTTTGATTTTGATTTTGATTTGAATGTGAAATGAATGGTGCTTCATTTGAAACTAATATGATGCATGTTGAATTGATGGACTCTTGAGTATGGGTTGTTACAGTAAGTAACTTAGCCTTGATTAAAATGCATGTTGTACATTGAGTTAGAGATACAAAAAGATCAATGTTATCTAGGGTACTGGTGGGGGCATCTGAGTGATATACATTGTGATCTAGGGTATCAGTGGGTACCAAAGTGATATACTCAAACAGCTACTGGTTTTTCAGATGGTCAGGTAGATGTCAAACAATAGTTTGTGGGTGATTAGATAAGTATGTCTTGACTTCAGTAGATTGTCAAATGGGTCAAATAAATGCCAAACAATAATTGAGATAAGTCATTAGGTCGTCTGGGTATTGAATTCAATGGGTTTCTTGGAAAGCGTCGAGTCATATATATGTAATGATGATTCCTTATATTCCGTGGGAATATAAGTATGTTTGATTATTTGATAGTTCTGGTAAATGAATGTAGATGTGTAACTTAAATATATTCTTATGGCATTTATTTGTATTTAGTAAGTTTACCTTTGCACTGTGTGTTTGTTTTGTATGACTGTGTTGATCGTGTTTTATATAGGAGCAGATAGTAGTGATGAAGCAAAGAGCCAATAAGCTCGAGTTTGGAGAAAACTCTGAATAACTAGAGAATTAAGTTGTTTTATTTATAATGATAAATGGATTGTATATATATGAATATAGACTTTGGGCAATTTTGAAGTTATGTTTTTAAACTTAGTAAATGGGAATAGATATTTATGTATATAGAGTTGTGAAGGCAATATATAATGAAGATATAACTATATAGTATGTTTTGCATATGTGAATAAGGTATGTAGTGTTTAAGTCATTGAAATTCAACTTGTGTTGTTTTGAGTCTAAGTGTGCGTGTGATTTATGTAGCAGAGATTTTGTAACTCTACAGGGTCTCGTTGGGTGACAAGTCTTTCATCGAGCATTTGCCTCTATCAAGCAATTGCATAGTTTTGTGCCTAGCGACATGTCTCGCTCAACACCAAGAACTTTCTACAAAGTTTTTGTAAGGCTTTTCACCTAACAACATCTCTTACTAAGCAAAGTCTCTTCTCTAAAAAACTACATATCAGACCCTTCATTGGGCAACACTTTTTGCTAAGCAAGGTGTCCTAGTTCCTGGCTACGCAACATAGCTAGGTAAGTGGACTGTGTAATATATGATTTGAGTGGTAATATTAATTATTAGTTAGCTAGGCGACATTGAGTTTCATTTTTATTAAAGATGATTTTGATGATGAGTAGTAATATTAATTATATTAATATTTATTTTAGATGTTACATTAAGTATGATTATCTCCTATACACAATATTCATTTTTTATATGAAAAAATCAGAAGTAATTTAATGGAAGAAATTGAATACAAATTCTCTCATTTTCAAACAAATATTAATTGAGTGTGATTTCTCCTATAATTATAAGGTATCTCTAATAAGAACAACTCCCATGAGTTGGTTATTATATTAAAAGAAGTGTTTGGTGGTCCCTACAGTTGCTAAACAATTCATACTTAATTTTAATCCAATAAAAAAATTATAAGCAACTCCAATAAAATCACCATTTTATAATTTCTTTTTCAGTTTTATATTGTTATTAATTTGTACTGATTTTGTGAAAAATTATTTTTTTTAATCATAAGCAATAATTGTTTGGTGAAGCAACTCAACAACTTTTTAAGCAACTTAAATTGTCATCTAAGATTATTCTAATAAAAGAATTACTTCAAGCAATTTATTACCTTTTTAACCAACTTTACAAGCATCTCTAAATAAAAAATATTCTCTAACATAACTAATTTACTATAAAGATTGAGTAACTAACTTAAAACTATTTTAAAGTTTTAGTATATTCAATACATACTTATATCGAACAAACTAATATTATTATATAAATATTAGTCAACAAAATTTTAGTATAAGAAGTTTTAGAATATAAATTCAAAAACTATTTTATAATAAATATATTAACTAATTAAATGTACACTAATTTTTCTGCATCAACATCTCAATAACATACTTAAATATTATTTAATAAAATATGAATATATAAATTAATAACAAAATGAGAAATAAATAATTTTTTTTCTTTAAATTAAAATGATTTGATCATATTTGAAAATATGAATAAATATTGCTAAATTTTTAATATGCAATCATATTAAATATTGAGAGAAAAACTTTATCGTCCATAATGATTATGTTTATAATCATACACGTAAAATTGTCTCCTATTGCTAATACTTGTAGTGTTTTCACAAAAGAAATTAAAAATAGTTTAATTTATGATATTATAATTTAAAATTATATTTTCGTAAAAATATTTTAATTAAATTAATTTTGATGCATGTATCATATATTTTTAAAAAATTAATATTAATAAATAAAATTTACCTACAAAGTTATTATTATAGATAAAGTCAATCTATTATTTTATAATAATAAAATATATATTATTGAACATTTGAAATGTAAATGTGCTGCATACTCATAGAAAAAAATTATAGCTTATTTTAGGATTTTCATGAATGATAGTCGTAATTTATTTCATAACAAAATTAATTAAAACTAATCCAATGGTAAAAATCGAATAAAACTTTTTTCACTAATCAAATATATAAATATTAATTTACAAATTTTTTTATATGAATTTATTAAACATGAAGTCAATATATTTTGTAGTATTAAATTCTAAGGTTTATCAAAAGGTATTAATGATATTATTCAATTACAATCTACTATTTGAATAACTTTTAAATAATTTATTTTAAAAGTCAATAAATTTATAAAAAATATAGTTGTGGTTGAACGATGTTTTATATTGCTTTATTCTATCTAAAAAAAAATTTTTCCATAATTATGTCAAATAAAATTTCATTTGGTAAATGAAATTTGTGAGTTCTTCCATAAAAAATAAAACTAATTTAATGGAGAAAATCAAATACAATTTCACCTAATAGTGTTATACATACATACCTCTATATATATATATATAATGTATATATATATATATATATTAAAATATATTTAATAAATCATTTTTAAATTGATTAAACATAGAAACATAAAAAAAATACAAATATTAAAATATAAATAATAATTGAAGGTATAAAAAGAAAGAATATCATGAGAAGAAAATATATAAATTATTCTTAATTATATGACCAACTTCATCAAATCACATTTGTTAAGAAAATTATGTTAAAGTTTTTTTTTTTTTTTTGAATATATGTTAAAGGTATTATTACTATTAGTTTTGTAATATTTTTATAAAGGATATATAAATATTTATATATGTATTATCTAAATACTAAACTTATTTATAATTTAGTTGTCTAGATTCTTTTTAGATCGATAATACACAACCTAATATTATGAAATAAAATTAATATTTTATTTTACAATTAAAATATCAAGAAAATACACAAAAGGAATCATTTGAATATATTAGCTTTTTAGTATTTTTCTGTAATATTGTTGTACAGTTTATTTTTGTGTGGTAAAATTTAAGTTTACACAATAAAGTTTTACTATTTTTATATGAAATCGATTAATCACTATACATGAAAATAATTAACCAATTTTATTTTTTTTTTATATTTTTTGTTGCCACGACCTTGTGAGTGACAACAGGTCGGTGGGAGTTATGCCACAACCTTGTTTCTATTGACACCCCCTGTCTTCCTGCTTACACCCGTGTATCATTAAAGAGTTCTTTAAATTTGATAATAATAATTTTTAAAATATATATTTTTTATTTTAATTCAAGTGTATGTAAAAATGTGAAAAAATTATTTTGTAAATAATACATTTAATGTAATATTATAAAGCTTTATAAACTATTAAATTAAACTAAATTGTATACATTTCTTTCAAAACATACTCTTTTTAATATGACCTATTTCCTAAAAGGAGGTGTATTTTTTTTTTCGATTGAGATTTTAAAATATTTTAAAATGAGTTTATGAAGAAAATTAAAAAAAAAATGAAGGTGTTGAGAAATTTTTTTTAATTACGTTAACTCATCTTTTTTTATCCTACAAAGGTATACCATTGTTAGGCTTTCGTATATTGTTCAAGCCACTCATTTGTTTTTTCCTTTTTCATGAAATAAGTTCATATAGTATTATATTTGCATATTAGTCATAAAATTCTTAAACAAATGTCCTAACTTTGAAGATAAAAAAATTCTCCCGTAATGTGTGACTTGTAAAATTAAGGTCAAAGGATGAAAAAAATTCGTGTCCACGGATACCCATGGACTAAACCGGTAAAACCACTTGCATAGATAATTTAAATGAGTATCTGTCACTCGCAGGTACGAGTTTTTTTCTACCCGTTCCTTAACGGGCAAGAATACGGATATCATAGTACTTGTACCCACGAGTACTTGCTACCCACTAAATTAAAATATTACACATTTAATTTAAAGAAGATAATATTTTTGTTAAATAAATTAACTTAAAATATTAGTTATCAAATTTTATTATTATCAATGTTAATTTTTTTTATAAAAAATGAATAATTCATAGAATTATTTTTTTATGAAAATGTCAATAATGTAAAACGAATATTCTCTTTATATTAAATATTTCTTATATATATTATATTAATCTACTTTTATATCCAATTCATCTTGTAGAAATTTACTAGTATAATTTTATTTTTATATTTTTTAATAAATAAATTATTTGTTTGGTTTAGGGTTTAGGGTTTAGGTAAAAAATAATATCTTTTCAAAAAAATATTTTAAAAAAATATTTGTAGGTACCCACAGGTATTGAAAAAATTTACAAATATTTTTATAAAAGGCATCCAATAGATTTTAAACGAATAGCAGATACGAGTATTTCATGGCGGGACGGGTAAAGTGTAGGCATTACCCGTAGCCGCCTCAACTCGTTATCACTCATAATCCCTATCCATATCTTCTTATTAGAATGTGTATTTTTGTAAAAAAAATTATATATTATGTAATGAATCTTAATTTTCTTTTACTTTCATAACATTGGGGATTATTTGTGGTGTTATAGCATATTTTAATATGTGTAATTATTTTTTAACTCTAAAAGGTCTAAACTCTAAACTCTTAATAGATTTTATCTCATGTATATTTTATTTTTTTTTCTATATCATGTGTGAAACTTACTTTTGTTGTAAATATATGAATAATTAACAAAATACTTTACGGAATGGGTGTTCTAAGACATAACTCAACACATTAGTTTTATTTTATTTATTTTTTAACAAACATCACAATGATTTGTATATTTTTAAAAGAGTTTAATTGGTATATACTGTTGAAGTAAAAACTTTTACATTGATATTTAGTCACAACCTTTTATTCATGATAAATTTGGTAACTTTACTCATTACTACTTTAAAAGTTACATAAATAAAAAATCATAATTGAATGTTAGCGTAAAAATCTTTTACATTCACTATATATACCAATTAAATTCTTTTTAAAATATGACAGGACTACGTTTGCACTATATATCTTGAGGCGTATAAAGTAAAACATATAATAAGATTAACTTAAAAAATCATATTTTTTTATTGATATCCTAACTTTTTTTTTCTAGAATGTTAATTTTTTTTAATATGTTAGTTATTGTTAAGGTGATGTTCAATTTATAATCTTTTCTCACACTTATGTATTTTTTTTTAAAATGAAATTTTTTCCATTATAACCTTATTTTAATTATTAATTTAGTTTTATTTATGGAAAATAGTTTCAAATTATTTTAGAATTCCATTGAAACAAATTTGTAAATGTCATTATCAACCGTGTCCCATCACATAAATAATAGACAATAGATTTTAATTCAATTTATAATAACCACTTTTTAGAATTTTATTACTACAGTATATATATATATATATATATATATATATATATATATATATATATATATATATTCAATCCGTTAAACAGTGTGTTTAAAAAAAGTAAAAAAAAAAAGAAGTTGGAATTATCATGATAAGTATATAGATAACTAGCTAGACACTTGTTGAATTTGATGTTCAGAATATATCCCACTAGGTAATTTCATACAAAAAATCAGTCTCATCCTTTAAGTTTTCAATATTCTTATACTCATGTACACATCCATATTTTTATTTTTTAATTGTTAATTTTATTTTATTTGTTAAAAAATAATTTTTAAGTTTAATTACACTTTGTGTCCTATATTTTTTAATTTTTTATATTTTACTCTTATCATTAAATCATGATATTGTATTATGTAATATTTAAAATTGTTAAATTTGTGTCTAGCTATTACTAGATTGACATTGACGGCTAACAATAATTGATTGACATATGACATAGTTTAATTACATGAGAGCAATTATAATGGATATTCTTAAAGGTTAATCTTGAAGTTAAGATATGATTTTGGTAAGATGAGAAAAAGAGTTGATCTCCAAGTGAAGATTTTGTTCTTGTACAATATCAACCCATTATTACAAGAATAATAATTTTTTATTGTTTTTCTCCTCAACTCAATATTTAAGAATAAAAATTATGGTACCTATCAAAAGTGTTCTAAGATCACAAAATGTAATATTCTATTGGAGTAAAAAATAGAATAGATTTTAAGATTATGAGATCCACAAAAAAAAAAAGAGTTATGATAAAAGAACTTGATCTTCAACTGGAGATGCTCTGATGTCCTAATTTTGTGATTTGTGATTTAAACTTATATTAGATCTTAAGATTATAATTGTTTCTTCCTTATCTAGATCTTCTTTAAATCATATGATTGGAGTTTGTCATGTCTTTAAATTGTTATTAAATTACTATAATGTATTGGTCAACATTTGCATCTTAACAATCAATGTCAATACTTAACACAAATTCAACTAAGGGTATTTATTGGACCAAGTGACCCAAAAACTCAATTCGACCCAAATAGATTGAATTGATTTTTTTTTGTGATTGGATTAAATCTGACCAAACCTAATCCACTACAAGTTAGGTGACGTTGAACCCAGAGCCAATCCAACCTAACTGATTATAATATTAAATTATTATATATTATTATTATTTAAAATTATATATTTTGTTATTATGTGTTTCTTTTGATATTATGTTTTCATTACTTTGGGCAAATTGTATAGTTTGTATTTATTTGTATAACTTGACTAGTTTTGACAAATTGTGTCTACTTTTATTTTGAACAAATGTTTCTTTAGTATATTATTGCTTAAAAATTTAGTTGTATGTTAATTTTAAATTGTTTAAGTTTTCATATATAATTTGTAACTGTAATTTATTGTTTATTTTTATTTTATAATAATTATATAGTTTTTTAAAAAAATATCCTTAAAAAAGTTAACAAAACAATATTCTAATTTTTTTAAAAAATAATTAAAAATATTTTTTAAAACTGTGATCCAATTAACCCAATTTGTTTAAAGACAGGTTGAGTTGAGTTGAATTTAATGGAAAAAAAAACAGAAATCTAACTCAACCTAACCCAATGTTTTATGATTGAGTTGTGTTTTGCATTTGTATAAATCCGACTTAACCTAACCCGTATTCACCCCTGAATTCAACAAATTTTAAAATTAAAAATCACAATGTCATAATTTAAAATTAAAATAATAAAATATAAAAAATAAAAAATTAAAAAACACAAAATATAGTTAAACCTAACTTATATTATTATAACAAATTTATAATAACAATTCTAATATATTTTAACAAAACATATATAAAATATTGCTATAATATTTTTCCATAAGATAAAAAGAATAACATACACGGCATCGCCTAGGGTACAGTAGTTGTGTCCCAAATGGTGGTTCCATGCACTTTAAATGTGTCCCAAATGGGTGGTATCCTTACGCCTTAGACTCTGTGACAACACCATGACATTCAAAAAATAAGACAAATTAGCATTATTGGAAGGACAGATCCATCACATCACTATCTATGTCGTCTAGTTTTTTGGTTGATTGACCCAAGTGAGTTTATTTTTTAAAAAAATTATCAATATGGGTCTTTTAAAATATTATCAGTATGGGTCTGTTTTAGTAGTTGACTTGGTCAAACCGCAACTCCGAATTGCGGTTTCCTTGCCACGTCAGCAATGTGATTACGTGGAAACCAGCGTGGCAAAAATGACTATGAAACCGCAAGTGGGAATTGCGGTTTGACTGGTCTTTGACCAGCACTTCCTTGTTGTCCAATGGGTAAAAAAACACAGAAAAAGATGCCGGTAAAACCGCAAGTCAGACTTGCGGTTTGACTGGGGCTTAACCGGTCCCCCCTTTTACCCAATAGTTGCAAAAAAAATACAAATTTCTACTCTCATAAAACCGCAAGTGGCATCTGCGGTTTGAATTAAATATTATTTTTAACATAAACCGCAAGTGCGAACTGCGGTTTATATTAAATATTAAACCCTAAACCCTAAACTTGAAAGTAAAAAAAAATAATATTTAATATAAACTGCAGTTCGCACTTGCTGTTTATATTAAAAATAATATTTAGTTCAAACTGCAGATGTCACTTGCGGTTTTATGGAAGTAGAAATTTGTATTTTTTTTTGCAACTGTTGGGTAAAGGGAAGGACCGGTTAAACCCCAGTCAAACCGCAAGTCTGACTTGCGATTTTATCGGCATCGTTTTCTGTGTTTTTTTATCCATTGGACAACAAGAAGGTGCTGGTCAAAGACCAGTCAAACCGCAATTCTCACTTGCGGTTTCATAGTCATTTTTGCCACGCTGGTTTCCACGTAATCACGTTGCTGACGTGGCAAGGAAACCGTAATTCGGAGTTGCGGTTTGACCAAGTCAACTACCAAAACAGATCCATACTGGTAATATTTTATAAAAGAGACCCATATTGGTAATTTTTTTAAAAAATAAACCCACTTAGGTCAATCAGCCTAGTTTCTGCACCTCTGCTGTTATCGTGTTGCACTTTGAATTCTTGACATATCTTAGCATTCACCATTTTAAATAATGACTTAAATATATGTTGGATATATTAATAAATTTGACCTTAATTTTTAATAAATTTTTATTTTGCGTTAAATTTTAAATAATTTTTTATTTTGTTTTAAATCTCCTTAGAGTCGGTGAAACATATTTTTAAGCTCAAAGTAAATCTTAAACCTAAGATTTTTTAAAAAGATAAAAAGTGAAATATTTTAAATTAATAATAATATTATATTAAATAAAAAATATAATTAAAAATGGATCTTTAATATAGTTAATTAAAAATATTTTTATTCATAGGTCCAGAGGCTTTAGTCTAAGCTTCACAGACTATAGAAATACTACACTGATAAATTTAGAACAAGACAGAAGGGATAATACATCCGCTATTCCTGACAATGATCATATTGCTATGATGAATATCATAGACACTGATGATGAAGAAGATGATGACATGACTGATGAAGAATGGAACCATCATCAAGCAAACATAGCCATGCTTAGGTAAGGAACTTTAGAAACTATGTCTAGACAAGAACATATCCTTATTAATAATCCAAATTGGGAACCCTGGGACAATTTTTCCCAGAACATAATGAAGTTATAAGACTTCAAGAAAATGATCAAATAAATGATATTGTAAATACATTTTTACAGAAATTAAAAATTGAACAACAAATTGAAGATAAAGAATTTTCTTATCAATTTACAGAAAAACTACAAGACAAGGAAGATGATGAATTATCTACAACTTCTGAAAACACAAAAGTAGGATTAATAAATGAACATGAAGAATCCTCTGCTACAAATTATAGGTTAGATCCAGCCGGAACACAAAATTATACTCAGGGATTCCTTCCCAGAGAAACTGTACAAAATATAGTCCTTAGTTATAATAAATACGCCTCGCATGGTAAAAGACTACCAGTAGAACCAAACTTTCAAATTCCAAATTTATTTTTAAACATAGGAGGAATAGACCCCCAACTCCTCCCAACATACATAGAACAATGGATTGCTGCTGTAATCCGTGATTATGACATACATCATGAGAAAGATGTGCAGTCTTCTCAAGAAATGATTGCTAAAGGTGAAACCTACTTAGGCGACATTGCTAGATCTGGTTTGGAATCTTTTAAGAAAAATTTCCCTAATGATCTTAATACTTTGGTCATAGAACCTAGTCCAAACATTTACAATTTTTGTTCTCTTGTACAAAGATTGTTTACTTCACAATCTGCCAACGATGGCAATACAATTAGACAACAAATTTATTTAGGACATCTAGAAAGACTGTCTATTGAATATTTTGGTAAAATAAAAGAATATTGCCAAGATTATCTCTTATATGCATCTATAGCTGGTTGCTTTCACGATGTAAGCATAGGAGATAAAATGCTTTTAAAATTACCAGGAAAACTGGGCCAAAAAATTAGAGAAAATTGGAAAAATGATGAGGTTACTCCCATGTTGAATAATCTCTCTATACGAATACAACACATTATGAAAATAATGGAAGACACATGTTCCCACATAGCTATACAAAAACAACTAAAGCATTCTGATGCTGGGATATGTAAACAAATATACACACCTCAATAATATTCCCAAAATAGGTTTAAAAATAGGAAAAATATATCTCGACATAAACCTAGAAATACAAATACACAAAAATACTTAGGACCAAGAAATCCTAGGAAAACTTATACAATAAGAGCTTCTAACGCCAGAAAACCAACTCTAAATCGCAATAGACATGTTAGGAAATTTAGGGATAATAAAACTTACAAACAAATCTTAAAATGTTTTGCTTGTAATCAGCCATGACATTTTTCGCGAGATTGTCCAAACATTTCAAATCTTTATACAAAAGAGGCAAATTTAATAAAATCTTGTCATATGAATCTCCTCCCTATAGATGAGGATGTCTCTACAGATTCTGAAATTTTATCTGTCATTAGTATAACTGAATATACGGATGAACCAAACCCAGATAAAATATACAAAAATTATGATCTAATAAATGAATTTACAAATAATGAATATAGTTATTTATATTCTAACAATGAAAATGACTTCCCAATGGGAGAAGAATACAATGAAATGGGTCAAATAATAGATGAATTAGGATATTGTCTAATGAATACACTAGAAATAAAAACTTGTTCACACAAAATATAATTTTATTCAGGGACAGAATCAATCCCGTGTACATATTGTGAAAGATATTTTCATATATAAAAAATGGCTCATTGCCCTCTCTGTTATAAAAATTTTTGTATAAAATGTGTAGAAAAACACTTAAATATACAAGAACAAGACATACCTCTTTTTGAAAAGAAAGAAAATATAAATAAATCAAGTAATAAAGATTTAACCGACACTAGAGTCTCAGTATTAGAAACTCGCATAAACTATCTAGAAGACAGTAATTCTTTTAGAAAAATTAATAAAAGGGAAAACTAAAATAGATATCCCATAATGTAGTAACACACAAGAACAAAATAACATGATGGGAACAATGGAATGTATCCCATTAGTTTGTAACAAACAACAGCTAATAACTTTAAAGGTACTAGTTAAATTAACCTTCCCAAAGATAAATAATAAACCATCTACAGAAAAAATAATACAAGCTTTAATAGACACAGGTTGTTCAGAAACAGTTATATGTAAATTAGAAAGAGAAAAAAATAGAGTGAGAGAGAGCAGAGAGCTGGATTTATACGGCGGTACTCCGCACAATACCAGTTATCAAGGGCACACCTTATGAGTTTCTCAACCCGACAAGGCTTACATATCCCAAGTTTTCGAAAAATCAAGGGCATAAACCCAGGTTTTCAAAGAAGATGAGAAAGAAGGTGAATATACAAACATATGATAAGCCTTTGAATGATTATAATGAGTAGTTATTTTTAAATAATAAAGATAATAGAAAATTATAAGATCTAAAAAATAATAAAAATTTAATATATTAAATATTTTTTAAAAACATATATTTTTTTCTTACTTGGACCGACCCTAAAATACTATCTAAATAAAATTTGAAAGTATTTTAAACAATTTTTAAACTATATACAGGTCACACGTATTTGACGACCCTAGTTAGAGCAAATCTTTCTAGCTTCGAACCCCACTATGCGGCGCTTGAACTTAAAGGTAAGTGTATAGGTTATAAGTGTTCGGTCTTAGACAAGTGCATTACTCTTAAGATGTTCGACCAGCCACATGAATATTTGATGTTTGACCTTGAAAAGGTGGGTTAACTAAATTAATCCTAATTATGAATTTAAGACCATATTACCTAATTTTCGACGGATTAGCCAATAGGTAAAAGTCCAATTCACTACTATAAATAGACAACTATATCGAGGTAAATGTGATATAATATGCATAAAAATACTGTTGATTGCTCTGGACGGAATATGGTCTAACTTGAGCATCGATGTGTATTTTGCAGATACTCTACCTCTTGGAAAGGAAATTGAAAGTTCGGTTATAACAAGATCTAAAGATATAAATATCTATTGAGGGAATACAGATATAGACTTAAAATTACAAAAAGAAAAAAATCTATTAGAAATTTAACATGAAACAAAATTCATTAAATATTAACAAAATTTATTAATATATAAACACACTTAAAACATACACGTAAAAATTGATGAAAATCATTCTGGTCCTTTCCTGGTTGTATTCTACCTCCTCATGGAGCCCCCAAATTGGTGTTTTTGTAGACACTCGTCAAACACGGCAATGTTTTTCATATTCTATTGAAAGCATGCGAATCGATTCTTCATGCACGTGGTGAGGGACGGCATGGGAAAGAGACTCGCCAGCTGAATTTTTTTTTCAGGAATTTTCTATATCTTTATTTCCCTAAAATTATGATACAATTAGTAAGATAATTTTTAGTATATGCAACAACGATCAACACTATAAAGAAATGTTTCACTTTTATTCAATTATAAATACATATATGATAATCAACAATGATTTTTATTTAGTTGATGATATAAGTTTTTACAGCTAAATTCGTAATTAAATTTAATCACATTTATAATAAAATAACGAACGGGTTTTGATATAATTGTTAATTACAGATTTGGTACTCGTAATTTCAAAACTGAGGTTTTAGAATTTGTGTATTACACTTAAAATGTGTATTTTGTTTCTTAAAAAAAACTTGGTCCTCCTTATACTGTGCTTTTGTTTTTGGCTCCTCAAGTTCACGTTCTGAACAAGAACACCCCTCTCTGCTTACTGTCAATAATAAGGTACATTTTAAATTTTATAAAATATGAAAAATATTGTTTTTATTTTTAAAAAAAAATTGTGTTAATTTCGGTCTCTAAAATTTAAATTTATTTTTATACTTTTTTTTTTGTGAATGATTTATTTTTATAAATTATCTTTTGTAACTCCGTTTAATTGTTAAAATAAATAAAGTAATACGAACAAATTAAACTTTATATTTATATATACATATATATATATATATATATATATTAAAATAATATAACAAATAATGCAAATAGTGTAATGATTGAAATAAATAAAGTAATATCAAAACATTTAAAAAATAATATAAAAATAAAATCAATAAATCTATCATATATTATTATCATTTTAAAGTATGATATTAAAATAAAAATATTATATTTAATAAATATAGTGAAATATAAAAAGTGTGTAATATTAAATTTTATTTGAAGTGTATATACACCCAATCTCATTGTACCTATTTGTTTTGTGTTTTGAAAATTTGTTATATATGATAAATATTGCAGTAGAAAAAAAATTGTGAAAGCCAATCAAACCTTTATCCAATTTGGCTTTTCCATATGACATCTTTTTATTCGTTGAAGCATTTATGGAATAGATGGCGGTTATTAAACAGGTCCCAAATCTGTTCTATGGATTCTCAAGGCTGAAAGTTAGTCAGGACAAGACATGAGTATTCTTCTTTACAAATGTTAACTGGCAGCGACAAGAGCAAATATCATATGAATTGAGGTTCAAGAAAACAACAAATCTAGGCAAATATTGGGGATCCCTCTACATCATGATCGCGTCTCCAAGTAGTCTTATCAATTTCTAATTGATAAAGTGTAGCAACATTTGAGTAGTTGGAAGAGAAATACTCTCTCTTATACATGATGCTTAACTTTGGCAAAATTAGTTGTACAAGTAATGCCTACCTATGTAATGCAATCAAATTTATTACCAATTTCTATTTGTAATATTATTAATAAAAAATGCAGAGATTTTGTTTGGGGAGACACTAATGGTCTAGAAAAGTCCACTGGTTGACTTAGCGGAATTTATGCACTCCTAAATAGTGGGGAAACCTTGGTCTATGGGCGACACGACAAGAAAACCAAGCCCTTCTCATGAAGTTAGAGTGACATTTAGTTACTCGAAGACAAGATAGATGTGTCCAACTTATTTGGTCCAAATACAAATGCAGTGGGGTAGCCAAACAAGTCATTGACATAACCAAATAAGGATCAAATTTCTGGAAAGGTATAACTGTGTCATGGCAGAATATGTGTAGGAACCTATAGTCTGGCAAGTGGGAGATGTCAGAAGAATAGATTTTTGGTTGGATACTTGGGTGCTTGGATGAGGACCTTTTGCTGGATGGTGTATGTATACCAATACGATTCAAGCTTACACCAAATCCTGTTTCATTGTAGCTCTTGACAGAATGCGAGATGTCCCAAAACTGGAACGTCTATTGTCATATGATGTGGTAACAATTATTTCTAAAATTCAACTGCCTAGATGGAAGATGATGCTCCATATTAGGAGAATGGATTCGATGGTAATTTCTCTATTGAATCTGCCTATGAGGGTTTGCTTGGTTAAAACCAAAACCTAGGGAGACCCAGTTTTAAACAACCATGGAAATGGGAAGGCCTAGAACACATTTGTATTTTTCTATGGAAGGTGGTAATGGGTATTATACCAACCTAGGAATTGAGATATAGTAGACATATGGTTACTAATCCATCTTGTCCTCTTTGTGGCTACCACATGGAGACCACATTTCATGCACTACAGGACTGCAACAAAGTTACAAGCATTTGGTTAAAATTGGGAGCTACCAATATCTCAATTTTTTTCTCCCATTAGGTACCGAAAGCTTGGCTACTTGATAATATGAGATGCAACAACATAGTGGCATTGACAGTCGAAGTCAAGTATTTTGGGGTTGTCTTGATCGCTTGAGGTATAGGCAGAATGATTCTGTCTTTAATAATAAGAGTCAATTTTGATAAGCAAGTTGTCAATGGTGTAAAATGCCTACTCCATGATCTCCACCACATACATGAGCTAAAGATCATTATGAAGGACACATTTGCCAAATTCTAAATTTTTTTATAGATCAACTTGGGAATGCCCATCAGGTGACACACTTAAAATCAACTGTGACACTGCGATGAGATGCTCACATCGAGATGCCGCAGTTGGAGGCTTGGTTTCGTGACAATAAAGGTAGTTTTGTCCTTTGTTTCACATCTAAAATTCATTTTTTGTAAGGTGGACAAGGCGAAACTCTTAGCGATTCTAAAAGCTTTAGAAGTAGCGTATGATCATGGGTTCTGGAACATTACAGTTGTGTTTGATCCTCTGTCAATGGTAACTTTCCTAAATGATGGTTGCACCATTACCCACATGTACTTTCCCATACTAGAGAAAATCTATAAGCAGAGTAGAAAAACTCAGAAGTGAAACTTTACTTTTGTTCCTTGGGAGGTGAATTCAATGGTAGATGACTTTGCGAAGATAAGTTTATCCATGACCCAAGAAAAAAGTGTTTTCCATTTCGTTCCCTAATCTGTATTATGCAAAGGACTTGAATTGTAATTTTACTTTCTAATAATTATTTTTCTGGTGGGTCTGCCCCTACCATTTTTCAATATATATATATTGAAAAATTTTAAATATTTTTAAAACATTTTAAATATTTTTTTAAAACATTTGAAAAATATCATTTAAAGCTATGTTTTTAAAACTGAATCAGTGATTGAATTGGGAAAAATATTAGTTCACAATTTATTGGTTTAATCGTTATTAAACCAATGATTAAATCTGTCTTAATAAAGTAATATTTTTTATTATTAATGTACTATAACAATTAAAAATATATAAGAAAAAATGTATTAATGATATAATAATAAAATAAAAAGTAATTTTATTAAATATACCTTCATATTACTAAATTAACCCCATTTTCATTAATTTTTTAATTAAAAAGGAGTTGACTTTCAACCCATAAAAGATGGATATTTTTCTAAATTAACCCCATTTTAGTTTAATAATTTAAGTTTTGTTTTTCTAATTTTAAATAATGACGGTATTGACCCTATTAGTCATTGTCGGTAACATTTATTAAATTCCATTAGGTACTTTGAACCTATAAAAGATGGATATTTTTCTTCCAATATGTGTTTTACTTCATAGTTCATATTCGAAGTGAGATGATTAAGGAATAAAAATTGCTATTACTTGTACCAATCAATCTTAGTAGTTTTATTGTATCTTTTATCTTATTCTTATTAAAAATTAAAGATTTCAAAAATTCAATCAACATAAAATTTATAAATGTAACTCATAAGAAAAAAAAAATTAATACCAACAAAATTACATTTTATAATTACATAGTGTCATATTTAAATTTAAATAAAAAAAGATATAATTTTAATGGTTTATAAAATAAATATTTTTTTACAAAATAATATAAATTCTAAAAAATTTTGGGCTTTTCAATTTAGTCCTGGATCAGAACAATCGTCTTTCTGATCAAGGTGCAAGACCAGCCTGCTTGTCGGACAAAAATATCATCTTGAGAATATATTTACACTTTTTTAAGTCTATCTTTTTATACATAGTTAAATATATCTTCGTGTGTGGTGGATGAATTGTTACTCATTTTTGTTGTGTGTATTTATGAAGAAACATGATGGAATATATCCATAGCTACGTGCCCTGAATTCAATCAAATTCAACTACCAAGAATTTATCCTTATTCTATGAACCATATCTTTGTACATGTGCGACACCAGCTTCATTAATATAAATTACTGTTATATTTGGAAGGACAGCAGCATCGGTTTTCCACTTCATTTAGATATATAACAATATCGTTAATATTATTCTTATCCAGTATATAAATAATAAAGACAGAGGATTTGGAAGGACCCTTTTATATTCATTGGTACACTTTATATAGATATAACAGTACCGTTAATATTATTTTTATTAGTGACTGATTATGTAGTGACAACTAGATAATATTGTTTGTGATTTACCTTATATACAGTGAGGGTTGTTATTAGTCACTTCAATAAATGCTTGGTACAACTTAGATTAAAAAAAAAAAAAGCACACAATCAAGGAATACAACACTTAATAATTTTCTGGATAGTTTTATTTAATTTAAAAATTATTATTGGAAATGAAAAGTTCATTTGATATATATCATACTTATTAAATTTTATAAAAAGTGAACATAAAATTAACTCATCATTTTAGTGTATTTTGAGAATTATATTATACATTTATTTTGATTAATATAGGAATGAATTTTTACTTAATAGTGTGTTTTGACATAAAATTATTGATTGGAAGTTCACTTTTATATGAACAATTGTCCTCCCAAGAAAATCTAATACAAATAATATTACTCACCAATTTTTCGGTCTATTTCTAATATAGATTATACTCAAAATCTTTAAATTTTGAAAGAGTTAAGAAAATCACATATTGAATAGCTCACCCAGCAAGGAACTAGGACATCTCGTCTAACAATAAGTGTCACTCAGCAAAATGTCTGAAGTAAAAGAATTTCACTTAGTGAGAGATGTCATTGGGCGAAAAACTCCATAAAATTTTGGCAGGAGAACTTTACGTTGCGCGAGATATGTCGCTAGCCCCAAAATCATAAAATTATTTAACTAAATCAACTATTCATTGGGCGAGAACAATCGCCTAATGAGATTGTGCAAAGTTACCAAATCTCAGCTACATAATTCTCATCAATCTTGAACCCAGAATAACAGGTTATATAATTCCACATACTTAAACACTAACATAGCTCATTCATATGCCCAAAATACACTACATAGTTATATCTTCATTATACATGGTCTTCATAACTTGACATACATAACATTTGTTCTCATTTCCCAATCCTAAACATAAATCCAACACAGTCAAAGTCTATAACTTAGAATATACATAGGGTCATATGCAATCAAAATAAACTTAGATCAAACTCCCAAGCCATCTAGAGTCTCTTCCAATCTAGAGCTCATTGCCTTTTAGCATCAACATTGTCGTCTGCTCCCATGTAGAGCCAGATCATTACAGTTATACAAAAAACACAATGCAAGAGTAAGCTTACTAAATAAAAATCCATACTATAAGAATATATTACAGTTAGATATCTACAACCATTCACTAGAATTATCAAATCATCAAGCATACTTATATTCTCATTGAACATAAGCAATTATCACACATAGTCATATGACTCAACGCTTTTTAGAAAACCATTGAGTTTGGATACCAAGGTGGTCTAGTGACATATATTTGAATTCATTGTCTGGTGTCTACATGACCCATATGACAACTAACTAAAGTCTAGACATACTCACCTGATACTTCCAACTGAGTCTGGCATCCTACTGACCCATTTCCAACTCTTAGCTGACTCTCAATTGTTATCTGACATCTACTTGACCCATTTCTGACACCTAATTGTTATTTGAGTGTATCCCCCTGGTACCTCACTAGCACACTAAATCATAATGTATATCACTTTGGTACCTGCACTAGCACCCTCAGTTACATTGACCTATCATAGATAAATTTCCAATTTCTCAACACATTCCCACATAACAAACAACTCATTCAAGAGACAATGCAAAATCACATTTCATTCATTCACAATCAATTTCAGTAATATAGGATTCAATCAGAACTTCATAACATAAAACCAAGATTGAGGTTCCCTTACCTTTTTTTAGGGGTGGGTATATAAGCTTATCCAGTTCGTTTAAGCCTGACCCACGAAATCGGCATTTTAAACAAGGCGGATAAGTCTAGTCTGTCAAAATAAATAGACTTTTTTTAAGAGCCCATATCCAGCCCACAAAGCTCATGGACTTAATGGACCAGTCCATGGGCCCGCACACACTTATATAATTTGGGAAGAAGGAAGAATCTAAAATCACTTCTTAGGACCACACAATCTCAATAGTAAAATTCAATCAAAACCTAACAAAACCCCAAATTAAAGAGAATGTAAAAATTTGAGATTTCAAGATGGATTCTCTTTAAGAGACATGCAAGACACTTGAGAGAAGAAAATGGTTTGTGGAAACAAAACAAAACTTACCCACTAGGATCTGGGATCAAGATCAGACAAAATGAAAGGGAATTTCTTGAACTCTACTAATATTTGGATGGGCATGCAAAATGGAGAAGAGAATGGCAGAGAAGAATGAGAAGGAAGTGGTGAAGAAAAGAGAAAGAATAAAGGAAGGGATGGAAGAAAAAGGGAGAAAGAAGAGAGGATAGGGGTGAACTAAGTGAT
The DNA here is from genome assembly GCA_037954015.1 of Psophocarpus tetragonolobus. Classification (NCBI taxonomy): domain Eukaryota; kingdom Viridiplantae; phylum Streptophyta; class Magnoliopsida; order Fabales; family Fabaceae; genus Psophocarpus; species Psophocarpus tetragonolobus. Next base: position 24,509,585 of record CM075695.1, on the reverse strand, counting down.
TCTATTTTTACTACTCGTAATCTTCCTTTCAAAATTAGAGTTTTTTGTAAAACTAATTCAATTACCTCAATTCAAAAGATTATTTTACTATACACTCACCTTTTCCCACTAAACTCACTAATTATAAATCTTAATTGAATAAACACATTAATCACAATCAAACATCAATATAATATATCCACAAATTGTTTCGTAATTATATTATCAATTAAACTTATATATTAAATTTAGTTTCTTTTTTTAAAGTATTTCACATATAATATATAATTAAGAACATGTCTTTACAAGAGTTATCATCAAATTTGTGGCACATGTTGGAAATTTGAATTGAGTTAAAAGTTGAAGATCCATCTTGAGCAACGTGTCTTTAACACATTCACAGTCTACAATTTAGGTCACAACTCTAGCATAATAGGTTCCGAGAGAGTTTTTCTGGCACTTCTCTTAACCACATATATTATAGACACTTATCAAAAGTTTTTATTGATTTTAGCTAAATTCTGGGTCAACTGATTCAGACAATAAATAAATCACAATTTTAGATTACTTGACCTAAACAACAATAAAAAAACAATTCTAGATCAACTAATCTGTACAATAAAAATATCACATGTCTAAATTACCTATTCCGGTTAATAATAATTAGAAATTCAAAAAACATTTTTGACTTTGACGAAGTTATGCACTTATATTTTCTTAGACAACCGGAAATTCTTTACCTTAATACCTTATATATGATGCCGATTTTGTTGCAGCGACAACTAATTAGAATATAATATTTTCTCCGTCTTAAAATAAATAAATGTTAACCTATGTTATTTTAATTTAAATAGATACAAGGTTAATGAATAGATAAAAAAACAGTAGTGTTTTGACAAAAATAAATATAATATAAATGTTATATTTTTTTATGAGTTCAACACTTATATACTGCTAGTATAAAAAGTTATATACTCGCGGTTAATCATAATTATTTGCTTACATGACTTTTAAAATATTAATTGGTAAAGTTAATAAACTTACCATATATAATGAGTTGTGATTACTATTATTGTAAAATTTTTTATACTGACAATGTATAAGTATTTTTCTCTTTTTTTATAAATCAAATGTTAGTTGTTAATGTCTTAGTTTTTTGTTAATGGAGAGATTTGAACTTACGATCTCTCTCCCCCATCTATTCACTTTATCACCAACTAACCTTACAAATTCTAATATTAATATTATATTAAAAACTAAACTAAAATTATTAGATATATTAGTGGAACAAAAAATATAAAATTCAATACTTATTTAGGAACTTTTTTTTTTTAAAATATGATACTTATTTTGAAGGAGAGTGATATGTGAAATACAACTTTGTAATAACATAAATTGTAATAGATACTTCTACCAATTTTGGTTCTTCTATATTTAATAATAACGAACGGACAATATTGAACAAAACTTCATACCTGTTTTATTATAATACGTTTACACATACATATGTGTATATATATATATATATATATATTCATTCGTTCTCATCTTTACATCAATATTTTGACAAATCACGATCAAAAGAATATTTTATCACTGTTTTACAAACCTTGACTTCACCTTCACGTCTAGAATACTACAACCCGTGTGCGAGTCTTCCTAGAATAGAATCTTAAGAGTCTCTAAATTCTATAATAATACGTAGTTCACTTTTTTTTCATGGCAGTTAAGCGTTGAAATTAACCTCTATTTTCTTCTTTGGATTAGGTAAACCTTCCACGACACATGATTGTTCTTTTGTTTTTGTATTGATACGTGTATAGAATAGAAATCATAGCATATGCATTAAAAAGAATAATTTTGATGGGACTATTGAATCAATATTCAACGTTGGCATGCAAAGTTGAAAGTTTTAAATTAGTCATTAGGGTTAATAATGTTCGTCATTTACGTGCTTAGTCTTAAATTCATTATGAATTGGTGGTTTTCTCTATAAAATCCAATTGAATAGATGAAGTAATTAATATCTTATTGACAATTCGAATCATTATAAGTAGATAATCGCTATCTGTGCATTCTTGAATAAATGTCTTTTACTATAAAATATAATGGACTAGGTATTGTAACACTTGTTGCATCACTATAATAAATGTAATGTATACTAACATCTTAATTTATATAACATGAACACATGTATTTCACACATAAATTTAAATTATAATTTTAATTAAAATATTAAAAAATTAATTATTATTATAATTATTATTCAAATATTTTAAAAAATATTTCAATCATAATTACAATTAATGAAAAATATTTGAATCATAATTATAATTTAAATTTTTTTATAATTTTAAGAAAGATAAATTATATAAATAAAATATTTTTTTGTATAATTTAGTTAAAATTATATTCTAATATTAAAGTATATAATAATATTTTATTTTGTATTAAATATATTATTTTGTATGTATTTATATTTATAATAATTGTGACATAAATTTAAATTTATTATTTATTAAAAATTAAATAATTATGCTCTTACCTATCATATCTATCGTCTTATCCAACCATAAGATGTTCACCAAACACATGTAAATTTAAGTTATAAATAAAAATTATCATTGTTTTGTATTGGGTTTATTTAGTTGAACTTTTATATGCATGCCTAAACTAATATCATAACCTAAAAGAATATCATACGTAGCCTTAAAAAAATATCACACTTTTTTTAGAATTGTGTACTTTTATTACCATGAAATTTTTAAATTTGAAAAAATATAATAAGTTACCACTAATGTCTATACTATGGTTTATAAATGTTTCCTAAATCTTTAAACTGTTGGATAATATTATTTATATTTTAAAAGATTATTTTATTTATTTAATTATAACTAGAGTATCAAATTTTATCTGTTTAAGATTAATTATAATAACTGATGGTGTATTTTTTGTTTAATTATCTTTTGAAAATGGTGTACAGTGAAATATACCTTACTTAACAATTTGTTGAAATATATGTTACTTATCTTTTGCATAATATTAAGAAATTGTGAAAAGTAAAAGTAGGAGTGAACATGTTGTGTAACTACAGTTGTGCTTTCTTTTCTTTTAAAAGGAGAAGATCTTATTTTGTATTAGAATATATATATATATATATATATATATATATATATATCATCTTAGGTATCTAAAAAAATTAATTTTAACTCTCATTGTTTTTCTACCTTAGTCTTTGGCTGAGAAGAGTTTGTTCAATCCTGGATATTTTTGTGCCACACAATGAAACCGTTAAGGACAGTATGTCTAACACACATTTTAGATTGATTTTTTTTTATCTTTTTGGTTGTGTTATTGCTCAAAGTTTGTGACTTTAGAGTCGGTTGGTAATGAGGTTGAGTGGTTGAAAAATTTTTTAGCGGATATTCCTTTAGCAATTAAACCAACACCATAAGTGTCAACGCATTGTGATTGTCAAGCGGCCATTGCCATTGCTAAAAAACAAGCCTTTCAATGGTAAAAATATCCACTACTAAAAGATAGAACAATATCAATTAATTACGCAAAGTCATAAGTGAATTTGGCCGATCCTCTGACAAAATATTTTTTGGAAAAAAATAATTTATGAAACATAATGTAGTTAAGCAACTACTAAAAGGTAGAACAATATCAATTAATTACGCAAAGTCATAAGTGAATTTGGCTCATCCTCTAAGAAAATCTTTTTTGGAAAAAAATTATTTATGAAACATCTAGAGGAGTGAGACTTAAGTCAATTTGAAATTAACAGTGATGGTAACCTAACCTTTGTGATTGAATATCCTATGAAAAAGGTTCATATAGGTAAAAACAAGTCACTAGTTAGTTTTACTAGTACAATTTTTTTGTCCCTTCCTATGATATGAGGTGTGTTATTACTACATCAATGAGTTGGTAAGTTTAAAATCTTTTGATGAATTTCATATGCATTATGGATGGTGTATGAATTTTAGCATACACTTGACAAAATTACCTATACGAGTATCAAGTGGGGTCACTTGTATGAGATTTAACATAATCTAGAGTATTTATGAATTACCAAGCACATGCATGACCTATTAGCACCAAACGATGTCAACAATGGGAATTGTGGGGGTGTAATGTTATTAATAGACAACACCAAAGCGTTTTGAGTCATAGAAATTTACTTCACTAACTCACTTGTATATTGTGTTCTATTATTTTAGGTTTGGTTCATAGTCCAAAACACACCAAACTCAATGTATTTACATTCATGATGAGTAAACCTAGTAATTTATTAATTTATCTACAGTGTATTTAATATGTAAGGACTGTTGGATACTATTATTTATATTTTAAAAGATTATTTTATTTATTTAATTATAACTAAAGTATCAAATTTTATTTGTTTAAGATTAGTTATAATAACTAATGGTGCATTTTTAGTTTAATTATCTTTTGAAAATGGTGTACAATGAAATATATCTTACTTAACAATTTGTTGAAATATACATTACTTATCTTTTGCATAATTATGTAATGGTTGAGCTCCTCTTCCATGATTGTTTGCATAATATTAGGAAATTGTGAAAGGTGGAGCAAGGAACGAACGTGTTGTGTAACTACAGTTTTATTTTCTTTTCTTTTAAAAGAAGAAAACGTTATTTTGTATTAGAAAAAAAATTATCATCCTAGGTATCTAAAAATAAATAAATTAACTCTCATTGTTATGCTACCTTAGTCATCAGTTGAGAAGAGTTTATTAAATCCTAGAGATTTTTGTGTCACACAAAAAAATCCTTAAGATAGTGTGTATAACGCACATCAGACAAAGTTGTTTATTTTTTTTGTTGCATTATTGCTCAAATATTTTACAACAATCTTAGGCATTTAACATGAGCCCCAATGCTAAAGGTGACGATTCTCAATAGCACAATGTCAACCAACCTTTTTCAGTCATGAACACATCACGAGTTATGTATGCTAAACCTTTTTCGTACATTTCTAAGATCGTGGTGTTTGGCGGTAAGAAATTTTGAAGGTGACAAAAACAAGTTCACTCCATCCTCGACATGTATGGCATTGTACTTGCATTCATTGAACAAAAGTCATCCTCTATCGATCCCAAAGAGATTTAACAATGGACTCATGCAAACAATATGTAGACACACTATTATTAGTATATTATCTAATTATCTATTTGATGTATATTGCTCGTATAAAGATGCCAAGGAGATCTCAGAGTCAATGACAACAAAGTATATTGCCAAGGATGCTGAAAAACAGAAATTTGTCATTAGTAATTATTACAAGTGGGAGATGAACAATGACATTAAACACGACTTAAATAAGTGTGATATTTGCATTGAAGTTAAATTAACAAAAAATATCTTGTCCTTCTATATTAACACAAGAAATTGAACTACTTAATTTAATTCATACCCATTTGTATTGGGTTTATTTAGGTGAAATTTTTTATCCATGCCTAAACTAATATCATGGCCTAAAAAAATCTCATACATAACCTAAAAGAATATCACACTTTTGTTAGAATTGTGTACTTTTATTACCATGAAATTTTTTAATTTTGAAAAAATATAATAAGTTACAACCAATATCTATACTATGATTTATAACTGTTGCCTAAACCTTTAAACTATGTTTTTTTTTAAGTGAAGTCATATATGGGATATGTTTAAGTCACTTATGGAAGTGTGATATATTTTTTAATATAGACAATTGTTTTTTGACCATTTAGGCCATAATTTTATTAGTGTAATTTAAGTGATATATGTTCATATCAAAACTATATTAGACAATGTAGTTTTCAATGTAGTTAAGTAGTATAGACAATGATAGTATAAATGTAGTCCAAATATTTGTGTCATGGTTTTTAGTAATAGTTGTTTAGACAATATTTGTTTAATTTATTTCTAAGAAGATACATGTAGTAAATTATTGGTGTTGGTAGAAAGAGATGAATATGCATAAATTTTTGTATACTCCAGTATAACCAAGGAAAATATTATATAGGCTATACAAATGGGCTTTTATCCATATATTGAAATACACTTAATCGTGTTTAAGCTATAATATGTAATAATTTGTAATTTATTAGTAATAATGTTTTATTATTTATGTATATGAATAATTAGGATTAATTAAGTTTTCAATACCTCAACATTTTAGGAGAAAATTTTTAGTAACAACTTTTTTAACAATTTTAAGTACTTGCTAAAAATTTTTGTTATATTTAAAAATGTTTGGTGTTAAATTAGATCATTAAGTGTCACATCAATATGCTAAGTGACATATATGTTAATTGACAATCATGGAAGGTTCATCACACATAATATGATTGACATGTGATATCATAGAAAGTACCATATGACACCACATGGAGGTACCAAGTGACACATAACATGTCAAACAATTTCTCTAGTTTCAGCATTAGAAAATTTTGAAATTCAACTTTTGTTTCTAAAGTTTTTGACATTTTTATTTTTAGTCTCACAAATCTTTTTTGAAAGATTCTAATGCCTTGTTAGTTCTCTTGTTGCATATTTAGTTCTCAATATTAAATTGAATTTATTAACTATTATTATTAAACAAAAACCTATGTAAACCAAATAAACACACTAAAGGCATTAATAATAGAACTATTATAGTTTTGTCTTTGTTATTTTTGTCAATGATTCAAAATTTAAATTTAAATTCTTAAAACCTAACAAACTATTCCATGGTGATGTTATACCATTTATACTATTTTTCTTTCCTATGCTAGAAGAAGTTGGATTATATATTGTTTGTCTAAACCTTTAAAGTGTGGCTTTTTATGTGTTGTAATATATGTTATATATTTAAGCAATGGATATATAAGTATTTTTTATTGTAGACATTTGTTCTCTTAGGCCATATTTTATCTTTAGTTTAAGTGTTATATATTCAACCCATAATTATTATATAAGTAAAAGTCCGGGCATATTACATAACCTATGTTTGTCATCAATTATTTGATCTATTTTGACTGCAAATGTCTAAAATGACAAATGAGTGTATCATTTATCATGGGATAATCCATGGATCTGGTTACTCTTTATAAGATAGGTTTCATTTCTATAAAAAAAATTATACACATATACTTATATGTTATTTTACATCTAGTGGGAGAAAGAAAGATAAGGATATATAGATATGATAAGATTTATGATGTGATAGAATCAGAGAGATAGAAAGAAATAAGATGTGTTGATGAGGTGTAAAAATTAAATGGGTGTAATTTATTATTACTCCATTTTTATATTAACCACATCTCCAAAATCAAGCCTCCTTATTGAGTTGAAATGGAGAGGCTATTGGTATGTTGGATTGTCTTTGATAGATTTGGTTACTCTTTATAAGATAGGTTTCATTTCTATAAAAAAAAAGTATACACGTATACTTATATGTTATTTTACATCTAGTGGGAGAAAGAAAGATAAGGATATATAGATATGATAAGATTTATGATGTGATAGAATCAGAGAGATAGAAAGAAATAAGATGTGTTGATGAGGTGTAAAAATTAAATGAGTGTAATTTATTATTACTCCATTTTTATATTAGCCACATCTCCAAAATCAAGCCTCCTTATTGACTTGAAATGGAGAGGCTACTGGTATGTTGGATTGTCTTTGATAGAGTCCTTAGATTGTGGACTCCATCAACCAATGTTGATTGTGGTTTAGATTGAACTTCAACATAAAAACTTGTTTCTACAGATTTATTGGTATTCTTCCTTTGTTTTCTTATATCTGCATCAAAGAATAAACTATTGCTAGTGTGTTTGCTTCTTAATGCATATGGATGCATGCGATCAACATATCACTAACAATTGTATTAACTTATTCAAACTCAAAGTTCATATGTACAAGTGGCAAAAAATGATTAAATATAAAGAATTTGATAATTAGAATAAATAGTAGACAACACTTAAATCAAATCATCCATACTAGACACTCGATCTTCAACATCAACGTTACTTCTTGTTTTACTAACTAGTGATGATTTATTTTATTTGTTTTAATTTATAATTTATAATTTCCCCCTCCTTTTAAACTTGAAACACATTGACACTAACACTTACTCTTCCTTTTTCTCTAATCCACATTCAAAAGTGAACCCTAAAATACTTTTGTCTCACTCAAATTTCTCCATTCAATCCGATCCACAAGGCCTAAAATCACCATAATGTCCATAACTCCATTTTTCTTTACTCTCACACATATACTTTGAGTCAAGTAAGTAGTTTAATTTCTTTTCTATTTATTGCGATTTTGATAGATTAAGTTTAAATTCTCTTTGTCATAAGATAGAAGACCCAACCAGGTTTAGGAATAGTGATTTGTCTTTTTATAGGAGCAGTGATAAGTTTATTGCTTTTGTTTTGTCTTATTTTATTAGTTTTGATGATGTTTCCTTCGTGTATTGAGGATTTGATCAATTTGTAGAGTTATGCAAAATTCATGACAGAAAAATTTGTTTTGTGAAATTTGTAACAATCTTCATATTTGACGTCTTAGTAGTTCCACTCTATAACACTTAATACGATGAAACTTTACCTTCAGAATCCTAAGTGAATAGATTTTTTTTTATTTTTTATATTTCCAACTATCTTCTAGATGGTCAACGAATGACCTTACAAACTAATGTAAGGATCAATTTAATTAATAGGTTATTAGTAGAAGGAAAATAAATAGTACGAAAAGTTAAATGTTTAGTTATATTTGAATTAGTATAATAATGTGAGAATAATTGATTTTATTAATAATATCAATGTTAGTTAATTAATTTTAAAAGAGTAATTGGGAGATGGGAAGTAAAATATAATCATTATTCTTTGATTTTGGAAAGTTTTGATTAAGTTTCAAAAAATTTTTGAAAAACTATTTAAGAAGGGGGTACGAATAGTAAGTTGGCACTCACTAAGCTCACTCCCACTGCCTTTCTTCTTCCTTACTTTGTCTTTCTTTCTCCTTCAATCCTTCTTCTCCTCATTGCCACTCAATTATTTCTCCCTAATTAAATTTTGTGTCCCTTGCATGTGAAACTTTTAATTGACGGATTTTGACGTGGTCTCTTCCATAAATCTTGTTGTTGAGTGATAACTATTATAGGTAAGTCTGATAATGAATCATTGAACCTTTTTATGTTTATTTTCAATCTTGTCATTTCTGTTAAAAAAGGAATTCCTTTAAAAATCTTGAGTTTTTAGATTCCTGTTTAATCAGGAATTCTTATAAGGTTTTTGAGTAATTTCTTCGAATGAAATCCTCACTTTCTGTTTGAGCTAGCTTTTGAGTGGAGAAATAGGTACGAGAAGATAAAACTTAATTTTAATTTGAGAAGTTATGTTTTGGTGAATGTGAAATTAATAGAAATTAGTTGATTGAGATTTTGATTAAATCTTATTATTATGTGATATTGGTTGTGTTGTAAAAATTGGTGATTTGAGTATTACTTTTATCAATGAGCTGAATTTCATGTCTTATCATTGATTTTTATGGTCATTGGAATTGTTGATAGTTGGTGGTTACAAGAGGTAACTTAACCTTGATGATGTACACACACACACACACACACACACACATATATATATATATATATATATATATATATATATATATATATATATATATGTGTGTGTGTGTGTGTGTGTGTGTGATGTGTATTGAGTTATGGCCGAATCTAAGGTCAATGTAATCTGGATACTAGATATGCAAGTGGGGTTACCATAGGATTTACTTAGACAATAACTGTGAGTCATAAGAATCAAGTAAACCCTAAACAATAGTTATTAGATAAGTATGCTAATGACTTTAGTTGGTTGTCGAAGGGGTTGGATGGATCCCAGACATCAATGTGAGAAGTCTTAGCTATCTTGATGTATGAGCTCAATACATGGTCTAGACTATTCATGTCGAGTAATTATATGATGTGAAATACTTATGTTCCGGAGAAGCATAAGTGTGATTTATTGGTTGATTTTAATATGTATTTAATGATTGATTGAATCCTTTGCATTATACACTTACCTTTGCAATTTGTATTCTTGTTTGTGCATGACTATGATTATCGTGCTTTGCACCTAAACAGATAGTGATGATGATGATGTGTGTGTGTGTGTATAGAGTTATGTGAGACTACTGTTATGTGAGTGTAGAAACACTATTGTCAAAGTTGTAGGATTGTTATGTTTTATATGAATGTGATGTGAACATGGTATGATGAAATAGATGAAATATAATGTGTATGGTGTATGAATGAATGGTTTAATGCCGTAGGTTTAATTGAATTATGCAACAAAGATTCTGCTATCTATAAGATCTCGCTGGGCGGCAAGTCTCGCCCAATGAGCTTTAGCCTTTATTAGGAATATATTGCTTTGTACTTAGCAAGAGGTCTCGCCAAACACAAAGTTGTCTCAGTTAGACTTTTAAAGGATTTTCGCATAGCAAGAGGTCTCGCCCAATGCAAATTACTCCATGTTTAGAATTAAATAGGTTTTTTTCCCAACGACATGTCTCGCTAAGCAAAGTACCTATTATTGGGACAATCTAATACAAGGTTCTTGTTGGGTGATGACTATCGCTGGGCAGTACCCTAAGTCTCGCTGGGTGACAAACATCGTTGTGTGAGCTAATGCTGAATATTCTAAGTTATATTTTGTTTTATACTTTGAAATTTTTGAGACGCATGATGCTTGGTTGAAGATATTACAATGAAAATGTTATATCTCTATTTTTGGAACATTAACTTTATAAGAAACTAATTGAATTAGGAAAATCATTGACGTAAGTAATGTTAGAACCTTAAGATGTTACAACTAACAAAAACCTTTTCAGCATGCTCTATTCTTACTCGCACACTTTTTGAAAAACTTTGCAATAGGTCACTCATCCCATAATTGGTCCTTGTTAAACATGCTTAAATGTGGAACTCTTAAGTGACATGCTACATACCAAAAAGTAGATGTATCTTGTTGGTATAAGTAGTACATATTAATTCTTTAATGTCATCCTCAACTATACAATCCTACGCCTCTACAACTGCTTTTGGATCCCTCTTATTCTATTATGTCCAAGGTGTCACAAAATTCACTCTACCATAGCAATTATGTTTGCATCACAATTGAAATCCAACTACAAAATAATTATGGTTCTGAAATGCTCAAGAACACAATTTTACATTTTTTTGCTTTCAAAGTATTTTCAAAAGTACCAAAAAAACGTTGAACAAAGCAAGGCACAATCCTTTGAATTTGATGTGTGTATTTTATTCTAAGGATTGCTATGACCACCAACCATTTTGTCATTGTAATCTTGGTTGTGGTATATTCAGCTTGATCTTAGGTTTGGGGTTACAAGCGCAATAGCAATCCACTTATTGGTCACAATTAATCACAATTATTTACTGCTAGTGTGATGCAATGGTCATAAAGGCCTAAAATAAATTATAAGAAAATATTTTCTTTTAGATGGTATAATTATATATTAGACTTTTTTGTCAATATATGCGGTTTTTTTATCAACACATGAGATTTTTTTCTTAACAAAAATTAACAATAAATATTTTTTCTATTAATGAACTTAAATTTGGACTTTTATTTTCGTTTAGATGGTATAATTATATATTAGACATTTTTGTCAATATATGTGATTTTTTTATCAACACATGAGACCTTTTTCTTAAAAAAAATTAACAATAAATATTTTTTATATGAATGAACTTAAAATTTGGACTTTAGTGGTCTTATACCTTTAGATCAACCTTGAAGAGGAAGCAACCAAGGGTTGGGTCACCCTGCCTGTTAACCTGTTATGCCACCTACGAGTGGTAGAACTCAACAATAAATAATCGAGGGTCTAACTTAATTGGTTGAGTAGGATGCGTGAGTTATTGTAATTTTCTTAACACGTGTGTTCAATTCTTATAAGGACACATAAAAAACAACAAGGTCCCAAGGACATCGTTCAACCTTGATAAATTTTATATTGAATAAGTTGAAGACCAATATTTTGCAAGCAATAAGAGGGAAAGCTATGTTTGAAAGAAAGGTAGTCTTTAAGCAAGGAGAAATATTGAAGGTCATTTAAAAAGAATTAAAAGACTAAGATGGAAGAAGCTTATGAGACCTAGCATTGTAGTGAGACACATATCCAAGAGATTTTATGCTAATTCCATCTTTCAAGAGGGCTATGAGGAAAGGAAGTCTTAGGTAAGTAGTGAGATGCATATCCAGGAGATTTTATGCTAATGCCATCCTTCAAAAGGGTTATGAGGCAAGGAAGTCTTAGATAATTAGTAATTTTATCAAACATAAAGTCAAGGACATTAACTACTATTCAGGGGATGGAAATCCTTTATCTCGAATTTGTGTCCTCGTTTTTGTCTCTACCAATCAAGAAGTGTCATGTCATTTTAAGATATAAAAAAAATTCATTAAATTACATGTCATTTTTTTATTGGTGAAAATAGAAAAAGGAATACAAAATTGAAATACAGAGGATTTTCATCCTTAATTGGGGGTTGTCAAAAAGTTGAGAAAAGACCATACCACTAGGAAGGCCTTAAAAAAGATAAACCTAATAGATGGCTTTGATGGGTAATATGTTCAAGCTTCTTTGCCTCAAGGGGGAGAAAAAAGCAAGCTAACTGATAAGGGAAAAGAATTAGAATGTACAAGATAGAGACATGAGTGTCTATCTCCATACCCGCATTTAAAAAATTACTAGGCATGATAATAGGAAAGGTCTAGGTAAGGTACTACAATACCCATCCCCATATCCGCGTTTAAAAAATATATTCATACACGACCCACACCCATGTGGGGAACAATTTTAATCCCCATCTCTGTACTTTCTTATGTATAGAGATAATAAATCAATATCTTTTACCCATAAATAAACATAATATAAAAACAAACCAACATAACAATGAACAAATTATAAGATACTCTGTAAAGTTTTATATAATTACACATACATTTTGTTCTTTTTCCATAACATTAAATAATGTTTTAAGTTTATTAAGAGTTATTTTATAAATAACTCACTTTTTCTCCTAAATTGTGTTTTTATCTTAGTAAATTTGCATAAATATGTATATTTTTATATATAATATAATTATATTACATTAAATTTTATTATATTATATATATATGAAAGGTGCAAGGCAAGGCGAGTTGGGTATTATAGTATCTATACATGTCCCTACCTGGATACATTTTTGCGAGTAATTATCCATCCCGCGTAAGAGTATTTTGTAAGTATCCATAGAGTGTAGGTCCATTTTGCCATCCCTAGAAACTACTGGTACAATATATGATAAATGATATTTGAAACAATAATAGAAAGATAATATTCAAAGAATTCTTTTATACCCAATGAGAAAACAGTAACATATGAATCTTTTATTGTAATGTTGTTATTATTTTTAATTTATGTTTATTCAAAGCAATATATAATACTCAACAAGGATGAGAATGAAAATTAAAATTTTATACACACTTCTTTTATATATGCACGCGAACCCACTCCATACTTTTTAGTGATAGAATGAGAATAACCAAATCTACACCCGCTCCACCTCGTTGACACCTCTAATTATATTCTTTTTAATTTATTGATTTTGTATAAATATCAGTTCACCATTATTAATTGAAAAAGAATAGATCATAACAAATTTCAATTACTTTATATTTTAAAATAATTTTTTTTCAACTAAAAAATATTATTAATAATATTTTAAAATATAATTTTATTTAAAAATACTAATATTTAATTATAATCTTTTCAACTAAAAATATTATTAATAATATTTTAAAATATAATTTTATTTAAAAATAGTAATATTTAATTATAATCTCCCGAGTTTAAAATCTAGTACTTTTATATAATATGATTTGAGGATAGATTGGATGTATGGTTTGATTTTTTCCAAAACAAAAATCACTTGTTTTAAAAATTTAAGATTAATCAAACGAAACAATCTAATTAGGATGGTGGCGTTGAAATTGAATCATTAAAAAAAAAAAAGTTAATGTCAATAATCTGAAAACAGAAATAGAAATAGTCTTGTAATGGCGTTCCGTTCGCGCTACTTTGAACATTTCCCAACAATTTGTGCACAACAGGGTCGATTATATATTAATAAATCAGTCATTAGTAGAGCACTTACGCATGTTTTGGTCAAAAAAACGTACGCTTCCATAGTTCCCCTTTAGCATGAAAGTTTCTACGTTAATTTGATAACTGAAAATGTCTCATCATTCAAAATTTTTAATATAATCTAATTTGGTCCGCACGAAATTAATACCCATATAAACATGCGTAGCATGCAGTGGCTACTGGTTAATTACAAAAGTCAGTACCTTAATTGTAAATAAATGCCAACACTTGATCAAATTGCACTATAGTTAAATCCCACGTTCAGCCAGCCACCCATGTGTGTGGAAAAATTCCAAGAGGACTCGAGTTATATTAGTTGTCATCACATTTTACCCTTTTGCTATAGCGGTCAACTTTTTTTTTTTTTTCTCTACGATATAAAAAATGGACTAATTTCTTGAAATACTAGCTAGATACATGTAAGAAGTTAACATATCTCAAGGAGTGATTATAAACTGATAGATTAGGAGTTGAACTCTTAACCATGTTACATCATATTTAAGATGTAATAATATCTACAAATCATGTTATACCATTTGTTCGTACTGGTGGTCAATTAAATATAGGTTATGTTAAACCTATATTAATATGGAGTCTCTGGAGGTAACTAACTGTTCAACGGCAGACAACATCAACTAGCTCCTACATTTTGTTTTTGTTTTAATTTGCACGTGTTTTAATGGGTTGTTTGCCAAAAGAAAACTTCAGGAGGCACCTCTTTCAAAAGGAACCTATAAATACATTTGCTTGAGCTCAAGTTTCTTCCACCTCTCTTTAATTAGTAGTCACCAAACAAAAACACATCTACAACGCAAACAGCACAACTCTCTTACTCTGTATTGTCCTTAAATATATATTTTCAACAGCTTTCATTAATCAAACTGTTTCATCATATATATATATAACACCTATGGGTTACACTCCATCCATTCTCATTCAGCTGTTGGTTCTGATTGTGAGTGCATCATCATTGGCCTCAGCATCTCTGAAAGTGGGTTTCTATAGCTACACATGTCCATCTGCCGAGACAACAGTGAGAAGCGCAGTAGAAAAAGCAGTATCTGCCAACCCAGGCATTGCTGCTGGTCTCATTAGAATGCATTTCCATGATTGCTTTGTTAGGGTATGTATGTTACTAATTAACTTCACCCTCACACTTAATTTCCATATTTCCATGTTTGAATCAGTTTTTTCAAAAACTCCTCTGGGACCTTTTTTCTTATTTCTGAAATGATCGATGCGTGTATGAAAGAAAAATATTGAAATTTGTGATTGTGAAATTGGCATGCATGTCCAACAGGGTTGTGATGGTTCAGTGCTACTAGCATCTAAAGATCAGAGCAACCCAAGTGAGAGAGACAACCCTGCGAACAGCCCAAGCTTACGAGGGTTCGAGGTGATTGACGAAGCCAAGGCCCAATTAGAGGCTGCATGCCCTCAAACAGTATCATGTGCAGACATATTAGCATTTGCAGCACGAGACAGTGCTTTGAAAGTTGGTGGCATAAACTATGATGTTCCATCAGGACGCAGAGACGGTCGTGTTTCTATGAGTAGTGAAGTACGAGACAATCTTCCAGGACCAAACTTCAGTGCTGATGAACTTATTAATAAGTTTGCGCAAAAGGGTTTGTCAGCAGATGAAATGGTAACACTCTCAGGAGCGCATTCAATTGGAGTATCCCATTGTGGCGGCTTCTCAAATCGCCTATACTCTTTCGATCAAACATTCACACAAGACCCTTCTATGGACACTTCATATGTTGAAACGTTGAAAACCAAGTGTCCAGCACCACCTGCCACCTCAGACCCAACAACAACAGTGTCTCTTGACCCTTCCACACCAATTCGTTTGGACAACAAATACTATAAGGGATTGATCAACCACCGTGGCTTGTTCACTTCGGATCAGACCTTGTTCACCAGTCAATCCACAAGGGAAATGGTTGAAAGCAATGCAAAAGATGGTTCAAGTTGGGCTCAGAAGTTTGCTGAGGCAATGGTCCGAATGGGCTCCATACAAGTGCTTACTGGCCAAGACGGTGAGATCAGGAAACAGTGCAACTTTGTTAACTAATTTAGACCTTCCTTCATCAACTTGAATTGTTTCTAATTGCATTCTTTTCATTATTTTTGCACAAAAAAGTTATTATATATTGTTAATTCTTTCATTCTTTCTTTGAATTTTATAATTGTTGTTTGTTCTCAGCCACCAATAAGTCAATTGTATAAATCCTATCATAATGGGATGCTTGTCATGCTCTATTTTTACCCATCCTTCTATTCTTCTTGTTCATGTATCGCAAAAAAGAAGTTTTCCTTTCCTTTTTGAGTTACGTTTGACTTTCCAGTTGTTAATTATTGGATAAATGTTAATTTTAGTTAATTCTATTTTAGTGTTTTTTTTTATTTTGGTATATTAAATTTTAAAAGTTTGATTATGATTGTTTATAATTTTAGTCTATTCTTTTGCATTTTGTTCTCTGTCAATAACTTTCAAAATTTGAAAATAGTTATATTAAAATGGTTGAAGTTAAGATTGTCAGGATCTTTGTGTCAATAATATTAATATTTTGAAATCACATTACCATAATTATTATCATTTCTTACGAAACAATCTATTTTTAACATTACAATTATTGTAGTTATGCGCAATAATTTTCTTAACATTAATTGTGCAGAGGGGAATCCCTCCCACAAATCAGGTAGAAAGAGGGTGAACTTGCACATATCATTTTATAAATAAACAAAATAAAATTTTAAAAAATATAGTGGATCAAAATGAAAATTTAAAATACCAAAAACAAAAAACATTAAAATATAATGGACTAAAATTAATATTTAACATTTATTCTATTCTATTGACTAGGTAAAATTGACTTGGTGAAGGGAGGAAGAAAAAAAATGGTAGTTTTCTAGTGGATATATCTAATTTTGACACTAGTTTGGACTATACATTAAATAAGAGAGAGAAAAAAAAAGTAAATTCAATAACGAAGAAGTAATAAATTATGTATATATGATACATATAAGAATTCATGTGAAAACATGTTTGTTAATTAATACTAGAGAAAATACAAATATCTAAAGTTGTGCACCTATAAAGTGTTTTTATTGAAGTCATGTTGTCTATAAGTCTATGGTATTATGAACAAAGGTGTGGTTCACCCTTGGAGGGTATTCCTGGTGTCACACCACCCTTAACTTTGTGTGTTTTGGCATAATAGTGTGATGTGTGTTCCTGCATATGATATTTTCTTCTTGTTGCATTGTCTAGAGTGGTGTGGATATTCCCACAAAGATATAGTGAGTGCAATTTTTTAATGTGTCTATCGATCGAATTGACCACAAAGGTGTGGATTTTCAAACAAAAATGTGGTGCATGTTCAAACAAAAATGTGGTGCATGTTCATACAATAGCTGGTCTTTTCCCCCTAAACATTAGTCACATGATGTTGTGGTATTTCCATAAAGATGTGGTGAGCAATATTCTAGATCTATCTACTACTTGTTGAATCAATCACAACAGTGTAGTTTTTGGTACAAAGGTATGGTGCATGCTACATATTTTCAATTGATACTTCTTTTTATACTTTGGTTTGCAAAAAGGATAGGATATATACAAACATTCATCTAGTGTAGCATTGGAAAAAATATTTTTGTTTTTTGTTTAGTTGTTGTTCGTAATTTCTAACCATACATAGTCAGTACCCTATTAATATATACATACTTTATTTTTCAAACCAAACAAAAAAGTAGTGAAAAACATAGACATGTTAGTGTGATTGTATCCAGGTTGTCCAAACTAAACTGAACTAGCTAATTTAACCAATTGAACCGAAAATTAGGGATGTGTGTTCAATCTATTATTTTCAAATAACTGACTAGATCACATCGAACTAGAAGTACCAGCTAAGAAACTAGGTAATCAACAAAAACCAAGTTGCTAAAAAGGATTTTTTTTAAGAAATAAAAAATTAAAGAAAAAACTTTTAGGTAAAGGAAAAAAATTCAAAAAACGTAATATGTTGTATTTGTGTATTATCATGTATGACATATTTCACTTAGTATATTACTATATTAGCAAAAAAATTAAAATAGTAGTATTTTATTGAACCTAGTTTAAAATTGGTTGAACTTTTGAACCCTAACTCATACCTTCATCGGTTCAACGATCGGTCCAATTTTAAAAATCTTGGTTTGCATTTCTACTTCACTATGTCCTTTTCCATAAGAATTTTAATTGAAATGTATAATAATTTTAGTTTAGTATGTTTTGAAATAGATTTGGTTATTATTTTATATTTTTTATCATACTAACTTGATAATTAAGAATATTAGTTATTTTATTAAAAGGTTGTATTTATCATGAACATGGATCCCTTTTTCGGTTGTAGGGAGAGTAGAGAGTGAAAAGACACTTGTGCAAGAAAATGAGATGAAAGTTAATATTTCTCTAGCTAGTTCACTAGTAAAAAATATTAAGAAAAGTGTCACCAATTTTGTAGTCCCACATGTTTCACTTTTCACTCAAAACAAACATGGAAAATAAGGAAAATATAAAAAAAAAATTGACACTTCCAAATTGTTCTGGTTTGTGTATATGTCTCTTTATTTTGTGATAAAGTTAAATTAGATGTGTCTTCTTAAGTGCTACTTGGTTAACTTATGTTTGAGACTTCTTTTAAATTTGTTTTCTTTTCTCCCTTATGAATGACTTGTTTGATTTCTGTCTTGCATTGTTAATCTTCTCCTTTTGTTAGGAGACAATTGTGCTAGTTCTTTAAAATTTTATTCCAAATTCGATCTATCTTTTATCTTATTATAAGTTTGCCAGACATTTTGTAGTTAACTTGTTCTGTTTACCCTTTAGTTAACTAGTTGTTACTCATGGTATGGAGTGGTTATATTACAACTATGTCTAGTTTGTTAATTTGTTCTGGAAGTTTGATGAAAGTATGTGAAAACTTTTGACTACCGACCAAGTTAAAGAATCTATGAGAGAAAATGTCCGAGTGTAGATGACATTAGCCCCTTTAGATTATGCAACTAAAGCAGTTGTGAGTGAGATACCGACATTAAGTGATTTTCCTAAAGTATCCATTGAGGTTATGCTTATGTCACCACTAAAATGTCATATAGAGTTTTATTTGGACCTTATGCCTAGTATTTAACTCATACATGTAATACTTTATAGGGCATGTCTCTTAGAACTAGTTGAGTTTAATAAAAACAAAAAAGTAAAGGCAGGTGCTGGGAGAATAGTTGTGAGGCTTGGTGTGTCACCTTGGAAAAACCAACTTTTGTGAGTAAGATCAAGAGTTTTCTCAGTTTATCCGATTAAAGCATTATAGGGAGTGCATAGATAGTTTTTCAAGCTACAGTTACCTTTAATCAAGTGGACTTGTGAGAGATGTCTAGTGCGAGAGTAGATCCCAACACCTTAAGAAGTTAACTCTTTTGTCTGTCTTAAGTTTACCTAACCTTAAGAGGTCTTATCATGTAGTTTTTTGTTACGCATCTAAGATGGGCTTGGATAGAGCGTTAAAACTAAGGGGTGAGGTGGTAGGTTATGCTTCTAGGAAGTTGAAAACCCATGAGAACAACTACTTGATCCTTGACCTAGCTAGGCTTGGTAGGTTATTCGAGTCTAAAAAGCTTACACCTTGTTCCATCAATCTCTATTAGATTATTATAAGAATTGATGAGATAGTCATAAAATTGCATTACGTCTAAATCTTCCTAATCTCCATAATGTTTTTCCCGTGTCTCTAGCTAATAAACACATTCATGATCTTTTGTATGTGATTGAACTAAAAAACATACAAGTAAAGGAGAACTAAACTTGTTACACCTTACCAACGATACTTGAAGATCGAAGGATTAAACACTGCAAGAATTTTTAGTTTTAGCGAAGTTTATAATATAACCTCTAAGAATAAAAGCCATAAACGAAGGTTTTATGAACCCCTATTCAGTACTTGCGTTTTTTTAACAAACCATGAGGAAAATCAATATTAATAAAATCAATACCTATTAATTATTTTTTCTTATTAGTTTTTTCACTTTCCTCAATTTTTTTTCGTTTTCCCCTTCTTTGGCCGTGAGTGCACAATCCTCTTTTTCTTCCTTCTTTGTTTTTTTTTCACAGACGCAAACACCCTACTCTCTTTTGCTTCTCTCATAGAACGCATAACCCTCTCTTGTTGCCCCCTTTTTGCTTTCCCCATTTCGTGTTTCACCCTAACACCATTGTCACAAACCACCGCATACACCCCTCTCTTACGTGCACAACCTCAACGTTGCCCCTATCTTTTATGCGCATGCAACTACAGTGTCACTGCCACACACTGTTACATTCAGTCTTCGTTCATGTACACAACCACCCAAGCTCAATGTTTCCTTCCAATATAAACACTGTCAATGTTTAATCGAAGTTCTGCCCTCATTTAACCTCATTGTTGACGTGTTTATGATTGATTATCTCATCTTTGATTGCTTGTCGTCTTCCACACTTAAGATTATTAAATCGATTGTTTGATTAAGATTTATACTTTTATTTGTTAGTTTTTTTGTTCAAGAAAATTATTATGTTGAACTTTAGAATGCTCTTGTTTATTTCCCTCATTTGATTGACCCCATTTATGTTTCCTTATTTTTTCTTGTTTATATTTTTTCCACCGTCTATGTTTTCTTGTTTACTCTTGTTAATTTTATTTACTATTTTTATTGATTGTCCTTTTTTGTTACCCCTACCCATGCTACATGATCTATACTTTTAGTCAAGTTATATGATTTATAAGGTGGTACATTGAAAAGTAGATGTTAGTATATACATGCCCATGGAATATAAATGACATTGTGTTTATCATTCATGAGTGTCAAAAGTGCCCCGGAATATAGTATTGTTTATGGAACATGACTATATAGCATTGATTATGACTCTAATTAATCTTTGGTGTTGAAAGAACATATTAATATAGTATTTTTTATGCTTCAATAAGTCAAAATAAAATATTAAGACCAACTTTATGCATTTTGAGTATAAAAAAGTATATGAATTTATCATAATTAGAAAGCAATAAGTAAGTAGGTGACACTACATATTGTTTAAGCTTGTCCATGGATTTTGAGAACATATTCTTTCACCCAATTCTATTTAAATGAGCAAAATGTACCCCAAAGTTTCAAGGTATTTTTAAAAAAGATATTGAGGGAATAACCATAAGAAGGTCGAGACATAAATAAACTTATTTATGACATTGGGTGAAAAAGTGTTTTATCTTTGTCACTCTTATTTCTTATAAAATTAATTGATGAGTCATTTAAAAAAAAGTCTTGAGGTTCTTAATAATTATTCATGTAGACATGATAGGATTCCAATTTATAATTGTTGCTCTCTGCATATATATTTAAAGAGATAAAGTCAAATTAATATTGTATTGTAGGATTTTCTAGTCGCGATAACAATTGAAGTGATAGAATAAAAGTAATATGCATGTTTATTATAATAAGGATTTTCTTATTAATTTCTTTAATTATTATACTTACATTACTTTTTGTTTATGGTTATTTCTTTTATTATTCAATTTAAATAACTATTTTCACAATTAATGCAATAATTAATTGGTTTTACTATTTAGTTTTTATCACGAAATACTAATGTAATTTGAAATTTTTTCTATTAGTTATCAAGTTAGTTATAATAGTAAGTATAAACATTAAAATAATTAGGAGTGAATAATTAAAAATTAGCACATGTTTTGGGCATTTATTTGATAAGGATATAATTAATTACATAGGCAAGGTTGAAGATATAAAAGCTGCATGTATTGTTTGTTGGTCAATTACAATAAGTTTGGTGTTTTAATTTTATTTTATTTTTTTTTGTGTTTGAAATTGTCTATCATAGGTTAATTAGTGATATATTCCATTTAGAAATACTTTTTTGTGGTAAACATTTGTTCTTTATAATGAATTAGTGATTATTATTTTACATCTTTACAACCGTCTTAGTTAATTGTGAGGAGTGACTTTTTAGTTTGTACAAACACTACACTTTTTATTGAATGATACTT
Source organism: Psophocarpus tetragonolobus (assembly GCA_037954015.1). Lineage (NCBI taxonomy): Eukaryota > Viridiplantae > Streptophyta > Magnoliopsida > Fabales > Fabaceae > Psophocarpus > Psophocarpus tetragonolobus. The sequence continues at coordinate 24,487,321 of CM075695.1, read as the reverse complement.
TTATAATTTATTAACATATTTACTTGCTCACTTATTTTTAAGACTAGAATATGTGTCGCAGTTGCTACTAGAAGAAAATATGTTTAGGTTGCTATTATGTTTATGTCTTTTGGTTCTTGCTTCACTCTAAATGCATTGATTATTGGTTTAGAATCTTACATACACGTGTATTGTCTAAAAGGTTATTATCTACTTTAATAAAATACAAGTATCATAAATCATGTACTTATAATGCCTAGTTTCATCTTGGATGATACCTTAGATGTTCTTATTTTTTCAGGCTTTTGTGTTGCAAGAGTGAGATGCATGACTTTTAAGAATAGCTATATTTGTTAAAGGAGAAATAATATTAATATATGGTGATAGTGAGTATTTAGGAGAAATATTCTATTGCTTCAATTTACACAAGTATTTTCTAACTTTCGTCTAATTCTTATGTTTTCTTAAGGTAATTAATTCCTACTTCTGTGATAGGAGCTTGGAAAGATCGAGATACTAATAACATAAATCATTGACAAAAACATTTATATAAGAACTTTTTTTCTTTGCAACTTCATATTTAACATTTTTTTTGTTTGTACAACATTGAACTATTGAATTGTTAGGAACTTGATTTCACTTCCTTAATAATTATTTACTACTTGATGACATACATAATTGATTATACTTATTCTATTTGTCTTAGGAATCTAAGGTTACTTAGATTCTTTTCAGAATCCTAGCGATTCTAACCTCCTAGGAAGAACACAAATTCTCTTGGCTTTAACAAATATCATTTTCAGTGGATAAGTTTTGGATTGACATGTTTCATAATATACCTCAATATTTGGAAGGATTGAATAAATTTTTAGACTTTGCATTTTCTACAAAGGGTGTTAGGGGTAAAGATAATATGCCATGTCCCAAATGCAACTTTAACAAATGGCAAACTCATGAAGCAGTGTATGAGCACTTGATTCTCAAACCTTTTCCAAAAGGATATACAATTTGACTTCTTCATGGGGAGAGAAGTTGTGCACCTGTGATAGTTGAAACACCTATAATGCCACAACAAGATGATGATGATGAAAGAATTCATGTTAATTGTAACATCTCCAATTTTTACCCAAAAGTATTTATAAAAATATGAGAGATTTTCAAAATCTACTCTTACATTGTAACTCAAAATACAATTCTTTACAAACTTCATTTAAACAAAAATATATTAATTATCATAGTTACCCTCTTAAAAGTCATAATTCAAAACAATGGACTTCTTACGAAACTAAATAACTTAAACATCAAGAGAGTAACTTGTTTACAACATATTAAAAAAAACCCTATGAATCTTGCAACATCTCTTGCTAGTCAGATCTATCCTCTTTTCGTATCACGAACATGTATGAAAAGAAGCACATGAAAGAAAATACACAAAAGGAGTGAGATTTTTATTCACCATCATTTTTAATCTTAATAAACTTAACAAACAATAGGGGCCTAAGATTTGACCTATGATGTAATCTCATGTGACTCAATATATGGACTCAATCATACCTATTCCATTGACTGAATTCAATCCTACTTGAGTCTACGTATGGATCCATAACCCATCCAAGATGATTTACCCCAATCATCAAGGATCTATTTGGGAAATGACTGGTAGCTGTATATCTTTCCCTAATTTGATACAATAATTTTCTTGAGAAATCGGGTCATCTGCTCATAAAATTCTAGCTATTTGCCAATCATAATATTTTGGCTATCTTCCAATCGGATCTTCTACCCATAAAAAAAGACAGTCGGGCTTTCTTCCCATCACAAAACACAAACAGACACTCTTTCAACCCAAGAAGAATATACCCTACCAATCTTGAGATACTGAGCATTTATGGAAGGTTCTAAATCTATGAATATTATATCCAAGTGCCAACATGGACTATCCTGAATATTCACTCATCTAATGAACATCCCCAACCCAAGTGTCAACATAGACAACCCTAAATATTCATATATTTAAAATCATCTTAGGACTCATCCTAGTCCTACCTTTAATTTCGCAGTGTACCAAGCTGTGACTTTACAAACCACGACACTCATGCACTTGCATGGGACCTTTACAAGGGAACATAGGACTTTACTAAGTTCATCTCACAACATCTCATCACAGTTCCAAAGGTCACTAGGGATAGCAAATAAACTCGTATTCATGGATAATCCTAAACCTACCCGAGTTGACAAGGAATTTTCAATTTGACCGGGCACAGATGCAGGTATGGGGAATACTCAATTTGTTAAGTCAGGGACGGGAACAGGGATGAGGATATACATACCCACCCATACCCGTACCCGTCCCGTACCCACCTCACCCCGCTCTTATTTAATGACTAAAACATTCATTTTTCTTTAAAAAAAAGAAAGATTGGACATTTAATTAACAAATTACAAAATTTGCATTTATTGGATAACTTTTGAATTATTATCATTATATTCAAATAAATTATTTTTTACTAAAATATTATTATAACTTTTTTAGGATATATGTATACCCGATACCTGATGGGGATGAAGATGGGAACACAAATTTCATACCCACTAGGTATGAGGACGGGGATAGAGATTAGTTTCGAAAGCGAGGATGAGGATGAGAATATCATATTTGTCCTCACCCTGCCTAAGGGTCACTAGACTTGTCAATCATAAATCACATAGTACTTATATTTTAATCATAATTCATAGATCCTTTATGAATCCTTAACAACAATTAAAAGATCATAGTATAAATTAATTTCTCATCTCCAATTCTATTTTCATGAATATAAATAGTTATATTAACATATTTTTAATACTAAAATACATCTTTATAATATGGAAGAACATGCTAAACTACAACCACATAGTATACTAGATAGCCTTTTATGATTTTAAAAAAATATCATATTTATAATAAAATTTTCTTAACTAAACTTCCACAAAATCCTTTGACTTTTTTATAAGATATATTTTAGCATAATATTTCAACATATAAGTAATAATCCTTTGAAACACATATAAAGTTATTAGATAGTTATTAACGAATCTAAAATCTATCATAATATTCAAGGCAAAACTTGAAATAAATTATATCAACGAATCATAATGTATTATATGAAAATAATATGAAGTAGTTTTGTAGAAAAGGATAAGATATAACTTGGAACAATTGAAGAATAATTACAGAGAACCATACTGAATAACTTAAATAATGATAGCAAGAATCAAACTATAATATATGGAAGTAATAAATAAAGCATCAAAGTAATGTCTAAAAATAATAAATGAGGAACAAAATTGATATATGGAAATAACAATTAACGGACCAGAAGTAATATCTAGAGATAATATATAAAAGTTAACATAATTAGATTCAATTGAGGTCAAAACAACTAGTATATTGATGGATAACCAAAACTTAATTTTATAAATAATAATCATAATCATAAGAGTAGTGAAAACATATAAGTCTATTAAGATTAAACTCACAAAAGTTTATAAATCTCACTCCCCCTTTACCTTAGTAAGAGCTTGATGAAGAGTACTGAAAAACCTTTGAAGCCTCAAGAGCTTTCTCCTTCTTCTCCATTTCACAACATTGGCTACTCCTATTTATAGCCAAACATGAGCTTATTCCTTGAGTGAAATTTTCGCTCTCTAAGCAAACACATATCTAAGGCACTTTTGCTAAGCAAAAAGAGGTTCACATAGCAATGGTGTGCGAAGTCCAAACACTTTGTCTCACATACACTTTGTCTAACATAGTTGAGACATGAGATTTTCGTTGAGCGAAACTCAGACTTTAATTACTCTCGTTGAGTGACCTAATCTTCATGAGCGAATTGAGCTTCGTTGAGCGAATGATCCTTCATTTAGCGAATTTTTTCTAAAAAAAACTTGTGTTATTACCCCAAATCCGCTGAGCGGATTCTATTTCGCTAAGCGATTTTTCCAAAAAAAGAAATTTGCAATTCTGTAGAAAAAATATTTTATACTACGAAGTTTTTCACATGTATAACTAAGTTTGTAACTTTAATATTTAAATTGAAATATGAATAAATTATATAATAACCTGGTTACTAAAATATGGGTGTCACAACTTCTACCTTAAATAGAAAATATCACTCACCACATATTTATGGCAATACCACATCGTTGTGGTTGATGCTGTAGGGAGAAAAAACCATTTGTAGGAGCATGCACTACATTTTTGTTTAAAAACCCACACCTTTGTGGTCAATCGACAAGAAGTAGACACATTCAAAAATAGCACTTACCACACTTTTGTGAAAATATCCATGCTGTCGTAAGCAAAGCAACAAGAATATACTAGATGTAGGAGTGCACATCACACTGTTGTGTTAATAAAAAATAGTATTCATTTTGATTCTTTATGTTTTTTATAATTCCATTTTGTTCCTTTATAAAAAATATATGTGCACATTCACCCTTTCCTACAGGATTTGCATGACGGATACACCTATACCTCTAAGAAAATTATTGTGCACAACTACAATAATTGTGATATTGAAATGAATTATATTGCAATAAATGATATAAGGTGGATGTGGTTTGAGAGGATTAATATTATAATGTTTTTACCTGCTATTATTTTAATTTAACTATTTCAAAATTTTACAATTATCAAAAGATACAGAATACAAAATAATAGACTAAAATCAAAGGTTCAAAAACATAAACAATCACACTAAAACCTTTTAAAACTTAATGCACAAAATAAAAAAACACTAGAACTCAATGAACCAAAATTAATATTTATCCAATAATTAACAACTGGAAAGTCAAACGTAACTCAAAAAGGAAAGGAAAACTTCTTTTTTGCGATACATGAACAAGAAGAATAGAAGGATGGGTAAAAATAGAGCATGACAAGCATCCCATTATGATAGGATTTATACAATTGACTTATTGGTGGCTGAGAACAAACAACAATTATAAAATTCAAAGAAAGAATGAAAGAATTAACAATATATAATAACTTTTTTGTGCAAAAATAATGAAAAGAATGCAATTAGAAACAATTCAAGTTGATGAAGGAAGGTCTAAATTAGTTAACAAAGTTGCACTGTTTCCTGATCTCACCGTCTTGGCCAGTAAGCACTTGTATGGAGCCCATTCGGACCATTGCCTCAGCAAACTTCTGAGCCCAACTTGAACCATCTTTTGCATTGCTTTCAACCATTTCCCTTGTGGATTGACTGGTGAACAAGGTCTGATCCGAAGTGAACAAGCCACGGTGGTTGATCAATCCCTTATAGTATTTGTTGTCCAAACGAATTGGTGTGGAAGGGTCAAGAGACACTGTTGTTGTTGGGTCTGAGGTGGCAGGTGGTGCTGGACACTTGGTTTTCAACGTTTCAACATATGAAGTGTCCATAGAAGGGTCTTGTGTGAATGTTTGATCGAAAGAGTATAGGCGATTTGAGAAGCCGCCACAATGGGATACTCCAATTGAATGCGCTCCTGAGAGTGTTACCATTTCATCTGCTGACAAACCCTTTTGCGCAAACTTATTAATAAGTTCATCAGCACTGAAGTTTGGTCCTGGAAGATTGTCTCGTACTTCACTACTCATAGAAACACGACCGTCTCTGCGTCCTGATGGAACATCATAGTTTATGCCACCAACTTTCAAAGCACTGTCTCGTGCTGCAAATGCTAATATGTCTGCACATGATACTGTTTGAGGGCATGCAGCCTCTAATTGGGCCTTGGCTTCGTCAATCACCTCGAACCCTCGTAAGCTTGGGCTGTTCGCAGGGTTGTCTCTCTCACTTGGGTTGCTCTGATCTTTAGATGCTAGTAGCACTGAACCATCACAACCCTGTTGGACATGCATGCCAATTTCACAATCACAAATTTCAATATTTTTCTTTCATACACGCATCGATCATTTCAGAAATAAGAAAAAAGGTCCCAGAGGAGTTTTTGAAAAAACTGATTCAAACATGGAAATATGGAAATTAAGTGTGAGGGTGAAGTTAATTAGTAACATACATACCCTAACAAAGCAATCATGGAAATGCATTCTAATGAGACCAGCAGCAATGCCTGGGTTGGCAGATACTGCTTTTTCTACTGCGCTTCTCACTGTTGTCTCGGCAGATGGACATGTGTAGCTATAGAAACCCACTTTCAGAGATGCTGAGGCCAATGATGATGCACTCACAATCAGAACCAACAGCTGAATGAGAATGGATGGAGTGTAACCCATAGGTGTTATATATATATATGATGAAACAGTTTGATTAATGAAAGCTGTTGAAAATATATATTTAAGGACAATACAGAGTAAGAGAGTTGTGCTGTTTGCGTTGTAGATGTGTTTTTGTTTGGTGACTACTAATTAAAGAGAGGTGGAAGAAACTTGAGCTCAAGCAAATGTATTTATAGGTTCCTTTTGAAAGAGGTGCCTCCTGAAGTTTTCTTTTGGCAAACAACCCATTAAAACACGTGCAAATTAAAACAAAAACAAAATGTAGGAGCTAGTTGATGTTGTCTGCCGTTGAACAGTTAGTTACCTCCAGAGACTCCATATTAATATAGGTTTAACATAACCTATATTTAATTGACCACCAGTACGAACAAATGGTATAACATGATTTGTAGATATTATTACATCTTAAATATGATGTAACATGGTTAAGAGTTCAACTCCTAATCTATCAGTTTATAATCACTCCTTGAGATATGTTAACTTCTTACATGTATCTAGCTAGTATTTCAAGAAATTAGTCCATTTTTTATATCGTAGAGAAAAAAAAAAAAAAGTTGACCGCTATAGCAAAAGGGTAAAATGTGATGACAACTAATATAACTCGAGTCCTCTTGGAATTTTTCCACACACATGGGTGGCTGGCTGAACGTGGGATTTAACTATAGTGCAATTTGATCAAGTGTTGGCATTTATTTACAATTATGGTACTGACTTTTGTAGCCACTAGCCACTGCATTCTGCTCATAAGAACTGCTTACAATATGAAAACAAATAAGGGTATGAATTTCGTGTGGACCAAATTATATTATATTAAAAATTTTGAATGATGGGATATTTTTCAGTTATCAAATTAACGTAGAGGTAAAGCAGAACTATGGAAGCGTACGTTGGTTTTGACCAAAATATGGAAACGCTATACTAATGATTGATTTATCAATATATAATCGAACCTGTTGTGCACAAATTGTTGGAAATGTTCAAATTAAGTAGCGCTAACAGAACCCCATTAAATTAAGGATTAATTACTTCTGTTTTCAAATATTGATATTCACTTCTTCTTTTTTTGATGACTATAATTATTTCAATTTCAGCGCCACCATCCTAATTAATGGTCTTTGTTTTCGTTCAATTAGTCCGAAATTGTTAAATTAAGTGAATTTTTTTGGAAAAATTCAAATCTAGCCTCAAATCATTATACAAAAGTAAGGAAACTCATGCCAAAATAACTTAAGTAAATATAATGAGTTTAATTAACATAGATGATTTTTAAAATAAACAGTCACTGTTATCTCTGATTAACGGTCATCAACCGCCACTTTCAACCACTAACAGCTACCTCCAATCAGTGGTCACTAACAATCATCTTCGACTAACCATGATCAATCGTCGTTTCTGACCAGCACACACCAACCACCACTTCCAATCAGCAACCAAGAAAATCTTTTTATAAACAACTCGAAGTAAACCTAGATAAAGATTAAAAGATGTTGTTATGATATTTTGGTATGTGTCTTATATTACATTGTTCTGATTCTATTTTAAGCATGATATATCTTGCAATCATGTATATGTGTACATCTTTCATGAAAATCTTACTCTATATAATTTAATCACATTTGTCATCATCAAAACTCTTTAAGGTTATGCGTCTTAGATCGATTAGTCTTACAAATTTATAGAGTATAGATCTTCTAGTCTTAACAACACTAAGTAGAGAAAATGTTGTTGTTTAATAATTGAAATTCTTAGTTATTAATTAGGTTTACAAAGAGTCAAATGCATGTCGACATCATTTTGTTGATTAATTGAATAACTTTCTTGCTTGTCAACCAATGAACCAAAAATCTAGAGAAAAAAAAAGTAGATAAATAAAGTAAGATAATATGGATTCTTTAGTTGTGTTTTTTTAAATAGTTTTCAATCAATTTTCCAAATTTTTTGTTTCCTTGAAAATTATGAAAATTTTAGAAAATGCATTTAGATACATTTAGTTTTAAAAAATTTTTATTTTCCAACAAAGAAAGGAGGTGAAGGCGGCAAATGGGTGGCGGTAAAGGTCGTGGCAACAGAGGTTAAAGGTGGTGAAAGTCGATGTGAGATGTGTGGAAAGAGCACATGAAAAGTGGCGACAGAGACAACATAGAAGTGACAGAGGTCGAAGTAAGAGACACAAAAAAAGTATGAGAGACAATGGTGGTGGCGATAGAGAGGTAGGAGAGGTAGGAGTACATGGTGCAAAGAAAGGATCATGAGAGATGGCAGTAGAAAGGTGACAAGAGTAGGAGGCACAGAAAGAGCATGAGAAGTAGGAGTGGCGATGACGCAAAGGTGACACAAGTTAGAGTGAAAAGCGCGTGAGACAAGGACGATAAAAGGTGTAAGAGAACTCGATTTGGTTGAAGATGAGACTATGAATAGTTTTCTAGTTTCTGGAAGATGAGACGGAAACTATGGACTTGATTGGTTTGATTTTGTTTTTTAATTTTTGAAAACAGTTTTTAAAAATAGTTTTCAAAAATTGTTTTAGGGAAGAAAAGAACAAAAATTTGTTTGACAAGTGATATTTGAAAATTGTTTTAAAGATGTAAAAATGGAAAAACGTGTTCATGTTTATTAGAATTTCATTAATAAAAAGTAAAAAATAACATATTCTCATTTTATTTTGAGTTTTCAAAAAAAAAAATAAAACTAAAAAGAAAAAATATTTTCCGCTATTCCAGATTTTTAGTTTTCAAAAACTAAAAAACCAGAACTGTTTTCAAAAAACACTACTCAAGTAAGTTTTTTAGTTTTTAAAAATTAGAATACTGAAAACAGTTTTATAAAACTGTTACAAAAAAAACATTATGTTTTCCAGTTTTTCAAATTTAAAAAATTATTTCGGATAAGTTTCTAATTTTCTGAAAAATCGATTTTCCATTTTCCAACAATTTTTTTAAAAAATTATATTTCAAAACAAGTTCTCACGTGTCTCTTGTATTCCAAGAATAATTTGTTCAATTTTTTTCTAAAAAACACTTCAACTAAATCATCCTGGTATTACAGCTAGCCATATTAACTATTATGAATACAAGAAAAAAGGAATTTACCACCATCGTAGTTACGTGCATAAAAAATTACTAAAAAGAAGAAAATAAATAATTATTGAATTTTAAATAATAAAAAGAAAAGGGTTGAATAATAGAAGAGCGCAACACACTACATTGATCTGTGAGAAGAGATTAGCATTGGATGGATTAATATTATTTGGTAGAAAAAACTATGACTTAAATATAATTAATCTCTCTAATTTTTTTTAAATTTTAGACATTTATGTTTTATTATTTTAAAATTGTTGAATCATAACTCAAAATTTTTAAAATATGCAAATTAATATTCTAAAATATTAAATTAATTCTTTTATTAAAAAAATAATTATGTTTTACATCATCTAAATTGTTACAAAATGATGTTAAACTCACTCACACGTTAACATCAATAATTTACCAAAAGATATCAATTAACAGAAAAGATAGTATCACGATTTCAAAATACAGACACACAAGTTCTAGAATTAAAAATTTTGTAACATCAATTTATTAGAATTTGAGATGTAAAAAACTAGAAAGTGGGTGGGCCCAGTGAAGAGTGAGTTTTGCTTGACCTCTTTAATTAGATTTGGATAAGAACAAAGAAAGAAAAAAAGCAGCAGAAACAGTCCCAAAAGGTAGCGAGATGGCAGCAGCAACCGTGAAGGTGTACGGACCGGCGATGTCGACCGCCGTGTCGAGGGTGTTGGCCTGTCTCCTCGAGAAAGATGTCGAATTTCAGCTTATTCCCGTAAACATGTCCAAAGGGGAACACAAGAAGCCTCAGTTTCTCAAGATTCACCCCTTTGGCCAAGTCCCAGCATTTCAGGACGACGACGTTTCCCTCTTCGGTAACCCACTCTTCACTCACCCGTTCTTCATTTTCTCTTTCATCAACTTTTTCTGGATTCATCTCACACTATCCGGCATCGTCGAATATCAGATCTAGTTTAACCCATCACCCCATTCAGTCATTTCATTTTTTTAATTAATACAAAACTATTTATTTTTTATCAATATATGCTGTATTATTTTACATTCTATCTTTATGCTGAAAATTTTACTTTATCATTACTATTTAGTTGATGATTTAGTTTTGATATTACCTCATCCATTGTTCTATTTGAAAAAATGGATTTTCTTGATGATATTTTGTTTATAAATATTATTTTTTATTTATTTTAATATAATATAAATTAAGTCATACGATAAACTAGTAGCTCGGGTTTGTTTCAAGGAATAACTTAGTGTGTTCACGAGTCAGATTTCCAAATTATGTGACACAACTCAATGGCCCAATGTAATTTTTAAATAAAATGAATATTTATAATCATTTATAAATTTGTTTGATATTATAAATTATTTTAAATAGATAAAATATGGAAATTTTTTTATTATTTAACAATTGAAACTAAAACCGAATAAAACTATTTAAAAAATAAACTAAAAACATTTAAAATATCAAAATAAAAAAGGTACAATTTTTCAACAACTATAAACATTTTATTATTGTTCAGCAACAATCAATATCATTATAAAAACTTTTAAGTCATGATCACTATGAACTTAATATTATTTGATTTATTATTTTACAGGTCGCAACTTAATATAATATCTTTTATTTTTTAAAAATAATAACTATTATCACAATATTAACACAATTAAATGTTTAATATTACTTTACATGTAGTTATATCACACGATATTGTAAATGGAACTCGTTTTCACTGGTCTAATTGGTTCAGTGAGGTGTTATAAACCTTCTTTCAATTAAACGAGTCTACGTGATTGAACGAGTTGTTGTAATCGTTCTAACACTGTTATAGTAAACTTTCATAAGAGTCAAGAGCCATATGCCGGTACATATGCGAGAAACACGGGATGAAAGGGAACAAGGAACTGTATGGAACGAACAACCCATTGGCAAAGGCATCGATAGATAAGTGGTTGGAGGCAGAAGGGCAGAGCTTCAATCCCCCATCGTCGACGCTAGTGTTTCAGCTCGCATTCGCTCCGCTGATGAAGATGAAGCAAGACGAGGGTGTCATCAAACAGAGCAAAGAGAAGCTGAGTAAAGTGCTCAATGTGTACGAAAAGAGACTCGCGGAGAGTCGTTTCCTTGCAGGGGATGAATTCTCTCTCGCGGATCTCTCCCATCTTCCCAACGCTCACTGCTTGCTCGCTGCCCCCGACGCCGCTCCTCTCTTTGCCTCTCCCAATGTCGCCAGGTGGTGGAGCGAGATCTCATCACGTGAGTCCTGGAAAAAGGTTCTTCAACTGCAGACTGCTGCTTGACTTCACTTCACCGAGGTTAAGCATAACAATAACAATATTGGCTTTAAATGAAACTCATCTTGGAGATTTCAGAAGATGACACTAGTTACAATTGATCATCGCTTTATGAGACAATGTAATATGTGTTTCCCACTTTGGATGTCTTTTTCTTTTTTATAGGTTGAGTTAAATAAGTTTTTACTATCTAACTTACGGTAGATTAAAATTTTGAGTGTCCTTGTCATTGGTTGGATCGAGTTGAAAACTTTGAAGATGGATTTACATGAAAAAAAATTAGTTATCTCGAATTTAACCTGGGCAGGTCAGATTTGATCATTAACCCACTGACATTTTATTTTTTATCATTATGAAAATGTGATTATATTTATTTTTTAAAGTTTTAAATTATTATATTATTTATTTGACTTATATTTTATGAAACTATTGTTTTTAGTTTTCTGAAATCATTAACTAGTATTTTATATTTTAAAATTAATATTTGACATGATGAAAATGTAGATTTTAGTGAAAAGTATCATTAACCAATTTTTTATTTTTAAACTCATGAAATTTAAAAATAATGTTTTCGTAGATTCTTTAAATTTAATTTTTTTAAAATAGTAAAATTTATTTTTTTAAAAATATTTTTGTTAAATTAAAAATATATTTTAACTTTTCGGTGGGTTGTTAAGTGACCTGGGTAACCCACCAATTTGTGGTTAGTTAGTTGAGTTAAAAAATTTCACAACAACAACATAACAGATCCAATAAATTAGTTTATATTTTAGGTGAGTCAAGGTGAGTAGATCCATTTTGACAACTATAGTTAGTATTCAATTATATTAACATTTCAATTAAATATTTTAACAATATAATAAATACAAAAATTAAATCATAAATTTTATCATACATAAATAATTAAGGTTAACTATGTATCACTATTATATAATAATTTAGGAATATGATAATATTGATGAAACATTATCAGTTATGATTTTAGTATTATCAAAGAATAAGAGTTTGATATTCTTAGAAGTAATGATTCTTTAATTAAGAAACAACCAAATGGAGGTATGTTGCATCAAGTATCTTTCTTATGTTCTTTCTTTCATTTTCTTCTATGGTTAAACCTTAGGATCCTAGGGAAATGTTTTGTATATTTTATGTAATAGAATTACTATTTTGTAAAATTTAGTTTATAATATATGAAAATTAGATACTTATGTATTTGATAGTAATTTTCACAATAATCTAGGATATGTTTTTATATAAAATTAATTAAATTTACTAATTAATCATATTTCATGAGTATAACAATTAAGAATATGAAGGAATCATTATAAGAAAAATGTTAGTTACCAGCGGCCAAAATCCATAAACATATATTTTTTATGGATTGGGAAACAAAAATCCGCCGATAAAATTGTTGTAGCTAACTGTTTTTGACGATAAATATCTACGATTTATATCTATCAATAAATCCATAGATAAACTTCATACGAACTTAATCTGTCGACATACATAAATAAATTATAGACTTATATACTCGTCGGAAAATTTAAATTACAGACAAAAGTATATCCACCTGTAAATATCTGTCAGTAACACAATATTACCGTCAAAATTAAATCCATATGTAATTATTTATCGGTAATAAACTTTTTTTTAGTGAAATAAATGTAATTTGGATGAAGTTATGAAGTATCTTGAACTTGTGCAATGCCCTCACCAACATGGGATGAATACTAGCATTATTTGTGTTACATCAAGAATGAGAAATTTTATCTTTTTGTCTTCACTATTTCTCGTGGTACTCTTCTAGCATTTTTGGTACGTTTTAAATTGTTACATGAGTAATTGGATTTTGTTTATGTTTTATGTAATGAAATAAAATATACCTTGTTTTCTCCCATGTGATGGTTCTATCAGTAGTTTTACCCTTATAAGTTCTTATATATTGACAAACACCGTCATAGTACACACAACTAAAGTTGATTGCCTTCGTAAATATGTGCAATTCTTTGGCTAATTATTACATATATTCTTATTCTTCTTTGGCCTCCCAACAGGTCTTCTCATAGTGGTAGAATTGGATCATTGCAAACATGGTTCCATAAATTAGGTCCATTAGATGGCAAAACAATGTAAGGTATGCTACCATGAAGATATTCTTCCTAATCAAACAACCAAATGTACATAATAAACATGTAATAAAAACATTTAATAGAAATACAATAGTGATTCATTAATAAAGCTATAGTAGTGAAAAAATAATCCTCTACCATGTGGTTAATAAACCTTAAAGAAGCTATTGCATGGCAACGTGTGATTCCAATAAAAATCCATTTCCTACCATAACATTACCTCAATTTTGTGATATATATATATATATATATATATATATATATATATATATATATATATATATATATATAATTATGTGAAACCCCAAACAGTGATAATAAGGGCTTGATTGATTTGATTTTGTTTTTTAGTTTTTAAAAAGAGTTTTCAAGAATAGTTTTCAAAAACTGTTTTCAGGAAGAAAAAAAAATAAAAACTTGTTCGGCAAGTATTATTTGAAAACTATTTTGAAGATATAAAAAGGGAAAAACTTGTTCATATTTATTAATATTTCATTAATGAAAAGTATAAGACAACATATTCTAATTGTATTTTGAGTTTTCAAAAACAAAAACTGAAAACTAAAAAACAAAACTACTTTTACCTGGTCCTGTTTTTTAGTTTTTAAAAACTAAAAAAACAGAACTGTTTTTAAAAACTGTTTTTAGAAAACACTACCCAAACGAGTTTTTTAGTTTTTAAATACTAAAATATTGAAAACAGTTTTATAAAACTGTTGCCAAACAAGCACTAAGTCATCTCTAGCCCAATTTTATGAATCTTTCTTTTTGTTTTTCTCCAATATTTGTTGAATTTTAGGGCAAATAAAACATTTTGTATTTAAGGTGGGTTAGTAAACTAATTTTTCATATGGACAATGCTAATAATTAAATTGAATATATTCATACATGTAGTTCATTAGAAATATATGGCTAATTGGTTCTTTGATCCCATCAAGGTCAATAAGTAGTGGTTCCATGAATCATCTCCATGGCTTTCCACACTTAAATTTAATTACGTCATATGCAATCAGAATAGTTTTATTATTCCATCTTTTTCGACAACAGTCAGTAAGTGACCTTTATATTCACCCTTGAGAAAACTACTAGCTAGTTCAATTAAGGGTCTATAAATTGTGGCAAATGTAGTCTTAAAAGTCTTGAGACAATAAATTCCCTCAAACACAACCTCTATTGGTCAAATCGTGCTTAATTTTAACTACGATTACGGTTGCTCCTAAGCAATTTTTCAACATAACTTCTAAGGTGGGTATATTGTTCCCTTAAAGTTCCATGTATATTTTCTAGTGCCCTAACATAGTCTTGTTAACTTCACACCAAATTTGTCCAAAGCTAAATCAATTAGTGATTGTAACTTCATTTCAAGAGTATGAACAAATCTTTTTACCTACTATTTAGCTCTTGATTGTTTATTCTGGGGAGTTTTCACACATGTGTGATTGTTTTATTAATGTCACAGCTTGCGAGTTGTCACTTTGTATACACTTATTGGAGATTAAGTAAAATGGTCAACCCTTAACACATTTCACAACAACCTTTTAAGAAGAACTTTTTTTATAGATAAGTTCTTCCTTGTCATCATAGCAAATGTTTTACAACTTCCTAATTTCCTATATGGTATTAAACAATAAACCAACTTTATAATTAACATCATTACCATCTATTTTCTTAAAATTTGAGAATTTCACTTTTCGAAGACCTTCATCATAATAATTGGCATATCTAGCTCATCATATGCAACATTTTTATCTTCAAATTCTACCATCAATGTTTCATCTTAAATTCGAGTATAATGTTATTAACATCCTCATCGTCACCAATATTTGCAAATGTTTCCTTAGGTAAAACACTAGTCTAGTCTTAATCACTTTCATATTCACTTTCAACCATTTCTGTTTTTTATTGACTAGGTTGGCCCTCATCTTTAGTAGTTATATTATCTTGTTTAGTGCCAACCTTATTGTGGCTCTGAGAATCCACACTGTTTTTTGGCTAACATTCAACATTTGCTTGTTTTTAAACCTTGCTTCTTGTTGTGTCACATCTAGTAAATTTTGTTTGACTACCTCCTGATGCAACCTCAAAGTGGCATGAAGCTCCATGAGGATGCTCTCCCTTGATCTTGCTCATAGAGGTCCTTGAGGTAGAAGAAATGGATATGTTGAGACAAGAAATGCAGGTGGAATTGGTGCCACTTCTAGTAGGAGAAGATAAGCCAATGAAGAAGGAGGCTAGCATGAATAACTCTTACAAAGAAGAGAACAAAGAACATTCTTTAAGAAGAAGAGCTCTCAAATTTAGAGAAGGTAGTTTTATTCAAATGAGTGTTAAATGCTTACAAAAGGAGGAGAACTCAATATATAGAGTTTAGCATAGATCTATGGGCCTAGTCTCTAAGTTGGACGTCCGTATGCTAATTAGGGGAGATTAGTTGTTTAATTTAGTGTTAATTGAGCACATGTCTAATTTACACTAAATTAAATCAACCAAGATCCAAACAAGGCCTTAAGAAAGTGGATCTATGTTCCATTTTAATTTGAATTTGAATTTTGGAGGGAAATGACATGACATCTCCAAAATTCAAATTTAAATCAGAAGTAACAAGAAAAGACCATGTACGAGAGAGAGTGTAGAGGTGGCGTCAACTCTAGGGAGCAAAAAGGGTCTACATGTCTCCTACATATTTTATGTGTTGGTTAGAAGGATGTTGGAAGAAATTATGGGTGTGGATATCAAATACCACACGTTCAAACTCCCTTAATTAAAGTCCAACTAATTAACACACTCCACAAAAGAGACTAAATACACCTCCTAAAAGCAAACAAGCCTATAAGTCAAAATACAAGACCTAAGATAACACTAACTATACCCCTAAAATTCTAAGGACATAAGGGCGTAAACTATAAGCCTAAAATAGACTAATTATTAAAAAACAAGGGACAATGTCCTAAGCTAAGCTCCTTTAAGATTCATCCAAATCATGCTCCTTCTTTATTGGTCGTAACTCAAATCCTTGCTAAGTAGGATTGCATCAATTCCTCCCATTTGGAGAGGATTTGACCTCAAATCTTAAGGCCTTTCTTCCTCTTTTTCCAATCCTGCAAAAGCACCAGCATAGGAATAAGTGTATGAATATTTATAATCATGCTAAGAGCATGATGTCTATTGGATGACCTCATAGCCTTAGGTGATTGGGGTTTGCACTAAGGTTTGAAAAATGTTTGCGATGTTTATGCCCCACACAGCAGCTCCCCAAGTATCTCTAAAGACAGTAAGTGTTAGAGTCATTCGGAGAGAAGGTGAACCTAGTCTTGGTGTAATGGAGCACTCTTTCCAAAAAAGCAAAGTAGACTTTATCTTGTTGTTCACCCCAAGACATGATGATGGCTTAGGGGTGGACTATTATTGCATGGTCTCTTTAATTTGAACTTGAGATTGATTATGGATAGAAAAAGTTTGTAGCCTAATCCTTTGACCAAATTTGGCTTCATCCACAAGTAGTACTTGAGGTTGTGTTTCATTGTGCTCAAAAGGTATGGTCACAACCTCAATAACTACTTGCCTCATGGGAGGATTGTTTTCCATTAGATTTTCCTTGGATGACAAGGATAAATCTCCTTGAAGAACAACCTCTATTTTCTTAGGGAGAAAGTTTTCATTAATAAGATTCTCTTTGGATGGCAAGGAGAAGTCTTCTTGAAGAACAACTTCTTTTTCTTTCAAGTGTTGAACTTGAGATTCTTACTTGAGCTTTATGAATAAAGGCTCCAGTTCAACACTTGGTGAATTTTTTTCTTTATATGCAACTAGAGGTTGTGGAAGGTTGTGCTTAAATGAATTATACACAACCTCTACTTCACTTGTCCTAAGAGAGAAACTCCTTTAATAAGATCCTCTTAGGACTTAAGGAGTGATCTTCTTGATGACCTTCTTCTGTCTCACTTTTGATCAAGTTTTGAATTTGAGGATTTTGTTTGAATCTTAAAGATGTAGGTTCAAGTTCAAAAGCTGGTGAAGTGTGCATTAGGACTTCACATTCACCTATCCCCAAGAGAGAAGTTTCTTGAGTAAGGTACTCCTTGGAATCCAAAGAGCATCCCTCATGAAGCTTGACTTCTCTCTCAACTTTTTCCAAGCATTGGATTTGAGGTACTTGTTTCTCAAAAGGTAATGATAAAAGTCCAACACTTGTTAAAGTGTTTGTTGGAGAATAATACTCATTTTGATTTTGAGATTATGAGTCAATGTGCTTAAAAGGTTTTGCCATAATCTCAAACTCAACTTGTGTTTTTAAGAATTGGTTAGAAGGTTGACCTAAGCTAGAATTCAATTCTAAATCTTGGCTAAGGTCACTCTTCTCGCCAATCTCTTTTTCTAAATTTTTATTTTTTAAATTTTCAAGGGTGGGTGTGTGTTTTCTATCTCTTTTCTCCCACTTTCTCTTTTCTCTCTCACTATCCCAAAATTCTTCTCTTTTTTTCCAAAATCTTTCCATTTCTTTTTCCTTTCTCTTCCATCTTTCCTTTCTCTCTTTCTTTTCTCTTTCTTTCTTTTCCTCTATTTTTGTCCAATATGTTGTTCTTTCTTGTTTTTCTTTTTCTCATCTCTCTTCACTTTCTTTTCTCTACCTTTCCTCTTTTTCTCTCCACTCTTTCTCCTTTCTTGTTCTTCTTTCTTCTCTTTCTTTCCTGTTTTTTTCTTCTTTTTTTTGTCTCTCTTTTTCACATTTTTCTCTCCTTTCTTTTTATTCTCTTTCTTTTCTTTCTGTTCTTTCTTCCTTCTCTATTTCTTTTATCTCTTCTCTATGCCTCTCTTTCTTTTTCCATTCTTTCATGATTATAGGAGGAAAATATAGGTAAATTTGGGTTATGGAAAGAACTAGGAGGATAGTTATACCATGAATAGAACTCACTCATCTCACCCTTTTGTTTTGGTTTCTCAACTAAAGTATATGAGCCTTTAGAACCCAAACACTACCTAAAAAAAAGGCAAGAGCTAACCTAAACGAATTCCTACAAGTGCAAGAGCCTTTGGAACTCTACACACATACTAAAAACGCATTAAACAAGCTAAGGCAATGCTAAAGCAAAAACTTAAAGAGAAGGGAACTAAACATGCTCCTAGAGATGTGAAGAAGTGTACCACTTCTCCCTCACACCTTAAAACGAGAAAGCTATACTATTGCACACAAAAAAAGTGACCCTTAAGGGTATCCAACACTCCCTAAAAACGAGACCATATTACAAGGAATTATGCAACAAAATGAAAATAAAAACTTCAAGTCTTATCCCAAGCTATGCTCACTAAAATGTATAACTCTATGTCCTTGCTTTTCCTTTTGCTCAAGTCCTTTTGGCTATTTCAATCCTTCCTTAAGAAGCTGCCCTTGTGGAAGACTCCCTTTCTCAAAGGCTTCCTTAGACACAAATTGGTACCAACCAAAGCAAAACCAAAAGAGATAGAACAAGCAAAAAAAGCAATAAAGCACAATTTGAATGGAATACTTCTAAAAGGAAAGAATAGTAGTGACAAGGCTTCAAAGATCACATAGAAGACAAACTAGAAATAAAGGCTAAAAGGAAGTAGGTACAACAAAGAAAATTCCTAGAATAGGCACTAAAATGCAAAACAACTCAAATAATTTTAAAAAATTGCACCAACAAAATTAGAAATGGCCGAATGCAATAGGTAATGTTTCCAAGCAATTTTGAGTCCTCTTTTGTAACTAAAAGAATTTTCTATTAGGTACATCAACTTCACTTTTTTTTATTTCTGTTGTTTTTAACACTTTTGTTCTTTCTTTTTCAAATTTCTTTGACTTCTTTTTTTTAAACTTATTTTAGATGCACCTAATATCAATTTGGATTTGCAAATTTGTGAGGAACAAGATGATGCTATTCATCTGACACAAGAAACTAAGCAAAGGCCACACAATTTCAAACCACAAGGGCAATCTAAGAAAATTCTAAAAGCAACCCAAAAGTGCAATAAAATAAGAAGTGATTCAAGAAATGTATCTAGAGTATAAGGTGGTGTTTAGAGATTTTGTTGGCACAGGTTGATGCTCTTTAAAGGTACACCCAAACTCCAACAATTCTCAGCAAAAATCACTTCAAAGTTAGCACATAAAA
Organism: Psophocarpus tetragonolobus; assembly: GCA_037954015.1. Lineage (NCBI taxonomy): Eukaryota > Viridiplantae > Streptophyta > Magnoliopsida > Fabales > Fabaceae > Psophocarpus > Psophocarpus tetragonolobus. Next base: position 24,467,457 of record CM075695.1, on the reverse strand, counting down.
GAGCTACTAAAACACAACACAAGGTATTAAAGTTTAGTAGATGAAATTGAGCTAATAATTTTTTTAAAATTTTATTAGAAAACATGCTTGAGCTAAAAGCATGTGTGACTTCTTAAGAGACTGAAACAAGAGAAAAAATCTCTCTTAGAAGCTCAATTTCAAGAAGCTTACATAATACTTTTTTTTAGACTCAAAATCAACACAAAAATAGGTAAAACCTAAGGAAATTTATGTGACCAATTTTAAGGATTAAACATGACAAGCTAATGACATAACAAGATATCATAAAACTAAAATTAATCACCTACAATTGGAACTGGAAAATTAGAAATAAAATCAGCACAAAAGGAAAATGCAAAGTTAAAATCCAAAGCACTAACCACAAAGGTGTGGAATCACTAAATTAGTGCTTCTTAGGATTAAACTTGCAAGAACAACACCACAAAAGCAAGAGTAGCTAGCGGAAAATTAAATCTAAACATAAGTACATGATTCAATGGATGAACAAGAAAATTGAATCAAAATTTTAGACAATGCTACACATATAATGCGCATAGGATTTAGAAGCAAGGAATTAACAACAATCATCAAAACAACATCACAAGACAATTACAAATTTAAGATGAACAACACGGATTGAAAAAAGAATTAAATGAAGAATTAAGATGAAGAAGAGGATGAACAATTCAAAAAAACAAAAATGAAAAGCTAAAAGACAGGAGAAGAAACTCTATTAGATTCTAAGCTCTGATACCACTTGATGCAACCTCAAAGTGACGTGAAGCTCCATGAGGATGCTCTCCTTTGATGTTGCTGATACAGGTCCTTGAGGTAGAAGAAATGGAGATGTTGAGACAAGAAATGTAGGTGGAATTGGCGCCACTTCTAGCAGGAGAAGATAAGCCAATGAAGAAGAAGGATATCCACAAGGAAAGGAACCCTTGATAATAGCATAAATAACTCTCACAAAGGAGAGACAAACAACACTCTCTAAGAAGAAGATCTCTCAAATTTAGAGAAGGTAAATTCATTCAAATGAGTGTTAAAGGCTTACAAGAGGAGGATAACTCAATATATAGAGTTTAGCATGGATCTATGGGCCTAGTCTCTAAGTTGGACATCCATATGCTAATTAGAGGGGATTAGTTGTTTAATTTAGTGTTAATTGAGCAATGTCTAATTAACACTAATTAAATCAACCAAGATCCAAGCAAGGCCCTAAGAAAGTGGATTTATATTCTCTCTTAATTTGAATTGGAATTTTGGAGGGGAATGAAATGACATCTCAAAAATTCAAATTTAAATAAGAAGTAACAAGAAAATGCCATGTACGAGATAAAATGAATAGGTGGTGTCAACTCTAGGAAGCAAGGGGGTCTCATATGTCTCCTACATATTGCATCTGTTGGTTAGAAGAAATTAGAGGTGTGGATATCAAATACCGCACATCCAAACTCCCTTAACTAAAACCCAACTAATTAACACACTCCACAAAAGAGACTAAACACACCTCCTAAAAGCAAACAAGCCTATAGGCCAAAATACAAAGTCTAAAATAATACTAATTATACCCTTAAAATCCTAAGGATATAAGGGCACAAACTATAAGCCCAATAAAGACTAAATAATACAAAATAATGGATCATGTTCTAAGTTAAGCTCCTTCAAGCTTCATCCAAGTCATGTTTATTGGTCCTAGCTCAAATTCTTGCTAGGCGGGATTACATCACCTCCACCTTCAACAAGAATAACCAATTTCACATTTTCGAAAACTTCTAAAATGCTTTCCTCTAGCTTTTTTCTTTGCCTTAAAATAAATTAGGCACATTAATAACAACTCAACATACAACTCAATAACCTCATAACCCTTAGCAATGCCAACCAATTTTAGAACATCCACATCAAACTTCAATGGTAGCAATGCATTTATAAGACTCAATTTTGGGTCTATACCACATATAACTAAAATCACTATATCCAAAACATTTAATAAATTTTGAGATGATAATAAATGACACCTCATCAACATTCCGTCCTCATTCTTATTTATGTGATACACCTTTTATATATACAATAGAAGGTTCATGAATAAACATCCCAAGGTGATGCATTTTAAACCTTATTTTTTGCTCCTCAGTGGGTCTAAAAGGGAAATAATGAGCAAATGTCTATTAATTTACCTAAACATTAGCAACATACAATAAAGATTAATCACCATATCAAGTAAGAAGTAAATGAGTGAGGTTGTTCATAACCAAAATTTACCAAACTCAAATTATAGGACAAACGTAGTGTTAAAAAATATTCTACCCATATATTAACAACACAACAAACTTGGTGTTTAAAGCAATGACACATGTGAACCTTCCCTTCACCGTTATTTCCCAATTTCACAAACAATATTTTCCCATTAAAATAAGCTACTGAAACAACTAGGGACCATAAAAGCAAAAATATTCTACTAAGCACGAGGAATGGTTTCAAAAATCTTATTGGAGCAGAACATTGGTCCTTCGTTTCCCTTTTCCCTTAACTACTTTTTCCTGTGAATGACTCCTACCTTCACTATGAGAAAACATATTGTCCATAGTCACAATTCCCTTTTCTTTATTTCGTTAACTTTACAATGAGGATTTCTTCTGCATCACATGTTTGCATTTCACTTTTGCAACAACAATTTTACCTTCTACCCCTAAATTATAACTTTAAGGTTCCTCATCTAGGAACAAGAATGTTGCTAACTTTTCCTTCACAAGATGACCTATAAGAGCCTATAACCTTTATAACCAATACTAACAATTGTAAGTTAGTTGGTTTTTTTAATTATTCCACAAAACACCTTATAATAATCCAATTAACCATTGCCACATAATTTATTCACATATAACTCATACTTTTTAATTTAATAGTCAATGTCTTCAGGGGTGACAAAACGGTTGGGTTGGCTTGCCTTGGCCACCAAATTGGTGGGCTAGGCAAGACAACCTAAAGTGAGTTTTTAGACTCAATACACCACTTTGCCTCGCCAAAATGATGGTGAGTCCATCCTGTTTTGTCATTCATAAATGTTTCACAAGTAATAGTTGAATATCAATTAAATGCTTTTTACAAATGGAGAGGACAATGTCACAATTAAAAAATTGGTAGACAAAATATAAAACAATTATAAAATTAAGGACACAAAATACAATTAAAATTTTTTATTATACTCAAATTAATAAATAGGTTGACATAATAGACATTCTTATAAGTTCAAGCCTAACCTATTTAGTTGAATATTATTTTTCTAAAAGGGTAAGCTTAGCCTTTTTATATTTATAAGACATACTAGGTTAGACCAGACTTTATAGACTACCTTATTAGGTGACTTTACCGAGAAATACTTCCCTAGACACAAATCCAAAAATATGTATCAGACACATCAAATGAGAATTTGTCACTCATTAAAATAAATATAATAAATAATTATAAACAATAAATAAATCTTTACCCTCTACCCTCACTCTCCTCCACATCACCATCTTCTCATCCATGCCTATGGTGTCAATAACATTAGCATTTGCAGATCTCATTCACCTTTCAATCCACATTCTCATTCTTCTCAACAAAGCCATGTTTTTTGCCAACCCATTTTTCGAGGACCCTCCCTTTGGGTGTTGCACCTCTACAATTCAAGCCCACAAAACCATCAAAGACAGACCTACAATTATATTATGATTCCTAGAAAATACATGACCTAGAGAAATTATCATGTTAATGCAAACTCAACATATCCCTATTAAGCACAATGAATGAAAATTTTATACTAAACAAATTAAAGATAGATAATACGTGTAAAATAAAAAAAAATCAAACATCTCAATTTCAAATAAAAAATTAACATTTAAAAAAAGATAAAACAAGATAAAATTAATTTCAAAACAATTAAAAAGATACCAAGTTAGGCTAGACATTATAGGTCACCCTATTAGGTGACTTTACTTATTATTATCCCTAATAATCATTATACTTAATAGAGAAAAAAAAACTATACACTAAAAATGTAAAATAATTTTATATTATTATCTAATCACGCATTTTACACATTTTCATATATGGTAATTTGATTAACTCTATAATAATAATTAGTAAAGTTATAACAACAATAAACTACAACTATATTACAGTGTAAAATTATTTCACTTTAGTCTACAATCATGATACTCAACTAAAAAAAAAAAAGATACACACTAGTATTATACAATAATTTCATGCTCTCATTAAATTGCAAATAATTTATTATGTATTTAATTGAGAAAAATGCTATGCAATAAATTATTTACTGTAAATTGAAAACATAATTATTTATATATTTAAACATGAGCAAATTTTGTATATTATAAATTTAAATTAATAATATACTTAAAATATTTTATGAATTACACATACTTAATATACTAATTACCTTAAAATTATATCTAATACCATTGATTGAGATTTCTAGATGGTGATAGAAATTAATTTTTTTCTGTGAAAAAAGAAATTAATCTTCTTTTATAATAATGTTTTGCATGACTAATTAAAGTCTATAAACGCACGTAAACTGCCCAAATTCAAAGTGCGACGATAACAGTTCGAGTTGGCGCAAACCAATCAAAACGAGGAGAAAACACGCCGTTCAACTTCAAATCCTCACGTATATAACAAACCAGATTACCCTGCTCTCCGTTTCTTCCTCTCTCACCCTTCTTTCTTTCTACTTCTTTCGCAGCAACCGAACCATCCTTCACACAACAACTACGAACCCTAGCAATTCCCAATTCTTCCTAATTTCTCGCAATTTCAGGTCTCTCTCACGTTTCCAATTTACATTTTCTCACTATCGTTCTATTTCGTTGCGTTATCCTTTCAGCTTTCCCCGCGTTTTTCTTTTCATCAAAGCCCCGTTTTCAGAATTTCGAGTGCCTGCATATTCGTTAAGGACAAACATTGTTCGATTTGCATGCAATTTTGTGCTTGAAAACGTGGTTAACTATGCGTGATTAATCACCATATTATTCGTTTCGAAACTTAATTTTTATAATTTCGAATTATTTGTTGTTTAGCGTAAAGTTGACCTTATTTCCTCCTCATGTAATGTGAATTGATTTGTTTCCATGATTCTGATTTCTGAGGTTATGCTGAGAGCTGTCAGTTTACTCATATTAGGGTGACCGCATATGCCGTGACATGAACACCTTAATAAGAGTTTGGTAACCATCTAAGAAGCGAGTGACTATTAATCTCACTAAATGTATATGCGAATTGTTTATGATGCTCCTCTGTGCGTGCTGCAATGCAGTTGCTTCTTACAAAAGCTGGCTATTGTCATTGTGTTTTATGTTACAATCTTACTGTGACTGTGCCCTGTTATTGTTGTTATTTGCAGTTGTAGTTGATTGTGAAGGGTGCTGACAGTGAATGCTACGGATTAAAATCCAGTGTTTCATTTTGACAGATGGCTAATTTGGTAAAAATATGAAACAGATATGATATGATATGAAAAGAAGTAAAGGAAGGAACTTGCATTTGCTGCTTATTAGACATAAGAGAACAAGATACTGTGTTATTACTTATTCTGGGTTGTTGTCACGCATAACTAGTATTGTTTGTTGGTGTGAAAGATATGTTGAAGCTGGCCAATGGAGAGGCTGCCTGATGTAATGCCACGCTCTTTTAAGGTCAGGGCGGTGGCTATGTGTGAAGCTGTACAAGAGATTGCCATCTACCTTCATAGGTTTCACAATCTTGACCTTTTTCAGCAGGGGTATAGCATCAATTTCTATTTTCTTCGTATCAGGTTTTGTTATGAAGTTTCTTGGTTACCTAATTGACTTGTATATTTTGTGTTATATAGATGGTACCAGATTAAAATTACTATGCGATGGGAGGATAATGAAGATGTATCTTTTGGTATCCCAGCTAGAGTTGTTCAATATGAAGGTAATTAATCAAAGTATGCTCTAATTGCTAATGTTTGAGGAAACTGGTGATGTATTTGATAGTACTCAACAACATTCAGTTCAAATTTGCCAATTATTTAACTGTTGATAAGTAGTGTTATTGTGCTGTCAATAAAATAGTTAAGAGAGAGATTGGATTATTCTGAAAGCTAGAGGAAAATAGGATCCTCGGCTCTTTATTTATAATCTTCAGAGAATAAGTACAATAAATAGAGGATCCCTTGATTATAGGTACAATGTTAAAAGAGAGAAAAATGGAAGAAGATTTGAGTTAATTCCCTTGTCAAAGTACGCAACGGTTACTTGTTTATATAAATGTCATCACAATAAATACTAATAATGAGGAAATATTTTGCCTCCAAAATCATATTCTACTTTGTTAGAAATCCTACTTTCATACTAATAATAGATGTATATTATTTTCTTCTGGAGAAATACTAGTGAAACTCTCTTTTACACTCTCTCTTTTTGATAAAGTCGTTAAATGAGACTAGAAATCACTAAAATTGATGATTTCCAATAAATTCTAACCAATTATAGGAAAACTCTTAGGGGGAGAGTGTCAACAAGAGTATTGATAACATTTCTCTTTATTCTATTTTTCAACACCTTCTGAAGTTGAAGCTTACTAAGCATTCAACTTGTTGCAAGAAAATTTATTCCCAACTAAATAAATACAAAACATAAAAATAGTGTCACTAAAAAATATTTTGAATGACAATTCAAGGAGGTTGACAAAGTCTGGGAATGTTGCTTGAAAAAAGTAACATTGTCAGATAGCTAGAATATTGATCAACCTAAGAAAATGCATGGTAAGTGAAACAAGTTTCGACTTGCATAAACTAACATTTGGAAGCTTTAAACAATAAGTGGAGACATAAAATTATTTAACCTTGAGACTAAGTCCACTGCTTCTGGGACAAAGATAACACCATATCAACTGGGAGATAGTTGGGATTAGTGCAACTGGGACATAGTTGAGGTCAGTGTCTTTAGGACAAACAGAAATGCCGATGCATCTGGGACAAAGTCAATGCCAATGCATCTAGGATAAAGACGAGGCCAGTGCAGGTGAGAAGAGACAAGCTAGTAGAAGCCATTATTGAACAAGAAGAAAATAAAGACAAGACAAACAACATCGAAAAAGCATCATGTTGTTTGGCGCACAGAAAAAGGTTAAGATTGACAAAGGGAGGTCCGGTTCGACATAATGTTGCTGGAAAAGTTGTTGCTACCAGTAGAAAAGTTGCTAGAAAAAGGGAGGAAGATAACTAGAAAATGGTTGACACACAAACAGAAAACCGAAGACAAACATAGTTTGCCAAAGAAAAGATTTTTATTTCCAAGGAAAGCTGATCTGTTGGACAAGCAAAGGAAGTAGAAAGTTGCTAAACAAATCCTTGCCTGTGACGTCCAATAGGCTGCCTACTGGCAATAGAAAACAAACGTCTTAGGCCCTTAGTCTTTGAAGGCTCTAGATACCAAGTTAAGAGAAAGACTTAGATTATTCTAAATGCTTGAGTAAAATAGGATCCTTAGCTTTTTATTTATAATGTTCAGAGAATAAATACAATAAATAAAGGATCCCTTAATTATAGGGATTAAACAAGATATCATAAAAATGGTAATTAGGTATAAACTCAGAGTAATAAGATCAAATCTTCAACAAAAATCGTTTAATTGTGCTGCTATTTCATTAGAGAAAGGTTTCCATCCCTGAAATCACCATGTCATTGACAACACAGGTAACTTGCATATGTAACAAGATTAATGTGTATGACATTAATGTAGATTAGCTTGAGGGGGAGTCTTGAATTTCTTGATTAATGTAAATTTCCCTTGTTATATGTTGCTACCAGAATAGTAATAGTAATTATTTATGCTAAATACATCTACCTTGGTATCCTTATAGTTTAACGACCATCCGTGACTTAGCGATGTGAGACAAAAGTAATTAGCGGTGGCTTAGCAACCATTTATGGCTTAGCGATGGAAGATAAAAGTAATTGGCAGCAGCTTAGCGACCATGCATGGCTTAGTGATGTGAGACAAAAGTAACGAAAATACATTTGGCGGTGACTTAGCGACCATAATTCGCTTAGTGACCAGGTGCAAATTTTGCCTATAAATAAGAGAGTTCATTTGCGAAAATGGGAGGGAAAAACAGAGGAGACTCTGGTGAGAGAGAGAAGCCTTAAGAAAGAGAAGAAAGAAGGGAGAAAATAAGCTATTGAGAGAGGAAACTCTTGAGAAAGAGAAAGAAGGGGGGAACTCTTGAAAAGAAGATTAAAGTTTCAAAGATTCCACACTACTCTTAATCAAACCCTTACTAAGGTAAGGGGGGAGTGAGATTTATAAGCCGCGTAGGAGATATTATTCTTAATAAACTATGTGTGCTATTGTTTAAAGTGAATTATTGTTTTATAAGTTAGTGTTTTATTAATTATTACTTGGTTTGTAAGTGTTTATTACTTTGATTGTTTGAGTGAAATGAGTAAATATAATATGTATTCAAAGTACGCTCTGTGGTTGCGATTTGACCCCATTTTCCACATCAATAAAGATGTCTTTGGGTAATTAGTTGTATTATTCTTATACGGATGTTATTATTACTTTTGAAGAATGTTGGATGGATGTTGATGTGTGATTGGCAATATTTACTTGATGATTAATGAATTAAAAAATTCCTTAGTAATATGTGAGAGAATATGGGGTGAACTTAGCAAGAAGTTCTAAGTTCCCTAGTAGAGACAACATAGGGTGTATGTATGATTTATATTGAGAAGTGATGATGTAAGGCTTTATGAGGTAATCTTGAAATGATAAGATTAGTGAATATGATGTTTAAACTAGAAATTATCTGTATTTGACTTAGAAAGATTAAATGATTTTTAGATGAGATGATAATGATAATATTATCAATAAATCAACGTATAGATATATGTATATATATAGTCATCTTGAGTCTTGATGAGAATGAGAATGATGTGTTGGTTGATAATTGGTAAGTTGGTAATCTATGAGAGTGCGTTGAGAGATTGTCAGGTGAATCTAGTAAAAAGCCCTAGGTTCCCTGGTGGAGGTATCATACAAGTATACGTATAACATGTTTTGGAAAGTTATGATTTGGTTCTTTATGAGGTAAAGTAAGATTGTTGGGGTATATCCTTTTCAAACTAAAAGAAATGTCTAGTAGTAACTGGTTTGGAACCAATAACTGATCGTGGATTAGTACCTAGAGACTAACTTATGGGGTCAGATTCTCATATCTGGTTGAGAACCAAAATATTATATATGACTGATGATCAATACTACTTTGGTTATTGTTTTGAAAATTATATTTTTAATATGGTTAGAAAAGGATATATAGCTATCAATCACTTCCCAAAGCAATAATTGTGATAATAGGGATAAAGTCATGTATGAGTACAATGGATGGAGTTTAATGTTGAAAAAGAGTGAGATTGAAGTTATGAGGAACCGAGTCCTAGGATGATTCTTAGGCCTACTTGAATATAGAAAAGAACTTGAGTGAGTTGATTCTCACTCAGCTCAAAACATCTTATTAATAGGGATGAACAATAGTACAAAAATAGTCAGAGTAGTGAGCTCAACTGTCACCTACTTCTGACATACAATCATAAATGAAAAAGAGTACAACTCAACTAACAACTAACATCAAATACAATATTATATTTAACACTCCCCCTCAAGTTGGAGCATATAAATCATATGTTCCAAGCTTGGAAATCAAGTATTGGATTTGAGGACCCTTCAAAGGTTTGGTTAATAGATCTGCAAACTGATCATATGAACTGACAAACTCGGTCCTAATTTCCTTGGACAACACCTTTTCTCTTACAAAGTGACAATCAATTTCAATGTGCTTAGTTCTTTCATGAAATACCGTATTGGAAGCAATGTGGAAAGCTGCCTGATTATCACAATAAAGTTGCATTGGAGAAATTTCACAGAACTTCAATTCTTGTATGAGTTGTTTAACCCACACCAACTCACATGTAGCTAGGGCCATTGATATAAGCTTTTGCACTAGATCGAGAAACAGTCTTCTGTTTTTTACTCTTCCATGAGATAAGGTTACCACCAAGGTCAACACAATAACTAGTAATCGAGCATCGATCTGTATCGGATTCTGCCTAATCATCATCACAATATCCAATAATTTGACTATTTCTTTTATTCTCATAAAACATACCTTGACCTGGAGCCTTCTTTTATGTATTTGAGAATACGCATTACTCCATTCCAATTATCAACACAAAGTCAATTCATGGATTGACTAACAACTCTTACTGCAAAGGAAATGTCTGGCCTGGTAATAGTGAGATATATGAGTTTTCCAACGAGCCTTCTATACCTCTCTGGATCTGAGTACAAGTCTCTCATATCAGCTGTTAACTTCTTGTACAGGTCCATAGGACTGTTAACGGGCTTACAGTTAGACATTTTGGTTTCCTTTATAAGATTCAAATCATAATTCTTCTGGGAAACTACAATGCCTTATTTGGATTGACCTACTTTTATTCCAAGAAAATATTTCAGATAACCGAGATCTTTTGTTTGAAAGTGCTTGCATAAGTGTTGCTTTGGTTGAGATATTGTGACTTCATCATTTCCTGTAATGATAATGCATCAACATAAACAACCAAATAAACACATTTACCAAAAGATTTATGCTAGTAGAAGACATAATGATATGCTTCACTCTTTCATCCCAAAACCTTGGACAACGTTGTTGAATTTTCCAAACCAAGCCCTTGGAGACTGTTTAAGATCATAGAGAGGTCGCCGGAGTTTACACACTAGACCAGACTCCCCCTAAGCAACAAAACCAGGAGGTTGCTCCATGTAAATCTCCTCAGCTAACTCACCATTAAAGAATTCATTTTTAATGTCCATCTGATACAGGGGTCAATGGCAAATAGCTATCATGGCAAGAAGAAAACGAATGGTAGTGATCTTGGCCACCAGTGAGAAAGTATCTCCATAATCAAGTTCATAGATCTAAGTGTAACCTTTGGCTACCAGACGAGCTTTAAGTTGTTCAATTTCACCATTTGGACCAATTTTAATAGCATAGATCCATCTACAACCAACAACTTTCTTCCCAGGAGGAAAATGAACCAACTCTCATGTACCATTGTGATCAAGGGTTTACATTTCATCAATCATGGCTTGTCGCCATCCAGGGTGATCAAGTGTTTCACAAACATTTTTGGGAATAACTATCGACGGTAAGGAATTTATAAATGAACAATAAGAAGGAGACAAACGATGATAACTCAAAAAATTGTAAATAGGATGTGGGTTCTGAGAGGAGCGTATACTTTTTCGAAGGGCAATAGGCCAACTGGAGTTGTCATTGGCCATAGAAGGAGAATTGGGGGTCGTTGTACATGAAGCAAATAGAGAGGGAAATGAGCCACAAGAGTCATCAGGAATGATGGACTAGTTTTAGGTGTCATGCCTTGAGTAGTACCTGAGGGTGAATGATCAGTGAAGTTAGGAGTTGGACAAATATTTGTATGATTAGATTAAGAAGAGATGTCTGGAGAGATGATAATTTCTGGACTAGGAGTGGAAGTAGGCAATACCTCCTGGATAGAAGTGGAGTTGGGTGTGGAGGATGAGTAAAAGGGAGAATTTTCAGAGAAGATAACATTAGCAGACATGTAATACCTCTTGCTATTAGGAGAATAATATTTGTATCCTTTTTGAAGACGGAAGTATCTCAATAAAACTCATTTGATAGACTTAGCTGACAATTTATTGATACCTAGAGACATATCATGAACAAAACACGTACAACCAAATACGCGTGGTGATACATGATACAGAGGTTTAGTTGGAAACAAGATGGTATAAGGAATTTGATTATCAAGAGAGGAAGAGAGCATCTTATTGATAAGATAACAGGTAGAAAGAATCACATCTCCCCAATGATGTAATGGAACTTGTGCATTAATCATTAAAGAGCGAGTTGTTTCAACGAGGTGACGATTCTTTCTCTCTGTTATCTCATTTTGTTGAGGAGTGTGGGGACAAGTGGACTGGTGTAATATGCCTTGAGAGAACAAAAACGAAGAGAGTTTAGAGGAAAAATGATGCATCCATCCCCAAGTCATGCTTGAACAATTGTTGGAGAAAGAACGTCACCTAGGATCCTGCTCATAGAGGTCCTTGAAGAGCCTTGAAATGGAGGTGGAAGCCTAGAAGATATTGGTGTAGGAGGCGCCACTTCATAGGGAAGAAGATAATCCAAGAGTAAAGCTAGCTACAAGGGAAGGAATCCTTGAGAATAGCATGAAGAACTCTCCCTCAAGGAGAGAACAATGAACACTCAAGAAGAAGAACTCTCAAATTTAGAGAAGTGAATTTTCATTTAAATAAGTGTTAAAAGCTACATGAAGGAGGGAATGCTCTATATATAGAGCAAGGCATGAATCTATGGGCCTATGCATGAAAGTGAACGTCCAACTTGGTTAATGAGGGTTTAGTTGGCTTAATCTAGTGTTAATTTAGCATGTGCTCAATTAACACTAAGTTAATCCAACTAAACATCCAAACATGACCTTAAAAATATGGATCTAGATTCTAAAAATGTGGATCTATGTTCCCTCTTGTTTGAATTTGAATTTTGGAGCGAAATGACATGACACTTCTAAAATTCAAATTAAAATAAGCAACTAGATTCAGCCATGTAGGAGTGAGAAAGCTTTGGTGGCATCAACTAAGGGAACAAGGGTGGTCCCCATGTCCCCTACATGCTTCATGTGTTGGTTAGAAGGGTGTGAAGAGGAATTACGGGTGTAAAAACTAAATTCCACATGTCCAAACACACTCCACAAAGGTAAAATGAACCTAAAGGCCAAAATACAAGGCCGAAAATTAAACTAGCTACACCCTTAAAATCCTAATGACTTAAAGGTGTCCATTCAAGCCTAAAATTACACTAATTATTACAAAACAAGGGACCATGTCGTAAACTATGTTTCTTCAAGCTTCATTCAAGTCATGCTCCTCCTTTATTGGTCCTAGCTTAAACCTATGCTAGGGGTGGATATATAAAAAAATATTCTTTTGCATTATCACTTATAAAAATTTTAATTGTTTTGCCAAACTGATATTTTATCTTATGTAAGGACACAAATATAGACAGAAGTTCAGACCTTTCTTTCATTAAATAAAGCCACATATAACAAGAATATTCATCCATAAAAGTGAAAAAATATTTAAATCCAAAAGAAGTAATTCAATTAGGACTCCAAATATCTGAATAATCAGTAGAGAAAACTGAATTATTTCTTGGTTTATCTTGACTAGAAAAGGAAGATGTAACATGTTTGCCTAGTTAACAAGCTTTACATTATAAAGTTTGAATTTTCTTAATACTAGGAGCCATTATCTTTAATTTGGCTAGACTTGGGTGCCCAAAAATGATCATGCAACAGTTTAGAAGAAATAGATGCAAGAAAAGATACTAAAAAGATAGATTCCAGGTAATAGAGGCCTTGTGATTCATGTCCTGCGCTAAGCTGTCGGCCTGTACCATGTTTCTGAATAACAAATGAATTAGAAGTGAATGTAACTGAACAATTTAAGAATTTAGTTAATTGACTTAGAAAGTAAATTGGGACAAGAAGGAATGTACAAAATAAAAGTTAAATTTAAGGAGGGAGAGATAGATATTGAACCCACTTCTTGAGCTGAAACCTTTGACCCATTGCCTAATATGACAGAATGGGGAAATTTGGGAGGTGACAAAGATGAAAACAAGGAGTTATTACCAGATATATGGTCTGAAGCATCAGGGTCAACAATCCATGGATTTTGACCTTCCACAGATTGAGAAATGCAGGCTGTTGAGACATTAAGTCCAAAAGAGGGTCCAGTTAGGCTATTAGACTTCATCCTCAAGTATTATCCTTGATACTCTTCTTCAGATAGTTTCCTCTCTTCAAGTTTCTCAGTCTTTGATACATGTGCAGACTTGTTTGGAAAACCATGCATGGAGTAACATGTTTCATGAGTATGATCCATCCTTTTGCCATGATTACATTGAGGACGATTACCTCTTCCACCACGTCCTCCTCTCCCTCTAGAAAATATCATAACAGAAGATTTCACACTACTTTCAAGAGAGGTATCCTCATTATTTAGGGTAAGAACGCGAATGAGACGTGTAGTTAAGTTCTCCATGGTAGGAATATCTTGTCCTATCAGAACTTGATCACGGATGTGATTGAATGTCAAGCCGTTTCCTTATTTCTTCTATAGAGTCAGCTTCTAGGATAAACTTCAACTCTTTTGCAGGAGCTTGAGCATCGAAAACATAAGACACCATATCTGAATCAATTTGCTTTAAAGAGGCTAGCTTTTAAACACAATCAAACAACTGTTGGATGTCATTGGAGTAGATATCTTGGGCTTTCTTCCAAAACGAATAACAAGTTTTGAATGCTCTGAGGTTCCTCAATATTTAAGGTTCCACTAACTGCCATAGAAGAGCACAAAGTTGAGAGTCTAGTTTCTTCCACTGAGCTTTCTGTTCAACTGATCCCTCAATATCTTCTAGATGCTCATGGTGTTCTTGTCCAAGGAACCAGAGTTCCACAAAGTTAGCCCAAAATAAATAATTTTTACCATTGAGCTTCTCTATCGTGATAATGGCAATTCCAGAAATAGAAAAAATAGGACCAGAGTTGACTGAGCTAGAAGAGGATATTTTCCAGATTTGAAAAAATGGTAAAATAGAGACCTGACAGAGAGATTTGAGCTAAATCTAAAGAAACTTGCTCAAATTGAAAAATGAAAGCCGACAATAACACCAGCATACTTCGGCGAACCAGACAATGGTGGAACGGCGGCGAACAGACGTCATCTTGCTGGGGCATGGAGCTAAAGAACCTTTGTGTTTGGCGAAGCTTTTGGCGGCGCGTGGGAGGTACATTGGAAGAGCGACCACTTGGGTTGGGTTGCACACGTCGAGGCACACCTAACCTTGAGCTTGCCGAACAAAACGACACCGATGACAGTGGACGGCGACGGGTAACTGATGGATAGCGGTAGACAACCTATTATGACTTTAGACTTAAAGAGCAGGATCATTCCTGCTCTGATACCAACTTGAATATAGAAAAGAACTTGAGTGAGTTGATTCTCACTCAACTCAGAACATCTTATTAATAGAGATGAACAATAGTACAAAAGCAATCAAAATAGTGAGTTCAATTGCCACCTACCTTTGATATAGAAGCCCATAAATGAAAAAGAATACAAATCAACTAACATCAAATACAATATTATATTTAACTGGCCTCATTATTTGTTTAGTTTATTAAGATTAACATTTATGGTTTATAAGTATCTCACTCCTCTGTGTGTTTGTTCTATACGTTTATTTTCATATCTGCTCGGAATATGAATAAAGTGAAGTGGGGTCAACTTACGAGAATGTGGACTGCTGAAGATTTCGTTATACGTGATGCGTTATGAATGATGTTTGTATTATATATTTGTGATGTTTGTTTAAGTTGTCTTGTCAAAGGTTCACTGCTCTGGTTTAGGTTAAATTGGGATAGTGGAAATAATTGATAAATGATGTATTAGGAAATATTTTGTAAAGGATAGGCCTTTGTAATGAATACAACTGTTCTATATTATTTTAAGAAGATTATGGTTCTTTATGTAATATTAAGTTTTTGAAAATTCCTCATAATTGAGTAAAAGCCTTTGATAATCTTCTGCATTTTCATAATTAAATTGGGTAGAGAATTTGGGACTTTACATTTCCAAGTGAAGAAATTGATTGCTGATAAACATGGATTGTTGTTTCAATAACTTGCAAATGTGGAATTCATTGGTTTTGCACTCGCCGAATTGCTTTTGGAGTTGTGAGCATGTTTGGCGATGATGGTGGAAGGTGTCCAAGGGTGTTGGCAATTCTGAGGAATCTCTTCCGTTTATGCAATAGTGTGTAGGTGAAGGATGACATGGGAAATTAATTGTGTTCTCTTGGATGAAGATGGAGGATGAGGAATTTTAAAAATCCCACCTATTTTAGTAGAATCTTAAAATCCTAATTTTAAACAAGGAAATGATAACATACTGAAGAATTTTTTAAATTCTGATATTAATATCCAAACTGAGTACTTTTATGAATAGCAATGCCTTCTTTATTGAATACCATAAAAAATTACATTCTCTCTTCAAATGCTCCATCCAAACATAATGTTAGGGTTTATAGTGTTGTCTACTTGAGATTTTAGTTTCTGAACTTACATTGTCCCTGTCTGTAATGAAAATTGATACCTGAGGCCCTAAGTAGTTGAAAAAGTGGCACTGGAGTCTATTTTATTTGTAACTGTCTGCACCGTAAATCTGGATGTGATGTTGATATGTTGTTTGACAAGTTCCTTTCTTAGAAATACATGAGATTGTGGTATTTTGTTGTCATTTTTGAAACTACCACACTTCATTTTTTTTTATGTGCAGCTACATATTTTCATCATATGAAAACTTTTGCAAAAGCTATTTTGTATGTGCTGAAATAATAATAATAATATTTGATGTGGTAGAAAATTTTCTGATTTGCAGCGCCAGATCTGGGTCCTAGCAGTATTTATGGTATTTGGAGAATTGATGATGCAGACAACAGTTTCTCAACACAGCCCTTTCGGATAAAATATGCTAGGCAGGACATTCATTTATGTATGATGATCTCATTCAACTTATCCCTTGGTAGATTTGAGGTGATGATCTTTCTCTCATTTCTTCTGTTTGTAGAGGGTATTTTGGGGAAAGGAAATAGTGAGATGCCTATATTGGGTGCCAAGTTATATGTTGGGGATCTCCTTAGGTCATGCCACTCTATCAACAAGGTGGGCCTCTAATCACCAATAAATTGTTTGTGCACCCCAGCACAGATGTTCCTGCAGAGACACAAGTGTCTAGCAATCTTAATAACACAAGACCCTGAATGACCCCTTTCAGTTACATTTTAATTAATGTGATGACTGCTTGTAAATTTAACGGGTTTAGTCTGGCCATAGGAATTTATTTTTGAGGTTTAATAGGTGTGGCTGTCATATTTCTCTCTTTTCTTTTTGCTACTGCTATTGTACTTGCCAACCAGCGTTGATTGGTTTCCTATTCATAAGATACTAAAGATAGTTAATTGAGTAACATGAGTCAAGTTGATTAAATTTTAAAAATCCACATATTAATCTTGATGTTTATGAATCAAAATATTCCATAAACCCCTAGGATGAGTGCATGAATCCAATCCAGACAAATCAATCTGACATAATGGAAAAAGCATGTGTTTTTTTCCACCCTAGTGCATCACAAGGTTATATTCCTCACAACATCCTATCTATACTTTTGAATTTGTCATGGAACAACTCCCCCAAAAGCTTAAGTTATTTATTAGGTGAAGGTTCATGATTAATTTTGTATCTCTAGCATGCTCCCTCATGCGAGAGTCCTTTGGGCTTTACGTATGGATAGTGCACAAGTCCAAACATAATGGAAGAAAACATGTGTTTTTTTCCACTCTAGTGCATCACACAAGTCCCACCATAATTGTCGTTTGATAACACTGCATTTGCTGAAAGTTTGTTTAGAGGTAGCGGTATGATCATTATTTTGATACCTATGTAGATTTATATAACTAGATGCATATAATATATATGTGCTGAAAAATCAAGAATTGATTGCAAGGAAATATATAATATATAAGCTTAAACATGTTTTTGGTCCCCAATAATTTTGTCAATTTATTTTTGTTCGCTATTAAATTTTCTGAGTTTGATCCCTAATAAATTTTTTTAGAGGTAATTACATATGCACCCCCTTAGATTTAGTGTAATTCCAGAGGCATCCCTTCCTTTTTTAAAATTACACGGGCTAACTTTTACATACTCATTATAGTTGTACCCCCTCCTTTCCAAACTAATATACCTTCGTTTATTTTTACATTATTACGTTTTATTTCGTGTGAAAGTGATATGAATCGTTTTCTTTTTTCAAGCTTCATAACTGTGCGACAATGGAAATGAGAGAGGTGTTGGCTGAAAAATATAGGAGGTGCATGTGTAATAACATACAAAACTTAGAGGTATATGTGTAATCTCATACAAAACTTAGAAGATACATATGTAATAAATTTATGTATGATATTACATTGTTTTGGAAGGAGGGGATACAACTGTAATAAGTACGTAAAAGTAAAAGGGCTCTGTGTAATTTAAAAAAAAAAAGGGTACATATGTAATTACACTAAATCTGAGCAGGTACATCCATAATTACCTCAATTTTTTATTTTGTTTTTGGTCCCTAAACCTATTTAGACAATGCTTTAAAAAGTTCTAACAAATGGTTTAGATAGCGCTTTAGGTACAAAAGCAAAATAAAAATTTCTTAGGAACCAAACACAAATTTATTAGGACCAAAAACAAAATTCGCTAATTTATCAGGGATCAAAAACATGTTTAAGCCTACTATATAATATATATGTGATGAAAAATAAGGCGATTCCATTGCTAACTCAAGTCCAAGTTTGGGCCAATGGACTTCACTGAACTGCTAGAAGAGGTTAGTTGTGATGCCATAGAAGGGAGAAGAAAGCTGGAGAGAAAATGCGAAAACCACTTACACCAGAACTCTGCAGAATGGTTGTCGCAGAGTTCTAGTAGGGTTGCCAAAAAACTCTAAGGCTCGTAGGAGAAGAGTAGTGGGTAAGGGTTGGGAGAAAGGGTAAAAAGTGCTGGAATTCCAGACCCACAAAAACCCTAAAGCAAAGTGCAAGTTCAGGCCCGCAAACCAAACAAGAGTTAAAAGGAAACTTGAGGTCTGAAATAGAGCTAGAGGTCTTGGCTAGTAAAATTACCAAACAAAACCAAAAACCTTGACTTGGAAGAATTGGCCACATTTGTATAGACTCAGTGTCGAAATAGAGCTAGAAGTCTGAAATAGAGCTGAAAGGAAATTTTGGTTCTGAAATAGAGCTGGAGGTCTTGGCTAGTAAAATTACCAAACAAAACCAAAAACCTTGACTTGGAAGAATTGGCCACATTTGTATAGACTGAGCATTGAAATATTCCCAAAAGTGACACGTAGCGAGAAAAAAGAAGAATAGGACAGCCTAAATGGAATCTGCAGGTGAAAACAATAAAAATGACAAAGTGCGAACTTTCCTGTGGTGGCAGCAGGAACTAACCTTTGGTTCATACTCATTGGAGGGAGACATGTACATTGGTGGTGTTGATGGTAGCAAACATCCATTGAGGAGAAGTGGATCTATCAAAATGTGAAAAAGATGACAGGAAAAGAGGGCTGCACAATGCATGAGAACATATTCGAAGGCTTGTGGATCAAGATTTGGACCCAAGACGGGCATGGGTTAGGTCGTGCTTGACATGGTGCATCGGCAAACGGTTTGGCAGTTGATAATGACAAACTTACCTAGAATGCTAAAAGGAGGTACACCTATTTGGGGTTCATTAGACAGCAGTGTTATCAATGGCATATGATGGAACATACTAGAAGGCTAAAATTCTGCCATAAAAACATGCCATTGCAGCTTATGGTGCCGCCATGACGAGCATCCCTTCACAAATTGTGTAATAGCGGTTGGCAAAAAATTCGCCACGCCATGGTGCTATTGCACTACCGTGGCAGCTATTTAAAAACACTGCTAGAGAGAAAGGAAAATGACGGCTGTAGGCAATGACAGATGGTGTTAGGCAACAAACAGTAACGGACTTAGACCACAGACAACATAGCCGGATTGAAGTCATTGAACCCGCCCTAATACCACATTAAGAATATAGTCTTACATTGTTGCTAAACTGCTTCATTTCCACTAAGCTGATATATATATATATATATATATATATATATATATATATATATATATATATATATATATATATATATATATATATATATATAACTGAATACAGAGAAAGAAGGATGCTATCAAAGGGAGAGGCCTAAGTCCACCTAGTGAATATAGGTACAACTAAGACTGTTTTATTGCTGTCACTAAGCTAAAATACAGTAGCAAATCTAACATCCTCATATATTATGAGTCTAATGATAAGAAGCATTATTGTTATGTTTAACGTTTCTTTCTGTCCTCCAATTTGCTCCATGTGTGACCCTGTAGGTTCTCAAAATAATGGAGTCCACTCCAGTATGAATGATCTAGTCCATAAACCAACAGTCTGAACATAATTCCAGTGTGATCCCATCATCAGATCATGTTCTGATGTAGGAGCAGGATCACTATAGCCACATGAACACATAGCTGTCTACTACAAGTCTACAATTAAATGTGCTATTGTGACTAACCTGCTCTTTAATTCAACACACTTATTTACTTTAACTGTGTTTTGTGATTCCTAATTGCAGGGTTTACCTACAGCAGCTGTAATTTTAAAGTTTGAGCTCATGTATGCTCCCACATTTGAAAATGGGTGAGTCACTAAAATAGTGTGTTTAGTGGTTTATTAATATGGAGCCAAAACAAATTGTTGCTCCTTTTTCATTGATCTCTCCTTAGTGAATTGTGTACACTGACTGGAGTGCCCCATATGTAGTGCTGACTTGCAAGCTTCTCTTGATGCTTACCCTGCTGCCGTCCATGAATTCCGAATTCCTCCTAAAGCTCTTCTAGGATTGCATTCATATTGTCCTGTACATTTTGATGCTTTACATGCAGTGTTGGTTGATGTCAGTGTGCATGTAAGTTTACTGAAAGCTGCCTCTCACCAGTCTGCATCGAAGGTACCCAGGTTTGTCACATTAGCTAGTTCTAAATATGCATCAGTTAGACCTTCATTTTGAAATTTCTGTTTCTTTTGAGAAGTTTACTTACAAATTTATTTGATTAGAAAATTTTCTATATATGTTTTATTGCATAGTGTAACCTATTCACATGCTTTGTTTCAGCAATTTTTGCAATGCCGAATTTGTTTCTGCTGATAAAAGTTTTGGCACGTTGAACCAAGTATGTTTAAACATTGGATGTCTCTTTTTTGAGATCATTATTGAAGTGCTGGTCAATTTTCTATGTTCAAAATACTTGTTACAAATCTATTTTTTGCATTCATTTATACAGTGGGCTTCTAGAAAAACTGGCTTGCTCCTTGGTGCTCAAACATATTATTTGTGTCATACTATTTTTATCTCTCTTATTGCATCCAACTTTTCATAGTCAAAGGTGGAAAGCTAATCTTTGAATATATTCACCATTTCACCTATGCAGATGCGCATATTATATGTGGGTTGCTTTTTGTGTTTTGTGCTTATACTATGACTTTACCAAGTTCCTCCTTAATAGAATTTGAGAGAGCAGAGAAACTGAGAGAAAAACTAAACAGAAACAAAGGGCTTATTGTATTATTTCACCAAATAAGAGAAGGGATACAACTGAGCTTAAATAGGCTCAAGAGGCGGTTACAAAAGAGGCAACTGAGTTACTTAGGCCCCGTTTGGGGTGGTTCTAAGTTTCTGATTTTTGGTTTTGAAATGTATTTTGAAAACAAAAATGTGTTCGGCAAAAATGGTTCTTTTTTTGTTTTTTACTCATTTTCGAAACAGTTTTCACTCAATTTTAAAAATAATAAAATTTAGTTTTCAGATTTCTGTTTCTATTTTTATTTAAGCTCATTATGTGACTCATTTGTTACGATTGACCATCACTCTTGACTCTGACTTGCGGTCACCGGCCTCCACCTCTGACCTGAGTGGCAGTTATCGACCGCCACCTCCGTTCGAAGGTCATCATTTGCAACTTCCGACCGGCTGTCACCAACCCCCATCTCCGACCAATAGTCATCAGTCGTCACTTCCGATCGACGTTTACCGGTCGCCACCTCCGATCGACGTTCACCGGTCGCCACCTCCGACGGGCGGTCACTGACCACCACCTCCGACCGACAGTCACCGATCGCCACCTCCAACCGACAGTCACCGGCCGCCACCTTCGACTGCCACCTCCGACCGGCGGTCACCGACTGCTACCTCCGACCGACGATCACCAACCACCACCTTTGACCAGTTATCACCAACCACCACCTTCAACCGGTGATCACTGCTGCCACCTCTAACCAGCGGTCACTGGCCACCACCTTCGACTAGTGATCATCGACTGCCACCCCCGATCACGGGTCACCTAACCGCTACCTTCGACCACCAGTCACCAACCACCAACTCCGATCGCCAGTCACTGACTACCATCTTCGATCGCCAATGACTGACCATCACCTTCAACAACTATTTCGATCGCTACCTCCAACAAGTCTTTTGGTTAAGATTTGAAAACAATGTTTTAAATTTGGAAACAAAAATAATGTTGTTTTTAAAATTTTGAAAACTTAAAACCAAAACTAGTTTTTGTTTTTATAAATCTCAAAACTAGAAATCTAAAACCACCCTGAACGGGGCCTTAGGAGGTAGACTAACTGCCTAACTAAACACAAACTAACACAATGCAAAAAAATAACAAACTAACTGGCTGTAACAAAATATCTAACTATAGTTGAATAACTGACAGTTTACATATATCCCTAATACTCCTTGTGCATTACTTGAACCTGTTTACCACGTGGATGATTAGAGCTGCTAAAAAAAATCAATTTTTGAAAAAAATAACCATAGTAATAACCATTTATAGAAACTAATTTAAAAGTAGTTATAAAACTATAACGAGTTCTATAGATTTAGTTATTTTAAATACATAATTTTTATCATAAAATAGTTTAACTTATTTTAGAAACTGGTTATTCTTGTAATAACTTCTCTTATTTTATATAAAAGTTTGTTAAAAGTTGTGTTGATCTATATATTTACTTGTTTGCAAAATTTTCACCTGTAAAGTCGTAACTATGATGATTTTATTTGAAAATTTTAATTATTCACTTTTTTTTTAATTTTTTGTAACTAGGTTTATTTCTTTTTAATGCTATTAAATTTCTCATATGTTTCAAAGACGATTAACAAATATTCATTTCTCCATTTAACTGCAGGGTTATTTATATAAAAAAATCTATCATCATAGATATAATCTATTTTATATTATTATTTAAGTATTGAATGATATATTAAATGACTTTAACTTTCTATATTAATAGTGGTATAGTCAAATTATTTTATTGATTTAAAATATATAATAATTTTTTTAGATTATTAGAAAAATCAAAATTAATGTTCAAAAAGCTCTTAGAAATTCTGAGTACATTTAATTAGTTTTCCAGATATTTTTAGCAATTTCCTCTTTAATAAAAAAACTACAGATATGGTATTTTCTTAATAATATTGAAGATATGCTAACCGTAAAAAAGAAGTATACTAAATGAAAATAATAACTAAAAATACACCCTGGAATTCCCTAGTATTGAGCACTGTTGATGCTTGCGCTAGTCAAATTAAACTGTGTTAACATATGCTGGCTTAGTCAAATGATACTCTAACATGTAAAGTGCATAAAAGACCTAATGATGGAGGCAGATCCCCGAAAGTTTCTACAAGGCTGGGCAATAAGACTTTGGAGGTCTAATAGTTGTAGAAAGTTAGAAATTATTTTTTTAGAATACAAAAACTCATTTAGAAAACTGTATTTAACAATAACTTGTTTTAGATATCTGGTTATATTCATAGCCAGTTTTTAAAAATAATAACTAGTTATACCAAATTATAATTGTAAGAGGTTATGACTGTAATTATGTGTTTAGAGCACACATGAAATTCTTATTTATAATGAGTGATAGGTACAATAGAAGGGAAACAAAATAAATGTAAATAATGACTAAGTCCCTAAAGATAATATATTATATAATGTAATCAAATCATATCTTTATATACTACTTAATGTAATCAAATCATATTTTTAATACCCCCTCTCAAGCTGAAGCATATATGTCATATGAATCAAGCTTGTTACATATACCATCAACATGAGAACCCTTTAGGGGTTTAGTGAGCATGTCTGCAAGTTGGTCAATTGAACTAGCAAATTCAGTGGTAATTTCTCCAGAGAGCACTTTCTTTCTAACAAAGTGACAACCAATCTCTATGTGTTTAGTCCGTTCATGGAAGACCGGATTTGACGCAATGTTCATGGCAACCTGATTATCACATATCAGTTTCGTACCACCAAGATCTCCAAATTTTAATTGTTGGAGAAGTTGTGTGAGCCATATGGTCTCACACATAGCTATTGCCATGGCACGGTATTCTGCTTCATAGTCTTCCATGAGATCAAGTTTCATCCAATAAGAACACAATACCCAGTAGTGAACCTCCTATCTGACTGTGACTCTACCCAATCAGCATCAGAGTAACAGACAATTTTAGAATTGCCTTTATCTTCATACATCAATCCACGACTTGGTGTATTCTTGAGGTACTGAAAAATACACATGGCTGTTATCCAATGATTGTCACAAGGCTTTTGTACGACCCGACTAAGCACACTAACTGCAAATGTGATGTCTAGTCTAGTGATTCTGCCCACTAGACGACGGTATCCAATGTGGTGCATTCTTGAGGTACTGAAGAATACGCATGACTGCTATCCAATAACTATCACAAGGCTTTTGCAGGAACCGGCTAAGCACGCTAACTGCAAATGTGATGTCTAGTCTAGTGACTGTTAGGTAACTAAGTTTGCCCACTAGACAACGGTATCTTCCAAGGTCTTTCAAAGGCTCCCCCTGACCTGGAATGAGCTTTACATGTGGATTTGTAGGTGAGTCACTGGGGCGACAATCAGTGTTGTTAAAAAACAGCCATGGCGGAATCCCTAAGCAGTTTTTTAACAAAACGCGACAAAATGGTGATGGCGATTCAGCATCCGGATAGCGGGTCGTGGCAGCCGTCATGGCCATGGTGTGCATGGTGGCAGCACGGGCCATGGCAAAAATGGTGGATTCGACATTTTTTTAAAAAAAAAAAACGTTTCCGGTCTCGGACCCAACCCGACCCACGAGAGTTTAAACTCTCTTAACCCTAAAATACTCATTATTCTTCTTCCAACCTTACCTTTTCTTCCATCTTGCGACTTCTGCACTGACGGAGAAGACAATGGTGACGCGAGTGACGCTAGCAACGGCAGCAAGTGACACGAGCAACGTCCGGCGACGTTGGGTCAACTTCTCTTCTCCCTTGTTTCATACTTCTCTATTTCTGTTTTTCTATTTCTCACCAATAGCAACAAATTTCTTTTTACTCTTTTTTTACTCACCAACAGCAACCCATTTCTCACCAACAGCAACACAAACAAAATTTTACTCTTTTTTTTATCTTTTAAATTTTTTTATGTTTTATTTTAAATATTTTTACATTAAGTAAAAATTATTGATTGTGTTATTTATGGAGAAGTTGCTCTGTTAGATTAATGAGTAACTCTGTTTTTGTTAATTTTTTTTAGTATTAGTACACTACAACCTTTGAGCAAATTTTGCAATAGCTGAATACCAACTCTAATTCCAACTCTAACTGATTCAACGGCTAGCTCTAGAACAGACCCCGGTTAGAAATACTGTTTTAGTTATGTATGAGACTATGAGTGTTGCTTTCATTGTTTTTTTAATTATATTTCATGTTTTATATTCTATTTTTGTAGTTTTTTAATTTATATTTAATATTTTGTTAATTTTTATAACTTTATATATAAAAATATTACTATTTTTTAGTCTGCCATTTCCCGCAACGCCATCTATTATTGTCATATGGCGTTTTGTTGGCAAACCGCCATGGACTGCCACCTGCATAGATAACATTGGCGACAATCAAGCATACCCGTCTCGGTCAAGATGTCTAAAGCATACTTGTGCTGGGAAGTAACAATTCCAGTGGAGGATTGAGCAACCTCAATTCCGAGGAAGTATCGAAGTGGTCCCAAGTCCTTAGTTTGAAAGTGATTATGAAGATGGGACTTGAGACGAAGGATCTCCTTAGAGTCATCGTAGGTTATGATGATGTCATCAGCATAGACAATCAAGTAGATGCACAGGCCAATGGAAGAGTGAAGGGAGAAAACAGTGTGATCAACTTCAATATGAGTCATACCAAATTCAAGTAAAAAGGAGCTAAACCGACTAAACCAGACACGCAGAGATTGTTTTTCAAACCATCAAGTGATTAGCGAAGTTTACAGACAAGGGACAATCACCGAAAACTGTAAAACCTGGTGGTTGATCTTTGTAAATCTTCTCCTGCAAGTCACCGTGGAGGAATGCATTTTTTATGTCCAATTGATGAAAAGGCCAATGGCGAATGGCAGCCATAACAAGAAAAAGGCAAACAAATGTGATTTTGGCCGCCGAAAAAAAAGTATCACCATAATCAAGTCCATAAATCTGAGTATAACCCTTAGCCACCAAATGAACTTTGTAACGATCAATAGTTCCATCAGGTGCAACCTTCGCTGTATTGACCGATCGGCAACCAACGGAAGACTTGTCAAGAGGTAAGGGGATGGAGATAAATAGTCATAATTAATAGTAAAGACATATTTAGGATTAGGATTACGAGTTGATCGAATACCTTTGCAAATGGCAACAAGAAGTTCGTGTGGAGGTGACGATAATGGAAGAAGGGTTGGAGAGGGAGATGATGCTGGAGGATCACACGATGGTGGTGGAGCTTATGTCCGACGATGATAGGTGAGTAGTGGAGGTAGGGTAGGAGAAACAAGAGGGGTTGTGGTAGGTGCAGCTGGAACAGTAGGTGGGACTTCCAGAGGAACACTTGAAATGGTGGAAGAAAAGAGGGGAGTTTTTAAAAAAAAAAAAGTAACATCAGCAGAGACAAGGTATCTTTGAAGTTGTGGACAGAAACATCAGTAACCTTTCTGGAGGTGGGATTAAGATCATGAACAAAACAAGAACTTCTAAAGACACATAAAGGAAGTGGATGAACGTCCTGTGTAGGATGTAAGATGGAAAAATGACTCTGATTATTGAGAACCGATGAAGGCATGCGGTTAATCAAATGACAAGCTGTAAGGACTGCATCACCCCAAAAATGTGATGGAACATTGCAATGGAGAAGGGTACAAGCTTTCTCCATCAAATGATGGTTTGTGCGTTCAGCTACACCATTTTGTTGTGGTGTGTGAGCACATAAGGTTTAATAAAGAATCCCTTGCAAGGTCAAAAAGGACTGAAACTAGGATGACAAATATTCTTTTGCATTATCAGTTCGTAAAATTTTAATAGATCAAGCAAATTGAGTTTGAATTTCAGTTAAGAAATTTTGAAAAAATAGAGAAAATGTCAGAACGTTTCTTCATTAGAAAAACGAATTCCATGTGTGCTCTAAACACACAATTACAGTCATAAACTCTTACAATTACGGTCATAATAATAATAAATTTTACCAACTAGTTATAGTTAAAATAACAACTTAAAATAAAAATTTAGTTATTATTAGTTATAGCTATGTATTGGGAAAGAAACCCAAGTCTTACATTGACTAATGATATGGCCAAATAAGAGTATATAAGTGAGGTGCAAACCTCACCTTACAAGTTGGTTTTGTGAGGTTAAGTTAGACCCAATTTTACCATTTCTAGCTTATCTTAAATCCATTAAAAGGGTCACCCACCATATTATCCAGATACCAAGCCCCATAGTGTTGGGTGTGAGAGGGTGTATTGGGAATGAAATCCAAGTCCCATATTGACTAATGAAATGACCAAATAAGAATATATAAGTGAGGTGCAAATCTCATCTTGTAAGTTATTTTTGTGTCTTGAGTTAGGCGTAATTTCATCATTTCTAATACTATGGTTATTGAAAGAAACAAACCACGGGCACCCCTATCGATGATGCATAGCATATGCAAAAAATAATTTTACTTTTATGTAATCCATCATTTGAACTTTGAAGAAACTAATAACATTTCATATGAAAGTCTCAAGCACAAAATATAGCTTTAGAGAGAGTTGTGGAAAATAAAGAATGTGACATGGTGATAATGATAGGCCCTTCTTGTAAGTGCACAAATTTAGATATTCCAAACTCTAAAGCAGTATTATTAAATAACCACCATGACGAGGCGGATTTTTTGCCAATTGCTATACACAAATTGTGAAGAAATGTCTGTCATGGCGACACCATAAGGAGCAATGGTATGTCTTTATGGCAGAATTTTGGCCTTCTACTATGTTCCGCCATTAATAACTCTGCTCTAAAGTGCTTTCTGCCTGCCAGCACTGAAGATGGGATGAAAATCATTTTAAAATATGTTTATGTAGGAAATATAGCAAATGTATGTTTGTGTATTACGGTAATAAGGTATCAGATTCTTATTCAAATACTTGCTCTATCAGTTTTAGTTCTATTTAGACATCATTTTTTGGGCATTAACTGAATGCCTTTTGTGACTAAAACCAGGGTTGGAGTAACGTGGCCTCTATAAAGTTGAAAAATGTCATGCTTGTTAAAGCATTATTAACAGCTCATGATATATTACTTGAAGAACTACAAAAATTTAGCAAAGCAGTTGGTCAAGCTATTGATATTTCAGAGTTTTTGTCAAAAAGGAACAGTATGAAATTAATAAATTCTGTTCCACAAGCTAATCAGTTTACAACAGAAGTTGAAATTTCAGGTCAAGGCATACCACAGAATGGGTTCGAGGTCCTTAACTTCTATTCATCCAGGAAAATAATGCTGTTTTGTCTTCATGTTATATTGCTTTTTAAAGTTTTATTAATTAAATGATCTCTTCCTTTATTTACAGGGAGGAAATGAATTTCTGGATTTTGAGAATGCTGAAAAGCTCCGGTCCTTGTCAAAGAAAGAGCTGTTGAACTGTTATCATTTAGTGGGAAATCAGTTGTTGTATTTATGGAACATATTTCTGAATTTCCACAGGTTTGCTTCTTGTCATGTATCATCAAAATTAACAAAAAATGTGTGGTTCTCTGAATTTGGTTAAGAGGCCTTGTTTTTGTGTGTTCCAACACCTTTCAATGAGCAAGCATATATCATGAAACAATACATTGTTTAATCAGGTATAATATTTGTGTCTTTAGGCTTAACAAAACAAAGATTCTAGAGTTTTTGCATGACACATGGGCTAAGGATCGGAAAGCTGAATGGTCAATATGGATGGTGTACGCAAAGGTTGAGATGCCTCATCATTATATAAACAATGGGAGTGATGGGTCTTCCCATCGTGTGGCACACAGAAGAGTTTCCAGTTTGTGGAAACTACCAGACGAGGTAAGTACTTGACTGTTCCTTTCAAGTAAGGAAAGTTGAGTTTTGAAGAAGGAACATGGTAAAATTAATTCTTGTGCAAGTAACTAAAACCATTATTGTTTTTTTATGCTTTAAATTATACAGCCTCCTCAGGCTGCAGCTACACGGGCAGAACTTCATCGAAGAAGCATTGCACAAATGAGGGTAGTTATATCAACTCACTGCTAGTTCCTCTTTTTAATTTGCATAAATAATGGATTTCATCATTGCAGATTAATAACCGGTCAATCCAAGACATGTATATATTTGGAGATCCTTCACGCATACCAATTGTGATTGTTGAACGTGTGATGAATGCACCACGCCGAACTATCAGTGACAATTCATACTTGAGACAAACAGCACTTCTAAATTCACATAGCTTTCAAGCTGGACTTAACTTTGACACTGCAAACAAGATATCTGCTCCACTAAGTAGTACTCGTATTTTGAAGATTGTTGTCTTTGTGCATGGCTTTCAGGCAAGTGATACACTTTTTCACTTTTGAGAAAAAAATAAAATTGTGCTTTTTTACGTATGCCTTAGTTTGTCGATGTCCAACTTATTTTACAGAGACTGGATCAAGCAAAAATGACCATTGGTTGGCTGACTTTTAAAAAAGCTAGCAAACCAAAACCCCACCTCAATGTGATGAGTTGGTGTTCATTAAAAGAATTTTTTAGATTTGTCTAGATTAGATTACCTATCTCCTTGTTTATCGAGTTTTGTCTCATGTACTTATTGTATTTAGTTTAGGATGCTTGCTATACATACATTATGTCATCCCTGAATGAGAGGAATTCAATTGTCTAGTGATTACAAGTTTACCACCATAATTTGAAGGCACTGAGCTAACCTCATGCAATTCAGTCATATATCAATTTTCTCATGTAAAACATAGAACGTCTTAGAGGATCATTTTTTTCATCTTTGGTTGAACAAGCTATTATATTAATAGAATTGCAAATCCTACTCATTGAAATCTCAGGGTTTAAATTGCTTTGTAAATTAAATGGCCTGGCAAGATGTAAAATATTGGCAAGATGTAAAAATTGATAACTGGAGCAAGTCATGTTGCTCTATAGTCACGGTCCCCCAACAATCACTTGTCGAAAAGGACAACTGACTTGCTAGCCACTTATATATTATTATTTGGCCATATCATTTGTTGAGAATCTTAGATATTTTAAATATAGTATGTAGGAATAATATTTTAGAGATTATAGGGGAATCATATATTTTATATTCATGTATAACCTATGAAATAAAACTATATAAACATTCATCTTGTGTGTATTGAGACACACAATTTCAGTCCATTATTCCTTTATTTCTTATTTAAGCATGGTATCAAGAGCCTAACAGAGATTCTCTCTTTTAAAAACCTCCTCCCAAGAGAACAATTTTTCTTTTTTCGTGAACTATGTTAATTTCAGTTGCTTCCCTTTGGAGAGAGGATCTGCTCAGGCAATATTTTTGCTGCCACTATGACCGCTTTCGCTATCACCATCTCTATCTGCGCCTCTCAAGTTTCACGTTGGGTCGCCCAGCCAATCCGCTCTTATCCTTAAGTTTTGTGGCGATCAAAGCTTGTTTGGTATGCATTTGTTTAAAAACACGTTTTTCTCTCTCCTATTTTGTTTGTGCAAGTACCATGGTTGTAGCAGGACCCCTCTTTGTCTACTTTTGATTCTCCATCAAAAGATCCAACTTGAGCTGCATCGGCTTCCTATGAGGATTTTCTCCAATGGTTTGAGAGTCGCCAAAACCCCAAAAACTAATGCTTTAGTTGCACAATCTGGTAAATTCAATGCATGTGTATGCCAATCCCTTTCCTTGGGTTCTTAGATACTTGATTTAGGAGGCATCTAATCATATTTCTGATAATTGTTCTCTTTTCTCTGCTTTTACTACATTTGGATATTTACCCATCATTATCTCTATAATAGGTCTCAAACCCAAGCCAAAGGCATTTGCACCACTAATCCCATCCCTCACTGTTGAATCTATTTTTTCTGTTCCTAATTGTCGATTTAACTTACTTTCTGTGTGTCTTCTAACCCAGTCCCTTCACTAAAAACTTAGTTATTCTACAAGAACAGATTTTAGAATGACGATTGGTATCGGATATGACTCACATGGCTTATATTATCTCTCTGCTTCATCCAAAATATGCTCATCCACCATATATCCCTTGGTAAGACACTAATACATGCTCAATTAGGACACCCTAGTATACCAACACTTTAGAAGATGGTGTCCAACCTTGCAAATTTACATTGTGAGTCGTGTCAGTTAAGAAAACATGTTAGGGTTTTGTTTCCTAATTGTGTCAATAAAAGGGTTGCGTCTCTATTTGCTTTGGTACACTCCGATGTTTGGGGTCCTCTTACTCAAAATGGTTTTCAATATTTTGTTACCTTTATTGATGATTTTTCAAGATGCAAATGACTTTATTTGATGAAGAATAGACCCAAATTGTTTCTTATTTTTGAAAAATTTTACAATGAAATCAAAACACAGCTTGGTATTCCTATTCGATCACTTTGAAGTGATAATGTGCATGAATATTTATCTCATGAGATTGCTTTATGGCATCAAAGGGGATTCTTCATCAAACATCTTGTGTACATACCTCACAACCACAACAAAGCGGAGTTTCACCTTATTAAAACAATTAAACAAATTGCACCCTCCTTATACATGAACATGTTCCCCTATGTTTTTGGGGAGATGCACTACTCACAACATGTTACCTCATCAATTGTATGCCTTCCTCTGTACTTAATGATAAAATTCTCCATTCTCTTTTATTTTCTAAGTCACCACTACATAACATATCTCCCTGTATTTTTTATTCTACATGTTTTGTCTGTAACCACACACCTAGGCTTGACAAACTTTTAGCCAAGTCATTTAAATGTGTTTTTTTGAGTTACCACTTTCACAAAAAGGTTATTGATCCTTCTCCCCTACACTCATTTAATATTTAATCTTCATTGATGTCTCATTTTTTGAATTTGTCTCATACTTTAAGTCTTCACATGTGTTACCTAACTTAGGAGAATCAGATGATCCTAGCATACTAGTTCCTACTTCTCCTTTACCCTTTGACTCTCCGAATGTCCACTTGACACTTGACCCACCAGTGGTTTAACCTCTTCAAACGAATCACCATCGCTCACGACCCACTGTAGATATTCCTCCACCTATGCCTAAGCCTAATGAGATTGTAAAAGGCATGCTTGACTCTTTCCTAATACCATCGTCTTCACCAGATTTGAGCCTTCTTCTTGATCTTGATTTGCCGATTACCTTGCGTAAAGGCAATCGTTCTAGTTGTACCCCTTCCCCCCATTATGTTACCTTTAGCTACCATTGTCTTTCTTCATCAAACTATAGTTGTCTTTCCTCTTTGTCTTCTATCCATGTTCCTAACCATCCAGGTCTACCTTATCTCACCCAGAGTGGAGACTTTGGATTTGGTCACTCTACCTGTGGGAAAGGCGGTTATAGGTTGTCGCTGGTTATACAAAATCAAAGTTGAACCTAGATTATCGTTTCAAAGCCCGACTTGTTGCAAAAGGATCCACTCAGGTATATGGTCAAAATTACACTAATACTTTCTCTCCAATTGCTAAAATGGCATTGGTCAGAACACTCTTGTCCATGGCTGTCATGCGCCATTAGCCCCTCTCCAACTTGATATTAAGAGCATTCCTACATGGTGATCTTGATGAAGAAGTTTATATGGAACAAGCACCAAGTTTTGTTGCTTAGGAGGAGTCTACAAATATGGTAACCTTCCATGTGAAGCCACCATTTTTCATTTTATATTTTTTTGCTAATGTTAGTTAGTTAAACTTTATATATATATATATATATATATATATATATATATATATATATATATATATATATATATATATATATATATATATATATATATATATATATATATATATATATATATATAATCTTAATTTAAATTACTAATATTATTATTTATTTACCTTTTTATATTTTTTAAAGATTAAATGTGATTATTGTGAAATTTGGAATCTTAATAAATTATTTTATTTATTTTAATAAATATCTAAACTACCTTATCTAAATTTCTCTAAATCATACTTTTCAAATTGTAAGAGTGTTACATTTTCCTAGTAACTCCAACCCACTGTGTTTCTTTAAGCACATAACTTGAGATCAAAGCAGTGGGTTAAATCCCGGATTGTAATGTGTAACCAGCCCCAAAAAAGCAGGATAGCGGATAGTGGGATAGTCACTGTTCTGATTTTTTTAATATAGTTTATATAATGTATACTATAAACATATAACTTCTCAAGAATGACAAAAAATACTGAAAATTCATGACATGCATAATTTAACAATAAAAACTGATAGTTGCCTTAAACAAACATACAAGTATACCAACAAAAGTCAAATACAAGCTTCATAAAATTCTATGCTGATCATCAACTTCCTAATACAACCATGCTGTTGCTGTGGAAAGAATTGCCTCACAGCACAACATCACAGATTTACTGTGTGTGCGTTAGTGTCTTTTTCATTGTTGAAAGATGATTGAATGCTTATTCTTCATCACTTAAATGTTGTAGGGGCATCATCTGGATCTACGGCTTATTCGAAATCAATGGCTTTTGATAGATCCCAAGGTAGAATTTCTTATGTCGGAGACTAATGAAGATAGAACTTCTGGAGACTTTAGAGAAATGGGTTACCGGCTAGCACTGGAAGTTATTGCTTTTGTTAGAAGGAAAATGGACAAAGCCTCAAGATATGGGAATTTAGAAGATATTAGGCTGAGTTTTGTTGGACATTCTATTGGTAACCTCATTATAAGAACAGCACTTGCAGGTGGGTTTTAATTTTAGAAGTGATGGTGTTCACCTGTTTGAAATTAGAGGCTAAATTCTGTCCTATGTTTTCAGAGAGCATGATGGAACCATTTTTAAGATATCTATATACATACATATCGGTATCTGGTCCACACTTGGGATATCTTTATAGTTCAAACTCTTTGTTTAATTCTGGATTATGGCTTTTGAAGAAACTAAAAGGCGCACAGTGTATTCATCAACTCACCTTCACAGATGATCCGGATATTCAAAATACATTCCTCTATAAACTTTGTAAGGTAAGAACGGTGTTCTGCAGATGTTGTAATCTAATGACAAAGGCATAAGCTTGAAGTCTAGTGTCTTGAATAACTTAATCTGATTGTGATTCTTAGTTCTTATTAACATCTCTATTAAATTATAACCATTTATTATGGTAAAATCTTATATAGCTATTTGAATATCAAATCCAAGTTATTTGATCGATAGTGTTTCCTTTTATTTGAAAACATGGCGAGTAAAACGTGTTTTGAAATATCTGGCCATGATGAGCATAATGACTTCTCGTAAACCCAATGGTAATTTTCTTTAAAACTGTATCCTTATTGCTTCAAGAGTAATTTTGTGTACCATCTTTCCCCTTTTCTACGTATTGCAAAGTTATACATTTGTAATTATATAAGCTTCAACATTTATTTTGGCCACCAGGACCATGTTTCGTTTACTGTTTCAGAAGTTACTGTGTTAATGTCAAATGGCTATTTTTTGTGCAAATAATTCTACCAAAGAATTAATGAATATTATTGGTTGGAAAATGTGAGCAAGGGTTGTAGTGAATATGCTTTGAATATGTTTGGTTTGACATTTGAGACTCATAACCCTGGTTAACCCTTTTTTGAATGCCATATCAACATGTTTGGGACTTGTTTTTTCACATCCCAATGAAAGCAGGATTCATCCCAAACTCCAGTTGAATCAAAAGCTACAATGGGTTGTTTTTCTATAAAATTGAGTTGAGTTCAACTCAACTTATCTTCCTAACTATTATCCAAATACACAGTCATAAAATATGGATTGTAGTGGCTATGACAATGTTCACATTTGTGTCTTTTATATTGAAAGTTAGGGGGTTTCTTTGCAAATGTCGCACAGCTGACAAGAAGCATGCGTTTTCTTCAAAGGCCTGGATCATTCATATATTATGTGTAGTTTAATTATAATTGGATGATGAGGTTCTAATATTTCTTTACATTTCTCATTCTTTTTCAGAAGAAGACCTTGGCTCATTTTAGGCATACTGTCCTGTTATCTTCTCCTCAGGTTTACCCTTCTCTTGTGACTCCTAAAATCATCTTAGAACAAGCCTTTTACTGTCACTTAACAGTGAATGACTGAATATATACACTTGCATTTTAGGTTTAAAATGGTTTTTTAAATTGGACTTGTTCGATGGACTTTGTCAAAGACATAAATGCATGTGAAGCTTGATCATCTATTACATAATAAATACTCCCGAACTTTTATCAAATTACAAACATGTTCACTCCTTTTTATTTTCCTACACTAATCTCCTTTAAGTTTAAAACCATTTCACTAACACTCTTTGTATGTTTGAAAACCTTACACTAACACTCATCTCAAATTTTACACTAGCATCCCTTAGAGAATGTGAAAGTAATGGTTAAAAAAGTCAAGAGTGCATGTGTACACAAAACTTCAAGGATGATACTAAAGTTTACTAGAATAAATATTACATGTCTTATCATTGTGAATCTGAAATGAATCCAAAGCAAACAAGGTTTCTAAATTTTTCTTTTTTTAGAACTGAGTTGGCTGATGAACTTGATTATATTCAGTAATTTGATTTTGAAATGTTGGGAGTATTTTATCTTTACTAATTGAGACAAAATGAAATATTAAGGTGTTGTTTGGTTTGAGAAAATGTTTTTTTGTTTCACTTATGAGTTTTTCTCTTCCCTGATGGCTTGGCTATTCTTGCTTTTACATGGAGCTTTTTTGGTTTGCTGCTAACTGATTTTTTTTAGGATGGTTATGTGCCTTACCACTCTGCTAGAATTGAATCATGTCATGCTGCTGCACATGACAATTCAAAAAAGGGTAGAGTGTTCCTAGAGATGTTGAATGCTTGTTTGGACCAAATCCGTGCCAATCCCTCTCAACGTCGAGTTTTCATGCGTTGTGATGTCAATTTTGACGCCACTTCCTACGGCAAGAATTTAAACTCTTTGATTGGACGAGCTGCACATATTGAGTTTCTGGAGTCTGATATTTTTGCAAGGTTTATAATGTGGTCATTTCCGGAACTATTTCGGTAGAGGTTCAGGTCGTTCAGGTTTTCTAAAGCTGTTCAGGTTTTCTAAAGCTTTCAGACTGACATAAGCCTCCTCCCACTTATTTGCATCAAAGATCTGTTGTGGCCAGATTTCTGTCACAAGTTACTCAAATTTGGTATGCGTAAATTGGCATGGGAGGGTACAGACAAAAGCTGCATATTTAGTCTCAGCTTCAAGATGTTTATTTGCAACACTTGTATACATATAGCTTTAGGAACAGTTCTTAGCATAGTGATGTAATTATTTTAGGTTAGGTAGTTCACTGTTAATGTCATGGTCTTATAATGTTATATCCAAAGCTGTAAACATACTGAAAGAAGGGATTCAGCACGCCTTGGAACGCAATAACAAAATTAGGCATAAATTATCTATAATAAGAAATAGGCATATTTTAAATTTAAAATCTGAATTCTCTCTTATGTTAATTTGTTTTCTTTTTATCTTTGAAGGATTAAAATAATCCTACTTATTTATTATTTGTTTTATTTTGCTGCACAAACAGCTCCTTTTGAAACAGGAGTTTCAGTGAATTAAAAGACTAGATTCATATTTTTGTTGCATAAAATCTTGAACTAGCATATTCACTTCAGCTAGGGTGCTCCTACACAATTTCACAATTTGGTTAGGCGATTAAGGTTGAAGAGGGAATTGTCTTTCAATTAGTCAAATATATGCTTGGCTAAACCACTTTCACTTATTTAATTGGCTTAAGTCATTATTAATCAAATTCCCTTCTTTGGCTAGCAACTTCTGCCGAAAAACAAACTTTCCTTCCTAAATTTTGCCTAATATTTTTTGGTTATTAGTATTGTACGAATCCTCCATTGAATCAAATAATTGATAATGTGTGCAATGTCCTGCGTCTATTCCCTATAGGATGGAAGAGATTCTCTCCTACAACTTGGCCATGGAAAAGCAAGTTGTAATCCCAGCTTTTTTTCTCCTTCGATAGAGTTGGATTGTGAAGAAAGTGATAGAGTCTTTAACTATTTTTTATGATTGAAAGATGCAAGTCATATCCCTATTCGAAATAGAAATGTTTCTTAACGATATAAATCAAACGCATGACTTGTTTTTAACGATATTGGAATGGTTGATTCCCAATTAATTCTGAAATAATCTTTAACAATTCAAGCAAGTGGGTCGCACCAACAAATTGGGTTGGTTTGAAGTTTTTCTCTTTTAAAACGAGAGGGGATGTTTCGATCTCAAGAGCCCAAAAGTCAATTGAAATTTACAATCACTTTACATTTTCGAGCATGAGAGAATTTTTCTTCATCTTCTATATCTTTCTTTCACTTGCATGAGAAAGCTGGTTCTCTAGCCTTCTGAATTTTTTTAATTCATATTTAGTCAAAATGTGGGTATCCAAAGAATATTGACAAAGGGGAAGCAAAAAACTATGAAGTGGTCAACAATTAATGTAAAAATTAAGTATAAAGACTTGTGATTCAAGATAGGGCGAGTGGTAGTGACTAAGGGGGAAGTGACACCATGAAAAGGATTTTTTTACTGTTTCTAATCTTTTCTTCAATAAGCTTCATAACCATATTGCTTGAGCAATCGAATAAGGATGAGGGATGGTAAGTTCCTTTCAAATTTTAAGAATAACAGTCTCAAAAGAAAACAGTTAAGGATCATTTTGGGACTTAATCACACCACTTAAATGCATAACTTTTCAAAAGTGGTCTAATAATCCAAAACTAAATTGGTTTGGTGGAGCTTAAAAAGATTAACTTGGTGATTTGTGCAAGTGGAGGGTCCAAAACATAATGCAAATGATCTAATAAATGAACCCCAATCCAAAAACTGATGATTTTGGGACATCCATTATACCAACTTAAAGCACCTCTCCACATGTAAAACCCAACCATGGCAATACGGTTTCCCATGGGAATATGATAATATGAAAAAAAATTGCTTAGCTTGAAATAACCAATCCAAAGGTTTAAGACCATCAAAAGGGCTAAGGTCTAAGTTAGGTGGTCTCAAAGGTAAGAATGGGGAGGCTGATGATAAAAAGGAGATTTTATAGTGGGGATGGTAATAATAGTTGGAGGTGGCTGGAAATGGGGATTGGTGGTAGTAGAAGAAAGGGGAACGATGATGTATTGAAGCCGATGGTCAAATGATGCATTTGAAGAATTTGGGGAAGTTACTAATGACGTTAGAAGAATGGGAAAAGTATGGTTTGGATAACTTGTAATAACAAGATGGAGGATTGTAGAGCATCCTACGTGACTTAGTTGATTTCTAAAATTGCAGATTTTGTTAAGCATGTTGTTGCTATTGAGTATCAATTTGAGCTTGAGCCACCATTTTTTCAATGAAGGCCAAGAGTGCCTCACCTAATCTTTGTGTTCAACTCTAGACTTGATGAGGACATGAAGCTTGAAGGACTTGGAGGACCTATGACAAGGGCAAGGACAAGAAGAGCTAAGGAAGCTATTCAACAAGTATTGGCAGCCCTTTTGCAAAAAGAGCCAAACATTGAAGAAATAAAGTTTAAAATTGTTAATTGTCTCAGGAGAAGAGAGCAATGCTTGACCTTAATGGAAGAGAAGTTTGGAATAAATTAAACTCATTTTCTTGGAGTTTACTTACTTAATGGTGGGCAACCAGAATTGTCTAATTAAAGTTGTAGCCACCTAGGTTATCAATTCTAATTAGTATACATGTTTAATTTGCTTTGGCAGTTACACTTTGTTATTAAGCTGCCCATTATTAGTTTTTATTATTTTGTAACTTCAACTGAATTTAGAAAGTCACTAAACCTACACAAGCTGAGTTTATTAGGCATATAAATTTGGGCAAGACTGATATGTAAGGCAGAATATTTTGGAAATAAAAAACTAGTTGAGTTTTCTCTCCTTTGGGTTCTTGACAATCCAAAATCTTTTGAGATTTATCAAAGGTAATTCACCCCTTTGTGTGAGCAATCTCGTAGACATATCTTCCATCCTTGGAAGTGTGGAGTCTATCACTTCCAATTCCATTTTCTGTCTTTTCCATTCATACTCAATTCTGCCCAGCAAACTCTACGACAGGAAAATCCTACACTATTCGAAAACTCGTTTAATCGTTGAATTTTAATAACTTTTAATTTCCATTCTGTGTCTAAAAGTTTGATAGTAATTCTATTCAGTTTATTTTTTTGCAATTGTTTGCATTCCACGTTGATTAATTTTGTTAATGCGGCAAACTAAATTCCTAGGGTCCTTTCAGAATCCTAAACTGACAGAGGATTCATATCATTTGGTATCAGAGCTTTGGTTTCTAGGAATTGCAAGGCTGCACTCTGGTAATTTCTTTCCTTGATTCTTATCATCAATAATATTACCTTAATTGTCAATCAGTTAGGTTGAACCATTGCAAAAGTTAAGCCCTTCAAAAATCTAAGATTCTAAAAAAAAAAAAAAGAAGAGGAATTTTGAAAATCTGAAGAAAAAAAATATAGAGAAAAAAAAATAAGCAAAACAAAGAATGCAAATGCGTCTAAATATATATATATATATATATATATATATATATATATATATATAAAATTGGCTGAATGGTTCATGCTAGAAATTCTTCATTTTGAAGGTAATATTG
Organism: Psophocarpus tetragonolobus; assembly: GCA_037954015.1. Taxonomy (NCBI): domain Eukaryota; kingdom Viridiplantae; phylum Streptophyta; class Magnoliopsida; order Fabales; family Fabaceae; genus Psophocarpus; species Psophocarpus tetragonolobus. The sequence continues at coordinate 24,427,389 of CM075695.1, read as the reverse complement.
TGTTTGATTTGAAGGAAAAATTACTGCACCTTGTTAGTTTACATGTCTGAAATTTTGGGCTGCACTTCTTGGTTACACATTGTGTCAATTCCACTCTGTTTTGGCTTCACAGCTACTGCACATTCTTGTTGGGTTTTGCTGCACTTGTTAGTTTCATTTTAAGCCAAAATTTTATCCTCTGTTTGTGTCTTTACCTGTTAAAATTGGCTGCACAATTTTCTACTCAAAATTCTGGTTGTGGCTGTTTGTACCTTTGTTTTTGTGTGCCCAGTTTTTGTCCATTTCTTTTCGTACTTCCTTTGTTTTCATTTTGAGACAAATTTCTTCTGTCTTGTTGGTGTCAAAAAAAAAATTCCAGTTGCTGTCCTAGTATTTGTTGCTTTCGTTGGGTTTCATTTTAGTCATTTTTGTTAGTTTTCTTGCGTCTTATTTGCCTGCACACAAGTTAGTGTTTGTCTTTGAGTTTTTCTCTTTTGGTTTGTTAAGAACTTAAGAAGGAATAAAGAGGAAAAAGGCAAGAGAGTTTCATTATAGTAAAAGCCAATATTTTTTAGCGCAAACACTTGAGTGGGTGAGAACATTTTCAAACACCACATACATACTTTTTCTTGTGACATTTGACCTGTTTGTTTATCATGGCGGAAAGAAATAATAACAATGATCTTCAGCTTCAAATTGTTGCACTATCTCAGCATTTAGAGATATTGATGAAGCAACAACAAGATGAGTTCCATGAGAGGTTGGATCAGTTGGAGAATAGAACCCCACCAGCAGGAGGAGGAGGAAGGCCAAATAGAAATGAAGGAAGAATAGAAGGAGTGAAGTTGAATGTGCCTCCTTTCAAGGGTAGGAGTGATCTTGAGGAATACTTGGAGTGGGAGTTAAAAATTGAGCATGTGTTCTCTTGCAACAATTATAGTGAGGAGCAAAAGGTGAGACTTGCTGCTGCTGAATTTTCTGATTATGCACTCATTTGGTGGAATAAGTTGCAAAGGGAGAGGATTAGAAATGAGGAGCCTAGGGTAAACACTTGGGATGAAATGAAGAGGATCATGAGGAGGCGGTATATACCTTCTAGCTTCCATAGGGATATAAAATTAAAACTTCAGAAATTGTCTCAAGTAAGCAAGGGAGTGGAAGAGTATTATAAGGAGATAGAGATGCTAATCATCCAAACCTAAATTGAAGAAGATCCTGAGCTAACTATGGCTCGCTTCCTTAGTGGTTTAAATCATGACATTAGAGATGTTGTTGAGTTGCAGGAGTTTGTGGAGATAGAGGACCTTTTACATAAGGCTATTCAAGTTGAACAGCAAATAAAACGAAAGAGTACAACAGGAAGAAGTTCTACCGGGTATAATGCTTCAAATTGGAAGGATAGAGTTAAGAAAGAGGGTGTTGCCTCCTCAAGCAATGCATCACTTTCTAACCATGGAAAAGCACCTCAAAAGCAACCTGAACATCCTCCTAAAAAGACTAAAGAAGTGAAGTGTTTCAAGTGCTTGGGCATGGGTCATTATGCCTATGAGTGTCCCACAAAGAAGATTGTTCTTCTCGAAGATAATGGGGAATACACAAGCCAATCAGAAGCTAGTGGTGGAGAAGAAGAGGAGAGTGATGGAGAATTGAAGGCTAATGAAGGAGAGTTGTATATGATTAGGAGGATACTTGGAAGTCAAGTCAAGGCTGAGGATGCATCTCAAAGGGAGAACATCTTTCACACAAGATGTTCAGTCAATGGTAATGTTTGTTTGGTAATTATTGATGGAGGGAGTTGTACCAATGTGGTGAGTTCAAGATTAGTGTCAAAGATGAACATGGACACTACACCGCATCCTAGACCATATAAACTTCAATGGCTTAGTGAAGGAGAAGAAGTTCAAGTGAAACAACAAGCAATAGTTTCGTTCTCCATTGGAAAATATCAAGATAAAGTCATATGTGATGTGGTTCCCATGGAGGCCAGCCATATCCTTTTGGGAAGGCCGTGGCAGTATGATACCAAAGCCATTCATGACAGCTTCACTAACAAATTTTCTTTCATGTATCAGGATAAAAAGTTGGTTCTCAAGCCTTTGTCTCCTAAAGAGGTGTGTGAGGATCAAATCAAAATGAGAGAAAAGTTAGCAAATGAAAGAAAGAGTGAAACACTTGAGAGGAAGAGCGAAACACTTGAGAGGAAAAATAAAGAAAAGAAAGATATTGAAACACTTGAGGAAAAACACACTTGTTTAGCAAAAAAAGAGGAAGTTAAGAGGCTGCTTTGTGCAAGACAACCCCTATATTTGTTGTATTGTACAAGTCAATTTTTGCATGCTAACCAATTTGAAAATTTTGAATTGCCTTCTTGTGTTAAACCTCTTTTGCAGAATTTCCAAGATATTTTTCCAGAGAGCGTACCTAGTGGATTGCCACCTTTGAGGGGAATTGAGCATCACATTGATCTCATTCCAGAAGCATCATTACCCAATCGGCCAGCATATAGGAGCAACCCACAAGAAACTAAGGAGATTGAAAGGCAAGTGGCTGAACTCATGAGCAAAGGTTGGGTGAGAGATAGCATGAGCCCGTGTGCTGTACCTGTGATTCTGGTGCCAAAGAAAGATGGCTCATGGAGGATGTGTTCTGATTGTAAAGCCATAAACAACATCACCATCAAGTATAGGCATCCAATTCCCAGGTTAGATGATCTTCTCGATGAACTTTATGGTGCATGTGTGTTCTCAAAAATAGACTTGAAAAGTAGCTATAATCAGATTAGGATTAGAGAAGGTGATGAATGGAAAACCGCCTTTAAAACTAAATATGGATTGTATGAGTGGTTGGTTATGCCATTTGGTTTGACTAATGCACCTAGTACTTTCATGAGATTAATGAATCATGTTTTAAGGGAGTTTATTGGAAAATTTGTTGTAGTGTACTTTGATGATATTCTGATCTATAGCACTAGTCTTGAGTTGCATGTTGAGCATTTACAATCTGTTTTGAATGTGCTTAGAAAAGAACAATTGTATGTCAATATGGAAAAATGCATTTTTTGTACTGATCATGTGGTATTTTTGGGCTTTGTTATTAGTGCTAAAGGTGTATTAGTTGATGAGGAAAAGGTTAAGGCCATCCAAGAATGGCCAACACCTAAGTATGTGAGTGAGGTGAAGGGATTTCATGGTTTAGCAAGTTTCTATAGGAGATTTGTTAAAGATTCCAGTACATTAGCTGCACCTCTAAATGAACTTGTTAAAAGAATGTGGTTTTTAAATGGGGAAAGAAGCAAGATGAGGCCTTTGCTGCCCTTAAGCATAGGCTAACTAATGCTCCTATTCTTTCCATGCCTAATTTTGCAAAATCATTTGATATAGAGTGTGATGCATCAAATGTTGGTATTGGGTCTGTTTTGTTGCAAGATGGGCATCCAATTGCTTATTTTAGTCAAAAGTTAAGTGGGGCTGCCCTTAACTATTCTACTTATGATAAGGAATTGCATGCATTGGTTAGAGCTTTAAAAACTTGGCAGCATTATTTGTTACCCAAAGAGTTTGTCATTCATAGTGATCATGAGTCATTGAAATATTTGAAAGGACAAGGTAAGCTTAACAAGAGGCATGCTAAGTGGGTAGAGTTTTTAGAGCAATTTTCGTATGTCATCAAACATAAAAAGGGGAAAGGAAATATAGTGGCTGATGCGCTTTCTAGGAGGTATGCATTGCTTTCTATGCTTGAAACTAAATTGTTTGGTCTTGAGTCTTTGAAAGGCATGTATAAGCATGATGTTGATTTTGATGAAATATTTGCTGCATGTGAAAGGTTTTCTGACAATAGATACTATAGGCATAATGGATTCTTGTTTAAAACAAATAAATTGTGTGTACCTAAGTGTTCCATTAGGGAGTTGCTTGTGAGTGAATCACATGAAGGGGGTTTGATGGGCCACTTTGGGGTTCAAAAGACTTTGGAGATTTTGCAAGAGCATTTCTTTTGGCCTCATATGAAACGATATGTGCATAAGTTTTGTGACCACTGCATTGTGTGTAAAAAGGCCAAATCTAAGATTAAGCCTCATGGATTGTATACTCCTTTGCCTGTTCCTGAATATCCTTGGACTGACATTTCTATGGACTTTGTTTTGGGGTTGCCTAAAACAAAGAATGGAAAGGATTCTGTATTTGTTGTTGTTGATAGGTTTTCCAAGATGGCACATTTCATTCCTTGCAAAAAGGTGGATGATGCTAGCCATGTGGCTGATTTATTTTTCAAGGAAATAGTGAGACTTCATGGACTGCCAAGGAGCATTGTGAGTGATAGGGATGCAAAATTCCTTAGTCACTTTTGGAGGACCTTGTGGGGTAAAATTGGTACTAAATTGTTGTTTGCTACTACTTGTCACCCCCAAACTGATGGTCAGACTGAGGTAGTCAATAGGACTTTAGGCACATTGCTTAGGACTGTTTTAAAGAAAAATCTTAAGTCTTGGGAAGCATGTTTGCCTCATGTTGAGTTTGCTTATAATAGGGTTGTCCATAGCACGACTAATTGTTCCCCGTTTGAAATTGTGTATGGGTTCAATCCTTTGACTCCTCTTGATTTGTTGTCCATGCCTAACATTTCTATGTTTAAGCATAATGAAGCACAAGCTAAAGCTGAGTATGTGAAGAAGCTGCATGAGCAAGTGAAGGCTCAAATTGAAAAGAAAAATGAGAGTTATGCAAGGCAAGCTAACAAGGGTAGGAAGAAGATCGTGTTCCAACCTGGCGATTGGGTTTGGGTACACATGAGAAAAGAAAGGTTCCCTAAACAAAGAAAGTCAAAACTCCAACCAAGGGGAGATGGTCCTTTCCAAGTTCTAGAAAAGATCAATGACAATGCCTATAAGATTGATCTTCCAGATGAGTATAATGTTAGTGCTACTTTTAATGTGTCTGATTTAACTCTCTTTGATGCAGATGAAGATGCTATTGATTTGGGGACAAATCCTCTTCAAGAGGAGGGGAGTGATGAGGACATGAAGCTTGAAGGACTTGGAGGACCTATGACAAGGGCAAGGACAAGAAGAGCTAAGGAAGCTATTCAACAAGTATTGGCAGCCCTTTTGCAAAAAGAGCCAAACATTGAAGAAATAAAGTTTAAAATTGTTTATTGTCTCAGGACTGAAGAGAGCAATGCTTGACCTTAATGGAAGAGAAGTTTGGAATAAATTAAACTCATTTTCTTGGAGTTTACTTACTTAATGGTGGGCAACCAAAATTGTCTAATTAAAGTTGTAGTCACCTAGGTTATCAATTCTAATTAGTATACATGTTTAATTTGCTTTGGCAGTTACACTTTATTATTAAGCTGCCCATTATTAGTTTTTATTATTTTGTAACTTCAGCTGAATTTAGAAAACCACTAAACCTACACAAGCTGAGTTTATTAGGCATATAAATTTGGGCAAGACTGATATGTAAGGCAGAATATTTTGGAAATAAAAAACTAGTTGAGTTTTCTCTCCTTTGGGTTCTTGACAATCCAAAATCTTTTGAGATTTATCAAAGGTAATTCACCTCTTTGTGTGTGCAATCTCGTAGATATATCTTCCATCCTTGGAAGTGTGGAGTCTATCACTTCCAATTCCATTTTCTGTCTTTTCCATTCATACTCAATTCTGTCCAGCAAACTCTATGACAGGAAAGTCCTACACTATTCAAAAATTTGTTTAATCGTTGAATTTCAATCACTTTTAATTTCCATTCTGTGTCTAAAAGTTTGATAGTAATTCTATTCAATTTATTTTTTTGCAATTGTTTGCATTCCACGTTGATTAATTTTGTTAATGCGGCAAGCTAAATTCCTAGGGTTCTTTCAGAATCCTAAACTGACAGAGGATTCATATCAAGACTGTTAACAAAAGGCATGAAAAAAGCTAATGAAAGAACCAATATTAGACTGCTACTAGATGTAGGGCTACTACAAAATAAACTAACCTAAGAAGATTAAGGTTTTAAATTTTAAGACTATACAATTTTGATTCATGAATCTCCCTCAATGGAAAAGAAACTATTTTAGAAGAATACAAATAAACCTTAATAGGCTCGAGAACGTAGCCCAAGATGAGAAAATAAAACAAAGCATTAAAACATATGATAAAATATTACGGACTAGTTGGATCCATGGATATTAGTGGATCCATTACGGACTAGTTGGATCCATAGATCCATTAAAACATGATAAAACATTAAAACACACGTTTGGGCTTGCTAACATTTCTCCATACTAGAAATAATTAACATGGGATTTCTTCTTCTAGAATGTTTCCTCAAAATTCAAAGGTTGGTTGAGCTCTAACTGAGCTTTCTCCTTTAAAAATTGAATACTTTCTAAAAATCGCTGTTGAAAAGAAGTCTGTTGAAGTTTCTTCAAATGTTGTAGCCCATAGGAAGTTCTTTTGTAAACATCTCCAATGACATCTTTGTTCCAAGTTTTTAATGCAAATTTAACATTCTTGTGTTTTTGCTTTAAAATTTGGATAAAGCTACCTAAGACTGATTGGATCTACACATCCTTTATGAGCTTAAAGCAACTAGGATGGTCTCCCAAGTATCAAAGCATTCTTTCCTATACAAGGCTTAACCAAGATGTATATTAATGTTGTGTGCCTCCGATCTATAATTGGTCAAGGTAAGGAAGGCCCCTTTAGAAGGAATTTGAGTACGGTATAGGCATACCAAAATTATCCATACATATCCATGGATATTAGTGGATAAAATCCGCAATAGGGAATTAATGGGTATTAAAAGACGGATACCTAGTTATATACTCACAGTTGTTATTAAATAAATACGAATGTAGGGATCAAAGTATCAATCCTGTAGATACCCGTTAAAAATCCACAAAATGTTAAAATAATAGAATATTTTAGTCATACTATAAGTCACACTTATTGTTAACTGCAAAAGAGACATGTTGATCAGAAGAAGAAACAAAAGAGACATGTTGATTAGAAGAAGAAACATAAGAACAAGAAGTAAAAGGTTTGGTTTACAAAAACACCAAAATTTGGGGAGAATGGTTCCCTATTGTTATAAGCAAGGGAGGTCAAGTCTATTTCCTTCCAAAAACAAAGAGGGATTTGGTGAGGTGATGTCTAAGGCTCGACTAGATACAAATAGTCTAACTTGTTATAGATAAAATGATTCTTCAAGACAATCATAGTCTCCTTGTCGACAATGTCCCAAACATTCCAGAGTAAGATCTTCGTGATACAAAGGCATAATTTTCCCCCTTGTTGGAGTATTATGGATTCTGGAAGATTTGGAGCTTCATTGATTTGCTTTTATTTTTTAGTTTATGAAAATAGTTTTTAAAAACCCTTTTTTGAAAGAATAGAAAAAAAAAACTTGTTTGGTAAGTGTTATTTGAAAATTGTTTTGAATATATGAAAATGAAAAAATTTGTTCATATTTATGAACATGCATTAATGAAAAGAAAAAAAAATCAATGTATTCACATTGTATTTTGAGTTTTCAAAATAAAAATAGAAAATTGAAAAGCAAAACTACTTACAATCATTCTTCTTTTTTAGTTTTTCTAAAACTAAAAACCAAAACTGTTTTAAAAAAACATTAACTAAGCGAGTTTTTTAATTTTTAAATACTAAAATATTGAAAATTTTATAGTAAAATGTGCTTATAGTAAAATTTTACTTGTGTACTTTGATGCTATTTTTAATAAAATATTAGTTGCAAAAAAAATGTGTTGCATTTTCTCTATGATAAAATTAGTGTTTTACTAAATAATTTTTTTTATTTATTACAGCATAGATACCTACAAATACTCACGAATATAAAAAATATCTCCGGAATTCCTAGTAAAACATATACTCACACCTATCTACATTCATTGTCATCCTAGTGAGGTCATTATAGTTTGACAATTCTTAGAACCCAAGATTAATGTAACAGGAGACAAACTTCACATTTTTCATGGAAGTCAGGGGAAGTATTAAAATCTCTTATATAAACCCAAGGTCCTAGGAAGTTGTCTTTTAAAGTGAATAGCTTAAGCCAAAGGCTTCTTCTACAAACATAAGAGTTGGCTCCATAACCAACTACTATGGGGAGTTTGATATAACCAATGGTGACTACAAAAGAGACATATTGATTAGAAGAAGAAACAAAAGAATAAGAAATAAAAATGTTTGATTTATATATAAGCAAGGGAGGTCAAGTTCATTTCCTTCCAAAAATGAAGAGGGTGGTGAAGTGATGTCCAAGGCTTGACCAGGTATAATTAGTCTAGCTTGTTATAGAGATAATGATTCTTCAGGACAATCATAGTCTCCTTTTCGGCAATTTCCCTAACATTCCTGAGTAACATCTTCATGATGCACAAGCATCACTTTTCCCCTTCCTGGAATATTATGGATTTATGGATTCTAGAAGATTTGGAGTTTTATTGGTTTGATTTTGTTTTTTAATTTTTGAAAATAGTTTTGAAAAACTCTTTTTTGAAAGAAGAGAAAAAAAAAACTTATTTCGTAAGTGTTATTTGGAAATTGTTTTTAAATATTGAAAACGAAAAAATTTGTTCATATTTATGTAAAATGCACTAATGAAAAGCAAAAAATCAACTTATTCTCATTGTATTTTGAGTTTTTAAAACAAAAATAAGAAATTAAAAAGCAAAATTACCTACTGTCATTCTTCTTTTTTAGTTTTTAAAAACTAAAAGATCAAAATTGTCTTAAAAAAACACTAACCAAACAAGTTTTTTAATTTTTAAATACTAAAATACTGAAAATTTTATAAAATTGTTGTCCAAAGCACTTGTTTTTTTGTTTTTCTCCTTTTGAGATATTGACATGTCCACCTCAAAATCAACACCGGTTAAAGTTGTTACAGTAGAACCTTGAGGTTCATCATCATTTGAACCCTGAATTTGGGTCTCTTCTAATTGTCATTGGTAGCAGCCTCGTGATAAAAGGGAACCATAGTTGTATCTACAACTAAGTTACCTATTGTTGGGTATCTGCTTCAAGTGGTGTCTTTTATTATGGATTAAATTAACTGATTTAGTTCAATTTGTTTTCTCATTTTTATTTCCATTAAATTTTCGCACTTCAATTGTACTATGTAGCCCTTGAGTGCTAAACTCCTTGATTTATTTAACTATTTAGTAGCCTGATAGCCAATTTTTATAGAAACACTTGTTTTTTAACTGTATTCTTTACTCTGTTTAGATTAAGCTCAATTATCTTCAAAGCCATTACGCACACATTATCAGAAAACTGTGAAGCTCTTTTTTTTTCGATAGGACAATTTTTTTTTTATCAGTAGGGCAAATTTATTTGTATCCTTTACTTTTAGGTTGAGTCCAATTATCTATTAAGTCATTGCGCGCACAGTATCAGAAAAATGTGAAGCTTCTTTTTAGAAAGAACATTTTTTTATCAGCTAGGATAAAAAGTTATTAAGTTCTATCCAAACGGAAAATCACACTTCAACAGTGGAAATCCACATTCTTCCCTAACTAACTATTCAGCAAACATGGCCTTTGATTTGTTGCTGTAACTACTACCACTAATTTTGCTTAGAAGACAGTACGTGAGTTCCACTAAAATTGGTTATTTTTAATTAATTCCAGCCAATAAAAAAAATAAAATGTTAAAAAGGGAGTCAGATAAAATGCCACTGATATTTCTCTCTGGTATAATCTCAATTATTAGCCGATTGAGGGATAAATCATTAACAAAAATGGTCTTCAGTAATGAGATATCTAACTACAATCAATATTTACCAACAATGGCAAAAAGAGTACGAATAAATTATATTCCACAACTAATGATACAAATCATAATATAAACAGTCGCATACATGACGGCCTAGACTATAGTTTTTCTACATTTGCCCATTACAATTACTAGCAATCGCTAGTAATTTCATTGAGGATGAAAAAAATAAAACATCTGAGTAATCTGACATAATTAGATGAATGCATTAACTCAGGTTAGCTTTCGGACAATAGAAAATTACATGTTGAATATATAGAAGCAGCCGCTGCATTCACTGCTAACTCTTTCTCCGAGTTATCAAATGATGCTCTGCACAATACAGAATATCAAAATGGTCAAATTTTAGACCATATTGTAGAAATAATATTTTATATATATTGGTAGAAAATTCTGCACAGTTTACATACAATGCATGTCCAAAGGTCAATACAGATATAAATTCTAATTGCGAAACGCTTAGTGCTTTTAAACTTAACACAGCATCACAGTATTTATAACCTACGAACAGAAGTTTTGAAGACACGTTTTCTATAATAATAAACACTTTAAGTTTTAATCAAATATATGATTGACATCAAATTCAGGGCGGAGGCCATTAAACAAGGTATATATATGACCTCTCTTTCAAAAGAAAAAAAATCATACTGAAGCAAACTTTCATGATACAACAACACAAGGAAGAAGTTATTTAACTAGCTAAACTGAGAAAATGAAGCAGAACAAATAATAGAGCACAAATTTAACGTATGTAATTATTACCCTTAAGTAGACGATCAAAATTGGACAACAAAAATGCCAGTCCATTGCATATGTATCCACGAGAGAACAGAAATAGTAATCTTTCTTGAAAATGCATAAGTTGATTCAATTCAATAGCATAGATAGCTACACAAATCACCAAGCCATTATGTGCAAACATTATCAGCTTGCTTATTAAAGAATTCTTCATCACAGTACAGTTTATTTAACACTTTGTTTGCATAGGAAGTGATTTTGAGGGAAAAGAATTAGAGAAAAGAAATAGAAGTGATAATGACTGAAGTGAGTTTTTAGGGGAATTTTGTATAGTTTGAATTGATGGAATTAGAAAAGAGTGATAGAGTGATTTATTTTCACTTGTTTGGTTATAAAGGAAAGTAGAGGGGGAAAATGCAAAATAGAAAAGGACAATTTTATCCACACTATTTTTTTTAATGAAGCTAGCTCGAGATAGTTGAATTGGGATACACACTATGTATAAGAGAGTCTATTTTCCAAATCTTAAATCATATATCGTTAATCAGAAGATTCATCATATTCACTAAAAATTTCTACACACACGTCATATAAAAGCACTTTAGGAGTATTTTAACATAAAAAAACATAATAAAAATGAAAATATATCTAATAAAAAGCAACTAATATAGTGACGTATAAGATTCAATTCAAGATAAACAAATATATAAAATAATAGTCACAAGGCCAAAAGAGTGATTGTTTGTTGCTGCTTAACTAAGCAACAGAACCTCCAAAAAACTAGCATTGTTACTGTATAAAATCCTAAAAGATTAGTTGTTTGCTACTACATTAATTAAGCAAATATTGTTGTAGCTGCGTATCTGCAGCATAAACAAATCTTCACAGGTAATACTCGCATTGGTATGGGAATCACCCCGTTCTTTAAACCAAGTATGGGTCTATAACTACCCCTCCCATTATAATTATATAACACACTTAAAATTATATATTTGATTAAAAAATTTAATGCTTAAACTTTTATTTATAATTTCTTGCTATTTATTATTACTTATACATTTTTAAATTAAAATATAATTAATAAACTATATATTATTATTTAATGATAAATAAATAAATTAAAATTATAAAACATAATATAATGGATTACTAGCATATATCCTAAACCCAAAAATACGTGACAAAAATAGGGATACATATTAAAATTCTATACTTGTTTCTTTTTTATTTATACTTGAACTTGTTCTACATTTTCCGAGAACAGGATGGACCAAACCCCCTTGCCTTACCCCGTTGTCATCCCTAACCATAACAAAGCATCATAGAGAAAGCCAACACTTATCATGCCAAACAAGGAGGGGAATGCACAAAATTTCTGCAAGACAATAGAGAAAATATTTGTGAAGGAAAAAAAAATGTTCGCCCGAGATGAGAGAATATTTCTGTGAATGGGACAAATGGGCTATTAATGGAGAGTGATTTTTAGTAAAAAAATAATTAACAATTTTCAAACCTGACTAGGTTTGGTGGCGCAACGCACTCTAGTTCAGGATCGTATAACAAAATCACAATTCTCTTATTCAAACATGATAAATAACTAGACGTATGGATCATTTGGATGTGGATTCTATTTCAAACCAAACACTTCTTGATCCTTTTGACATTACTATCTTCATGGAAGAGATAATAACATTAGACAACATCAACATTGCATTTTATCCATCCATGACTCGGGGTAGCCATTGAGCTTGAAGGATTTAAGGGCAACACCTAGCTTGCAACTAACCCTAAAGCTCTTCAAATTTCAAGAATAGAGAACTTAGCTTGCAAGTGAACTTAAGCTCTTCAGGATAGAGAACTCCATGACTTTGATGTCTATCGACATATTATCAACAACGGTAATGTCAACAGAAATGTGATTCACCATGTAGGGAAACCTAAAAGGACTAGCTAAAAATAAAGTATTCCTACTAAAAGCCAAAATGAAGCAACAGGAGGCAGCTAAGCCAGCCAAGATTATGTCTAAGCAACGAGGACAAAACTTATGTCCACCTAGGACAAGAAGAAACACCATTGAATAAAAGTCCAACACAACACCCAACTTGATTTCAACCACTTCCAAATAGACACAAAGTCACACTTGAACAAAAGCACTATAGTTTCAGGATACCTGCAACATAGTTGACAATGAGATACAATGGCACAACCCTTGCTTCTTGATAGACCAAAGCCCATGACCAACAGCCTTCATTGGTTTACAAACATGTTTTGAGGCAATTGTGATAAGCTTATGCACATCAAGATTGCCTAATCAAACAATTGTTGATCTAGCAATCTTGTTTTTTAAACAAGCCCGCCAGCTAGAGATAGATTTGAAAAGAGTGAAGTAGCATCCCACGCATAATTGATTGCATTACTAAAACAACCCATCTGTGAGAGGAGTAGGCATAGGCCTTTCCACTACTAATTTTCCACAATGGGCATTAGCTGGATTACATTGGATCTCCAATGAGGGATGCTTTTCCAGTATTGCATTTACCTTGCTCAAACACCATGTTAAAAGAGAGGAAAATGCAACAAGGTGACGATTCTTTCTTTCGGCTATCCCATTCTGTTGAAGAGTGTGGGGACAAGTGGACTGATGTAATATACCTTGAGAGGACAAAAATGACGAAAGTTCAGAAGAAAAATATTCTTTTGCATTATCACTTCTGAAACATTTGATTGATTTTCCAAACTGATTTTTTATTCCATGAAAGAAGGACACAAATATGGATAGAAGTTTAGACCTTTCTTTCATTAAATAAAGCCACGTGCACCGAGAATATTCATCAATAATGGTGACAATATTTAAATCCAAAAGAAGTAATTCGACTAGGACCCCAAATATCTGAATGAACAGTGGAAAAGGCTGAATTACTTCTTGATTTATCTTTACTTGAAAAAGAAGACCTAACATGTTTGCCTAATTGATAAGCTTCACATTCTAAAGTTTGGATTTTCTGAGTACTAGGAGCCATTATCTTTAATTTGGCAAGACTAAGATGCTCAAACCGATCATGCAACAATTTAGGAGAGATGGATGCAAGACAGGACACTGAAGAGCTAGATTCCAGGTAATAGAGGCCTCGTGATTCATGTCATGCGCCAATCTGCCTGCCCGTACCACGGTCCTGAATGGCAAAGGAGTCAAAGTTAAATGTAACTGAACAATTTAAGGACTTAGTTAATTGACTCAAGGAAAGTAAATTGGGACAAGAAGGAATGTACAAAACAGAAGATAAATTTAAGGAGGGAGAAATAGAAATTGAACCCACTCCTTGAGCTGAAACCTTTGACCCATTGGCTAATGTGAGAAGATGTGAAAATTTGAGAGGTAATAAAGATGAAAACAAGGAATTGTTTTGACCTTTCACAGATTGAGAAATACAGGTCGTTGAGACATTAGATCCAGAAGAAGGTCCAGCAAGGCTGTTAGATTTCATCTTCGAATACTCTTGGTATCCTTAATATTCGTCTTCAGACAGTTTCCTCTCTTCTGACTTCTCAGACCTTGATACATGAGCAGACTTATCTGGAAAACCATGCAGAGAGTAGTATGTCTCATGAGTATGATCCATCCTTTTGCAATGAGTGCATTGTGGACGATTACCTCTTCCACCACAAGCTCTGTTTCCACGTCCTCCTCTTCCTCTTGAAGATATCATAACAATTGCTCAAGGTAGGAACACGGAGGAGACGAGTAGTTAAGCTCTCCATGGAAAGAATATCTTGACCAGTCATAACTTGATCACGAATGTGATTAAATGTCGGGTTCATACCACAAAGAATCATAACCATATAGAGGTTATCAAGTCGTTTCCTTATTTCTTCTATAGAATCAGCTTCTAAGAAAAGCTTCAATTCTTCTGCAGCAGCTTGAGCTTCGGAAACATATGATACCATATTTGAATCATTTTGTTTTAAGGAGGCTAGCTTTTGAACACAATCAAACAAGCATTGGATATCATTAGAGTAGATATCTTGGGCTTTCTTCCAAAACGAGTAACAGGTTTTGAAAGCTCTGAGGTTCCTCGATATCTTAGGCTCCACTGATTGCCATAGAAGAGTACAAAGCTGAAAGGCAAATCTCTTCCACTGAGCTTGTTGTTCAGCTAATCCCTCAATATCTACCTTTTCTAGATGCTCATAGTGTCCTTGACCAAGGAACCAGAGTTCCACAGAATCAGCCCAAGCTAAATAATTTTTACCATTGAGTTTTTCTGTTGTGATGACGGCAGATCCAGAAATAGGAAGAATGGAACCAGAGTTGACTGCGGTAGACGAAGACATTTTTTCAGATCTGAAAAAGAAGAAAAACAGAGACCGAGAGAGAGATTTGATTTAAATCTACTAAATCTTGCTCAAAGTGAACCACACAGGTCAGCAATGGCTTCAGGAGGCTCCGGTGAGTCAGACGGCACCAGAACGACCACGAACCGAGACCGTTTCGGCGGCGCGTAGAGCGGCGTATGGAAGAGCGATTTATAGGGGTAGAACACGCACATCAAGGCGCACCTGGATCTGTGCTTGCCAGAGAAAAAGTCGTCAGAGACAACGGCAACAGTGGCGGACAGCCTACTGTGTGACTCTAGACGATAAAAAACAAAATCAAACTTGCTCTGATACCAACTTGAATATAGAAAAGCTTGAGATAACTTTACTCAGCTTAGAATCTCTTATTAAATAGAGATACAATACAATCTAGAAACTCAGAGTGGTGAATACAATTACTATCAACCTCTGACATACAATAATAAATGAAACATAATATACCTCAACTAACAACTAATAACCAACATCTAACATTAATTTAACAATTTTATTCTAATTTTCAACACTCCCATTCAAATTAAAATATACTAAGCATCCGGCTAATTACAGGTAGAACATAGAAAAATGAATAAATCAAAATTAAATTCCACCATATAACATTCTTCTGAAAAACAATTCAGGGATGTTGGCAAAATTGGGAAATATTGCTAGATAGTTGAAATACCCATTGGCCTAAGAAAACTCATGGCAAGAAAAAATAAGAGCTTGATTGGTTTGGTTTTTTTTTTAGTTTTTAAAAAGAATTCTCAAGAATAGTTTTCAAAAATTGTTTCGGAAAGAAAAAAAAAAAAAACTTGTTTGATAACTGTTATTTGAAAACTATTTTGAAGATGTAAAAATGGGAAAACTTATTCATATTTATTAAAATTTCATTAATGAAAAGCAAAAAACAACATATTTTGTTGTATTATGGGTTTTCAAAACAAAAATAGAAAACTGAAAAGCAAAACTACTTTTAGTTATTCCTTTTTTTAATTTTTAAAAACTAAAAAATCATAACTATTTTTTAAAACTATTTTCAGAAAACATTACCCAAACGAGTTTTTTAGTTTTTAAATACTAAAATACTGAAAAAAGTTTTAAAAAACTATTGTCAAACAAGTACTAAGTTTCAACTTTCCTAAAACCAACATTTGGAAACTTTAAACCAATATTTATGAAAACCCAAAATTATTTTGAACTTGAAATTAAGCTCATTGCTTTTGGAACAAAGACGTACTAGGCCATAATTGGAACCATAGTAGTTAATAGCGGATAGTGGCTTGGAGCAGTTACCCTCCAAAAACACTATAGCAGTATAGTGGGAGCGGGATGACCATTATTTAGATCCCTACATAAATATATATTTCTAAATGCATATAACGTATATGCTGAAAAATAAAGAATTCATTGGAAGTAAAAATATAATGAGTATTTCTATTGAAGAAGTTGGTTGTGAGGCCATATTAGAAGGGAGACAAGTTGAATAAAAAGAGGAGTTGCAAAAGCACAGGGTGGAGAAGGAGAATTGGAGGATGGGAGCAAAGAAGAAATTGGTTGGAGAAGCAACGGCAGCAAGGCTCGCCGAAGAAGTAGTAGCAGAGCAGCTCGACGAAAAAGTAGTAATAAGGGTCGCTAAAGAAGCAGTAACAAGGCTAGCCAAAGAAGCAACAACAACAAGCCTCGTCAAAGAAGCGACAGCAACTAGGCTTCCCAGAGAAGCAGCAACAATGAGACTTGCCGGAGAAGCAACAATAGCGAGGTTCGCCAAAGAAGTAGCAGCAGCAAAGCTCACCGAAGTAGCAGCAACAAGGCTCGCCGGAGAACAAACAGTGTTGCAGTTATTGAACAAGAAAATAATGGCATCACAAACAACATAGAAAAAGCATATTGTTGTTTGGCGCACCAAAAAAGGACATGAGATCGATGGAGAGCAATTCAAATCGACATAGGTACTTGTTTTAGGGTTTAAGTTGTCAATAGTTATGCAAACACTAGAAGTTTCCGAAAAAATGGAAGATGACTAAAAAAAAACCTAGCACACAAACAATGAACCAAAGACAATACATAATTCACCAAAGAGATTTTCATCTTCGAGGACAGTAGGTACGACAATGGTGACCAAAGGGTTGTCGACAAATGAATTAGGATCCTAGGATCTAGTTTAGGCTCTAACACCATGTTAAAATGAAATAATTTACTGAAACCATGTGTTCGAATATAAAATGGAAACTCTATATAGGTTAATTACAATCAATACAATTTATTATAGGAGATATGTTCATATAATTCTCATAACAGTGTTGTTAAAGAACTATCATGGCAAAGAGATTTTTATCTTCGAGGACAGTAGGTACGACAATGGTGACCAAAGGGTTGTCGACAAATGAATTAGGATCCTAGGATCTAGTTTAGGCTCTAACACCATGTTAAAATGAAATAATTTACTGAAACCATGTGTTCGAATATAAAATGGAAACTCTATATAGGTTAATTACAATCAATACAATTTATTATAGGAGATATGTTCATATAATTCTCATAACAGTGTTGTTAAAGAACTATCATGGCAAAACTAACACCATGGCATGATAGATTTTTTGTCACTTGCTATACCC
This sequence comes from Psophocarpus tetragonolobus, assembly GCA_037954015.1. Lineage (NCBI taxonomy): Eukaryota > Viridiplantae > Streptophyta > Magnoliopsida > Fabales > Fabaceae > Psophocarpus > Psophocarpus tetragonolobus. The sequence continues at coordinate 24,409,917 of CM075695.1, read as the reverse complement.
AATTTGTGAAGGGATCCGCATTGCAGTGTTGTTAAAAAACGGCCATTGCGGCGCCATGGCAGAATCGTGAAGCAGTTTTTTAACAAAACGCGACGAAATGGCGGTGGCGATTCGGCACCGGGATAGCGGGTCGTGGCGGCCGCCATGGCCTTGGCGTGCATGGCGGCAACGCGGACCATGGCAGATTCGTCATTTTTAAAAAAAAAAAATGTTTCGAGTCTTGGACCCGACCCGACCGCGAGAGTTTAAACTCTCTTAACCTTACAATACTCATTATTCTTCTTCCAATCTTACCTTTTCTTCCATCCTGCGACTTCTGCACTGAAGGAGAAGACAACGGCGACACGAGTGATGGCGGCAAGTGACGCAAGCGACTGCGGCGAGTGATGCAAGCGACAGCGGCGCGATGAGTGAGGCAAGCGACGGCGGCGCGACAAGTGACGGAAGCAACGGCGTCGCAATGAGTGACGCAAGCGACGACGCGACATTGGGTCAGCTTCTCTTCTCCCTTGTTTCATACTTCTCTATTTCTCTCTCTTTTTCTATTTCTCACCAACAGCAACAGATTTCTTTTTACTCTTTCTACTCTTTTTTTTTACTCACCAACAACAACCCATTTCTCACCAACAGCAATACAAATGAAATTTTACTCTCTTTTTTTATCTTTTAAATTTTTTTATCTTTTATTTTGAATATTTTTACATTAAGTAAAAGTTATTGATTGTGTTATTTATGGAGAAGTTGCTCTGTTTGATTAATAAGTAACTCTGTTTTTGTTAATTTTTTTTAGTATTAGTACACTACAACCTTTGAGCAAATTTTGCAATGGCTGAAACACCAACTCCAACTGATTCAAAGAATAGCTCTAGAACAGACCCCGGTTGGAAATACTGTTTTAGTTATGTATGAGACTATGAGTGTTGCTTTCATTGTTTTTTTAATTATATTTCATGTTTTATATTCTATTTTTGTAGTTTTTTAATTTATATTTAATATTTTGTTAATGTTTATAACTTTATATATAAAAATATTACTATTTTTTAGTCCGCCATGACATCCGCCATTTCCCACAATGCCATCCGCTATCGCCATATGGCATTTTGTTGGCAAACCGCCATGGACCACCATCCACCATAGACAACATTGCCGCATTGACAACATTCTTCTCATATGATAATGAAGACATGATCTAAAAGTGATTCTATTCTTATCTTATGTTTATCCTATTATGATTCCAAACGACAAATTAAATTGGCTTTATTTTGCAAAAGTCTTGTTCTCTACTAAATTTTCAAATACAAATTATATGCACATTAGCAAATTATCCTCATGTCTTTCTAGTTAAAGGTTTCAAACCTAACCAAAATACCAAATCCACAACAATGATATTTGATGATACATAATTTTATGACAAGTAATTAACACATTTACCTGAAGTTGTGTTCAGAATTTCCTGATTGTTGTAGACCGAAAGCCGTGCTCCAGTTTACATGTTGTATTCCTTGGTCACATAGCAATTGTTTTTCTTTTACTTGATTCAACCAACTTTCCTGAAATCATGAACAATGAAAAGTTCAAATTTAGATGACAGAAATAGAACACCTTTCTCAGTCAGTAGCTTAGCATCTTCCTAGTTATTCACCATGGACATGGCTAGTACCATTATTTTAAAGGATGAAACAGTATGGAGAAAAATCATTCTGAGTAAACTGGATCTTAAGCATTGCAGATCTGGTCTCAAGATTATATATTCTACCCGTGGGCCAGAGTTTTAACTTTTACATTACAGTCAAAAGCTACAATTATGGATGCAATTGCTGCATTAAAATCATTTTCAAATTCTCAATAATTGCACTGCAACTGTAATCAATAATTTAGAACTATGTCTTTTGCATTCCTAAGCCATTCCTACAAAAATGGTTAACTGTTTTCAACAGCTTTATTAAAGGGTATTTAGATTGACTCTAAGATGTCATGATAGCAGCATAAACCTTGTCAACAACCAAAAACTCAAAATAGAGATCCAAGCAGCTCAAGGAGAATGGTGTTTGCAGTAGCAAACACAGCTGCAGATGTCTACTTGTAATAGAATGTTTGCAGGTTCGGAGGCAAGGAGCAGTGGTTAGTCAGAAATTATGGTTAAAGTAGAAGAGAAAATGAGAAGGAAGGCACATTTGCCATCAAACTTGCCATTCCAAGTCCTGGCAGCGATGGGACTCCTTTTTGCTGCCAATTTAAAACAGCTTATATGGTAAAAGACTAAAAAATGTTTTCATAATTTCCTTCTTCAAACTTTTGAGTTAAGAAATGCAATGAAAAACAAGTAGCATTTTATAATTCCTATAGAAAACATACTAACTAAACATAAATAGAAAAACAAACCAATCACTACCTTACTTTTCTTGTGTAACACCTATCCCACAAGAAATCTAAAATAAATATTAAACTTAAAGATAATTAAAAATAATGTTATGTCTTCCTTTGCACTTACAAGTTGCTTTTCCTCTTCTGAAAGTGCTTCATCCATATGATCAAACAAAGCAGACCATCTTTCACGATGCAAATCTGCAATTTTGCTAGTGGGAAGTCTCGAAGACACTTTCATAGTGTAAGGATCACAATCTTGGTTATTTGCAAATTCTTTTGATAAAAGGAAAGGCAGCTCAGTAGTTATTACAGATCGAACCTTCCTCCTACTGCGACGCAAAGCTGGAAAATGTAGAAAACATACAAAAATCACATGTAAGCAATTCCTCTCCAAAACCTGATTAAACAAAATAAATATGGCATTACCTGAAAGGCGTCCCTTGATGTCTTGATGTAGAAGCTCCAACCATTGAGAAGCAACCGTAGCAGCTGGAAAACATAAAAGAAACCATCTCAGCAAAGACTCACACAAGCGCCTATATCAAGGAATTTTCTTGTGTAGCCCAAATGAGATATAGTAAAAATACTTATGGTGTACCAAATGCATACCCTAGTTAGTGTAAGGAATTAATTTCTAAACAAATCAATTTATCGCTAGCTTTCAAACTCCAAGAAGAATTAAAGGATTGATCACTTCCATCTAATTATGCATTACATGAAATCCTTTAAAATGAATCATAACTGGAGAGAAACAACTAAAACTGTAAAAAAAAAAGTAAAGCATGAGGAAAATGGTTACGAGCCTTTTAGGGAAAGGGATGAAACCATTGTGACATTTGACGATTCCTCATTTGACAAAGTGGTAGAACTCATTGATGCCCTTGTTTCAGACGACAATTTCAGAGCCAAAACATCATCCTCTGCAACATTCGTTGACTGTATCAGACAACTTTTAAGACTACCTTTCTGTAAAGTGCCTTTGTCCCGATCACAAACTTTACCCTCCAAAATCAAGGAAGAAGTATCATTCATAATCCCAGGAAACTTTCTTGCTTGTCTGTTCCCTGAAGAGCTATGAAAGGCTCCTTCCTCACAAGCATAGGCAACCTGATGATCACCTACACCAGCCACATTTTCTTGATCCCTCTTACAAGCTTCTAAACTTCCATGTATTCGATGAGATGCCTGCTTGCTTGCCCCGCATGTGCTTTCATGTTTTTCAGATCTGACAAGATTCTCAATAATTGAAAGCACTTGTTTTCTATTCCTGACATGATTTATAATTCCAGGATTCAACTCATTCAACAGTCCACTTGGAGCTGCAATCTTGGTGAACCGATTAACCTGTTCCCTCTTCGCAAGATCCATCTTTTTCTTGAGCATTTCATTCTTACTTTTCCTCCCCCGTTGTTTCGGCTTCGGAATGCCAGCATGAGAGGGTGACCAAAAACCATATTCCTTCATCTGCTGCCATTTGGTCATCGGATCTTTCTCTTCTGAAGGTCCAACACAACTTGCACTCTCCGACACATCCTTCGACTTAAAAGGATCCCGCCCTTTAGACGAATTTGCAGGTTCCAAATTGACAGAGCTAGTAACATCTTCTGCATTCAGATCCACATTAATCCCTCTTGAGACTACTAAATTACCATTCCCTTTTTCTTGTTTCTCAGACACCAAATCTTTCGAAAAATCCTCAGCACACCCTCCATTTTTACACGCTTCCGTGTTAAGATCCAGCGGCCTAGCCACAAAACTAAACTCTTCCGCCATCACATTCCTTCCCATTTTCACTTGCTGAGCAGCACCGGAACCACCCAAAGACCACTCCACAGAGTTCTCTTTATCATTTTTAAACTCCCTATTAGCTCCTGAACAACAACCACAATCGCAGATTAAAACAAAAGCATGAGAAGTTAGTGACACCTCAGGAAAAAAAAAACACAAGATTCAAATTTTACAAATTCAAAAACCAGCAAACTGATGAAAAAGACAAACTCTTTGAAGAGCAAAGTCCATGGCAAAATTCACACAAAAATGTGAGAAACTAATCACTGCCCAGAAAAAAAAAAACACAAGATTGAATTTTACAGATTCAAAAACCCGCAAACCGATGAGAAAGGTGGACACTTTGAAGGGAAAAATCAATGCTTTTTGAAACTAAAAACGACGTAGCTCAGCAGAGACACGAAATTACCCACGGAGTGAACAACGGAGTCAAGATCTTTCATCTTGACCCGTTTCCGAGAGCTGTGTCCCGCTTGAGCGCTGCATCGCTTCTCTCCCACGATCTGAAACAGAAACCTCGTTTAGAATCGAAAGGGATAAGGAATCGAAGGAACGCGCGTGGAAAAGACGGACCTTGGAGTTGGATGGGGAGGGCAACAGCGACGGTGTTCCAGAATTGCAATCCTGGTTCATGTGATTGGGTCGGAGGAGGTTGGTGTTGGAATGAGGAGAGAGGGAATTTTGAAAATGGGGGATTTGGGTTTTGGAGGGTTAGGGTTTGTGGGAGGGATGGATCTTGTGGGAGAGGGAAAAGAGAGAAAGAGAGAGAGAGGGATTGTTTGAATTTTGTAGCTGAGTGGGCGCGCATTCCCTCCAGGGACCCGTGGCTCACATGCGTTACCAGGTAAGTACAAACGACCGTCTCTGTATTTCAATTCAAAAACATTCAAATTTCATAGATACTTATGTCCATTTAGGTTGTATTTCAATTCAAAAACATTCAAATTTCATAGATACTTATGTCCATTTAGGTTTAACACTACATGTTTTGCAAGTATGTCACAAAACACTACTTGTTGTAAGTATGTTTAAAAAAACACTACTGGTAGGAAATTGCGAATTGTAAACAATTGCTTAAAAAATATAGACAGAAATACAAAGAAAAAGAAATATTAAAAAGTAAGATAGATAACTGCTTAAAAAATAGAGACAAAGATAATAAATAAAAAAAAAACATGTTAAAAAAATAAGATAGATAACATTTTAAGTTTTTGTACAACAATATGAATATATATATATATAGAAAGAGAGTTTAATCGGTATATACTGTCAAGGTAAGAATTTTCATTCACTCATGACTTTTCATTTATGTGATTTTTAAAATAGTAATTAATAATGGCAGTGTTAAAAAAATTATAGTGAAACTGTATACCACTTAAACTCATATATATTATACTAAAACGTATACCAATTAAACTCATATATCGGAAACTAAAGACACCATAAGAACATTCAAGACCCTTTAATGACTAATAAATTGTCATTCTCACTATATATGAAACCCCTAATGCAATATTGATTTTCAATTAGACCTCCTTACCGTAACACCCTTACTTACTGTTGGAGTCATTTTGTAGGTACCTCACAACAAAAATCGTACAATTTCTAAAGAACTTCATCTTAATTCTTTTGTAGTACTATATATATATATATATATATATATATTTATTGCATAAAAAATAAGTTTAAGAAGTTATTCTTCATTTTTACTGTTTATTTTATTAAAATATAATAATGGTTACAATAAATACCTAATCTTAATAATTAAATTTTTAGAAATTAAATCTTTAAAACAAAAAAAAGTAAGTCTCTTATTGTTACTCTTGGAGTAAAAGATTTTTTCTCATATATATATATATATATATATATATATATATATATATATATATATATATATAAATTTTCTCTCTGCTCTAGTTGTGAAATTCAATTTAAAAATGAATTTTGTTTTTTTATGAGATTCTATTTATAATATTTTTTACATTAATTATTTTTAAAATTCAATTGAAATAACGACAAAATGTTTAAAAAAATTGTGAAATCTTTATCTTGCATAATTTTTTTCCCTTGATTGTGAAGATAGATGTGGAAAGGAAACCATTAAACCACATAATTGACTATGCTAAACCTATATTTATCTATATATCGTAGAACTTTCATTCTAGTGATAAGTTTTGAGATAAAATTATCTCACTAAAAGTCTTTGAGTGGTATAACATTTAGTATCAAGGGCATGTTTGGTAAAGTGGAACAAAAAGATGAATTCTAACATTAAAGATTTGTGTGAGTCATGTAACATCCAATACTAGCTTTGTTAATGTTGTTTAAAATATAATGTTTCACTTTTTATGAATTTGTTGTTTATTAGCATGTGGAAGACTTTTTATTTTCATATTGAATTTACCAAAGAGGTAGATCTTGACAAATATAGTAATAGTTATTCCTAATTGTTGTAAGGTTCTATTATATTAATATCTTATAGAACTAATTTAACTTAAGTATGATTAATAAATTAATCACAAAAAGATTGATTGTGCGATTTATATGGATATTTATGTTTTGTTGTGATGAATATAATTAGTTTCAAGTGATTTGCATATAATGAGATATGGGTGAGTGAGTTTAGTATGTTAGGAGGTGAGGGAGGTATTTATTAGTTTGATTTGAGTGAATTTAGTTATATATATATATATATATATATATATATATATATAATCTTCTGAATAAAAGGAATTGTGAAAGAGTTATAGTTATCAAATCAAAATTTCCAAACACTACTCAAATTCCTTTTCCTTTTCTTCATTTCTCGTTTACTCTTCTTTTTCTCTTTTTTTGTCGAACATCTCTGTCTTCTCTCTCTACACTGAGATTTTCCCCCTCTTGCATGTGACTCTTTTAGTTGGTAGAATTCAACGAAATCTCTTTCGTTTCTCCTTATTTTAGGTGTTGATCATCGTAAGTCTGATCATATTTCCTTCGGCCTTGTTTTTGGTTCAAACGTTCCCTTTAAAGGGAAATTATATTTTAAATCCCAAATTCTTAGGGTTTAGGGTTCCTTTTTGGTTTTGAGGTTTTTACTAAGTTTTGAGCAATTTTTACAGTTAGATTTTCCTTTCTCTTCAAAATTAGCTTGATAAGAGAGAAATAAGTAAGGGAGACTTTAGTGTTGATTTTAATTTATGAAACTCTAATTTGATAGTTGTGAAGTTAGTTGATTTTGAGTGACTGAGCTTTTGATTGTAAATTTGGATGTTTTGTAGAATTGATGATTTGAGATGTTTACTCTTTGTAATGTATTGATGATATGATTGAACTTATGCATGTTTTGAAATTGGTGATTCATTGATATGATGATTATGATGGAATATAATGTGAGCTGTTATAAAGAGGTAACAAAGTTTTGTGTCTAGCACATTGAGTTAGGAATACCTTTAGGGTCTTTGTGATCTTGGTGTTCAGGTCAAGCAAACTGGAATGCACCAAGAAGATGTATTCATATAGCAATTAGGTTTTTGTATTGGGTCAGGTAGACATCAGACACTAATTGAGAGTCAGCTAAATGTTCGAAATGGGTCCTATGGATATCAAATATCAATTGGAAGTATTAGATGAATATTGCCTAGACCTAATTGGTTGTCCATATTAGGTCAAGTAGACACTAGACACCAATTAGAAAATGTAGTCAGATTGGTCACTTTTGTACTTGAATTCAATGTACGTTTTCCGAAAAACGTTGAGTCATTATGTATTGTTTTAGTGATGTTTTATGTTGAGAGATGATATAAGTATGATTGATAGTTTGAAGATTTTCGTGAATAGGTTGTAGAAACATCATTATGATATGTCTGAATTGTACTGATTCTCATCTAGTAAGTTTACCCTTATATTGTATATATTTGATGTATGATTGTGATGATCGTGTTAACACAGGAGCAGACAACAAAGATGATGCAAAAAGGCAGGATAATAAGGAATGAAGATTAAGGCAGGATAGTTGGAGTTGAAAGTTTTTTGGATCTTTTATTGTAATTTATGTTTTGAATGTATAAGTGTATAACTATGAATCACATTCTGCAAGTTATATACTCAAACATGTAAATATGTTATGAGACTGGAATCCTTTAGTGTATTTTGAATTTGTTAAGTTTGTATCATAATATATAGAAAGATAACATGAGAATTGGTTTATGCATGTTAGATGATAGAGAATTATGCTGCAGAGGCTCTGCAATTCTGTAGAGTTTTGCTGGGGGAAAGTTCTCACCCAACGAAAAGTTGTCACTATCAGGTGATTCCAAGGCTTTTTGCCCAACGACAAATCTTACTCAACGTAAAGTACTCTATGCTAGTATTTTTGTATGACTTTTTGTCCAATGACACATCTCATTAAGTGAAACCCCTTATCTGAAAAACCATAGCTCATAACTCTCATTGGGTCACACATGTCACTAGGTGAGTGTCTCAGTTTCTAGCTAAGCGAGCTATTTAGTACATAATTTATGTTATTGTTTGGAAATTTTTATGTTTTCAGTATGAGTTATATTGATAATACATGCTATAGACTATGAATAATATTATTGGTATTAGAAAACTTGTGGTTGTTACAATTATAGACAAATAAAAGAGGAGTCAAGCACCAAATAGGTCCCTGAATGTTTGGGGCGCTATTAATTAGGTCCTTGGAAGTTTTTTTGTGCATCTGGATCTCTGATGCTTGAAAATGTTTGCATTGCAATCCTTCCGTCAATGACATCGTCAAGAGTTAGCACAATATGCTTTCAAATGTCACACTAGCAGGTCCCTACATTTTACTTGTCCCTCCAAGTCACATCCTCATGAACACATGCCACATTCACTTAAACACATAATGTAAAAACCCAGCCCGTTGGAAATTTAAATTTTTGAAAAATGTTTAATAAGTGATTGGATACTGATATGGCTATTCAGTGTAACATTACTTCTCTTCCATTTTAGTCAGCAAAAGAGAAATTGGTAAGAGTGAGTTGCAGAGCAAGGTTTGTATCACGAAGATAAAGGTTGCGAAATAGGGTTTTGGGAAGAGCTTTAGGATTTCATTTTCATTGATGTTTTTGTATCATGAAGGCAACATTTATTGTCTTCCATTTTTATTATCTCTGAGATGAAGTCCCAATTTTACAATGGTGAATCATTTTTTGAGTCATTTTGTTGGGTGTATCTTTATTTTTTGGGGGAAGTTATCTCTTAAATGGGTTTGAAGTGGTAGCGTTTTTTATTTTTTGTTTTTGTAATGTAGGATGATGTTCGAACTTAGATTCATTTTGCACCATGGAGGACATTTCATTAGGAATGAAAAGGGTTTGCTAGAATGAAAGATGCTTCATTAAAGGGCTTTATGTCTTTGTTTCTCTCTTCCACATCTTCTATATTCCTTTGTCTCTTCTTTCTTTGCATCTAGGTTTGTGATTTTAGGTCTAGGATTGCTTTAATTTGACTTGTAAGTCTACTTTAATTTGGGGCTTTAGGGTTTGTTAAATAAGAAAGAAACTAGGGTTTGAGAGCTTTAATTTGAGTGTTAGTTTGATTTAGGGGTTATTTTTAGATGAGTGGTTCAACTGGAAGGAGACAACTAAGGAACATCGTAGGTAAAGGGGTTAATGAATTGCAAATGTCCTCTGCTCGTACATGGGAAGAGGTAAACACATATCATCCTTTGTGCCATTATGGAAGCATAATTGTTTTAAGGATTTCTCGAACCGAAAGGAATCCTAGAAAGTTATTTTACACTTGTCCTTTACCAAGGGTCTCATGTGCATTTTGTTTTTTTTATTGATTTATAACCTTTTTTTTTATTTCATTAACCTTGTGTTTTTTTGTTTCAGAGTCACCTAAATAATTTCCGTTTTTTGTTTGAGCATTTAGTACTAATGTGGAAGCTGGTAGGGATATTGTAATAGTTGAAGAGCATGATAAAGCATGGAAGCAAGATATTTTGTTTAGGGTGGATATATTGGTTGAATTTAAGATGTTGAAGTTGATAATTTATATTATGTTTACAATTGTAATTGTTTTATTTGTAGGAATGTTTTGTAGTTTCATGACATAGCCCCTCTTTCATTGTATCCATTGTTGCACTTTTTAATGAATGAAAGAAGTTTATTAATTTGATTTGCTTCATTTATTGGGAACATTGTTCTGCTCTGTTTATTGTAAAATTTTTCAGGAATTAAAATTGTTGATAAAATCACTTAAGGATTGCACATTAATTTTGCATAATCTAATAAAAACATTGTGCAAGATTTCAGGAGGAAAAAATTAAGTCCATAAAGCAAGAAAAAAAAAGCATTATTCTGCATAATCTGCCTGCATATAATTTGCAAACATAAAGACTATAATGCAGAAAAAATGAAGGCATATTTAACACTCCAAATGGGGTGAGATTGTAACCATTGATTAATCATTGAAACTGACATTACATCCATTAACCAAACATAATTCATAATTTATCAAAAGGTTGTTACATAGTCATTTGACATCCTAATTGCTGCACAAAAAGAAACAAACCACAAGGTGCAACATCATTGTTGCTAAATAGATTACATCTTTAAAAAAACACTACACTAACTGTCCACTTTTAATTCGACTAATTAAAGCAACATCATTGAAGATTTGTCATTGGTTCACTGGTCTGTTGGGGGTGCACTTTGGCTTTAAGTTAATTATAGCAACATCCACTGTTTCTACAGATGGTTTGTTACAACTTTCTTTTTCTTCCTTATGTTTGGTTTAGGTACACAACCATAATTCTTACAGTTGTGTATGTTATGTCTCACAATGTCACACCTATGGTAATTGATAGCTGCATAGTTTCTCTTTAATTTGTTGTTAACCACTTGGAGTTCTTCATGGTCTTTTCTCCTTTTCATTTTTCTCTTCCCTCTTTTGGTCTTGACTGGTAGGGCAATTGGCTTTTTATAGTTAGTGATCTCCTAATACTGAGAACTCTTCATTGGTTTCACAAAATATGCATATGTTGAATTGTAAGCTCCTATTGTCAATCAAGCATCACATAAATCTTCAACCTGCACATTCTTGTAGCAATTGTTGCACATGCATACTGACATGGAAATCCTACAATAGAACACATCCAAGTTTAAAGTTCATATCACCAATTATGGAGTGTCACAAATTAAACAAAATGATTCATACCTGTCAACAGCCAAAACCTACATGTACATGTGTTTGTATTAAGGTTAACATTGACTTTTTCTTACATGTTCTACACTTCATACCTATTTCTTGCTACATCCACTGTCCAGATTAGTGTCCAAAAGTTACTTTTCATTTTTTCCTTTTCAAGTCCTTGTTGTTGCATAGTGGCTAATATGTCAGTTCTATTATCCAATTTTAAGTTGTTCTTGCTCATTGTCTTCATGACATAACATCTCACCTATATTTTAGAAATTTTGGCATTAAATACTTCACAGTTGTTGTTCACAATGGCATCCACTTTGCATTCATCATCAAAGTACGCTATAGACCAAGTATTAAAGCCTTTCTTCTTCAGATAATCATATGCAACTTGATTTTTTTCCTTGATCTTGTTCATGTGAAGTTCAAAGTTAGCAATTGTTGTGGACCTTGCACTTTTCCACAACAAGGATCTATACTCTAAGTTTTTCCATAGCTTAAAAATTTTTTTCCACAGGTGTATCACGCAGAATCTGTGTGCTAATTCAGACATCACTTCTTTGACAACATTAATTAGCCCCTATAATACCCACAAAATTCACAACATTAAATTCATGACTTGCAATACCCACAGAACATTGAATTCAGAACATTTCTACAAAAACTAAATTTACGGTGTCAAGTTGGAATTAATTTCAGACAATACACCCACAACACCATCATACTAGACCTTGCAATACCCTGATTAAATTCAAAATATTAAATTCTAACCACTAAAAACACTTTACTTTACCAAATCAGAGCATGCAACACATTAAGTGCAAATAAGTCCTTATACTTTAATTATATAAGCAAGTCAGTCCACGAAGAGCCTTTTGCATGTCACTCATTAAAGTCAACTTGTTGTTATTGTAGTCCCCCAGGTCTTGTTGCAGCAGAGTCAAAAACTACTTCAAAGTGTCAGTATCTTCCACATCAACAATAACATATGAAAAGATAAAGATGTGGTTGTTGGCATCTTGGCTCGCAGTCGACAACAATTGCCCACCAAAATAAGCTTTCAAAAAACACCCTTCCAACCCTATAAATGGCCTGCAACCTGCCTTAAATGCTTGCTTGCAGGCATCTAAACAAACATATATCCTTCCAAATTGGGGTATTGATTTTGGTATCGGGATGTAGTCAATTTTGCATGTGGACCCAGGGTTGCTCCTTAAGATTTCATAGGCATAATCATGCACGTACCCATATTGTTCCTTAAAATTACCCTCTAGCTTTTCCTTGGCCTCCTTCATAGCCCTAAATATTTTGGTATCATCCACATGCACACCATATGCTCTCTTTAAATGATGAAACACTTCTGCCCCTGACATGATGGGATGAAGATTTAGCTGATCCTCTATTTTTTCAACAACCCACTTCTTAAACGCTTGCTTTATCTTATGTCACCTATTGCAATTATGCTGTTGCACAAAATTTTTCACTTGAAAAACTATACCTTTTGCATTTTTGGAACAATATATTACCCAAGGATAGTTAGGGGTTTTACACTCAACTCTTACTCTTTGTAAATCATTTTTAACCCATTTTAACTCTCTTCCAACTTGGATTGTGTAGTCAACAAATGCCTTCTTAAACTCTAACAAGGTGAGAAATACCATCTCAACTTCCAACTCAATTGCCCCAAAGGATGCTCTTTCATTATATTGTGGGTAAATGAGCCCCTTACTTTTACTATTCTCATCATCTGAACTTGCAGGTGATCTCAGTTTTTCAGACTCATAATCCACAGGGTTTTCTAAATCAGTCTTTGCATTACCCACAGGTGGAGTATCAACATCAATTCTAACACCTTTACCCTTATCAACAAACTTTTTCCTTTTAATGGCCTCCTCAATTCCAGCATTTCCATATTCAACCTCCTCAACAAACTTGGTAGGTCAGGTAAATAATGGAAGTAGACATCCATCTCTCTTCCTGGGTTGACAACACAATTGTTAAATAAGAGAACAATGTCATCATCGTTTAGAATAGGGTGCAACCTATCTTCCATTCTCATCCTTATTTTTACAAAAAAACATTTGTCCCACTTCGTGGTAGGGCTTACATTTCTTACAAAGATCGGTGAACAACCACGAATTGACATAATCTTCATCAATACCACATAGATGTTGACTTTGGTATAAATTGGTAAAACTAATGTAAGTTATATTATTTACGAAAAAGCCAACATATTTTTGTTAACATCGATTACAGTTGTTGACATATTGGTGTTGTATCATGTTTTTCTAGTAATGTCTTATGATTAGTTATAATAATTAGAATAGTTAAAGTTGGGGTTATCCTTAATTTATCATGTTTTTATGTGTTCTATGTTAAACGTTGATTAAAAACAACTTTAATTTTTAATTTTATGATTTAGAGTGAGTTTTGGGGGTTAAGGAAATCTAAGAGAGACAAACAATGGAAAAATCGCAACTTTTGTAGGTTTAGGATGATGATCATGGCGTGCTTAGTTCTGCATGGTTGTGTGTATTTTATTAGCAAGGTTCGTGATTTTCAAACGCAAAAACAAGCATTACAACAATAGAATTTGTCAATGTGGTCTTCATGAAAGTTTTAGCCCTAAATGTTAGATAACTAATGCAATTTGTTTCACTCCAAAAAGATTCCTATAACATAAGTCATCATCATATTAGTGACTAAAGGTTAAACTGTCAGAATTAAGTGATAAATTCATGTTTTCTCCAACCTTTAAAAATTCATCATCCTATAACATAGTAACGTTTGATTTGGCTTTTGAGTTCAACATAAGAGTTTTAGATAAATATATTAACTTTAGAAATAGATAAAAACCTACATGATAGGGTTAATAAAACTCTGTATATCATGCTTATACTCTACACTACAAAGGTCATAAATGATTAATAGAAAATGAGTGGTGAAATTCTGAAAACATCGGAAATGTCATGATGAACTTTGAAAGTAATAATTGTATGTGTATATGTGTCAAGGTTCTTCAATGTTATGAAGGAGATGTTGGGCTATTAGAACTCATGCTTTCTGTTATTTTTTATAATGAGCTTATAATGTGTCTTCAGATAAGTCTAAGTTGTTGCTTAGTAATGCGTAAACTCCAAGCCATTGTTTGGTTGTGAAGTCTAGACCTTGCCTAGCAATGTTTAAGTCTTATGTCTATATGTGTGATGTGTCATATGTATTTTGGATTTCCCTATAGCTTGTGTTTATAAGTAATAAGTGCCTAAGATGATTGTGGGGATAATATGTGTTTTGGGTTCCCCTATGACTTGTACTTACTAGTAATGGGTGCCTAAGGAGGTTGTGAATTATGAGGCCAGTGTTTGGTTGATCCCTTGTGGGTTGAGAGGTCCAGGAATGGATATCCTTGGTTGTGTGTTTATGAGGTAACTTATAGACGATATGTGTGTTTTGGCTAAGAGTTATGGTACCATATGTATATAGAGTTAAAAGCATAAGTCATCATTAGTTAAATGTCTTAAGTCTCTATGTATATGTGTTTGTGATGTATTTATATGTTATGCTTTAGTTGACTACTTATTCTCTTTATATGTGTCCTAACATGTGTGAGCTATATTCTCACCTTTTGATAACTAATGTTGCATTTTGTTTAGGTTAAATGTCACTTTCAGCTAAGCAAGATTTTGATGAGATTTTGTTATATATATGAATTATTTAAGATTTTAGTATTGCCTTTATTAATTGAGACTTCTTGTAAAGGTCGTTTTAGTGCCTAAACCCTTATATGTGAATGCTTTATTTTATTATAGCTTTGGAGAAAAAAGTTTTAAGATGTGAATTCTTTAATCTAAGTGTCAAACTTAGTTTTTAAATGAACAATTTCTATTTAATTTATAATTAAAGACAAATTATTTTGGAGTAGAAAGGTGTCAAAACCATATTTCCTCATTATTACATTCAACTTCGTAGTTTTAGACTATATAATAACTATTTTCTTTTAGTTGATCTTTCAATTTTTATATCTCTACATTTCTCTCTTGAGCACAATTTGTTCTCATAAGCCATAAAAACATTAAATAGAAAACATGAGCTACAAAGAGGAAACAAAAATTAGAAAACTTACATTTTTATCTATAAATATTATTTCCATTATTAGCCTCTTGTTTTGTTAATACACAAAATATTAACAATTTTGATAGTTAATTCTTATGTTTCTTGTGAGTTATTTATTTCCTTGATATAGCTCGAGCCAAGTAATTGGTGATAATTCAAAAATAAAAAGACATTGCAACAGGTATTAAGAAGAAAAAGCAAAAATATAAACCAAAATGAAAACAAAGCAAAGCACAAAATGTGAGTAAACTCTAAGGCTAGAAAAGAAAACGAAACTAACACAGACCAAACTGAAAATGCACAACAAAGTATTAGTAAACTTAAAGGCAAAAACAATGAAAGAAAATGAACAAAAGGCTATCATACTATAGGTCACACTAACAAAAAATTACAACAAAATTCCTATAAATTCAAAGCCAGAAAAAAAACAAAAAGTATTCAATATAAAAAAGACACAATAAAATGCGAGTAAACTCAAATCTAAAAGAGAAAAACCAATGAAACGGCAAAAAAACAGACAACAAAAAAATGTTAACAAAGAGAAGTACAAATTCGAGTGAGAGGATAAGAAAGTCGAAACCTTTATAGGAGAGAAGGAAAAACATGTTGAATCAAAGAGTGTTTTGCTCATTCACAACATAGAACAAAAGAAAGATTAAGAGAAAAAGATTCCAGCCTCGTTACCAGTGATTATTTTAAGTGATTTAAAATATTTAAGAGATATTGAGATATTTATTTAAAGATAAGAGATAACAATAAAAAAGGACAAATCACCTAAATTACATTTTTATCTTAAAACGTACAGAGAAATTAAATTGAGTAAATTATTCTTATATCTCTTGAGGTTTATCTTTATTACACCTGTCACCTTTTTATTTATTTGTTTTTTTTTTTGCATTATTTTTTAGCCTCTATAGAGATTAGTGTAGTATTATTTTTATGTTAAAAACCAAGCGAGGGTTATATAGTGAAAGTAAAATCTCAATATTAATGTCATAAAAGTAAAAAAATTAAAATCAATTTATGCCGGGTTCAAGAAAAAATAGATGCTAGGTATAATAAGATCAAACTTTAAAGTAGTATGCTTAATTTACTAAAAAATATAAAATAAAAATTTCCATGCAAAATTAATTTATGAAAAACAACTTAGTATTTAACTACCGTGCAAACCTCCTTAAAAAATTAAGTACTTTTAGATAAATATTGTTTGATTGATTTCTTTTTAAAAGTAGTTATTAATTGAAAGTAAGTGGGACAAATGGTACTAATTTAATGAAGTTGTACATTTGGATAAAAAAAAATTATAATTTGAGAGACCAATAGGATGGATTTTTTTTAGAAGTTAATACACAATATAAAAAGGTTTTAGAGGGATGAAAAATATATTTTATATGTACATTTAATATTTTAAAGAGTAAAATATATTTTTGGTTCTAGAAAATTCTTAATATAATAAATACGTCTTCCAAAATTTTTTTATATTATTTTGGTCCTATATTTTTAAAATATACTACTTTTGATTTTCGAAACTCAATCTAAATAATTTTTTTATCTTTGTATAAAGTGTTATTTAAAACACTTTCATGACCAAAAGTAAAGTATTTTAAAATTACAAGGACTAAATAATTACGAAGATTTTTTAAAGAATGAATTTAATATTTCAAAAATTTTTCAAGCACCTAAAAATATTTTACCCCATTTTAAAAGTTATAAAAAATATCTAACACAATTCTCATTTAATATATCACAAGAATCTTAATTTATTTTACAATTTTCAAATTTAAATGGAAGTATTCTTAATTCTATATATATATATATATATATATATATATATATATATATATATATAAACAGCTCTTCTTCATTTTTAAGTTGTGAAATATACATTAAAATAATAATTTTAATATTAAAGAACACATTTTAAAAACCTTTCATTAAAATGCTCTTATTATCTCATCTCATTTAAGATTTTAATATGGTGCAAACATGTGATAGATAAAATCCATAAATTAGTGTTCCACTAGGCATAGTTTAGAGAGTTTCTAAAATCAATAAAATTGAGAGAAGGCTAACAAAGCTATTATACATGAATCACATGGTATGATAGGAAGTGTACAAGAGTTGGTTATTCATTCTGTCCAAATGCCATAATTTGGCAACATCTCAGGAATGTTTTTTGGTAGTTTGGTTGAATAGAAAGAGAGATAAATGAGAGGAAAATTTCCACTATTCATGTCTCACACTTCATTCACTTTAATTCAAATGTTTCTGCTCTATTTCCATCTTATCTGTTTCTTTGCTCAGAACCAAACAAAGTTCAAGTGAAGTTCTAATTGGTTGGCAAGAATGTCATGCAGATTGGGGCTTGAATCTTAAACAAAGCAAGAACAGATGAAGGGAGCATCCAAAGTCCATCTCCACATATCAAACCAGAAGCAACTGCTGGTACCATCAAACCAGCCTCTTTGCTTTTTAGTGTGTGCCATGCATACACAATTAAACTACCCATACACATGTCAATTGCAAAGTATCCACCTACTACAAAGGGCACAGCCATTGCCATAGGAAGTGGAATCCATTTCCCAATGTTTTTGGGGTTCAAATCTCTCACCAAGTTGGCTGCTACAGCAAATGCAAAGAACCCACAACAGAGGTGTATGCAGTGGTTGGGGAGAGCAGAAAAGCCTTCCACACCAAGAATTGCCATGTTCCTATAAATGATGGCATATGGGGCTTTGTATTCACCATTTGGGTTCCCTACATCAAAGGCCTTGTAGAAAAGGAAGAATGTGAGTGGAGCAATGACACAACCTATTGCAGTCCCAATTGCTTGCGAAACAAGCATCGATCGCGGTGAAGTGAATGTGAGATGGCCAGTCTTGAAATCTTGCATCAAGTCAGATGAGGTTGAAACAAGAGATTTGATCACTCCACACCCAACCATTCCGGCAACCACGCCGTTGCTTTTACCCCCTAAGGCAGCAAGCACAAAGAGAGCTACTTTGCCATAGTTATAGGCCATGTTCATATCAGTTAAGCCAGAACCATATGCATTGCAGAAGCTGAGAGTTGGTGCAAGAAGATAGGCTACCACTACATAGTACCACTTCACCTCAGGGAAAATCAAAGGGATAACTATGATAGAAATGGAAGACAACAGTATGTAGCCTGTAAATGCTAACCATATAGGAATGTTTTCTCTTATGAAGGCTTCATTGCGTTTAAGCTCATCAAGAGGCTGCTGCTTCAGGTTATCTGAAACTAAAACTGCAGAGAATATTAGATCTCACTTGGAAATGTCATTCAATGAAATTACAAACATTCTTTCTCTTATCACTTCTGGTAGAGGTGGACACAATTTTTAAATTGAGCTGAACTGCTATAGAACTGAAATAAACTGTAAAAGCAGTTTAGACAAACTGAACTGAACTGTATGTAAAAGTTTGAGCGAACTGAACTAAACTGCATACTAGTTCAGGTGAATTAAAATGAATTGGACTACTCTAAACTATTTGAATTGTTATCAATAATTTTTTTTAAAATCATATTATGCAATATCATAAATTACAGTTCAGTTCAGTTTAGGAGCAATTCACTGAACTAAATAACAGTTTGGTTCACTTTTTTGTTCAAAATCGTTCAGTTTTTTAATGCCATTCAGTTCAAAGTAAAAAAATGTTGCAGAAGTAAAAATTTATGAGACAAGTTATTTTACATAATTTTCGATTCCTCTTTTCCATGGTGGCATGGATATTTAAGGCAGTAAAAAGCAAAATTTTGGCAAAATTGTATAACCCATCACCTAGGATCAAGGCAATGGAAATGAAAACCTACATCAAGAAAATAGGGGAAGGTTACTTAAGGCTTGAAATGGAAGAACTCAAATCAAATTAGCTATGAAAGTCCTTTATTATAGTTCCTTTCAGACCTTATAACCATTAAGACTCTTCATACTACTTTCTGGTAAACTCTCAAGGAACCATTGTCCTTTAAGTCCCCTGATCAATGGCCACATAATTCCCCAAGAGAGCACAGAACCAAGAAGCAAGGATAAGTTAACAAGATGAGAACAGATCATTCCTGCTCCAACATAAGTCATGCTGAAATCAAAGTAAAATCTACAAAATTCAAACATTTTAGTTAATGATGGGCAATTATGTATCATGGTTCAGGCTCATAACAGTAAAAGTAAAATCAAAGCACACACGTGTTTTGCCATGCTTTCAATCCAAAAGTAGGAAACTGAGAGAATCCACATTGATTTCCACCAGCATAGAACCATTGGAAGAAAGACCACAGGAAACTGCATGAGAAGAATCTCATGAAACCACGGACCTGCTTCCTGTGAAAGATGTAAACTAGTTTTATATGTATACAGATTCAGCATTTATAACTTGAAAGTTGAAAACACAAATATCGCAAGATAAATGCTAGTAAAAGTAACACTCCCTTTCACACATTCATTTAAACACATTTTCTATAATATGATTGGTAGAAATTTATAACTTGTCATTATGACCCTCTCTCCCAATTGTAGAATTTTCAACAATTCTAACCAATACAATGTGTGTTGGAAAATATGTGTTACTACACTCCTCATAATCACAAAATAAAAGCAGATTCATACTTTGCCATTTTATCTCCTTTAGGAGTATGGAACCCATTAATAAGGACGGCTGTTGCAGTTCCACTTGGATAAGTTAATTTGTAGTCTATGATCATCATCTGTTAAATAAAATATATTGCATCAGGCAGCAACATACAATTGAAGTTAATCTAACCAAATTTTTCTGAAATTGAGCCATCACATCTACATGAACATGTTAAAGTAACAAGCTTAAAAAATAACATCCTTTGAAAAACCAAATATGACCAATTAATCACGTGCAAACTGTAGAAGGGCTACACATAACAAATACTCCTGCGGTCTCACTGGACTCAATTAGAAGTAACAGAAGAAGATTCTTTTGGCCTCAAATATAAATAAATTTTAACCAACTCTCTTTTAATGACACCATTTCAAAAGCACTCCTTATTGAGACTCTATTTCCAGTAACTCTTTTTTATCCATAATATAATATGAAGTTCCAATTAAGAGTATTTTGCAAAATAAACTTATTTGTAAAATTAAAGTTAGTAAAATTAAATGCCTACCCAATTTTTTTAATGTGTAAAATTAGTTACTTTTACTTATATTTAGATTTGTAGGAGTACCTTCCTAAGGGGAACCAATGCCATTAACCCAACAAAGTATGTCACAAAGAGAAAGGCTGTCATCCATCCAATTCCAGGCTCCTTGGTGATAGGAGGATTGCCTGGTGTATCAACCCCTACTTCCTCATATGTCTTCCTATTCAAACCCAATAGGTGTGATCCAAAACCACCTACAAATATACAACTAAAAATTTTAAAAACTACATGTACAAATACTATTAGCTATACATGCAAAAACAACAACAATAACAATAAAATCTTATCCCACTAGATGAGGTTGACTACATGGATCATATGATGCTATTTAGCACGGTTACAAAAACAAAATTAAGAATTCAAGTGAAATTGTAAGCATAGAAATTTAAGAGAATTCCCACCTCCATAAGCAGTACTATAGCATGCAACAGCACAAGTCTGAATTATGGTGTTCTCCTGCCTAGTGAAAGGTGTTGAAACAATGTTAGCTTTCTCAAGCAGCACAGTCCAAGTTCGAATGAGCACAAAGCCAAGGAGAGCAGCTGAAACATTCAGATTGGGAACAAGCCCTGTTGAGAGGTTCAGCTTCATCATAATCACACTATAAATGATACCAATAAGAAAACTAGTTATTAGTCCTCGAATTGTGATCTGTCTTGTCCATGATACTATGCTACTCTGCTCCTCTAGCTCCTCAAGTCTAGCTTTTTCAGTGTCATCATTGTCACAACAATTCTGAATCTCTTCCAATTCTTCCTTGTTCATACTGCCCATTGAATCAATCTTTAAAGAAATAAAAAAAGTGAGGAAAGTGACAATGTCAGAAAGGAAACAATTTATTCAAGGTTAGCTAAAACTCTCCAATGATACATCCCATTTGGCATCTATTTTAAAAATTTCCAGATTGTAAAGAGAGAAACTATAATCAAAATTGAATAACAAGTTACAATTTGAACATGTAGATTCGACTCACCTATTATAACAAGTATGAGTAATATTCATTATACAAAACAAAAGGAATTAGAAGTTTTCTTTCTCATTTGGCATCTCTATTTTAAGAAGTACCCAAATTACAAAGAGAGAACTTGTAATCCAAATTCGATAACGTGTTATGATTAGCATGTGTAGATTTGGGCACCCATCATAACAAGATGGCAAAGTATATGTTTGGTTACATGCTAGATCAGTTATTAAACCAGTGATACCATAAGTTTAGTATTCAAAGGTTGAACAGGTTTAAATAAAATACTATTTTTTGTTGTTTACATTGCATAAAAGAGTTGTTTGAAAGGTGTTTATATTCTTAAGTTGTAATAAAAGCTTGGTAGCGAAGCTAGCAAATAGAGGAAACCTCGTACATTAGTACCAGTCCTCAATCCTGTTTCATCTGGTCCAACACATCGCTCTCACAGTTTCTAGGAAAAATGCACAGGACCACTGGCCGGTTTCGGGTTCAACCAGAAGATACGGTTATAAAAAGCATGGTTATGTGAAAAGCTAGTTATTCTATTTGAACCTACGTTTAGCTTGTTTTTAACGTTAATCAAGAAACATATAATAAATGAAAGAGTTTAATTACTATAAACTCCAAACTGAAAAAAAAATTTACAATTATGTTTAATTATATCTCTTGATTTATATGACTTTTAAAAATGAATAGGATTGTGATTAAAGAATAGTGTAAATCTTTTTACACAGAGAAGGTATACTACTTAACTCTAAATGACAAACCCAACAATCTAATACAAAAATAAGACACATTTTTTAAAAAATAAATGTCATACCTGAAATGTTCTTTTTGGATGATACAAATTGAAAGCAATGTTGCAGCAAGAACTCAATCAATCCTCCAAGATTTCAGAAGATACAAAAATGACATGCATCATGTACCCCAAGTGAAGAGTCCAAAACCTCCAAATGCTGTTAAAACCAACAAACAAAGGATATATTTTGGTGTTCATAGAGGTTTGAGAAACAACCAAGTCATGAGTAAACTCAAATTAAGGTGAGATTATTAGAATCTCACAAACCCATCACAGGCATTTGAAAATCTTGTCAGAACCAACATCAAAAAAGAGACTTGACGATCAAAGATTTGTAACACAGCCAAATTTATGCCATTGCTAAAAAAGGAAAATGAAAAGTACACACTTAATTCACCAACTTGCATTGCAGTACAAACACAAAGTTGAGCTGTATGGTACTACAAAGTGTTAAAAAAAGAAAAGGCTTTAAATGTAGTACTGCACTAAAAAACCATTATTTTTTGTTGGGTGGTGACAAAACACGCCATGATTTTAACACATGTTAGGCTGAGAATTTTCGGAATCAAAACTCTACCCTTTGACTAAAAGATATAGAGTGTCATTACACCATCTGTTATTAGCATTGAGATTATGACCAAATAAATGTGGACATCATGAAAGGTCAACTAGCAATAAACGCGCGAAGGACTTTGACAGTGCTTACGTACGACAAGAGAAACTGAAAATTAACGTGGGAGAATTAAATGAGTATATGTCATAAAATCCTTTTTTATATTTTATATGACACTATTTTAAAATTAAAAGTGCAATTACTACTTCAGGAGAAAAGCAAATTTATGTTAGTTACTTTTCATCTTCCTCATGCATTTTTAATGGTGGTGATCAATAACAAATCTTACCTATTAGATTTAAGAAAAAAAAGTAAAATATTAACGGATCCACTTAGACTTACTTTAGATTAAAGCAAATGAATCTCTCCTGCATATAATATGTCCATTACATTAGTGGTCACATGTAAATATTTAGATTGTGTTGTATGAATTAATGTTTATTTATTTTTGTCACATGTCGCATAATACTACACTAATTGGTATTTTTTAAAAAAATTTACTTTTTTATGAATTTATATAACTTTTAAAGTATTAATCGATAACATAAATTAATATGAAGAATTATAATTCAATGTCAGTGCATATGTTTGTTTTTGTCAGTACATAAGTATTTTTCTCTTTTATTACTCATGTATTTCTTTTTTTAACGATGAACTACATAACTTAGAAGTTATAAAATTGATTTAGTGACAAAATTTACATGAAAGAGAAAGGGGAAAGGAGAGGTTTTAGGTTCGAATTTCTACGTTAACAAAAATTAACATATTAACAACTAAGATTTAGTTTATAGAAAAGTGTTTGAGTCACACCTAGTTTATTAAAATATAAGTTTAAATGTGATATATTACATTAACAAATCATTTTAAACTCATCCTATTATAACTACTCATTTATTTATATAATTTTTAAGATGATTAATGTAAAGATAAAAAAAAGCAAAAACTTACTATACAGTGACTTATGGATGTAGTTACCATTTTTCTTTTATATATATATATATATATATATATATATATATATATATAAAATACGTATAAAAGAGTAAAATATAGTAAACTATTTATTAAAAAAAAGATTTTATAGTTAATAGATAAAAGTATTTCTTAAAAGATTTGTGATTAACTATTTTCTATTTTTTAGAGAAAATTGTTAATTGCAACCATTATTAGTTTAATAATTCATAGTATTATTTTATTTTTAAAAGACGATCTTCTTTTAAAATTGAATAATATCAAACTATATATGTTACACATTCCAATATATAATGTGTTGTTGAAATTAATTTACACATATATTCGAATTAAATTTAATACTTCAATAGGAGTGTTAACAACATACTAAATATTCTTTGTAACACATAATTACAAAATTAAGAGATATGTATGGTCCTTTACAATAAGTGAGGCCCGTATATATATTTGTATTTTTTTTTTTGATAAATAATTTCCATCAATAACAAAAGGTGGGTTTAAAGAAGTGTGTCATATAACATTTCTCATTCTTCAAAATTACTCCTCACTTTTTGAATTATTTTTGTGCCTAAGATACTCCTGTGAATTTGAATATAAGAAAAAATGTAGGTGTTGGGATTTAAATATAGCAAACCTCATATCTGATTTGTGTAGTTAGGTGTTCCATCTATGATATGTGTGTAGGATAATTACATGTTCAACTTCTTAAATAGATCTCAGAATATAAAAACATTGGTTTTAGGTGTCTGACTCAATAATACTTTGGAAAACAAAAAAAAATCATATTTCATTTAATGAGATCATCTCTAAAATATCTAACAAGATTTTTAATTTCAATGACTTCTTAATCTTGATATCAAATTAGAATGATGAATAATTTAGAAGATCTAAATTTTAATTATGATCCATGTTTTTTCACAAAATTATCAAACTATGAGAGTATGTTTAAATAATGAAAATGATAGATAAATAATGTTGTCAATATTATATGGCTAGTGTTGTGGTTGCTGCATCTCAAAACCTTTATTCTTGTTTTCTCACAATCCATATGAGAATAAATGCTTTCTTGTGAATTGTTACATGTTAGAATGTGTACAAAGAATAATTATTAATGTGATTGAAGCTAAGTAAATTATAAATACTAGAATATAAGTGAGTGAGTTTAGTAAGGTGAAAGGTGAGTAAAATAGATATTCTTTTGAATGGAGGTAGTTGAGTTGATTTTTGGAAAAATCTGTTTGGAAGAAGGGAGGTGCAGATAGCAAAATCAAAATTACTATATACACCCACGATCCTTATAATCTTTTATCTTCTTGTCCTTCTTCTTTCTTTATGTGATTCTCATTTCTCTTATTCTTTCTGCCATTTCTTCTTTTTCTTGCATGCCTTTCAATTTCTCTATGAAATCTAAGAAAATTCCTTCCATTTCTTCTGATCTTGATTAGAGATCCTAATCGGTAAGTTTGGTTCTACTTCCTTGAGCTATTTCCCTTCTCTCTAAGGTTTAATAATCTCCATTAAAGGGAAATCAATTTTGAAATTCTTATTTCTTAAGTTCTTTTTGGTTTTTGAGGTTTTGTTAGATTTTGATTGATTTCTCCAACAAGGTTCTTCTGCCTCTTCAATTCAGCCAAATAGGAGAAATAGATAAGAAAAGCTAAATCTTGGTTTTAAGTTGAGAATTTTTTATTGAATATTGTGTTACTGCAATTGATTATTAATGATTTATGCTTTGATCTTGATTTGGGTGTTCAATGAAATTGAGTGTTTATGATAATTGATATGATGCATATTTTGAAATTGGATATACTGGATTGTTGATTTCAAGTTGTTACTAGGAGGTAACTTAGTCTTGTTTAAGGTACATTGAATTAGGGATACATAAAGGTTGTTATGATCTTGGTACTAAGGTCGACGAGGTCAAGACAATGTCTGATGAATATACTTCGATAACAGCTAGTGTTAGAATTGGGTCAGGTAGATGCCAAACTCCAGTTAGGTATAAGATGGATATGTCTATACTTTAGTTGATTGCCAAATGTGTTAGGTAGACGCCAAACATCGATTGAGAGACGTCATTAGGCCAACTAGTATTCAAATTTAATGGGTTTTCTAGAGAGCATCATATCATAGTATTTTATTGTGATGATTACTTGAAATATTGTAATGATTGCTTATGCGTGAGTTGTTACAAAGGGGAAACTTAGCTTTGTTTGTGGTGTATTGAGTTAGTGATACATATAAGCTCATTGTGATCCAAGGTGCTAGATGGGGTACCAAAGTGATATATTTAGATATCAATTAGGTATCACATGGGTCAGGTAGATGTCAAACACTAGTTGATAAGGGGGAATGTAAGTATGTTTGATTATTTGACAACTTTATTGAATACATGTTAATGCTTTAATTGTCATATACTTACATGAAAGTGATTTCTTGTTTTAGTAAGCTTATAATTGCTTGTGTGTGTTTGAGTATGACCGTAATAATTGTGTTTTACACATAAGCAGATAGTAATGATTATGTAGGGAGGCAGAGTACTCAAGAGTAGAAAAGATTTTAGGCAACTTAGGAGTTATTTGTTTTGGTGTTGATTTAATATGCCTTTTGTGTACTTATTTATATAGTGGAAATACACCATAAAAGCTATTATCTAAGTATGAAATTGTATATTATAGTATTTTCCATTTAGATATGTAAATGTGTAAATTATGTTAGTATCCTAGTCTATAATTGAGAAAGAAAAAGAATGGTTAGTGTAATAGGATTATTTGGATTTTATGCAATAGGTGTTTTGAGATTTTATAGACTTGCTAAGCGAGAGCTCTTGCTTAGCGTAAAGTTCGCTTTGTGATGTATCTTGTGGTTTTTGCGCTCAATGAAGGGTCTCGTTGGACGACGCTTCTTCTTTAAAGTTCTACAAATTTTAGACATCTCGCTCAGCGAGTTGTCCATGAATTTTATTTTTCTTATTTTTTTTAAAATTTTAAATAATTAATATATTTTAAAATTAAAGAAATTTTTAGTATAATATATACTAGATATTATATAGAGATTTTGGGTTGTTACAACTGTTACCTCCAATTGCCAATCACCAATTTTCACCTTTAACTGTCAATCACTACTCTTGACCTTGGTCACATATTATAATCTTTGATCGCTGATTATCAATCATTAATATTTGAGTCCTAAGAAATGAGAATTCTAATTGGATTAAAAATTTGACAATAATATTTTAAATTTGAAAAAAAAATATGATGTTTTTATAAATTTCAAAAACCAAAACTACTTTTCATTTCTATATAATATATCTAAACCATAATTTTGGTTTTGAATTTTGGATAAATTAATTTTTTAATAATAAACAAGAATTAAAACGAAACAATTTTTTTAAAGGACGCTTATAACATCAAAGTGAAAAACATTTTTTAAGGAATAAAAAAGTAGAGATGGCAAATTAGGTTAACCTATCCTATTTTGTCCTGTTGAAAATGGGTGGGTCAAAAACCTTGCCCTGTCTTAAACAAAGTTGGCAGACTATTGACTTTTAAGAATTTGGAATATTTATTTATATATATATATATTTTAACTTTTAAGAATTTGGAATATTTATATATATATATATATATAAATTATTTATTTTTTGTTCTTTTTTAAAAAACAACATAAAATTGAATTTAAATAAAAACATTTTGATTTTCTCGACAAAGTTATGATTTTGAAAAAATAAATGAAAAAAACTACAAAAGTAAACTTTGTTGTATTATTGATTTTATTTTCTTGACAATGTTACAATTTTATAAAAATAATCAACAAAATCATAACAAAGTTTATTTTATTTTCTTAACAAATCTATTTTTATAAATTTTATTTAATCAAGACATTTTTAATACAGAGTTTTCAGTAGAGATCTTAAACCAAAATTCAATATTGAAAATGATCTATAGTTAAAGTAGAAATTGAGATTTTCAATGTAGAGATTGTGGTCTTGTACAACATTCTGTAAGATTTGTTCAAACTATAAATGTGTATGCTCATTTTATTTTATTAACTTTGCATTTTATTTTAAATATAATTTTATTTTTTTATTAATTTAATTAATTAATTTTTAAATTTAATATTTAGTCAAAAATAAATTGTAAAAAAAATTTAAATAGTAAAATTCATTATAAAATCTATATAAAATACCTTAAGATTCTAAATATGAAAACTTAAAACACGGATCCAAAAAATATGCTCTAAAATCTTAAATAAAATTTAAGGATAAAAATATTTTAAGATCTCATATGAGATTTAAAATAAAAATACCTTAATTTATTTATATATTAGTTATCATTGCCATTTTATTACATTATATAAATAATATAATTTTAAAATAAAATATAATCTGAATGGAGTGACACACATTTTGCCATTTTGTCATCTTATAAAAAAGAATTAATCAAAATCAAAATGTAGCTTTAGCTTTTTTTTTTAATCAATAAATATTATAAATAACCAACCTCATTCTCGCGTGTTCCCGTGAAACAAATCCGTTAAAATTCGAGAATCATCATCGACCTTTCCCACCGCCATAGAAGAACAGGAACAGAAGCTCATAGAAGAATAAGAAAAAGGGTGTCCCAAAGTGTGTTGATTGAACATAAAAATTTGAACTTTGAACAGTTCTTAAAGAAAGCAAATGGGTCATTTATCAGAGTCGAAGTTGGTTCAAGAGTTGGTTCTGTACGCGGCTAGCGCAGCACTGAGTTGCTTGGTCCTGTTCGTGGGTCTCCGACAGCTCGACCCCAATCGCGAGGCCTCAAAAAAAGCGCTTCACCAAAAAAAAGAGATTGCCAAACGCCTCGGTCGTCCCCTCGTCCAAACAAACCCTTATGAGGTTTTCCATACCTTTTTCTCCCATTTTCATCATCTTCTTTCTTATCACTCAATACTTTTAATTAACTATGATTCATTATCATTACCCTTTTCATTTGCACTCCGCAGCTAAGGTTTTCTGTTTGATTTCCAGAAAAAAATATAAAATAATCATACAAATATATTTGATTGTAATTTAAAAAAAATATTTTTGTTGAAAATAACTAAAAACAGACAATAAAAAAAGTTATTTTGGGTGTTTATATTTTAATTATATAAAAATAATATATAAATATATTTTAACTTACATACGTAAATAATTTATAATATTTTTTCTAACATTAATTAAATTTGACCATATTAATCTTTGAAAATAAAAATATCAAGTAAAAATAAATAGATTTTCTTAATGGTGAAAATTAAAACAGTTTTCGATGAAAACTGAAATCAAAAGCTACCTTTTGCTTTTTCCAGCAAATTACAGCCACATTTTTTGAGATTGTAAGAGCTTGCTTGGGAAAACAGCATTTCAGCTTTTTGGATAATTTGAGGGTGTTTTGGAACTTAGCTTATGGCCTTATGTTTGAAAAAAGTTTTTTTTTTTTTTCTTCTAAAGGAAGTTATTTTTAAGAAGTTGAAAATTTGTAATATGATTTTTTTTAAGAATATATTTTATACTTTTTTCCTATGTAAAAACTGATTTTTGGTTACACCGAAAGAAGATTAGTTATTTTTAGATAATTTGAGGGTGTTTTGGAATTTACGTTATGTTTGAAATTTTTTTTTTTTTATTAAAAATAAATTATTTTTAAGTAGTTGAAAATTTGTAATTTGTGATTATTTTTTTGAGAACATGTGTCGTACTGTTTTTTAATATGTAAAAAATGATTTTTGGTTATATCGGAAGAAGATTAATTATTTAAAATTATTTTTCAAGAAACTTATCCTAACAAAATTTGATTCTCATTGTATTAATAATATAATTTTTTTTTTAACTTTTACAAAATCCCTCCCCCACTCTCTTCTTCTTCTTAACTATTATGGCTATGTATGTTTGGTTTGAAGTTGGAGTGAACAGACACCTGATATGTGTGAGAAGTAAGGATTTGTAACCTTTTATTTAATTGCCGAGTCTTCACGTTGAACCAAACATTTACCTTGTAGAAGTTTTCGTGTAAGATTTGAGGGGTGACAATGTAATGTTATGAACCAGGTAAAATGGGTTAGTGTGTAACAACAACTGAGTTTTGTCCTACTAAGTTAGGTTGGTAGTTACTACTTGGTAACGTTATTTTGTTTGGTTAAGGAACTAAAGCTACATGAATATTATTTAACTTTAGATTCCTTGGATTAAATTCGAGTTCTTTTAGGTCTCACATTTCTTTGCGCTGGACTAAGGCCATGTAATATACTGTTCTAACATAGGTTCTTTTGGCCTTCTCTGTGTATGTCTAAACTATCTTAACCCATTTTCTGGCACCTTCTGCTCAATCTTTTCTCGTATTAATGGTTTTGTTTTAAACTAAAAGGGTTAATGTAATGTTGTTGTAATTAGCTCTAATTTTTAAATCTCTTAAGCATGTGTCAGCATTTTTTAAGCACTTACAAGAGAAGAAAAACATTAATGTGGATTGGAATGATGTGCTCTTCTTATGTTGCTAATCTCTGGTTTTGACTTAAAATGTGCTCATATGTTGCTAGGCTTTATAACTAGTGGTACTGAAATTATCTTATCACTTCTATTATCAGCACTTGCAATTCCAAGTTGTATTTGTAATTTCATGTGCCTCTGTTCTGAAAGAGTTTTATGGAATTTGGTGCTATTTGGATGAACTTGTCCAGAAATACCTTTAGCCTTTAGAAGAAGAAAATAAGCAGATAAAAGTGAAATAAGTTTCTGCATAAGCTAAAATTAGCTACTTACTATTACCTAATACATAAGCTAATACGTAAAAGCTCTTTGATATAGCTTAAAAGATGTGAGGCCTTTTACAAATTAGCTTTGCATAACCTCTTTTCTTCTTCTTTTTCCCTTCTTTTAGAAATGTTTTTGGAGAGGCTCACTCAAACAGACCTCTAGCCTTTTACTATTGTTGACCAATTTCAGTGTGAAAGGAGGAAATTAGTTGGAAAACTGAATTATATCAGAATAAATAAATCACAGAAAAAATACTAGTTCCATACATATCATCTATGGGGATATATTGCCTCATTTCATTTCAAGAGTTATTGTCTGGTTTTCTGTAAAAAGGAGGAATCAGAGTTAAGATTATTTTAAGTTTGTGGGATTTTTCTGTCACCGAAGAGTTAGTTTCTGGTTTTCTGTTTTTACAGGATGTCATAGCATGTGATGTTATTAATCCAGACCACATTGATGTGGAGTTTAACTCTATTGGGGGACTGGAAACTATAAAGCAAGCTCTGTTTGAGCTTGTTATTCTGCCTCTAAAGAGACCCGACTTGTTTTCTCATGGTAAGCTTCTTGGGCCACAAAAAGGTGTCCTGTTGTATGGACCACCTGGCACAGGAAAAACCATGCTTGCCAAAGCTATTGCGAAGGAGTCTGGTGCAGTTTTCATTAATGTGAGGATATCAAACCTGATGAGCAAGTGGTTTGGAGATGCCCAGAAACTTGGTATGTACACATTATGTTTATTACCTCCCATTCGATCCTCAATTATTGTTGTTGCATCTGTATAAAACTTGTCATGCTGACTATTGAATTTGTTGGACATGGTTTCCTTTCTAGTTTGCTTAATATGAGATGAAACATAATTGGGCCTAGGCCTACTGTGATCAGAATTAATTAGCACAGTTTCCGCATTGTTTATTTGATTAAAAAATACATAGTGTGTTCTCTTAGGTGCTCAATTCTTTGAAGACAATAAAGAGCTTTGATGTAAAAATAGAATATAGTATAGAATGGTGTAACAGTGTAAATTTAAACAACTGACGTCTTGGTCAATATTGTTTTGCATTTGAACAACTAAGGGACTTGGTCAATTCCTCTCCCATGGGCTGAATTAAGGTACAATGCTACCTATCATATATCCCCTGCTACTACACCATTTCAGGTGCTCTATGGAAGAGAACTTCCTAATTATATGAAAGGAGAAACAAAAGTGGAGAATTTATCCATAGTGTTAGAAGACCTGATGAAGCACTCAACTTAAGTATCATCTAGCTAAGGGGTATTTCAGAAAAACTGAAGAAATCAGTTAAAAAGTAGAGGGTTCTGCTATTTATTGTTGTGCTGATTACAAGGACCAATGGCCTAACACAATGGTGTAACTAGTAACAGTTAGAAGCTAGGTTTTCTTATACATATTACTTTTTAACTGTATTCTGTAAATGATACTTCAATAACCTCCTGCAAGCCCAAGAGGGGTGTGATGCTAAGGTTCCTACTTGATTCTTGAATCTAAATAGAGTGAAGTGAGTGGTGAGACCAATAGAGAGCCTTCATGAGGATGCCAACACATTGCTTTGTGGTTGGGACGTGAAGAACCTGAAGTTGCTAGCTTAAGACCTTGCATGCAAAAAAATGGATCAAGCTCTCTCTCTGTGTGCTTTCTGCGGGTATGAAAAATAGGATTGTGAGCGAGAACCACTTTACTTGTGTTCATATTACCATAGAGAGGACAAGGAACAGAACGACTGACACTTAGCTCAGACAACAGAGTTTGGACCCAACTAATTTCATCAGTGACATGGGCCAAATTCATATTTTCTGCATCAGTGCTGGTGTAAGTGATAACTAGCCACTTCTTTGATCACCCAGAAAGTATTGGTGTCCAAGAAAGATACATGCACCAGAGGTGGGCTGGTGGAGTGACAGTTATCAATAGCAGAGGCCCTGTCAGCATCACAGTAAGCATCATGAGATGGATAGTGAGGAGATGCTGGCAGAAGATGAAGACCCCAAGAAATAGTGTCCTTCAGGATTTCAAGTAGCAAAGAAAGCGCTTCACCACACGCCAGTGAGCTTCAACAGGCAGACCTTGTTCATTGAAAAACTAATTGCACAGCGTGTTATGGTGGCATATTATAAGGTTCTGCTGATGGATCTCTAAAGAGTAGCATATGGTAAAGATCAGAATCTTCCTTGGAAGTTTGCAGCTTCCAACATGGGAGAAGACGTTGGTTTAACCTCTGCCATGTTGGTTTTGGAGAAAATTGACATTTATTTGTTGTAAATGGAAAAATGTTCCCATATTTGTTCCTGTACTGCATCTGTTTATTGAAAAAATATACAAATCAGAAATCAATTTGACATTGATTTTTCTAGTTGTGTGTGCTGCTTCTGAATTGTGTCCCTTCAATTTTGTTCTCATTATTTTCTGCTGGTGTTGAGTACTGTATTCGATATTCTCTTTGGTAGGTTAGATTTAGAACTTAGCCCTTAGTTTTGTTATAAGAATTGTGCATAATCGTAGTTGGGATTTATTGTTATTATATCTCAATATCTCATCTGTGTCATTGTTCACATACACACAAATTAATGAACATAGTTTTATGTAGAGGTAGGACCTTGTATCATGATCTCACCTTCTCTGATTCCATCTCTCCTCTGTTTAGGATCCGAGTTTAATCACTTTGGTGGATGTTGTATTATTTCTTGCATATAATTAATATCACCTAGACCCATACTGAAACAATGTCAGCAACAATCTGAATTGTTCTGTGATGTCTTTGAGTTAGATTGATAGTTGATGTGCTGCTGTTCTTTTGTAGTGGCTGCTGTATTTAGCCTAGCTCATAAGCTCCAGCCTGCCATCATATTCATTGATGAAGTTGACAGCTTTTTGGGTCAGCGTCGTACAACAGATCACGAGGCTTTGTTGAATATGAAAACTGAATTCATGGCTTTATGGGATGGCTTTACCACTGATCGTAAGTTTTAAACATATCATATATTTTTCTTCTAAGAAGTAATTGTTTAAAATATGTGGCAAATAGGATAATGTGAATTGATGCAGCTCTATTTAGCATTATTAATGTGTAAACTTAGGCAAAGGTTCTATTTATTGATTATTTTTAATTTTGTTTGTAGAGAATGCTCAGGTTATGGTCCTTGCTGCCACTAATCGTCCTTCAGAACTTGATGAAGCAATACTTCGACGTCTTCCTCAAGCATTTGAAATTGGTATCCCTGATCGAAGAGAGAGGGCTGACATATTGAAGGTTATCTTGAAGGGTGAGAGGGTTGAAGAAAACATTGACTTTGATCATATAGCTTACTTAAGTGAAGGTTACACTGGTTCGGATCTTTTTGACCTTTGCAAGAAGGCTGCCTATTTTCCAATTAGAGAACTGCTGGATGAAGAGAAGAAAGGAAGAAGTTCCTCTGTGAGTGATTCCTGATTCTTCTTTACTTTTTCCTTTACGTCAAAACATTTTCATTTTTGTAATGATGGGTGCCGTGATATGTAAGTTGACATGTCTGGTATGCATATTGATGAGTATCTAATTTTCTAACTAGAGAAATAACCTATTTTGTTGAGTATGTCTATTTTAAAACTATTCTATGAACTCAGTTGTGTGCATGGATTAACATTTTGGTCAATGTCTCAATGAAAGCAATTGCTTAATTTTGCAAAGATCAATTGATGTCAGACATAACCGTTGCTTCTGCTCGTCATGCATCAAGCCTTTCTATAGACTTTCTAGTTTTGAAGAAATATATCAAACTACAAGCTGTTAATCTTTCCTTCTCTATACAACTAGTTAATTCTTAATCTTTTGTCTGCATTACTTTTATTTTGCAATTAAGTAGAAATAGAAACAATGAAATAGCACTGTGTTATTTGTAAAATAAAAATGGGAATTAGGATATTGGTTAAGAAACTAAAATCAGAACAATTCTTATTAAAACGTGCAAAATTATACCTTATTATGATTTTGAATTTGTTCGCATATGATTCTTAACAAAATTTTATCTTTTAATTTCTTAGTCAATGTCCTAAGGAATATTTGTATTGAAATTGAACAAGGCTGTTAATAATGTCTATTTTTCATGGTTCAGGCTCCTAGACCATTGTCCCAGTTAGACTTTGAGAAGGCCCTTGCCACTTCACAGAAGACTACAGTTGCAGCATCTGAATACAACGGATTAAGTGCAGATGCTCTAAGATGGACAGGGCACAGGGAACCAGGTGAATATGAGGTTCAAGCTGCAATCAGTGAACTCTCTAAGTTTGTGGTTTCTCACATGATTAACCGCCAGCCAGAGACCAAAGATCCTTAAAAATGCTTAACTTTCACATTTTCTTTAGAGCGTTCTCTTATTGTCATCTAGCTTAGTACAGCTTGTGAAAGCACCAATCTCATTGTTATACTAATGCTGTAACATGTTAATACACATGTTTAGGTGGCATGCTATTGCATTTTGTTGACTCTTTGATGCAATGATCCTCTGTAGATCGCCATTTAATATTCCTTTTGAGAAAAAATTTGTTGCTTATTCTAGCATTCTTATTTTTCAAAAGAGTGCACTCCCACAATTTTGGTCTTTTCATAATTCACATGATTGTCAGTTTTAAGAATTTAATTAAAATATTTTTCACTTTGTCATTTAATTATGGTGTTATATACTTAATTATTTTAAAAGAATGTGAAGATATTGTAAATCCTCTTATAAATCTTTGATTTCTAATAGAGCTTTTCTTCTACGTCCCATCATAGGTACATTTCATTTTGAGATTTTAAACTATTTCTTTATTGGTTTCTTGATACTATGTTATCTTTTATATTTTTTTAATATTTTGCTTTAGTAAAATCTGAATTTCATTTTTGTCAAATTTAAATTATGTAATTCAGACTTATTAATTAAGAGTTTTTTTTTTCTCATGTTGGGTAATTTGAAAGTTTAAAGAAGTTAGTTATTTTTAAATAACATGGTGATCGTTAAAAAGTACATAATTTTTTTTTTTCATGCAAAATGAATGGTTTGAATTTTAAATGTTTATTACTAAAAATTAATTAATAAAATAATTTATTTCTAAACATTATAAGTAAGGTAGTTATTTGTAGTTTTTAAATTAGTTAATATAAATATTCAAACTCATAAATATTATAATAAATTTAAATATTTTAATTTAAATGCAATTTTTTTTAAAATAAAAAAGATAACAGATCTAAATTTTAAATAATTTGTTATTAGAAATTAACTAATATAATGGTTTTATTTGTGACTATATTATAATTAAGGTAGTTATTTATAAAAGTCATAAATATAAATATTTAAACTAAAATAGTATCATACATTGAAACGTTGAATGCAAAAAAATTAATTTCATAGGAACTAAAAAAACTCAATCTTTCAAATCTCAATCTCATTATAATTATTTTGAAAATAATATATTCTTAATTGTTAGGTTTTAAAATTTTTAGATAAATGATAGTTCAATTATAGAAAAGGATATAATAGATTTTAATCTTGAAATTTTCTTTTTAAAATTTAAAAACATAAGTTATTAACTAATGTTCAAGAATGACATAATCAAATCTAGATTATTCCAACCACTTACTTGTTACTATAGTATATTACTATTTGTTAGATTTTAAATTTATAAATAAATAATAATTATCATAAATGAACATAAGGTCAATAACAAGATGTTACACAAGACTATGCATTTTAAAAAGATAATACTGAATTTTAACCAATTGGTTGAGTTGAGTGGAAGGGAATACCATAGTTAAAGTTCACTTTGTCCCCTTCCATTCTACCAAGGTTAATCCCTACGTTATAGCAAAGATAGAAGGACGTTGTTTTTTGAATATGAAAAAAGAAGTCATAAGGAGTACTACATTTCTTATCTTTTCATGCCTTATGGCTGGTAGGGAAGAAATCATGGAATAGAATTACAAAAATTAAGTCAAAAATTATTTTAAATAATTATAATTTAAAACATAAGTTTAATTTTATATGGCATATGTTTTTAAAAAAGATAAACAATACACGGATAAGTATGTGATTTAATTTAATACTGCTTATATTTGTAATATCAAATTATATGTATGACATTTACATGTATATGATTTATGTAGGACAAATATAAAACATGAATTTTTTAAAAGAGATACAAAAACACTGCAATCTCTTCTTGTGTCCAACAGTTGGATTGACTAGGAGATAAATCAAATTACATACATATAAGGATTATATTTAAATAATATTTTTATATTTGCTAATGTTAATAGTTCGTTTACATTTTTCTATTATAAATTGTAGGTTATTAATATGTTAACTACCAAGCTAACACATACTCATAGAAAAATGGAGATATCAATTATCTTGTTCTTATCAACTACATTTGCGGTGTAGATATTTCTATGATATATATTTTTTTTTATTTTACAAATAACAAATATTATAATTTTGTTGTTTTGGACAACAATATGTACTTGACACAATCGATTCCATCGCTATCTTATAAAAAATGATGGAAGACTTTGGTAACTACATGGGAAAATTGAACCACTGTGAAAGGTAATGAATGATAAAAATATAATATTTAACCAATTCATTAATATTTGAAAAAATTATGAAAGACTTAATTATTTTTTCAAAATTTCCATTTTTTCAGATTTTTTTACCTATTAATGACTAAGGAAGTCATTGGTATTTTGTTAATCGGTGACTTTGATTAGAAAAAATTGTTAATATTGGATTCCTTGTTTAATCTCGATACAAAGTTGAGTAGACACTACAAAGTGCAAATTGTATGTATGTTTCGGGATTAGTAAGGAATCTAATAATAACAATCTTTTTTACATTAAAGTCACCAATTAGTAAATACCAATTACTTCCTTAGTCATTAATGGATAAAAAAATTTAAAAAAACAAAAATTTTGAAAAACTAAGTCTTCCATAATTTTTCAAATATTAATGAATTGGTTAAATATGTATTTTTATCATTACTTTTGCCCATAATGATATCAAAGTCTTCCATAATTTTTTAAGGGGATAGTATTAGAATCACATCAAGTACATATGGTTGCCCAAAACAATAAATTAATTATAATATTTGTTATTTTTAAAATAAAAATATACATCGTAGAAATATCTATACAACAAATGTAATTGATAGGAACAAGACAATTAATTTTTCTCTGTCTTTCTATGAATGTGTGTTAGCTTGGTAGCAAACACATTAAGAACCTATAATTTATAATAAATAATCTAACAAACTTAACATTAGTAGATATAAAAGTATTATTTAAATATAATTCTTATATCTATGTAATTTATTTCACCAATCGTTGGAGACAAGAGACTACAATGCTTTCCTATCTCCTTTAAAAGATTCATGTTTTATTAGAACATTTGTTTCGGAGAGACCATATAATGTAAATGTTATGCATATAATTTGATATTACATATATGAATCGAATTAAATTAAATCAGATACTTATCAACACATTGTACATTTGTTATAAACATATATGCCATGAGAATGTCTCACATTCATTTGAAACCATGTTAGGAGGTGATCAAAATAACATAGAAAACATTTGTAAACATTCACATATACCTTAATTTAAAAAATTAAACTTATGTCTTAAAATTATAATATATAAAATAGTTAGACCTACTTTTGTTATTCTACATCTTAGTTCTTCCCTCCAAGCCATAAGCCTAAACAATTGATAAAGAAATGTAGTACTCTTTAGTGATCCTTCTTCCACTATTAAAATTATTAGTGTTACATGGGGATTTTTCTGTCATTTTTAATTAAAAAACCGCAGGAAACATGTTTCTTGCAGATTTACCTGCAAAAATTAATCAGCAGGTAAAACCTTCATGAATAATTATTAGCTAGAGTATTTAGTTTGCATAAATTTCTTGCGGATTTTTCTACAAATAAATTCGCAGGAAACCTTTCCTACAACAAATACCTTATCAAAATTGACACGTTATTGATTTTTTTATTTTAAAAAAGTTACTGCAATTTTTAAAATCACAGAAAAGTTACTTGCCACTTTTAAAATCCACAAGTATTTCCTATAGATTTTAAAAGTGGCAACAAACTTTTCTTGCAGTTTTAAAAATCGCAGATAAATTTTATAAAATAAAAAAAATTAGCCCTGCGGTTTTAAAAACCAGAGGTAACTTTTTAAAAATGAATACTAATTATAAGAAAGTTTTATTTTATTAACGCGACCCAATAATATATTGCCCTTTCTCACCCTTTGAAACCCCTTCTTTTACCTAGCCTCCTTCTCGCACATTTCTCTAATATCACTCCAACTCCTCCTTAACTAAAGGATGTTGCTTCACCACTGTAGTTGTTAAAGCGCCTCCGCAACCACCTTCTCAACTGGTATGTATTCTCACTGAGGGTCCTTCACCCATATCGCCTCGTTTCCCTAGTTGTTAAAAGCCTCGCGACCACCTCCTTAAGTCCTAGACGAGAATCTTAATCGTAACCCTTATCCCTGTCTTACTTCTCAATTAATTCATGGAGAAGATTACAATGAAAGAAGAAACACATTTTGTCTCATTTTGGAACGACAACTTCCAATGTCTTGATTGACTTCTTTGGCAGCAAGCTCTACTAGGTTACCTCTCATTATAAACATTTAAATTGTCTCACCCTTTTCCAATGTGGGGCATAGGGATTTTGTATGAATCTCACTGTTATTTTTCAGGTTGTTTATTTGTTGAAGGATGATAGTACATTTATTTGGTTGGATTTGATGTTGTGGATTTTTATTGGATTGGGTATTGGTTATGGGAATGTGTTTCACTGATAGTAACTCGGAAAAGAATGTCTCACGATTTATGGAATTTGGATTGTGGGTTTTTTCTAACCAATATAGTTGTGGGTTATTGTTTTCTTCTGAGCACTAGTAAGATTGCAAACATGAGACTACTAGGAGTAGGTACGTTTTCTTCTGAACAATATTCACCTTGTTTGAAAGATTGCCTTGTTTAGATCACATAAATAGTTTTGTTTGATAAAAATTATTTTATAATCTAATCACTTAATGTTATTACTTATGGCATTTGTTATTTCTACTATGTTCCAATTACTTAATGTTAGATTTATTTTGTCTTTTGAGAGAATAAAGATCGTATAAATAGGTTTGGCCACTGTTATGGCAGCTCTGGAGCTCAACAAGAGCAACAAGGATCCAATCAACACCTCTTTCACATTCAATTCCTTCAAAAACAACTACTTCCTTGTCTATTCCCTCATGATGGGTATAGATGTGTCTCTTCTCTCTTAGATCCACCTTGATCTGTTTCTTTGCCTCCCTCATTGTACTTCATGTCTCTCTACCTTAATCTCTCATCATAATCACGTGTCTTAATCATTCTAGAATTTTTTATTTTCCTTTCTTTTTTATTTTATGGTAGATGTGTACACTCTGCACTATATTTTACATGTTTATGGTGTTTTACTCTACTCATTATTTTATTTAAACTTGCTTTTATTGCTTTTTCTAATTATAATTATGTTCTTTCAGATCCATTTTATTTTGTGTTTATCTTATTATATTTACATTTAAATTGAGTTGTGAATTTGATGATAGTGTTGCCATTGAGTATATTGAGCAATAGAAAGTGCTCTTATCGTACTTGGGAAATTCGTATGTCTATTTCTAGTTTGTCTATGGTTTCATTTGCATATGTGATCCTAATGTGAATTTGAGATTTGAGATGTTGTTTTTTGTTTCTGGAAATCTAATAGATTTTTGCTTTGTGGTTATAGTTAGAGATTGGCTACAAGGTCCATATGTCTACTACCTTTACAATACATAGGGATATGGGAAAAGAGAGATAGGAAAACTCTTCATTGTTGGTTTGTGTTGTAAATAAAATACTACAAGTATAAATAGTGTTAAAATTTGTAATCATTAAAAGACATTGTTTTCCTGTAATTCAAGAGAAGGCATGTCATAACTCTTAAACAGACCAACGACTTGAAAACTATTGTTTTTGAAGCAGTATGTTGACTTCAGTTATGCTACTAAAATAGAACAAGGGAAAAATATAGATTAGGATAAATTAATCAACAAGTGACACAAGTTAAAATATTTTATATATTTAAAAGTGTAATAATGTAATGTTTGATAATCTGTAGACTGTAATACATATAAATGTGATTTTTAATAATTTTTTATTTGTTAATAATTAACCAATAATTATTTTTTACATTCGTTAAGTAAATTTGGTACATGGGAACAAACCTTTTATTATTGTTTTTTTTTTCTTCATCATTAACTGATATTATTTCTTACTATTTTTCGACCATCTATGATTCAATTCTAGGTGCAGCATGGGAGAACAACACTGAGAGGAGACAATGGGATCGAAATATTTTTAAGTTAGGTTGACTTAGGTGTTTGAAATGGGTTGTTTAAAATTAAATAATTTCCTTTATTTTTTGAAAATAATAAATTATTATTTAATAATTTCCTTCATTTGGGTCTTCCATGCTCTTTGGAACAATTGTTGGATCTCTAGAGTTGAGTGTATGTGTGTGTGAAAAGTGAAACAAACTCAACAATAATGTCCACCTTGAAGGTGCCTCAACCTCTTCTCCCCATGCTGATAATTGTGAATAGCTTCGAAAAGCCTTCGCAGGTTTCACTATTTTGCTTTTTCTTCAAATCTTGTTTAATTTTAATGATCTACTAGCTTATTATTTGATATCACATACGTGTAGTTAATCTATGAAGTGGTCATTTTTGGATTAAAAAATAGAGAAAGATCATACTAAATGCTTTATTAAGTATTAAATTCTAAAGTAAAATCGAAGAGTTTCTAACAATTAGGAAGTTTGAATACTTTATGGTTTTATTAGTAATCTAAGGCCCTGTTCGGGGTGCTTCTGAGTTTCTGGTTTTTGGTTTTGAAATGTATTTTGAAAACAGAAACCTGTTCGGCAAAAATGGTTCTGTTTTGGTTTTTTACTCATTTTCGAAACAGTTTTCACTCAATTTTAAAAACAATAAAATTTGGTTTTTAGATTTCTGTTTCTGTTTTTATTTAAATTCATTACTTGACTTCATTTGTCATCATTGACCATCACCTCCGACCAAAAGTCACCGACCGCCACTTCGACGGTCATCAGTCATCACCTCTGATCAACGGTCACCAGCCCCCACCTCCGACTAGCAGTCACCGGTCGTCGCCTTCGATTGACAATCACCGATGCCACCTCCAACCGGCTGTCATCGACGACCACCTCCAACTGGGGATCACCAACCGCCACCTTCGATCTCCGACCGGCGATCACCAACCGCCACTTCCAATTGGCAGTCACCAGCCGTCACCTCCGATTGGCAGTCACCAGCCACCACCTTCGACCGATGATCACCGACCGCCACCTCTGACCAATGGTCACCGGCCGCTACCTTCGACCACCGGTCACCAGCTGTCACCTCCGATCGGTGATCACCGGCCGCCACCTCTGATAGGTAGTCACCGGCCGCCACCTTCGACCAACGGTCACCAGCTGCCACCTCTGGCCGGTGATCACTGGCCGTCACCTTCGATCACTAGTCACTGGTTGCCACCTCTGATGAACGGTCACCGGCTGCCACCTCTGACCGGCGATCACCGGCCGTCACCTTCGACCAACGGTCACCACAGCTATCTCCGATTGGCGGTTACTAACCACACCTCCGACTAGCGATCGCCAATGACCGACTGTTACCTTCAACGATCGCTACCTTCAACTAGTGTTTTGGTTAAGATTTGAAACCAATGTTTTAAATTTGGAAACAAAAACAGTATTGTTTTTAAAATTTTGAAAACTTAAAACTAAAACTAGTTTTTGTTTTTAGAAATTTTAAAACTAGAAACCAAAAACCACCCTAACGGGGCCTAAGTTTGTTGTCAGAATCATTTAATTCAAGATTGGTTATGTAATTATGGTTTTGCATGTTGCTTTGAAAACCATATGGTTTATAGATTGTGATCTTGTTTTCAGTTTTGAGGATCGTGTGGTGGTTCATAAATTTGTTATGTTTTGAATTTTGATGAGTTTTCAATTAACCAAATGCAATTGCAGGTTGGGGAACTAATGGGGGTTCATTATATCGATGTTGGCTCATCTTGGTTCTGGGGAACTAACGAGGGGTTCATTATATTTAAGTTATACTATATTATTGTTGATTAATATTAATAAAACATTTTTAACTTTTACTTATGAATTATTTTTCAACTAGTTTTGTGAATTATATGCCTTCTATCATGGATGATTCACAAAATCTGCATATGAGCTTAATGCTGTTGATATTGGATGATTCCATTATGGATACAGGGAATTAATTTGGTTATATGAAATGAGAATCTTAATTCTGTTTTCTTTTTTTTTAACAAAAGAAATCTTCTCATAAATTGGGTTAAGGTGAGGAGTACCGCGATAGATAGAATGATCAACGGACATGGCTGTGGTTTTGTTGTTGAAACTTTTTTTTTATTCTACAAATAGGATTTGAGAAATTAAAAAAAATATTGATCTTGTTGAACAATGTCCCATGTCGAAGCTCCATAATGTACATTAAGCATACTCTTATCTTTTTTTCCTATTACCATGTTTCTATCTCTATGTAATCTTTTTTATACTCTTTCTTACTTTTTTTACAATTTATCGGAGTTTGACAACACCACTTCTTCAGCATTTTCAGAGGATTCCAAGGCAACATTGATAACATCCAAATTAACACTGATGTCCGCACACGCAATGTTCTTTTTTCAAATTTACACTCATGCTTGCAATTGGATTATAGTATCTCATAGTATTATGCCTTTTATTTAATTTATTAGATTAAATTATATGAGGTTTTTTAAATAAAGGTTTAATTACATCACTTTGTAGCCGCACATTTTAGTCCATATATACACAAAAACTAAAATGAGTTATATATGTAGAAGGATTAAAAAAAGTAGAGACCAATGAGTAATTAAAATGTCATCTATGAGACTCTTTTTAATCTTAGAATTCGATTAGTTGTCCTCTTTACACTTAAGGTAAATTCTGTTATGACATTAATTTTTACACATATTTCAATTATCTTTAATGCTTCAAATAAATTCATTAAGATCAATTCTACCCAACTTTTTAAACATAGCGGATTGTTGTTGTTAGCATGTTTGAAATGTTCATTTGGAAAGTTACTTAACTAGAAGTCTATGTTGTGTTATTCTCGGTGGAGATTGAAGAGCTCAAGCTTTGCTCCTCTACTGAGGTAATTATCCCACAAGGTATTTTTTTAATAGAAAACAAACTAACAAGGAGCATAGATTTTGACTTTTGAAATTTGAGACTGAGTTTTGTTTTCTTGTTAGATATTTTGGTATTTAATGGATTCTTGGGAGCAATTTCACATAAATGGGAATGTAGATATCATTGATAGTTTGAATCTAAGTTAAAACTTGAGGTTTGATTTGAGCTCTTTAG
Source organism: Psophocarpus tetragonolobus (assembly GCA_037954015.1). Taxonomy (NCBI): domain Eukaryota; kingdom Viridiplantae; phylum Streptophyta; class Magnoliopsida; order Fabales; family Fabaceae; genus Psophocarpus; species Psophocarpus tetragonolobus. The sequence continues at coordinate 24,365,662 of CM075695.1, read as the reverse complement.
TTTTGATTCAAATTATTTTTTTTCCCTTTCTCATTCGTTGCAACAAGTGTGGTTTGAACATTCTATATAGCTGTTGCATAAATATTCATGCAAAGCACAACCAAAATATCATTAGATCTTTCTACAGGTCCAATTGATGCTTTTTGTCTACTAATCCTGGAGCCAAATCAGGTATGGATATCTCTCACAATAATATAGTATAACTTAAATATATGTCTTTTTGCATCTACACATTCACTTTGGTTTCAATCATTTGCAGGTTGATTACTTGAATCTAAAGAGTAACCAAAGGCTAACATTCAAATCAAGTGTGAGTACTGCTTCAAAGAAAATACTGAATTATAGATAAGGTCAACTTGTAATCTATTGTTCCCTGTCAGGGTTATGTTAAGATTTCAATGTAAAAAATAAACTGGATGTTTTGAAAGTATAGGAGAGAAGATTGACTGAAAATATGATAGCCTTTTCCATTACGCAGAATTCTAAAAACTCGGTAAAAAAAAGTACGCGGATTCTGAAATTTAGTCTTTCTCTGTTATTTAAAAAAATAATAAGGAAATTATAACCTTTATTAAATAAACATTTTTATCAAATAAATTTGTATAATAACAAAAAGTATGTTGATAATATTTCCATAAAAAAGTGATTCTAACCCTTATGAAATTGGTATAATAACATGTTTAGCGCGTAAGAATATGAAATTGATATAAAAAATTAGTACAATATTTTCTTGAGACATAATATTATCAATAATAATTTTTTAAAATAATTGTGTTTAATTATTTAAAAAATAATATTTGCCTTTAATAATTTCAAACTAATAAAATTATATTTTATTTATATTAAAAAATTATAAATTATAAATTATAAGTCATAAATTATAAATTATAAGTCATAAATTATAAATTTAATTAATATATATTTACTAATAATTTTAAAATTTATTTTTTTTAAAATTCTTGAAATTGGCAGGAAAATCTGCAGTTAATTCTTGCGAGTATAAAGTCGCGGGTAATTCTTGTAGATATAAAATCGTAGATAATTTCTGCAATATAAAATCGTAAATAAAAGACCACAAGTAACTTTACTGCCGCTTTTAAAATCCGCAGGAAATTACTTGTGAACATTTTATTGTAGAAAAATTTGTAGGAATTTCCTGGGAATTTTAAAATTCGCAGGAATATTTTCTCCTGCTTTGTTTTCCCAAGAAAACCTATAAAAATTTCTAGAGAATAATCTTTTGCAGGAAAAATTGTAGAAAATGAGCATTATTCTAGTGTTCATATTAAAAAAGAAAACGTCCTTTTAGTTTTGCTATAAGATTTTGCAGTGGTACGTACCTTCATTTGAAGGTTTTATTGGTTTGAGAAATGACAACAACAATAAGAATGAGTTTAGAGATTAACCTTGGTAGATCTATAGGGGATAAAGTGAACTTCAACTTAGAGTATTTGCTTCCAATTAGTCCGCCCAAATAGTTAAAGCTAAATTTTATCTCGTCAAGATGTGCAGTTTTATTTGTCATCTCGTCATTAACATTATGCTCATCTATGAATTAAAACCTACAAGTTTTAAAACCTAAGAACTAAGAATATACTAGTTTAAAAAATAACCAATTATGAGTAAGTGATTTGAATAATCTCGATTTAACAAATCCCATTATTGAACTTTATTTAATAACTCATGTTTTTAAATTAAAAAAGATAATCTTTTCAAGATAAAATCTACTATATCTTTTTTCTATACTTGATTAACTATCTTCATCTATAATTATTGTTTTTTTTAAAACCTAACAATTTTTTTAAAATAATTATAACAATATTCAGATTTTATGGGATTTTTTTCGTTCTAATAAAAAGTAGATTTTTTTTTTTTGCATTTAAATTTGAAGGTTTGAATGTATAATTACTATTTTTTGAGTTCAAATATTTATATTTAAATTTTATTATATTTATATAAATACTGTTTTAATTATAATAGTTATGAATAAAATAATTATATTAGTTATTTTTAATAACAAATTATTTAAAATTTAAATTTGGTATATCTTTTATTTAAAAAATATTTACATTTAAATCAAAATATTTAAATTTATAATACTACGAATTAGTTTAAATATTATATTAACCAATTTAAAAATCCTACAAATAACTACCTACTTATCACATTTAGGAATAAAGTTATTTTATAACTAATTTTTAGTAACATATTATTTAAAACTCAAACCAATAATTTTGTTTGAAAAATACATTTTTTTAAAGATCACCGTGTTATTTAAAAATAGGTAACTTTTTTAAACTTTTAAATTATCCAACTCCGACTTATCAAATTGTAGTTACAAATTCAATTTTCGTTGACATTAAAAAAAAATGACATATTCAAAATTACCTGATCGGTATTTTAAAAATAATACATTAAGACTTTACAATACATTATTAATTAAAAAATTATTACTAAATTTAATTTATATATACATATTAAAATATATAAAAAATTGTTATTGTTTTATTATGATCATGCGAAAAAATTGGTACTAATTATTATTTATCTATAAATTTTAAACTAACAATTAATAATTTTTGAAAATAAATACAACGAAATTCAAATTTGATAGAAATGTTGAGATGTTTTTTATTATTATTAAAATTAAAATATTTGCATTTAAATTTCAATGTTTGAATTTATAATCCTTTTTATAAGTTTCAATATTTGTATGTAAATTTAAAATTTTTATAAATAAATACTATAATTATGATACTCTTTTATTTAAAATTCAAACCGGTCATTTTTGCATGAAAAGTTAATTTTAAGATGAGGAACGTTTTTTCCCCATCCTCCCCTACTTTTTTTTTTTTCTAGTTTTCTAATCTCAAATGAATGCTTTTCAATTTTCCTCATTAACCTTTTTTTTTAGTAAGTCTGTTGACATTGCTATTTTCTGCTCATTTAATTCTTAAAATCATACCATACCAATACCAAAATTTCATAAATAAATAAAGAACATGCACTTTATACCATATTTTCAAAACGTACATTCCAATGCATGCGTGAGGAATTCACATAAGTGTTAAGGTTATTTTCATATATGTATGTATAAAGCTAAAATTCATTTAGATATATCTATATATAAGGCTAAATTAAATTCGTTTGTCCAATTAAAGTTTATTAGCTATTAATTAAAATTTATTTTAGTTTGAAATTATATATACTATCCACAACACTACCCAAATAAATAATGTTCTGTATTCAATATACATTTTAAAAATCATACATAAATTATATTAATGAAGTGAAAGTACTTTGATAGCTTTTATATATATATGCTCAAGGAATAAAAAATTGGCAATAATTTACAAGCTTCTGATCCAAAGTAATCCTTCACAATGTCTTGGAGAAGTATTATCACAATAACAATTAGGATATATAGATTTGTAATACTTACGTACAAAACATTAAATCACAAGTTTTTTATATCCAGAACACACAAACAAAAATCTTATAAATCATAAAAGGGTTTAGAAAGATGTTTTACTCACTCTTAATTTATTTTTCTCTCTTTCTCTTAATCCTTGAACAAGCATCAATCAATAAGTAGATTCTTCTACTATGAGTATGATTATTGAAACCACTTGACCCAATATAAGTAAAAAGTTTAAGTTTGATTTTCTCTCTCTTGATAGAAAAAAAAAGTTTGTTATAATTCAAATTTAAAGTGTTATAAAATGGTTTCTCATCTTATCTTACTTTTATTTAAGAAGTAATATTATTTAAATTTAAAGTGAGATAAAATCTTTCATTTTCTTAGCTTATTGAAGAAGTAAAATTATCTTAAACTTCAATATCTTTTTATTCAAAATTTCTGATAATTTAATTTTTTAATTTTATTTTAACAACCCAATGTTTTCTTGAATAAATAAATATTTGTATTTAAATTTTGAATTGTACAGTATTCGATATAAGATGTCACTATAATTTTAATTTATAATCATCATCATCCATGAACATGCAATCTTTTCACTATCTTGACGCTATCTTCTAAACTTTCCTAGGTAGCTACCAGAGCCTGATTCGTAAACTATTAGCATAAGATAACAGTACCATTTTATAAATTATACAATATTTTAAAATTTAAATTTAAAATTTTAATAAATTAATAATATTAAAACAGAACAAATTATAATTAGCAGATAATATATTTAATTAATTAATAAATATCTAATAGATAAGATATTAGTATCGTTTTTAAAACAAACAAAATATTTTATTCTATGATTTGAATTTTAAAATTTAGATTGTTGTTTAAAAATAAAAGAGTACAAAGAAAAGGTGAGAGAGAAAATTAAGAAGTGATCATAAGAAAGAAGTATGGACGCATCCGCATCATCAACATGGTATAAAAAAAACTAGTTCAATGATTTTGAACTAAATCGAAGTAGTTTTAAGTTAATTAAAAAAAATTAAATTGCTTTTAAAATCATATTAGTTGGAACTGAATTGTTTTCGAAATTGAACTATTGAACTAGTTTTATAAAAAAAAACATTTTCTTCATATTCTACACTGTTTTGTAATTTTTTGCTTATTGGAAAAACACACTCTCAAGATGTCTATACCATTGAGTCCATGTTCACAACACTATGGAAAATATATTTACTGAAAAAAATCAATTTAAAACTAATTCAATCTAAAATTATTTTGAACTAGTTTCGAAATAGTTTTATAAAAATAATTCGATTCAAATTTAGTTTTATAAAATATTTTTTTTTTTAAGTTTAAGAATCAAACTATTTTAAACAATTCAATTTAATTTGGTTCAATTTTTTTTTTAAAAAATTGGTTTTTTTCCACCTAAGTAGAAGAAGATCAACGGAGAGGGAATGAGAAAAAGATAGATAATGATGTTTCAGAAAACCTTTCCAAATATATAAAAGGACGTCAGGTTGTGTAGATCGTACTAATTGCAGCTCAATATATATGATGTAGAGGAAGACTATTAAACATGGCCGCACAAGTTTGATGGTAACACAATTATAACAACCATAACAACTACAATATAATGACAACAACACTAACAATCTAATAATAACAATAACAATGATCATAATTATGTTTGAAAATGTCTAAACAAGTTTAACAATGATGACAACAATCACAATAAGAACAAAGACAAGTACAATTATGTACGAGAAGGAAAATCACTCAATAACAACATGAGTGCTTCTCTTCTTCCATTTCCAAAATCACATTTTGGTTTTTTTGTTATTTTATTTGACTTTTGTTTTTGTGTGTTACTGTCTCCTAATTTAGTTAGTTGAAGAAATGAAAAGAGAAAATTAGAAAATGAGTTTTATTATATAAATATTATTTAGGGTTATTACTAGTAAATTGTGATTTGATTAAGTTTTAAATAAAACCTTACTAATAATATATATATATATATATATATATATATATATATATATATATATATTTATTTTATGTTCAAGTAATTTTAGGATTATAAGAAGTTTACTACTTTGAGTTAGGACTTTTAAGGGAGTAATTGTGACAACTAATGTACTTATGTTATAAATGAAGCTTGTAATAAATTATATTTTGACTCACAATGTTTAAAAGAAGATTATAGTTCTTTATGTAAGATCAAATTTTAAAAATCTTTAAAATTTTTATACATATTTTTGTCAAGAATTAGATGCATTACAATTTAGTGGTATCAAAGCAGTTGTCTTGTCAAGCCTGGGAGATGAACTTGACTATTACTTGTTGTGTGTTCTTTCATTCTCTGTTGAAAAACAAAAGTGTAAGAAGGTAGATAGATATTAAGGAAACTATATTGAGTTCTTGCATTCTTTGTTGAAAAACAGAAGTGTAAGACAGGTAGATACTTAGAAAGGGTGTGGAATCAAGAACAACAACTACAAATCCACAACAACTTACTCTAGAAGGATGACTAGAAAAGAAGTTAGACTTAGAATGTACTATTATTGGTTGAGATACAATAGAGTAAAGAGTACAATTATAAGAGAAAGTTCTAGCTAAGGAAAGACTTGGGAATTGACTGATTTGATTTTGTTTTTTAGTTTTTGAAAAGAGTTTTCAACAATAGTTTTCGAAAACTGTTTTCGGGAAGAAAAGAAAAAAAAACTTGTTTGGCGAGTGATATTTGAAAACTGTTTTGAAGATGTAAAAATGGAAAAATTTGTTAATGTTTATTAGAATTTCATTAATGAAAAGGAAAAAACAACATATTTTTCTTGTATTTTGAGTTTTCAAAACAAAAACTGAAAAGCAAAATTACTTTAAGCTGTTCCAGTTTTTTAGTTTTTAAAAACTAAAAAACCAGAACTGTTTTCGAAAACTGTTTTCAGAAAACATTACCCAAGCAAGTTTTTTAGTTTTTAAAAACTAAAATACTGAAAACAGTTTTATAAAACTGTTGCCAAACAAGCACTTGGTACCTAAGAATGTCCGTTATGACTCACTTCTCTTTCCTGAAAATTGACTTAGAATATACCAATTGCAAACTACAGTTATTTATCCAATTAATGTATTATTCTAAGAAAAGAGTAAGGCAACATATTTTGTTTTAGGAAAAGATGGTAGCTAGATTAAACCATATGAAGAATTGTTGGAAAGAATGACAACAATATTAGAGAATATGAATCAAAGACAAAACACCGAACCTACAAAATATCGAAGATTGGAAACATTTCGCAGAAACGACCTACCCAAAGTTTAAAGGAGGCTTTGACCTTGATGGTGCTCAATCCTAAATTAAGAAGATATTTGTCGTGATGGGATATCCTAATATGGATAAGATTACATTTATAACCTTTGTACTCAATGGAGAGGTTGAGAACTAGTGGAAATTCACTAAACAACAACTGTAGGTTGAAGGAAGACCTATTACTTGGGAAGCCTTTAAGCAAAATTTTCTAGGGAAGTATTTTCCTGAGGATCTCTGAAGGAGGAAGGAAGTTGAATTTCTGAATCTTCACTAAGGAAGTATATCTATAGATGAATACATAACAAACTTTGATGAACTGTCAAAATTTTGCCCTCACTTCAACGAAGGAGTTGATGAGCGCTCACATTGTTCGAAATTTGAAAGTGGACTCTGACCAGATATCAAGCAAGCAATTGGATACCTGAAGATTAACTCTTTTCCTATTCTCGTAAATCGTTGCAGAATCTATGAGGATGATACCAAAGCAAGGCAAACTCAGTGAAGGCAAGGAGGATCACAAAGGAATAAGAGGAATGAACATTTCAATAAAAGCAAACCCTATCAACGTCCTTCTCAAGTACCCAAAAATACGTCTATAGGTGAATACGCAACAAACTTTGATGAACTGTCAAAATTTTGCCCTTACTTCAAAGAAGGAGTTGATGAGCGCTCACATTGTTTGAAATTTGAAAGTGGACTCCGGCCAGATAGCAAGCAAGCAATTGGATACCTGAAGATTAACTCTATTCCTATTCTCGTAAATCGTTGCAGAATCTATAAGGATGATACCAAAGCAAGGCAAACTCAGTGAAGGCAAGGAGGACCACAAAGGAATAAGAGGAATGAACATTTCAATATAAGCAAACCCTATCAACATCCTTCTCAAGTACCCAAAAATACATCTGGATAGAAAGGTTTTATTCCTGTCAATGCTTCTAGTGCCGTGAACCTTGTCACATAAGTGCAAAGAACTGTACTACTAATCCTATGACTTGCAATAACTATGGAAAGTCGGGTCATTACCACAATGAGTGCAGAGAACCCAAGAAGGAGCCAAACAATGAAACCAATACTAATGAAAGAAAGAACCAAGAAGGAAGTCCTAAGACTAAAGGCAGATTTTTTTACCGTGAATGGCAGTGAAATTGTTCAATCTGATGACTCTTCCAAGGTAAATGCATCATAAGCGGTCACCTCATTAATGTACTACATGATTCTGGTGCTACTCATTCTTTAATATCACATGATTGTGTGAAATATTTAAAATTACTTGTCTCCTTGTTGCCTTATGATTTGGCTATTTCTACTCCAATCAATATTCCTATTGTAACTTCACTTACATGCACAAATTGTTTTATTTGCATTAATAGCCAAAACTTCACGGTAAACCTTATTTGTCTACCCTTGTCCCAATTAGATATTGTTTTAGGGATAGACTGATCTTCCAACCATGTTCTCTTAAACTGCTATGAAAAAATCTTGACTTTCAAAACAACCCTTGATGTAGTTTTCAGTTTAGGAGAATCAAGAGAGATTGCTACCAACAACAGTAAGGCTTTGAAAGGACCTTAAGTCTACATGATCTTAACTTCTCTAAAATTCGAGGAAATTCTTGATGCTAGTAAATTTTCTGTAGTTCATGAATATCTTGACGTTTTTCCTGAAAATGTTCCTGGATTACCTTAGGAGAGAGAGATATAATTTACCATAGATTTGGTATGAGTATTATGACCTATATCCGTAGCTCCCTATAGAATGTCACCTTCTGAACTGGTAGAGTTGAAAAGTCAATTAAAAGAACTATTGGATAAGAAATTCATTAGACCTAGTGTTTCTCCTTGGGGTGTGCTGGTCTTATTAGTGATGAAGTCCAAATTTTTTACTCTACTCCAATTGTATTGTAGTATTTGATATGTATCGGGTCGATCCACAAGAACTGGATTAATACTAAGAATCTTAATAATAATTACGTGCAAATAATCGAGAAATTAATTTAAACTATTCTACTGTTACACAAATTAAAAGAGCATAAAAATAAACTAAAATAAATATGATGAGAAACTTGGCGGAATTCTAATTTCACTCTACCTTCCTTCTAAAGCATAAATACTCCATCAAATCCTCGTTCATTACTCGTGCTCCTATCACTCATAAAAATACTCTTTCTCTAATTCCTCAAGATTCAGAGACTAAGCTATTTGAACTTTATATCATGAATTTCTCACACAATCTATAGTCAAATAACTCGTATTAAAATCAGGAGCTCAAGATAGTCCATGGTTTTTACTCTCTCTCGAGATATAAATCCCATTGGGAGATCTTCTCATTTCAAAATCAAAATTCCTCTCACAAGTTCATTTAATAAATGAAATCCATAAAATGTTAGTAAATCAAATACAAGGTAAAGAAAAGTTCTAATACTGAATAATAAAGTTAGATTAATAGAGTAAAAATACAATGGAGTTTAGGATAGAGTTACATCAAAACCCCAACCAAAAAGATATAGCAATCCATGGAGGTAGAGAGCTTGATCAGTGGCATAGAGGTACAAAAATGGAGTGAAATGGTGGAGAAATGGAGGAGAATGGTGGCTTGGGCATGGCTGAAACCCTAAGATATTGCTGCTTCTCTATTCGTCCCCCCATGTTGTGTAAAATTTTCTATTTATATGACTTAGTCAGCACACTCGTGTTGAGCGGTCACTTTGTGCCTTCGATCGGAAATCACCGACCGCCACCTTCGACCGATGGTCACCAACCACCACCTTTAATCGGTGGTCACCAACTCCCGCCTTCGATAGTCATTGAACATCACCTCCGATTGGTGGTCACCAACCCCCACCTCTGACTAGCGGTCACTGGTCGTCACCTTCGATTGACAATCATTGGTCACCATTTTTTACTAGCGATCACTAGTTGCCACCTCTAATCGGCAGTCATCGATCATCATCTTTGACCGATGATCACCGATCGCCACCTCTGACTAACGGTTACCACCGCCACCTCTGACTAACGGTTACTGACCGCCATCTCCGACTGACGGTCATCGTTCGTCACCTTCGACTGGCGGTCATCGGCCACCACCTCTGACTGACAGTCAACAAGTGCACTTCTGACTGGCAGTTACCGACCTCCACCTCTGACTAATAGTCATCGACCATCACCTCCGATCGTTGGTCATCGACTGCCACCTCCGATTGTTGGTCATTGACTGCCACCTCCGACCACTGTCTCGACTCGACCGCCACCTCCAACTAGTGTTTTGGTTAAGATTTGAAAATAATATTTTAAATTTGAAAAAAAAACAATGTTATTTTTAAAATTTTGAAAACTTAAAATTAAAATAAATTTTGTTTTTATAAATTTCAAAATTAAAAAGCAAAATCCACTCCAAATGGGCCAAATTGTTAGTTTTCAAATTAATAATGTATAGTAGGTTTTTATTTTATAAATATATTTTTTTATGGACAAAAAAAAATTATTTAACAACTTTTAATTTGGAAGGAGTGTATGAAATTTGACAAATAATTGATATATACTTATTTTTTAAAATTTAACTATTTAATTTCTTTAAAAGTGGTTTTTGCTATAGATAATAATTTAGTTTTAGTAGTAGTAAATAACAGTTTCGTTTTACAGTTTTTTAAAGTTGTTATTATTTGACTTGTTTCTCTTATTTACTTATTTAGTTAAACTTATTTTCTCCTATTTTTTCCTCGATATATCAACTACATTTGCTTTTTTTTCTCTATCTTTTCTCCTTTTTCTCATAATCATATACTTAAGTTAGACTAACAATAGATCATTAGATATTTCCATCTACAAATAGAAATATTAATTCATTTGTGCAGCAGGTTAGGTAAAGGTTTGGTCACTTAATAGTGCTTAATTAGCTAATTAAGAGAGGGTTTGTTCACAATTGCTTTGGAATAGGATTTTTAGTCATAAGTTCTATCAATTCTTCTTCTCATGGTTCCTACCTAATACATTATAATCCTTTCCTATTTAGACTCTCTTTTCTACTGTAGTTCTAACCCTACCATGTAATTTGGTTACTCCTCCTTGCATCTTTCTATTAAAGAAAAAAAAAAATCAATGTTACATTGGCAATCTCATTCTTTTTTCCTTCTTTTATTGTGATAGTATTTTCTGGTTTAATTGCACTTTATTCATTTTTTTTACAAGATGCACTTTATTGATTACCTATCATGTAATCAATAATTAAAAGTATACTATGCTTAATTATTACTATATTTATTGACACACCAGCGCATAGAGCATTACATAAAAAGTATACTATGGTTAATAATTTTTAAAAAGTGTTCCGTCATTTAAAGAATTTATGAAAAACTTCTTTTACTTTTTTATTTAAAATAGTTTGTTTAAACCGAAAAATAAATGATTTAAAAAAAAAATCAGCTATATAAAAATGATTTTAATGAAGCAGACTTTTTTATGTTTGAATATAATTATAAAAATTTTTTAATTAAAGACACTTTCATATTTTTTAAATTTCACCTTCTGCAGCAACTTATTTTGATGAGCTACTTTTTCAGTTTTTTTATCTTATCATTTTTTAAAAAAATTACCCAAACACCTAAAAACATTATAATGAATATTTATTATGTTTAAATAAGTGTTTTTAGAGTTTGTCAGCCAAACATGCCCTTAGTTTGACTTGAAAATTGCAACACTGCATGGAGAAGGGAAAACGGTTATCACAATTAGATTGAGAAATATAACTGAAAATAACTGTATAGAAACGTGCATGTTATATAGATTGTAATTGTGAACAAAGAAAAGTAAGAGAGAATATCAAGAAGGTGAGTGAAAGGAAGAAGAATGGGCCAATCAGCATCAACAAGACCAGGAGATGATGATAATAAAGAGAAAGGGAATGATAAAGAAAAAGAGAAAGAGAAAAAGCAAGAGAGTGATTTTGAGAGGAGAAATAAGAAATTGTTAGAGGAGAAGATAAAGAATTTTGAGAAGATAGAGAGGCTGTGTAGGTTAATCATGGCTGAATATGAAGAAGATGAAAAATACCAAAAGTGGCTTCACAAGTTTGATGATGATGATGAATGTTCTGTTTCCCAAAGTGAAGCCACTCAACTACAAGAACAACAAAGGTGAGTGAGTGCTTCTCTTCATACACACATTTCATTTTTAAGAAAGGTTAACGTTAGACTCTCTTATACATTTTTTTAACACATTTTTAGTATATAATCGATTGAAATTTGTCAAAAATTACAAATTTATTTAAGTTTTGCTTAAATGTCTCAATCTTTTTTTTAGTAGTTTTCATTATGTTATAGTCGTGTCTGAGTTATATTTTCCAGCGTTTTTATAAACGCTGTAAGGGTGTTGATGCTTTCATGTCTACCATGGTTGCATTCTCAGACACGTCTAAAGAAACTGTGATAACATATTAATAAGTGTGATAACAAAATTGTTACTAGTATATTTCTCTTTATTTTTTATTTTTTTTTTCATTTCTTTTCACGTGTCTCAATTTCTTTCTCCATCAATGAAAAATGCATCATTCGAATGAGTTGCATTAGATAAAAAAAATTCATTAATTGACATGTTTTATTACAGAAATTGAGTGAGAGGTTTTCCATTCTATAGGTATTATTTCAAGTTAATTTGTTTTTATGTATATGATTGGTAGTGCACAGTTCCAGGACCAGCAAAATGCCCCTACAGAAACGCAAGAAATTCAGGAAGATGACACAGAAAATGCTGAAATAGAAGAAGCTGAAGCAGATGAAGGCCCATCAAATAAATAAGCACCTTTTGTTACATATAGAGTAGTACCATTGTTTCTATTCAATAATAATTGTTTGTGAATAAACAAATATCCTTATGATTAGTTTGGCAACACGATATATGGTTATTTCTTAGTGTAGTTGATATAAAGAGTGATTAAGAATATTTATAATTGCATTGCCCATTAATCATTTCATGGTTCTGATAATTACGAATGTCAACCATAAACATCTATCATATAATTAATTAATTAATTTATCTTTTGTATATTACATTTGAAATTAGTGGTCCGCATCATCATATATTAATTTTATTTGAATATTGTTAGTTACTGAAAACTTTATATATAATTGTGTAATTGGTTGCGGTTCCACATTGTTCTTTGTGATTTTTATTCATATATGTGAATGTGAGTAGACGTGCGATTCTTAATTATTAACAAACTTTTTTGTGATGATTAGAAGAGAAGGTAGAAACAGAACAGTGAGGGGATACACAAAATTTCTTTCAAATGTAGCAGATATCGCCACAAGGATGACAATTGCACATTGATGTTATTAACGGAACATATCATGCAATGGGCGACGATGTCGCTACCCTCAGGTTGCACATGATGTCTGGGTAGATTCTGTGCACATTATAAACACCGTTAATATGAAATGAAAGCATAATACTAAAGACAAGATACTCATTCAAAGATAAAAAAAATTACGTCTAATCAGAAAACCATAGAATTGTATAAATAAATAGCCACCGAAAGGTGTGTGATAGTTGTGAAATTTTAGTTAAATAGCATAAAGAAAAATCTACAACTATCCATTTTTTTCATGAATTTTAATGTGCATTGTCCCACTTTAGTGTAAATATCCGAAAGCAATCAAGGGTTGTGGACTGGGCCGGGCTAGTAGACGATCGACTCATCATCTTGGGCTAGGTCGGAGGACGACCAGACTCCCCGACCCGACCACACAACGAACATAGCCATGTCTCATATTTCTCATGCACTCTATGCCTCCATAATAGGGCACGGTCGCACAACCTTGGATTGCGCGTGTTGTAGGGGAGGATAGTGAACAACCACCATCGTACCGGCCAGCTCCTAAGGCCTATATAAGGCAAGGGGCCTCGTTCTCCAGATCATGGGTTGATTCCACAGAAACCATATCTATCTTTCACAGGCCACATTCTACTCTCACGCTAGAACATTTGGTGACCATAGTGGGAGCAGGTAAAACTGAAACCTGCAACCTTACTACTTTTCAACCATCATGGTATGGAGTCGAAGGACAAAGTCGACGACCTTTGAGCTAATGGCTCAGAACCAACTATTGGAAGAGATGCAGGCGATTCACTAAGAGGCATGCGAATAGGTCGCCAAGGCGGAGGAACGCAACCATGAAGCACAGTTAGATGCACAGTTCCAGGTTGAGGCAACCCAGCAAGAGTTAGGGCATAGCTGGTCACTGTCTGCCACACAGACTTAGACGTTTACCTCGAGCCCCAGTGTGACTTTTAGCCATTTTTGCTGGAAATCTAGGCTGAGCTTGTTCCCCTCACTTCCTCGTCCCCAAAATGGAGGCTTTTGATGGAAGTGGTGATCCAAATCGCCACCTACAAAAGCTTTGCTTCAAATGCTTATCAGTAGTGAGACCGACACCATCAGATGCAAAATGTTCGTAGGGACCCTAAGCAGGTATGCCTTGGATTGGCTCATCTCGTTACCCGACCAGTTGGTCACTTGCTTTGAAGACTCCACGAAGCTCTTCGTGACCTAGTTTGCTGCAAATAGGAAGAAACTCCCCTTCATACTCGACCTATTTGACATAAGGCAAAGATCAGATGAGACTCTGAAAAAGTATCTGGTATGTTTCAACAGCGCCACAGTCAGAATTCGAGACCCTGATGAATGAATGTTCGTCACTACTTTCATGAAAGGTCTCCAAGCTGGATCGTTCGGGGAGTCGCTAGTCCATAGAGAACCCGAGAACATGGCGGAGATAAGAGCCAGGGCCATCTTGCGGAGGAGGTGATGACACAAAAGAGAGCCAAGGAAAAGGCTGAGGGGATGAGTAGGCCAAAACCCCATCTAAGGGACAAGAGGAAAGATGATAGATTAAGCGACACGTAGAAGGAGTATAGTGTGCCCAACAAAAGTAGGGGTGTTGCCTCTTATAGGCCGCCTCACTATGACTACGACCTAAAGAGTCCTACTCCATTGACCATCTCGAGACGACAAGTGTTATAGGACACCAATACTACCCGAATGATGCACTTCCCTACCTCGACTGATAAGCAGATAGGGCGAGAACGAGACTCATGGTGTGAGTTCCACCTCACCTATGGATATGACATCGAAAAATGTTACCCCTTGATAAGACAAATTGAAAGGCTCATAAAGGAGGGACACGTACACCATTACGTGAGAAGCACGAACCACAATCACGAGCAATCCTTGCAAGAAAACATTTGTTGAACATGCATCGCAACAATCCTTGGGTGGTGATGTTACCCTGAACTTTAGTATGTGAGCAACAGCTAGCCATACACTTTCTATTAATCTCCTTTAATGTCTACAACATCTGACTAAGCAGCACGTTTATCCTGTTCATGATGGCTTGCATCTCCATTTTCGACCTCTTAATATCTTTAATTTTCTCCTCTAGTTTAGACATAATTTGTTGTCGCTCAACTTGATCATTCATGTTTGGGTAGCCTTGTTGGTTGTAGTCTGAATTAAAGAACATCCTTTGAGGCCATGATTGCTAAGGTGGCTCTTGTGGGACTATATATGCAGCTTTTCTTCCTTGACGAGTTGGCGACTAATAGTGCATATGCTCTCAAAAAGTTCCTTGAGGCTCTGAAGTGCTGCTTTGGTACCATGGTCGAAATTGTTCTTGATACCATTGTGATTGAGAATGATTCCAAGATACTTGAGTGGGTTGACTGTACCATGGTCCCAAAGACTAATCTTGGTAATGTGGCTGATGTTGTTGTGCTGGGGCGAAATTTCTTCTCCTTTAAAACTCAGAGAGGATTTGGTTGACACGCATCTCCAACCTTGTTGTTGTCTCCTCTCTTTCCTTTTGCATTTGAGCATATCTTTACTCCTATTCTTGGATATTAAAACTTGTGCCTTTAGCCATATTGAAGAAATTTGGATTGTTGGGATTTTCTTGGAACAGATGCTAGCTAGCTTGCCCCTTCATTTCTGTGTTTTCTTTTTGCTTCACTTGAAAATTACTAACATATAGAGAACTAGAAAAGCAGTCAATGGAAACTATTGATGACATGATAAATAAAAACTACATTTACTAAAAGTAAAAGAATTGGTTAGTGAACTATCTACAAAAAGTTCCAAGCAAAAAGAACAAAATTTCTGAGTTTCAAGCGCAAGTCCCTGACAACAATGCCAAAAACTTGATGAGCTAAAAAAGTCTTCTACAATAATCACATCAAGTGCCCGAGTCGTATGTATTAACCGATAAATATATCAAGTCAATCTACATAGACTTGTTGATACTCAAAAGCGTCACTAATTTCTACTTGTACATACAAAAGGACAGGAATTAACTAAACTACCAACATAAAGTAAAGAAAGCTAAAATAAATAAAAACACAATAGTTACATATATGATATTCAGTTGGGTTTAACTCGCTAAACCATCTCTCAAGTGCATAAATGAACTTAAAACCATCATTCACTCCCCACGTTTCCATTACCTATAAAAGTATCTTTAACCCGAATTCCTCACGAGTAAGAACTTAGCTATTTGAGTATTAGATTACCGCTCCCACACATACTCTAAAGTCAAACAACTTGCATTAAGTGAAAGAGCTTAAGATGGTCAACGAGCATTACTCTCTCTCAATCAATAACACCTATTGGGAGCTCTTCTCCTTTTACAAACCAAAATCCTCTCTCGAGCATATTTGATAAGTAAAATCTACAAAAAAAAAAAATTCACACTTTACAAGTCAAAATCCCCTCTCAGGCTCATTCAACAAATAAAATCTATGAAATATTTAAAAAAAAAGAACAGGTACAAAAATACACCAACAGGGGAAAAATAGAAACATACACAAGAGTTTAGGTAAAGCTATATCAAAATCCAATTAAATACAAAACCTAGCTAACCATAGGAGTCGATGGGCTGAAGGACGGATGAAGAATGGTTTGAAGTGTGCCCTAAGCTAGTAGGTGTGCAACACCAGGTCAAGAGAGAGCGTGGAACCCCCTAAACTAACTGAAACTTGACTTTAATAATTTCATTTCGTAGCACGGGTGCCCAAAGGTTAAAAATTGGTCATTGGGCGCTATAGAAGTCCTTCATGGGTAATTTTCCTCAGGCACTCGGCGGCGAAATACTGGGTTCTGGGCGGCAGAATACTGGGTGTTTGGTAGTGAATTTCACGTTTTCACAAAATCTATCATAAACGCTAGGTGCCCATAAAGTGAGTGTTGGGCACCCACATCGCGGGGCACTCACAGCTTTGGCCGTTGGGCGCTCATGACAGACACATACCAAATTTTTTTTTTCGCTTTTTCATTCCTTTCCAAAAACCTGACTCAAAACAACTAAAAACAAACAAATAAACGTAAAATATGCATAAATGTAAATCTAAACCTAAATTTTTAACTAAATCTAATTTTAAGTAAAGTAAGAAAGAATTATGATAACTGTTCTATTTTACCTATATGAAAATAGGTAAATTACGCAGTTATTAGATATTAATTAGGATTCTAAGATACAAAATCCTTCTACTTGATAAAGAAAAAAATACTTGACATAATGAAAATATCCAAAGGGCTAAATAAAATTCAACTATTTCTATATCAACCTAGAATTATGTGAAGTAATGTCATATAGATAGGGTAAGTCCACCACCTATATAATATTAATATATATTTTTAGAAAATTTTCACCACAAGAAAATGCAACAACTTTTTCTTTTGGAAGGAAAAAATGTCCAATTAAATGTTATAACTCATTATGGAACAACAAGAAAATGAGAGTATAAATTTTGATTCCATATAAATACAGCCTAAACATGATAAAATTAGGAAAATAAACTGAACATCACAACAATAGGAAGACGTTACGTAATTTTAAAAGTTCAATTAAGAGAAAATCCCTAAGCAAATTACAATGCACTATAACTTATATGGATAAAATCCTAATACTGATAGGGTATAAAAAATGATTAACAAAAGCAAAAAGAATTACATTGTACAATACCAAATTACATTAATAACAATACATCGATAGAGTATAATTATCATTAATGCAATAAAATAAGGAGTTTTATTACAAAATTCACATAAATGCATCCACAATAGGTGAAATTACAATTATGTAAATTAAAAGAGAAATTATGCCTATTGTCCAATAAATTTGCATAATTTTAATCATATATATTATATGACTAATATACAAAATTCACATTACAATACCTATCATAGGTGAGTTATAATAAGAGTTTCATTGGTATACATTGTCAGTATAAAAGATTTTTACACTGATATCAATCATAACTTTTCATTTATGTGACTTTTAAAGTACTAATTAGTAAAGTCAACAAACTTACCATGAATGAAAGGTTGTGATTGAATGTTAGTGTAAAAATATTTTCACTGATAGTGTATACCAATTAAACTCTTATAATAATGTAAATTAATAAAAAAATTATGCACATAAGAGAAGGACAATTAAGATTATGCATAATTAATAAAATGACCTAAAATTAATTTATAGATGATAATTAAATATTAAAGAAAGTAGAACATAAATAGAGAATACAAATACTGTAAAGAATTATCACAATGAAACTAGGTCCAAAATTCAAGATTATTAATAATAGAAAATTTTAATTTAATCTTGAATTAATCAAATAAATTTTTTATATCCAAAAATACTAATAATATTAAAATATTAAATAAATATGGTATCTGTGAAAAAATATAGATATACAAAAAATGAGCATTCACATTCAATGCTTCTGAAATTGAATTTAACACACAAATATCATACAAAATTGTAACAAAACAACAAGGTTTTCACTTGACCAAACAACAAAAAAAACATGGGTATATAAAAATGAGTTCATGCAACCCCATCAACAAAGTGAAGTTAACACAAATCATCTTATGGTGCCGTACAAATTACTCATCTTAGTTAAACATAAAAAGGAAAACCCTATACCTAGTAATGGAATTCAAAAGAAAACTAGGTTTTAGAGTGGTGATACTTAAAGGAAGTTTCAATAGATAATTTATTCATGTAAGAGTAATTGATAAAAGTTTAATATGTTATTTTAATAATAACAAGTAATGTAAACTCTCAATTTTTTGCGTGCAAAAGATAATAGTGAACTATATTATAAAATTTAACTAAAAACACAAAAAAAGAAACTCCAATTCAATTTTTTTTCTCTCATAAGAAAATAATCATAATCTGTATCTAAGTTTCCTCTGATACCAATTAATGAAAATAAAATTAGTCCTTAAATCAATAGATACAAAATTATAGTATGTATAGAGAATAAAGAGAAAGAGATATGAAAATAACTTATGTGTACCTCGTATACATTGAATTTGGTAATTTCATTCAAATAATCATAAAAATATTATAAGATATGATTATCACCATATCTTACACGGGGAAAGATAATGATAAAAGAAATTTGATTAATATCAATCTACAATTATTTCCAACCATGTGTTCAAACAATTCTATTTGTTGGTTGAGATCATCTTGAGATACAAGTAATAAGTTACACAATCTCTAGTTCTCCTTAACCAAATTGAATCTTCATCCTCTCCTCCTCAGACATTTTCCATTCACTTTCTTTCTCTTTTCCTTTATCTTTCTCATTCTCTTCATCCATTCACTTTCTTTCTCATTCCCTTTATCTATCCCATTCTCTTTTTCATTAAGATATTTTCCTTTATCACCGGCAGATCGTGATGCTGATGCCACCATTTTTCTTCTTTCTTTCAATCTCCTTCTTAACTTTCTTTACTAATTTTTATTTCTTACTCATTCCCTTTATATATAATTAACATTAACATATACTAGCGAAAACACAGGCGCTGCCACGTCCGTGTATTCGCATTTCTATTTTAATATGTTATAACAATTTTAGGGTTCTAATTTAATATCTTTTGTAAATTTTATATTTTGAAATATAAATTATTATGTGACATGTTTTGAAATATATTTTGTTAATTTTATATTTTTGTTTATGATAGCATGATACAAATATATCAGATCATCAATGGATATGTCAAATATGCAACGACTTTTAAAAAATGGAAAGAGGAGAGAGTTTGAATAGAACTCAAAATATTATTGCACCTGTGTAGTTGCATGTTTATTAAGAATATTTATCATCAAATGTATGTATACATATATTAATCATGTGTTTAAGGATTTGTGATAAGGTTAAAATTGTGAAAATGTGCATATATTAATAGGGAGAAATTGTATTTGCGAAAGTGAAAATAATCATAAAATGTTTAGAAGGTAAAATAGTTATAAAATATGGACACCAAAATTTCATATTCCTATAATATAATATAATATAATATCATATATTATAAATTATAGATGTAGTTGGACAATTATGTATGTTGGATATCAATATTTTAAAGTAATATTTTACTTAAAGTTGTAAGGTTGATCTAGTTGTAAAGTTTATGTTTGGAGAGTGAGATGTTGTGGGTTTGAGTCCTCTTATGACAAAGTAATTTTTTTTTTAATTTTAAAATAAATGTAAAGGTAGAATATGTATTTTGAAAAGTAGAAGTAAAAAAGGGGTATTCCCTTTATTAATAATATAGAAGTATAGATTAATAGTATATAATATCATATATTATAAATTATAGATATAGTTGGACAATTATGTATGTTGGATATCAATATTCTAAAGTAATTTTTTGCTTAAAGTTACAAGGTTGGTCTAGTGGAAAAATTTACGTTTGGGAAGTGAGAGATTGTGGGTTTGAGTCCATGTTATGTCAAAATAATTTATTTTTTAATTTTAAAATAGGTGTAAAAGTAGAAAAGGGATTTTGAAAAGTGGATGGTATTCCCCTTATTAATAGTATCGATATAGTATGTAATATAATACCATATATTATAAATTATAGAGATAGTTAAACAATTATGTATGTTGGATATCAACATTTTAAAGTAATTTTTTGCTTAAAGTTATAATGTTGTTCTAGTGGTAAAATTTACGTTTGGGGGAGTGAGAGGTTGTGAGTTTGAGTATCTTTTATGACAAAATATTTTTTTTAATTTTAAAATAAATGTAAGGGTAGAATAATATTTTGAAAAGTGGACGTCAAAAGAGAGTATTCCCTTTATTAATAGTATAGAAATATAAATTAATAGTATAGATACATAGTATATAATATAGTATCATGTATTATAAATTATAGATATAGTTAGACAATTATGTATGTTGGATATCAATATTTTTTAGTAATTTTTTGTTTAAAGTTATAATGTTGGTCTTGTAGTAAAGTTTAAATTTGGGGAGTGAAAAGTTGTAGGTTTGATTCTATGACAAAGTAATTTGTTTTTTAATTTTAAAATAAGTATGAGGTAGAATAAATATTTTGAAAAGTAGATGAGATATTCCTTTTATTAATTGTATAGACACATGCAATTTAACTTTGCTTAAGTTATTTCAATTATCACACTCTCACTGTAATTCTAACGGTTTTAACTTTTTAATTTTTAATTTTTTATCACATGTCTTCAGACACTATGCAAAGTATTAGGATATAGTATTTGAAAACAATTAAGGTTTCTACGTCAAATTTTATATATTTTTCAATCTATTTATATAGAAAAGGATTAAATAATTTTTTTAAGTTATGAATTTTTAAACATATTTTAATGATATCACCATTTTATAATCAAATGTGTTAAAAATTGTCTTTAAGGGTAAAAATATATATCGGTTAAACATTTTATTAACAAATGTTAATAAATAAAGGATAAACGTTGTATTGACAAATGTTAATAAATAATGATTAAACATTTATATTAAATGTTTTTTTATAGGCATTTATATTTAAATCGTGTTTAAATATTTAACATTTATAAAGATTAAATATTGTTTCATTATTGATCAAAATTATATGATTTGTTTTTTTTGGTGTGTGAAAGACAAAGAACTTTATTAACGAATTATAAAAAAAACTATATGATTATAGTGACAAATGTTAATAAATAAATTTTAAGTCTCATATAGTTTATATTTAATTATTTATCATTTTTAAATTTACAGTAATAAAATAACTTTTTTCATAAAAAAAGAAAAAAAATTAATAATGTCTTAAAAAATTATAAAAAGAATAGTTATCTTTCAGTTGTCTTTACAATAAAAACTATTAAAAAAGGCTAGAATGTTTTATAAACTATAACACTTAGATTTATTGTCTAATTTCAAGTTAATTAATTTAATTGATCTAAAAATATAAATTAAAGACCATAAAAAATACAATGACAACTAACAATACATATATAGAGAGGGAAGGTTATACTTTAGTAGTTAGAGGGAAATATACAACTGAATAATCGTTAAAAAACACACATATACTTGTAGCAGTTTTATATTTATGCTGATTTGGTCTCGTGTTTCCATCACATATTTAACAAATATGATCTGATTCGGCTTCTCATGTTCACATATACAAATTCCACACAAGTTTTTTAATTTTTTTATAACTCTTCTCTTCACATAATTCTCTCATTAATCGTTTTTTTCATCTCAACAATCTTAGCAGACTCAATATATTTTCTTAAAAGATCAAACTAACATATCTCTAATTTATATATAATATGTTTAAATTTAAACACTATATCAAAATATAATATAACAGTATCATTTTAAAATTAAACAATATCTTTAATATTTGAATTTCAAAATTTAAACTGTTAATATGAAAATAAAAAATAAATATCTAATTTATAAATATAATATATTTAAATTTAAATAATATCATGAACATAAGATAATAGTATTATTTTAAAAACTAAATAATATTCTAATCTATATATATAGAGATTTTGTTTCAACAAGAATAATAACAACAAAAAGAAGAAAGATCTAGCTTAGTTAATTGAATAGCTTCTCTAAGTTATTATAAATATCAACACTTGTGTGTGTAATTCTTATCGTGATAAAAAAACAACAAAGGACAACGAACCAGAGACAGAAACAGAGTTGAGTTGAGAAGTGAGTGAAGGGAAGGAGAATGGAGGCATCACCATCAAGATTAGGAAAAGGAAAAGAGAGATAATGGTTTTCTGAAGAGAAAACAGATTTGGTTTGAAAACATTATGAAACCGTTGGAGAATACATTCCCAAATATAAAGAAGGATGCGAGGTTGTGTAGACTAATTGCAGCTCAATATGATGATGAGAGGAAGAGGAAAACTAACAAGCATGACTCCAAGAATGTAAGGATAACGATGATGACAACAACCATAATATCAACAACAATAACGATAACAACGTTATTAAAAGAATGGAAAGTACACTCCACAAAAACACATTTGAGTGCTTCTCTTCCATTCCCAAACACATTTAATTTTCTTTTTACTTCTTTTTTTCTATGTTTCTATAATCCTTTTGTCGTTCGAGTAATGAAAAATAAAATTGGAAAAATGGGTTTTATTATAAATATTACTTCAAGATTTTAACTTTTCTTCGTATGATTGTAATGCATTGGTCCAAGACCACCACACTAGGAGTAGCAAGATGGCACAACAAATGTAGACCACCATTATTTTTTTTATTATGTTATTGATACGATAATTAATCTTTATGAGAAAATTAACTCACATTTTTTTTGTGTACAAAAGTCGAGACCTTGTTTAATAAGAGTTGCCAAGAGATTAAATGTTACTTAGATCAATGACTTAGTTGAAAGAGTATCACGTAAACAAGTCACTTTTTCCTCATTTATATAATAGGGTGTGAATTAATAAATTTTTAGGGTTTTTTTTGTGTAGACAAGTTTTTTGTACACAAAACTCAAAATCTTGCTTAAAGAGACCAAATGTTACTCAATTCAATATGTGAGGTCACTTTTTCCTCATTCATATAATAGTTTGTGAATAAATAAATTGTTAGGGTGTCTTTGTGCAGTTGATATACAAAACAATTTCATTACGATTATGGGAATCCCTAATATGAAGCATATGAGTTAAAAATTAAAACCATCTCCTACGAATTAATATTAATTATTTGGGTTTCAAATTAACTATATGAGAACATGTTGGTATATTTTGCGGCATGAGAGTAGGTCACGACTTCCTTTGTTAGTTTTTATTATTTTATGTTTATTTTTATTTTTTAGTATTTACTGTTTCTTTGGCACTACCAAATTAAATTTAGGACACATTAATAATAGAGATATTTTACAACAAAGTTTTTTGCAAGAAAGAGAGATTTATTAAAATTTTCCATAAAGAACAGAAAACATTTGTCAAACATGCATGGAAACAATTAATTCCTACTCTTTATCTCACTAACCTCCTATCCTATATTTGATTAGTCAAACAAATTTCCGTAAGGAAATGTAAATGATAAACAGTGATGTATATTAAATGTTAATATATTGTTTGTAATATTAATTTTCCTCAACAGTAAAAGAAATTGAATCCACACTTTTTTCAACCTCCATTATTTTTTAACCAATTCATGAAACACCTTATAATGGAGGAAGATGCACTTAATTGTTTATAAATATTAACTTTTTGTCAGAAAAAAAAAACCAGAAGATGCACTTAATTATTAGATACTTTTTTATGATGGAGGAAGCTAGAAATAGAAGTAGTGATGAGTCTATAAAATATAGAGAATTTCGCTTTATATTACAACTGAAGATGAAATTTGTTGCAAACCTCATTCTGATATGTCAAGCACTGTAATAAGAAAGGAATTGTTTCAGTTACTTGGAAATTAAAGAAAAAAAATCATGTAAATTGACAACACGCTAGGCCAAGTGAAAGAAACCTAAAATAAATTAAAAAAAAATATTTTCTTTTAAATAACCTAGGTATATGTTAGAAATTTTTTATCGATATATGTGAAATTTTTATTAAAATATGAAATTTATTTTAACAAAAATTACTAATATAATTTTTTTATTGATGATCTTAAAATTTAGTTTTAATGTTCTTACTCTTGTTCTGACCCTAATTGATTGTACACTATTTTCTAAGAATACTACAGTATGTTACGCCTTTTTTTAGAACTACTAAATTGTATGTTAGTCTTAGAACTATATGTCGGTCTTAGAACTATCCAAGAGAAGGTTTGTAAAGAAGATGTGACATACTAATTCACATAAAGTATAAAATCTTTGTATCCACAAACACTTTATTATTTAATTATAAAATAATATAAAAATTTGTCCATTTAAAATACTAGACTTAGCATTTAGGTAAAAAGATTCACATAATTTAATGCATACTTACTTTCCAAAACAATGATATAACAAACATAGACATATAAGTAAACATATTAGGCTTTAAAATTGTTTTTACAAGATTCTCAATTAATGAAACTTTAAATGATTCTTATACATGATGAAAAGCTATTAATTGTCACACCTGATCACAGTAGCCCAACAGAAAGAGGCAAAGAAAAGTTGAAGCTTCATCACCCATGATATAATCTAGATCTTACTCATTTGAAAGTGGCGTTCAGCCCAAATAGAATACAACAACAAATAGCAAAGGGGTGAGAATATGATTCACTCATGCTAAGGCACATAAAAAGAGAATGAGTAGTCAACTAAAGTACAAAAAATAAACATATAAACTCATTCCACACCCATGACAAAGATTATACATCCACACACATAAATGTGTTCATGTTAATGATGCTCATGCATGCTTTCTCAGGTACATGCCCGAAGCGGTCCTTTTCTATGCAGTAACATGTAAGTACAACCATCTCTTCATAGGTCCACTTGAAGTGAATTCTCTTCTATGCCAGTAACATATAGGTACAACCGTGCAATGCGAAACAACCCAAGAAGACATGTCCAAAGCACCACACTTCTTTGACTACCATATTCATGCATCATGTCATCCATAACATAAATCATAATGTTAACATTTAATCATGTCATCATACTCCATCCCGATCCATAGTTGGGAGGCATCTGGTCAAGCACATCTTGACCACCATCATCATCAACATAAACAATAATATCAACATCTAATCATGTCATCACATTTTGTCCCTAACGTAGTCGGGATGACACATTATGAGGCACACCCTGACTATCATTGATTGTCAACACATGATACGCTCAATTGTAATCAACATTAGTATCATACAATGGGCCAAATCCCTAATTCATGCTCCCCAAAAAATTTTCAAACATTCATGCATTCGTGACACTCATAATTATGATATACATCTTAATATTTTACACCACAACAATGAACACTATTACAACTCACACTATCCCTTCTTACCTTACTATTTTATTACCTCATGTAGTTTAAATGCAATATTTATAGTTGTACTAATGATATAAGGGTGACACAAATTTTATTAGGAAAATAACACAATTATCTAAAACTTTCATATTGATGTCCAGACCTAGTTTCATAATTTGACAGCTTGACTTTTACTCACTATTTTATTGATAACTTGAGTAATGTACATCCTTTTTTAGTGATTTTAACTCCAAAATAAAGATAACATATAAGGGTACAACTTTCATGAAGAACACAAAACCTGATGAGGTCTTGTAGGTCATGTCGTAGGGCTTACAACACAGAAGCATATGTTTTGTGCGCTAGATTACAAACTAAACTTCTAACTCACATTACTTAGTCAATTCTTAATATTTTTATGTAATTCTTGAGCCTAAACTATAGCTCCAAATGTCTATTTTCTAAAATAGAGAACGAAACTTGATTTTTTTAACCATACCGAAAGATATTATCAAAACATTGATCAAGGTACCTTTATACAAAAGTTTTCATATAACAAGTGTCGATGAGACGGAAAAAAATAATTTTAAAAATAAGAGGAGTCATCACCAATATTTATTTAGGAAAACATTGAAAAAAACCTTTAATGAAAAGTGGTCTACACAACCAAATTTTGAATTCAAGAGTCTATTATGGTATTAACATCCTATATGTTCGTCTTAAGGACAATTACCTCTAATTAAATGTGTGAAATTTGATAACTTTAAAAATATTTATTTCACCCTTAAAATATAAAGATAAATTTTATTTTATTGTTGGTTTAACATTTTAATGGGAAAAATATTATTGAAAATTTCTTTTTAATAAACATATTATTAATATTTTTTTAATTGACTCATTTTATTTTTATTTTTCAGTGCTCGACAAGAGTAGACTCTTTCTCCTATGTATCTCCATGTGTAATAGAGAATAAGAGTATACGTAGTTCTTGAAAGGATTTGTGTGTTGAGTTTTTAATTTTGATATTAATTTTTTTAATATTCTTGGGTTTATTTTAAAATATTATTATCGCAACCAAATTAAAAGTGCATCCAAAGTGGTCACGATGATTACTTAACATAACTATTACGTCAGAATTGCATCTGAAGTGACAGCTATTAAATTATAATAGTTTTTATAATGATTAAATCAAAAGTGCATTTAAAGTAGTCATAGTTAAAGTTTTACGTTTTATGTTCTTATATTAAAAAAAATAATTTTAAAAGAGTTCACGATAATCAAATCGAAAGTGTATCTAAAGTGATCATCATGAACCTTTTTATAATTTACAATAGTCAAATTAGAAGTGCATCCAAAATGACTATTATTTCTTTTAAATAATTTGAATAAAATAATAATAATAATAATAATAATAATAATAATAATAATAATTAATTAATTATAATAACCAAGATTTTATAAAAGAAACCAAATTAAAAGTGCATCTAAAATGATTATTGTAGTTTTCATAATGTTCAAATTAGAAGTGCATTCAAAGTGACCATTATTAAATTTCTTTTTTAAATTAAATATTATGAGAACAATATGTTAACTACAAAAGTAAAGTAAATAAAAGAAAATGATAGAATAAATAAAATAAAAAAACTTACTATTTACACTCACAAAAAGCTAAAAATAATACCTTTTGGGCTTAAAGTAAGAGAGGTATGCTTAGTGGAAACATGAGTGCCAATAGAAAATGGATAGCCCACAATCCTTTGGGCTACCACTTAGCAGAATATAGACATGCAGCGGGCTCATGTTGACCTCACTCATTTCATTTTCATCCTTTGTTTTCTTGTTGCTTTGTATTGTTTTTTTTTATTTATTATTTTTTAATTGAAATTCCATTTTGAGCTTTGTGGTTAGTCTATAGTCTGAATGTTGCCGTATATGTTGACAATATATGACAAGATATCTCTTTTTTGTTTGTTCTAGATTTATTATTTTTATCATTAATTTTATATGCAAAATATTGTACTGGACAAAATTAGGTGTCCACAACAATAATGTTTTTAAAATATAATTCTAACTTCAAATACTCAAACATTATACTTCTCTATCTCTTTGTTTATTATCAACACACCCTACAATTTATTGATAATCATCAATTTTCCATCAATCCTCTCAATGAAAGAAAACACCCAAAACCTAACACCTTAATCTATAGTATAATTAAAATTCTTCACCATTTAATAATTAGCAGCATTCATACAAACAAACAAACTAATCAATCATGTAAAACACATGAAATTTTAATCCTAGGAAGACTTAAACTTCACCTTCACTACCTTATTTGTTATATATGAACCCAACTTTAACACATAAAACTAATCAATACTATTCATTACTTTGTTCAAGAGTACTAATCTCTAAGGTATAAAAAGAGAAAACTCTAATATCAATATAATCATTACATCCAAATAATCTGATAATATACCTGAACTCCAACCATCCAACAAAATAAATTAATAAAATATTTAATACTTATTCATGAGTACCAATCATACTCATATCTTAATTTATCTTATGTCTCATTCAAATATATATATATATATATATATATATATATATATATATATATATATATATATATAATTAACAAAACAATATATCTATACAATCACATTTTATTTTAAGAACACTTGTTGTGAGTGTTCATAACCTTTCAATAGCATACATGCAACATTGAAACCTATTGAAACTTAGTGATTGTTTCACTACTCATTTTTTCTACACATGCCACATGAGAGATAATTTCCCACCCCTTACCCAAATGATGATCTTATTAGATGCAAATGATGTGTCTTCAACTTTCTCTCTAACCTCCAGAGTAAAAAACGTCAAACTCAAGCACAATAACCTAACCCTTTTGAATTATCCTAGGTTAATAGTCAGATTAAACTTTTTAACACTAGACCTAAACTTAACCTTTAGATTATTTTACTATTTACACTCATATTTATTTTATAAAATCAATTCTTAATGTATTTTAATAAATATAAATATTAAATTAATTTAAGCCTATTAATATAAATTACATATTTTTATTAATATTTTATTTTTCTAGAAAAATGGATGTTACACAAAGTATTATTCTTATAAAATAGTGTACATATAAATTAAAAAAAAAAGACTTCATGTTTTGATAAAAATATCACATATGTAAAAAAATGCTTAGTCAAAGTTATCAAAATCGAGAGTTTACTTAAACTCGTGAGAGTGCAGTAAACTCGACTCGTAAACTTGACTCTTAAAATTGTAAGAGTTTACTTTATAAAAAAAATGACTATAAATCATATAAAAATTGAAAGTTTTCAATACATAATAAATTCAAATCCACATAATAAATTTAAATTACTCCAAATAAGTAGAAATTAAAGTTAAAACACTTAAAATGTCAAAACTTTTTTAGACATAAGAACAAATTATATTCAAAACACTCAAAATTAGAGGCAACATAGAAAAATATCACCTAAGAAGTTTTTTAACGAGTTTAATCCGATTTTACCGAGTTTACTCCGATTTTACGAGTTTACTCCGAGTTTACTACTTTTTCTGATTTTACTGCGATTTAACTCGTCTGGAACTTGTAAACTCGTACGATTTTACAAGTTAACTCGCGATTTTGATAACCATGTGCTTAGTATATAACTATGGTATTATTCATTTTAATCAGGTATAAGTACTCCAAGATATAAGTATGGGTATAAAACTATTGGTCCTATACTTCTTTGTCCCTCGCTATAGTTTTGAAATTATATAATAAATTTAAAATTATATATTATAATTCAAAAGAAAATATTTTTATATAATTTGCTTTCAAGTTTTATGAGCACTGTTAGGCTGACTTGTATCAATTAACATGCAGTTATTTTTTTAATTTCCAATTAACTCAAGAAATTCTTTCTTTAACACAATGCTTAACATAAGGTCAAACTCAGGATGAGATTTGTAATAAATTTGGATTTCAGTTGTAATTTAAAGCAATATTCTTTCTGCATCTCATACCTATACTAGACTAAACCTTTCTAGCTTCCACTTTTGTTTCTAACTTCCTTCATTATCATATTTATGATTGATTTTTAATATAAAATTTATTTAAGATAAATTTTGAAGTATTTTAGTTTTGAAAAAAATATTAAAATTAATTTTAAGTACTTTAAAACTAATTCTTAATTAAATTAACTTTTAACTACATTAATAATTTTACACAAAATTTTTTTCTAAACTCATATTTATATACAAATATCAAAATATATAAATCATAATTTTAAAATCAACTATATTAAAATCTATGTTATTAAAGTTCATTCACTAGCTAAATAGCTAAATTACACGTCGTCTCGCATTCAAGCGTGTGTATATATATATATATATATATATAATAAAAAAAAAAATTGAAACCATGAAAGCAAAATTACACAATTGGTTGTCAGTAACTTACAATTCTTATAATTTTGATAATTATATAATAAATTTAAAATTATATATTCTATTTGAAAAGTCAATATTTATGTATAATTTGTTTTAGGTTTTTATGACTACTGTTGGGTTGGCATGTATCAATCCACATGCAGTTCTCTTTTCTTTTCTTTTTTTTTTTTAATTTTCAATTAATTGAAGAAATTTTTTCCTTAATACAGGACTTGGGTCAAACTCAGATGAGATTTATAACAAATTTGGATTTCAGTTGTGATTTAAAGCGAAATTTTCTCTGCATCTCATAGCTAGACTAGACTAAACTACTTCTGTTTCTAGCTTCCTCCATTATCATACTCATGATTGATTTTTAATATAAAATTTACTTAAATAAATTTTGAAATATTTTATTTTTGAAAAAAAAGATTAAAATTAATTTTAAGTTTAGAATTGATTCTTAATTAAATAACTGTTGCCTGCATTAATAATTGTACACTAAATTTTTTTCTTAACTCATGTTTATTTACAAATATCAAAATATATAAATCATAATTTTAAAATTAATTATATTCAAAATCTATTTTATTAATGTTCATTCACTAGCTAAATTACACGTCTTCTAACATTCGCCCATATAAATACAAAAAAAAGAAAAAGAAAAGTGAAACCATGGAACCAAAATTACACAACCACATATTGAATAGAAGAATAGAACTCTATATATGAATCAGCAAAGAGTGCTTTATTTATTTATTTGTTTGATGGGCATGCATCTTCCATGTCTTCTTCAGCATTGTTTTTGCATTTCTTGTTTATCATCATGAGGAGCATTCTGCTGCTACTTCACTGATTCACTATCAATCATAGAAAAACAACTTAAACCCTTGAAACATTGAAACAACTTTTTTATAATCATAAAAAAAACAATCTTTCAGTTTTCTGTTTTCATTCCCATGAAAACAAACAGAAAATATATACAGTATAATAACAAGAATAAAAAAATCCACAATGACATACTTATTCATGTTACAATACGACTAAAAATTAAATCAGCATAAACAAAGAACCAATATAATGTACTCCAGCTATGATCATTCTTCTTAAAAAAATTATTAGAGGTCAAATGCAAAAAAAAAAAAAAAAAATTATTAAAGATCAAAATAAAATTCATTATTTTATCCGAGATTGTATGAATATGTTTAATTCCTACAAAGGACTCATATTTGAAACGAAGAACCAACTTTTAGTGCAAACAACAATTCTTATTATTAAGAAACACACGTTTAAACCGTATAAAGGACTCATATTTTAAAGGAAGAACAAACGTATTTGTGCAATGATCGTTCTTACGAAAACAAACAACAATTCTTATTATTAATAAGAAACATATGGTTGAGATTCTAACCTGGAGTATTTGTTGAAGACGTATGTAATTCCATCAAGACATTGAGATTCAAAGCGTGCCAATTGTTCAAACAATTTAATGTGTTGATTGATATCATCTTGACCCGCAACTAATAGCTTCCACAATTTGTCGTTCTCCTTAGCCAAATTCATGGATCTTTCGTGAATCTTCATCTTTCTACAACCACAGTGAGATTCACTACGTAAGATATTTAAATTAATTATTTTGGTAGAAAAATGAATATTTTTTATGCTTAACCACTGGAAAAAAAAATAGGAGTTCAACTTACTTCCATAGTAAATTTAAGAGATTTACTTTCAATCTCCACCAATTATTTTTTTTAAAATCTAATAGTTATTATAAGTAATTAATCTTAATCATTAGATTTCATGAAAATAAAGAGTTGGAATTGAGAATAAGTCCTCTAGTAGATCTCCTCCCTTTAAAAATTATAACTATCAAAATTTAATTTTATTAATTTTTTAAAATAATAAATATGTAAAAATATATGGGGTGACCCAATCTAATCTATAAAATAATAACACTTGGTGATCCGTAAAAAGTGCATAAAAATATGTTAATATACATTAAAGGTGCATCCATGCATATATATATGTTAATAATATATAAGGGAAAGAGTAAGAAGGAAAAGTAAAAAAGGAAGTTAAGAAAGAAAGAATTAAAATGGAGGCATCAGCATCAGAGTCAGGAAGTGATAAAGAGAAAGTTAACGAAAGATCCCTCCATTTGGTTTATGAGAACAGTAAATTGATCGGACAACTTGCTTCTCAACGTGATCCCAATCAACAATTAGAAATCTACGTAGCAATGCTTCAAAACTTGTCATGCATTCGATTTGAAGCTCTTCATGCACTTCGACAACTCGTCATCGAGTTAGAATAAATCTCACCCTCATTAATTTCTCTTTTCATTTATGTTACTTAAGCAATTTAGTTAACCATGTGTTTCTTAATAACAAGAACCATTGTTTGTTTCTCTAAGAACGATTCTTGCATGAGTAAATTGGTTCTGTGTTTAAAATATGAGGGTAAGACTTAAACATGATTTTGGGTTCCTCCTAAATTAACTAGTTTTTGGTATCTAATAAGTTTTTTTATTTGGTCCCTAACAACTTTACAAATTTATTGGGACCAAAAACATGCTTAAGCCATTAGATAATTAGAAATAATTTAAGAAGAATGACCACAGAAAAAATACATTGGTTATTTGTTTATGATAATTTTTTAGTCGTACATGATACTTTGAGACATGAAAATGCTTTAAGACGTCTATAAATAAGTATACGTCATTGTGGATATTTCTTATATTTTCTGTTTGTTTTTATGGGAATGAAATAAGAAAACTGAAAGATTGTATTTTTATATTCTAAAATGGTGTTTCAATATTATTTAAAGGGTTTAAGTTGTTTTTATATGATTGATAGTGCACCACTGAAGCAGCAGCCGAATGACCCTGATGACGATGATGAGTAAGAAATGTAAAAAAAGATGGTCAAAGAAATGCAGAAGAAGATATAGAAGATGAAGATCCATCAAATAAATAAGCCACTTTTTGTTCATTCATATATAGAGATTACCATTCTCTTCTATTCAATATGAGTTTATGAAGAAATAAATAGCTGACAATTTGATAACTGCATTGTCCATACGTGAATTCTTAATATGAACTGTGACTTACTTAAAACGTGATTTTTGTATTCATACGTACGAAGAAAATTCCATATAAAATTATTGATACACAAAAGTCACTTTAATTCAGAATTATTATGTAATTAAAATTAATTTTGAATTTTTTTAAAGAAATAAAATATATAAAAATTTATCTTTAATAAATTTTGGATTCATAAATCATATGCACTAGATACTTTTTTGTGTTTGGCATAACAATGGAGGAAGCTAGAAACACAAGTAGTGATTCTATGAGATGCAGAGAATTTTGCTTTAAATCTAATTTGGTGCAAACCTCATTCTCATATGTCAAGCACTGTTTTAAGAAAAGTTTAAAAAGTATTGTTTCAGTTACTTGGAAATTAAAAAAAAATAATTCATGTCAATTGGTACCACGGTTGCCCAACAGGAAAGAAACCTAAAATAAATTATAAAAACTATTTTCTTTTAAATAACATAACTATATGTTAGCTATTTTTTTTGTTTATATGTGACATTTTTATCAAGATATGAAGTTTTTATCTAAACAAAAATTAATAATATAACTTTTTTATTGATGGACCTTACACTTTAGTTGTAATTGTCTTATCATGTGCCAACCCTAATTGATTGTACCTATCTTCTAAGAATAGTATTATTAGTATGTGTAGTCTACTTTTAAAACTTCTCCATGAACTATCAAGATTAAATTATATATATTAATTCTTAGTTTTGAAACTATCCAAAATAAGGTGTGCAAAGAAGTTTTGACATACAAATTCAATTCATACAAAGTACTATTTTTAGTAGATAATATATATCAATTCAATTCATATAAAATATTATTTTTAGTAGATAGTATACCTACCGATTAGGATAGGTCACTAAAGTTAATTAAAGTTTTAGGTTTATTGATAAAAAAATTTATTATTATTAATTTTGTTAAGAAAAAAACTTCATGTTTTGATAAAAATATCACACATATAAAAAAAATGCTCAATATAATGATGTTTATAACAAATTTTGTTTTCAGTTGTAATTTAAAGCGAAATTCTCTCTGAATCTCATTTTAAACTCCCTCTGAATCTTATATGGCTAACTCACTAATCTCTAGCTTCCTCCTTATCCTACTCGTTAATATAAAATTTATTTAAGATAAATTTTGAAATATTCTGTTTTTTAACAAAACATTAAAATTAATTTAATTCAATTTTAGAATTGATTCAATTAAAGTAACTTTTTGCCTCCATCAATAATTTCACACTAAATTTTCTCCTTAACTAATGTTTATGTATATATAAATATCAAAATATATAAATCATAATTTTAAAATTATTTTATAAAATCAATTATATTCAAAATCTATTTTATTAAGATTAATTTTCTCGCTAAATTACACATTGTTTCACACATATAAATTAATACAAAAAAAAAATGTGAAACCATAGAACCAAAATTACACAATTTCAGTAACTCATAACTCATGTTAAGATTCACAAAGGGACAATCCAATTATCAAAATTGTATTCCATTAATTGTCATGTATTTATTTATTCACAAACACATATAAAATAAAAGAATGGAACTGTTTATGAATCAACAAAAAGTGCCTTATTCATATATTTGATGGGCATGCATCTTCCATGTCTTCTTCTTCATTTCTTTTACCATCTTTTTGCATTTCTTGTTTATTATGATGAGCATTCTACTGCTACTTCAGTGGTGCACTGTGAATAATATAAAAACAACTTAAACCCTTGAAATATTGAAACAATATTTTTATAATCATAAAACAAAAACAATCTTGCATTTTTCTGTTTTCATTCCCATGAAAACAAATAGAAAATATATACAGCATAATAACAAGAATAAAAAAATCCATAATAACATACTTATTCATATATACCATACGACTAAAAATTAAATCAGCATAAGAAGAACCAATATATATAATGTACTCCTGCTGTGATAATTTTTCTTAAAAAATTTATTTGGGACCAAATATAAAAAAAAAAAACTTATTAAAGACCAATAATAAAATTCATTAATTTACTCGAAAGAAAGCATGAGCATGTTTAAGCCTTACAATGGACTCATATTTTAAACAAAGAACCAACATATTGGTGCAATGATCGTTTTTACAAAAACAAACAACAATTCTTATTATTAAGCAACACATAGTTGAGATTCTAACCTGATGATGAGTTGTTTAACTCCATCAATACATTGAGATTCAATGCATGCCATGTGTTGAAGCAATTCTATGTGTTGGTTGAGATCATTGAGTCACAAGTAATAGCTTACACAATCTCTCGTTCTCCTTAGCCAAGTTCATGCATCTTTCGAAAATCTTCATCCTCTCCTCTCAGGCATTTTCTATTCACTTTCTTTCTCTTTGGTTTTCTCTTTCTCATTATAATCTTTCTTTCCCTTTGTCTTTGCTGACCCTCATGCCTCCATTTTTCCTTCTTATTTCTTTCAATCTCTTTTCTTAACTTTCTTTTCTAACTTTTCTTTCTTAATCTTTAGTTTATATATAATTAACATTAACATATATGCATGCATATGTACTTTAACTTTGTTTCATTATTTCAATTATCACACTCTTACTGCAAACTGTTTTAACTGTAAGTATAACTATATGCAACTGTCAAGTCAAACTAACAAACTAACTATATATTACTGCCATGTTTGTTTGAGAGAGTTTTTAATTAAACATTTTTACAAAAAAATATTAAAAAAAGTTAAAACAAGGTACTTTTTTATATATTTCTTAAAATTTGTAGCAAATCTTAAAAGATCGTGTAGAGTAAGTTCTATAAAAAAGTACTTTTTGTATATATTTGTTATTCTATAAAAGTGTTTACGAAAAAACTGCCCCAAACAAACACGGCAGTAATAGCATAACTAGAGATGAATACATAGTATAAATAGAGATGAATATATAGTATAACTAGAGCGAAATTACATAAAGGGAGGGAAAGAGCAAAGAAGAAAAGTGAGAGAGATTGAAAGAAAGAAGAAAAATGGGGCATCAGCATCAGGGTCAGGGAAAGATCATGATGAGAAAGAAAAAGGGAAAGAGAGTGAATGGAAACTGTCTGAGGATGAGTGTATGAAGCTTTGCGAAAGAATGAAGAATTTAAATATGGAGAAGGAGAGACTGAGCAAGCGATTACTTGAGACTAGAGATGATCCAACCCAAATGAGCCAAAACATAGAATCGATACTCGATATCCAATGCAGTCAATTCGAATGTGTCGAAGGAATTAGAAAAATGATCGACAGGTTAGACTCTTCGTTAATGCTTTTAGTCCTAAAGATTGTTTTTTTTTTTATTATTATCAAAATGTTGTTTCAATGCTTAAGTTGTTTTTATATGATTCTTTCATAGTGCACCCGTGAAGGGGCGTGTTGATGCTAGAAAAATGCAAGAAGACGAAAAAAGAAATGCTAAAGACGAAAAAAGAAATGCTGAAGACGACATGGAAGAAGATGCAGGACCATCAAAGAAATCCAAATTTTGGTGATTCCAGAGTTTCCTAAAAACCAATTCATTGTATATCGTCACTGTACATCAATTTTCAGAAAATGATCAAGCAAAATAAATTTTTCTCTTCAGCTTCTTGCAAAAATTATCATTCACTTTACTCTCATGCGTGCAAAAATTAGGAAATTTTTTGTTTCATTTCAAGTTGAATTTTGAAATCATTGTGCAGACCATATTAAAAAGAAAAGGTTTACATTACATTAGAACTCTACCTTAAAGGCGTAAATCCTTGATTCAACAAGAAATGAAAATTTTCTTTTTTGCAAGGTACTTAGAAAACTTCCTGCCAATCAGTAATGTCACAAAAATCAAGAGAATCAATCCATTCATGAGCAAGGGTCTTTGCAAGTTGCCAACAAGTTAATTCATAAGGAGAATCAGTAAAAAAGAGAAATGGAGTAAATAATTATATAACTTATTTGTCAGATAAATCTAAGAATACACGTCCTCTCACGTTCGCACGTATGAATACAAAAATCACGTTTTAAGTAAGTCACAGTTCATATTAAGAATTCACGTAGGGACAATGCAGTTATCAAATTGTCAGCTATTTATTTCTTCATAAACTCATATTGAATAGAAGAGAATGGTAATCTCTATATATGAATCAACAAAAAGTGGCTTATTTATTTGATGGACCTTCATCTTCATTTCTTTTACCATCTTTTAATTTGCATTTCTTGCCTATCATCATCAGGGGCATTCTGCTGCTGCTTCACTCGTGCACTATCAATCGTATAAAAACAACTTAAACCCTTCAAATAATATTGAAGCAACATTTTTATAATAAAAAAACAATCTTTCAGTTTTCTTTTTCATTTCGACCAAACAAACAGAAAATATATACAAGAATAAGAAACATCCACAATGACATATATACTTATTCATAGATTTCTTAGAGCATTTTTACATGTGTCAAAGTATCATGGACGACTAAAACATTATCATAAACGAAGAACCAATGTACTTTTGCTATGCTCATCCTTCTTAAGTTATTTCTAATTATCTAATGCCTTAAGCATATTTTTTGTCCCAATAAATTTGTAAATTTATTTTTACAAAATTAAGTATGGTTTAAATAGTGTTTTATAAAAAAAACAAAACAATAAATTTATTAGGGATCAAATAAAAAGAATAATTAGATACCAAAAACTTGTTAATTTATGAGTAACAAAAAAATATGTTTAAGTTTTAGACTCGTATTTTAAATGCAGAACCAATTTATTCATGCAATAATCCTTCTTAGAAAAATAAACAGTGGTTCTTATTATTAAGAAAGATATGGTTAACTAAATTTCTTTAAGTAACATAAATGAAAAGGGAAATTAATGAGGTTGAGATTTATTCTAACCTGACGATGAGTTGTCGAAGTGCATGAATAGATTCAGATCGAACACATGCCAAGCTATGAAGCAATACTTTGTAGGTTTCTAGATGGTGGTCAGATGCTGTCTTTATAAAGGAGGTTTTGCTCGGAAAAAGTAGGGTGGTGGAATCAAAATGTAAAGCGTACTACGGGAGATGGGAAGAATATCGATTAGGTTCTGGCAGGATAGATGATTAGGAGAAGAGAGTCTAAGAGTAGAGGAGAGTCTAAACATCAGATTTAGTAGATTATTCAGGTTAGCTCCTCAGAGAAACAATTTGTTAAAAGAAATGTAGGAGGAGGGACGCAAATGGAGGAGGACATTATTCGATTGGGAGGAAAAGCAGTTTGGGATTTTAATAGAAGTGTTGGGTGAAGTTTTATTATCTGAGGGGAGGCAATATAGGTGGGTATGGGCTGATGATGAATCTGAAATGTATATTGTAGCATCTTCATGCAAGGTGTTATCAACTAAGGTTATTTAACTTAGGGATTCTTTTTTCGACTTGTTGTGGGCTAAAGGTGATCAATTAAAAAATACTTTTATGTGTGTATGACACATTGACACCAATCTTAATCAAAACTGGTCTTGTGTGTCGTGGAGGTATATAAAAGGGCCATAAACGTTTTTGCACACTCTTTTGATCCAAGGCAAGATCATGCCAAGCATCCACATTAAAATCTTACATCTCTTGATCTAATTAATACAAGAAAGCAAACAATGTTAGATTAGCAATTATGATAACTAGAAATAATCCTTCAACAAAAGACCCATAATCATCTTAGTATTATTTATAATTAAAAATGACCAACGTATCAAAATCATATTTTTAGCACACCAATTGATTTTGAATTGAAGTGATTGATGTTTGGGTAATTTTATTCTTTTTTTTTAAGAAAGGCTCATGTTGGAACCAAAGGAACTACATTGAAGTTTGAAGAAGTTTTGGTTTTTCTTTTCTCTCTTTGTTTTTTATCTTACATCAATTTTATGGTACCAAACAGGTTCATAGGTGTGGTATTTGTATTGTGTGTTTTAGATTTGAGATGGTTTTGGATAGACTACATAGTCTGGGTTGTGCTGGAAAAGCTTAAAAAATGGATTTTTGAGTAAGGTAATCGATTACCTAAATACAGTAATTGATTACCCTTGAGAATTTTTTAGAACAGGAATTGATGCTCTTTGTGGTAATCAATTACCTGATTTCAGTAATCGATTACCCGTGAGAACAAGCATTTTGAACCAGTTTTGTGTAGGATATCAGGTAATCAAGTGGGTAATCGATTACCTTACATAAAAATTGATATTAAAGCATTTTGAAAACAGATTTTAGAACTTTTGAACATTCCAATCAAGTGCTTTCTTCTCTGATGCGATTTCTAATAATTCTCTTCAAGATTCATACCCATTTTTATGGTTTGAAAGTGCTTCAATTTCAAGATTCAATGAAGAAACTTTATTGAGTTTTAATATTTCTGTTTGGATATTCTTCACATCAGGTGATATTTTTTTGTACCTTTATTTATGTGTTTTCACAAGGTTAGCAATATCTTGAGGTGTTCTTGAGATTGTGGAAAAACCTTGCGACGGGTTATTGCAAGGGAGGCATTGTAAGTGGCGGGGTGTCATAGTGTATCAAACTCTTATGGGGTCAAGAGGAAGCCTCTTCTTTTGTGATTTAAATCTTTTTGGGAGTAAAATATGTATGTGCAGTGTGCAAGTAATGAGATTTTAGTGGAAAGCACAGTAGCGGAAGACTAAGTCTATAAACTAGATGTAGATTAGTTGGATCGAACCAGTATAAATTACTATGCAAATTCTCTCTTCTTATACTCCTTTATTTTAATCTTTATTGAATTCTTGGAGCACGAAGGACTGGGTTTTTGCAACTGTGTTTAATCCATTATGATTTCTTATTGTAGATCAAATTCTTGTAATACATTTACTTGATGTTAAATTTGGGTTTTGACCCATATTCGTGGGTTTGATTTTTGTTCTTTCTACTATTCTCTTTTGATCCTGAATTACTTTAAATATAATTCTTATTAAGTTTCTTAGCTACTTTATTTGAAATCATTATTAAAGGAATTGAATTGATTGGTGCTTTGCCTAAAGGGTTGAATTCTTGAAAACCCATTTTTGTAAAATAAGGTAGATTTTGAAATTTTCAAAAAAAGGTTATTTTTTTAATATACTCTGACACTGTTGAATAGAAAAATTTTGAAAAATAATTTGGTGAATATATTCAATCCCCCCTTCTAGATTCCCCCCTAGGACTAACAATTGGTATTAGAGCAGGATCTTGAGAAAT
This sequence comes from Psophocarpus tetragonolobus, assembly GCA_037954015.1. Lineage (NCBI taxonomy): Eukaryota > Viridiplantae > Streptophyta > Magnoliopsida > Fabales > Fabaceae > Psophocarpus > Psophocarpus tetragonolobus. Next base: position 24,324,933 of record CM075695.1, on the reverse strand, counting down.
ATTCAAGATATATCGATCCATTTTTTTCTTTGAAAATGTCAGGGAATCGACTACCTTTTGGTGAGGGTGGATCTATTAACAGACCACCATTATTCATTGGTGAAAATAATGCTTTTTGGAAAGTAAGAATGAGAATTTTTATGGAGTTTATAAATAAAGGCATCTGACAAGCTGTAGTAACTGATTATAAAATTCTTACATATATGGTTGAAAATCAAATAGTTGAAAAACCATATGTATTTTGGACCACTGATGAAATCAGACGTCCTGAGAATGATTTAAAAGCCTTAAATATTATACATTTTGCCTTGAATATTGATGAGTTTTTCAGGGTATCAGCATGCAATATAGCTAAGAAAGTGTGGGATCTAATCCAAGTCACCCATGAAGGTACAACTAAAGTAAGAAGAGCTAAAAAGAATACTTTGATCCAATAGTACGAAATGTTCTGCATGAATCAAGGTGGAACAATCATGGATGCGCAGAAATGATTTACACACATAATCAATCATCTGAAGGGACTTGAAAAGTTGTTTGAGGGAGAATAGCTGAATGTGTCGATACTCAAATCTCTCAACCACAAATGGCAACCCGCCGTGATAGCGATCACTGAATCAAAGAACTTAGCTACCATGACAAATACTAATCTGTTTGGAAAATTGATGCATCCCTCCCCAAGGCAAGGTTGAAGAATCCTTGATGAAGAGAATTCTCTCAAGATCCTTGCTCATAGAGGTCCTTGAAGTTGAAGAAATGGAGGTGGAAGACTAGGAGGTGGAGGTGAAGATTAGCGACACTTCTTCAATGAAGTAGATAAGCCATGGTGAAGCTAGCCACAAAGGAAGGAACCCTTGAAAATAGCATGAAGGTCTCTCATAAGAGTGGAGAGAACATGAACACTCTCCAAGAACAAAGGGCTTTCAAATTTAGAAAAAGGTTATTTTCATTCAAATAAGTGTTAAAAGTTACATGAAAGGAGGGGAACTCCTTAAATAGAGCTTAACATGGATCTATGGGCCTTACACTAACATGAATATGCAACTCCTCTAATTAGGGAGGATTAGTTAGTTAATTTAGTGTTAATTGAGTACATGTCAATTTAACATTAAATTAATTCAACTAAGATCCAAACATGTCCCTTAAAAATGGGATATATGTTCCCTCTTGTTTGAATTTGAATTTTGGAGGGAAATGACATGACACCTCCAAAATTAAAATTAAAATAAGAAGCAACAAGAATCAGCCAAGTAGGAGTGAGAAAGCACATGTGGAGTGAAACAAGGGGACAAGGTAGCCCACATGTCTCCTACATGCTTCATGTGTTGGTTAGAAGGGTGTGAAGAGGAATTAGGGGTGTAGAAATAAGATCCTACACATCCAAACTCTCTTGGACCAGCTCAAACTAATTAACACACTCCACAAAGAAACTAATTACACCTCCTAAAGAAAAAAGAACCTATAGGCCAAAATACAAGGCCGAAAATAAAACTAACTATACCCCTAAACTCCTAATGACTTAAGGGTGCTTATACAAGCCTAAAAATGGTCAAATTAATACAATAAAATGGAACATGTCCTAAACTAAGCTCCTTGAAGATTCTTCCAAGTCATGCTCCTTTCTTATTGGTCCTAGCTCAAGCCCATGCTAGGTGTGTATGCTAAAAAACTCAAAAAGTATGGGATGGATATGGCTGGAATGGCAGAAGAAGAATAGAAGGAAAAGAAAGGCAAAGGATTAACACTCAAAGCTCATGATAAATCAAGTGATGATGAAGACACTAAGAGTGAATCTTTAGAATCTGAGGACATAAGTCTCATGGTAAGGAAATTCAAAAGATTCAAGAAGAAGAACAACAAAAGGAAAAAGTTCTCAAGTGGCAGAAAGCAATCAAAGAAGTGGAATACAAATCCTTCAAAGTTCACTTGCTTTGAATGTGGTAAGATAGGGCTTTGAAAACTTATTGTCCTTCCAGAAAGCAGAATAGTGAAGAGCCTAGATCAAAATTCAGAAAGAATAAGAAGAAGGCTTACTTTGCTTTGGAAGCAAATGCCTCTACCACATCCTCAAGTGAGAGTGAAAGTGAGCAAGAAACTAATCTCTGCTTGATGACTAAAGCCAAAGCAAAAAAAGAGGCAAATGATTGTGACTCTGACTTTTCTTGTGATTGTGGTTATGAGCAACTCCAAGAAGCTTTTGTTGAATTGCATGGAGAGGGTAAAAGATTAAGCTACCTCAATATTGGTTTCAAAAATCACATCAAGGCATATGAAGCTAACATAAATGACTTGCAAAAAGAAATGGAAGTTTTAAAAGATAAAAACTTGAAATTAAAAACCATTTCTAATTGCAATCATGCTTCATCCTCCACTTGTGCTAATTGTAAATTACTTGAAGTTAAGGTGGATTATCTTAAAAAAGCACTTTCTAAGTTCAATATGGGGAGTGCTAACCTTGATGCTAGTTTGGGAAAGCAACATGGAATTTTTTCAAAAGTTGGTCTTGGATATCATAATACCACTAAGAAAAAGGCCTTCAAAAAGACTTTCAATTCTAGGAAATCTTATAGACCTTATGTCTCTTGTCATTATTGTTTTCACAAAGGACATACCACCTATAATTACCCTATCAGGAGGATTGGAGTTCCAAATAGGAAATATGTATGGATTCCTAAAGAATCCAAAATTGTTACTAATCCAAATGCATTGAACTCAATTTGGGTACCAAAATAAACATATAACTTATTTTGCAAGTGTGCCTTAAAGCAAAGAAGTCCCTGTGGTACCTGGACAGTGGATGCTGAAGGCACATGATGGAACATAGAAACAAGTTCATGTCCCTTCAACCAAAAACAAATGGTTTTTTCGCTTATGGAGACAACAATAAAGGTCAAATCCTTGGTATTGGAAGCATTGGTAACAAAGACTCTATTGAGATTGATGATGTTTTACTTGTGGATAATCTCAAATTCAATCTACATAGTATAAGACAATTGTGTGACAAGAATTGATGATTATTCTAGATTTAGGGTTTAGGGTTTAGTTTCTTATCTGCGAAAAATAATGCATTCCGTGTTTTTCTCAAAATTTCCAAAAAGATCCAAAATGAAAAAGATTTGAAAATTCAGTCCCTAAGAAGTGACAATGGTCGTGAATGGGGTGGTGGAAAGGAAGAACAAATCTTTGATTGAATTAGCTAGATCAATTCTCAATGAGAATTCTATGCCTGAGTACTTTTGGACTGATGTGGTGAGCACTGCATGTTATGTTCTTAATAGAATTCTGATTCGTCCTCTTTTGAAATTAACACCATATGAATTGTTCAAGGGTAGAAAACCTAATATCTCTCATCTGAGGGTATTTGGTTAAAAATTTTTTGTTACGAACAATAAGGATAATCTTGGGAAGTTTGATGCAAAAGTGGACGAAGCAGTATTTCTAGGATATTCTGCATGTAGTAAAGCATATAGGGTATTCAATAAAAGATCCTTGAGTGTTGAAGAATCATTTCATGTTGTATTTGATGAATTTAACCCCCAAAAAAGGGATTTTCCTTGGTAGATGATGATGATGCAGGTACAACTGATAATCCTCCAAAAAGTCAAAAGACACCATCAACTTGGAGGAAAAGGAAGTTTCAAATAAAGTTGAAACTCAACCTCTACCCAAAGAATGGAGGACACCTAAAGAACTCTCACTTGACAACATACTTGGTGATATTGAGAAGAGAGTTACTACTAGAAATTCTCTAAATATTTTCTGTGAACATATGGCTTTTGTTTCTCAAATTGAACGATCTTGTGTGGATGATGCTTTAAATGATGAATTTTGGTGGTTAGCCATGCCTGATGAACTAAATCAATTTAAAAGAAATGATGTTTGGGAACTAGTGTCATATAAGAGTTGTATGAATGTCATAGAACTAAATGTGTGTTTAGAAACAAACTAGATGAAACAAGAACAATAACCAGAAATAAGGCTAGATTAGTAGCTAAGGGCTATAATCAATAGAAAGGTATAAACTTTGGTGAAACATATGCTCCAGTAGCTAGATTAGAAGTTGTTAGGCTCCTTGTTGCTTTTGCATGTGTGTTTGACTTTAAGTTGTATCAAATGGATGTGAAAAGTGCCTTTTTGAATGGTTTCCTTAATGAAGAAGTGTTTGTTTCGAAACCTCTTAGCTCTGTAGATCACATATTTCCTCACCATGTGTATAAGCTTAAGAAAGCCCTTATGGTCTTAAGCAAGCTCTGAGGCAATGGTATGAAAGGTTAAGTAAATTTCTCCCGTCTCAGAACTTTGAAAGAGGAAAGGTAGACAAAACCTTATTCATTATGAGATCTTCTGAAGATATATTGTTGGTTCAGGTATACATAGATGATATTATATTTGGTTCCACTAACACATTTCTCTGTGAGGGCTTTGTTTCCAAAATGTAGGGGGAGTTTGATATGTCTATGATAGGGGTACTAAATTTCTTCTTAGGCTTGCAAGTCAAGCAAATGGAGAAAGGAATCTTCTTTCACCAAACCAAATATACAAAAGAGCTACTCAAGAAATTTGATATGGAAGAGTGTAAAGTCTCCAACATTCCAATGGAAACCAACCGATACCTAGATACTAACTTGAAAGGAGATCCAGTAGAAGTGTCCAAATACACAGGAATGATAGGTTTACTGATATATTTAACTGGTAGTAGACCTGATATTATGTTCAGTCTTTGTTTGTGTGCTAGGTATGAGGTTGAGGCAGAAACTTGAAGACTTTGGCATCACAATCAACAAAATATCTCTCAAGTGTGACAATACAAGTGCAATAAATCTGAGGAAGAATCCTGTACTTCACTCAAAGACAAACCATATAAAGATCTATCATCACTTCATAGAGATCATGTAGAAAAAGGGGATTGTGAAGTCCAATACATAGAAACAAAGTACCATCTAGCTAACATATTCACAAATCCACTACCAAGAGAAAGGTTTTACAAGCTTAAAAGAGAGCTTGATATAGTTAGTGCTCATGAACTATGACTTTAATTGTGTATGATTGATCCAAGAATTCATAAATTGTATGGACTGATAGGTATTAGATAAGTCATTGCATGAATTGGCTAAAAATTGATGACATTTTATCATTATTCATGCATTAGAAGCATTGCATTTTGATAGAATGGAATTAGATTGCATAATTTGCACATTAGGGGTTTTTGTTCTGCAATAATCGATTACTATTGTAGGTAATCGATTACCCTAGAGGCTGGCTTTCTCAGAATAAGTCCCCAACCTCGTGGTAATCGATTACCCAAAAGCAGTAATCGATTACCTGCACGATTTTTCGATTCTGAATTTAAAATCCAAAAGGGCAAGATCCAACTCATTCCAAAATCTCCAAATTGATTCCAGGAGAAGTCTTAAGTGTGAAAATTCCTCAAGAAGGGTTATCCATCAACCTAAATCATCTCAACCTCCAAATCTGCTTAATCCAAAGCCTAAGAATGGAAGAAGGTAGTTTCAGTCAAAGGAAGAGGGTAAAGCATATTGCCACAAGAAGGGAATCCAGGCCTAAGCTTACTCCCAAGAAGCGATCTACCCCAAAGCATCCTACACAAGGCTCTCTAGCCAAAACTAGAGAGTACTCTCATGAGTGGTTTTCTTCTTAAGAGCAATAAGACAGCTTCAACCGAAGCTATGCAGGAAGAGAAGTCGTCTCTCTGAAGGTATTCATCTTTTCTTGCCTAACTGAGAATGGGTTCAGTTTCCATGATGACCTAGAATTCTAAGGGTTGTCAAATTTCTCTCAACTCAAAAGGAAGTTTTACCCCAATCTGGTTAGAATTTTCTACTCTAACTTGAAGCAAGATGATTATGGAAATTTAATTTTTGAGGTAAAAAGGAAGAACATTGTTCTGCTGAGGAGATGTTTTTGACTATTGGTTGGGTTGATAATACTGGAATTAGTGCAAGTGTGGATGACCTCAAAGAGAATGTGGTCAATTATAGCAAAATGGAAGTTTTCAAATCTATGTTGGTCAAACCTGATGATTGAGAATCAGGTAGAAGTGAAAGAAGGGATCAGAAGAAAAAGACTGTTTAACACCAGAGGAACGAAGGTTGGTGATAGACTATTGCACTACTCTATTGCTTGGATACTGGTTGTTCGTGGGAGCAATCATGCTTAGATCCTAGAGGAAGACATCATTCTGATGTGTGCTATCAAGAACAACATCAGTCAACTAGGTGGATGTCATCAAGGGCAACATGTTAAAGACTTGTCATTTAGATGAGTACAAATGTCCATATGTAGTCTTTATCTCAAAAGCCCTGGACAAGTTTGGTGTGGATACCTCAAATGAAGCAAGGGAATTTACTAGGGATGTTCACTTTGTTAATAACCATCATTGAAGATGATGAAATTAATCAAAACTCATGAAGGTTGTCTGAAAGAGGAAGAATTACAAGATGAAGATGAAGATGAGTTTGTGGAACCAAAGGCGCTGACTCCTTTTTAGGACATGATCTTGAAGCAAATTGGGGAATTATGGGCTTCGTAGGAGAGAAAGTTCTGGGAGATACAAGACTCCTTGGAATCGATCTCAGAGAGGCTGGATTTGTTGGATGTCCCTTTCCTTGTACCATAGGATCAAGACTTGTCTGTGCATCTTCATTTTAGGATTAGACATCTTAGGACTTGCATAATTTGTGTATTGCCTTTCAACTTATCTTCTTTGCATCTGTCTTTATGATTACTAGTGTACTCAACCTTTTACATGTTTACTTTTTGATGTCAGAATTCAGAATTTGTGACTGTATCTTGATTAAGCTTTGTTCTTGTATTGACTGTGCTCATTGTAATATCATATGAACTATCAATGTAAGCTTAATTCTTGGTTCTAAATGTGAATATTGGATGATTTCTTTATTGATCTACTGTTTGCAAATTGAATTTTAATTTGAGCACTTGAACCCTGTTTGATAAAGAACATAGGTAGATACATATCCTATCTTTGTAGGATCGTGGAAGTTTAAATTCTACAATTTTCTCTTGTTTATTGGCTCATTATGCAGTAATTTTCTGCATAATTTTGCAGAATTCTTAAGATGTTGAGTACAAATTAGGTACTGCACTAGTTGAAGTTTCTTCTTTGCAACATTTAACCCTCCCAACTATTTCTTTTTCCTTAAGCATATCACTTGTTATTATATGAATCTTATTTTTTTCACCTTTTTGTTTGAAGTGCCAAAAGGAGGAGAGGACTTCGTGAAGTCTTTGGTACAATTTTGTCAGCTTAAGAGAGGCTTGAAGAGTGATTTGGCTCATCAAAACCAAAAAAGGGGAGATTTTTGGAATCAAAGGAACTACATTGAAGTTTGAAGAAGTTTTGGTTTTTCTTTTCTCTCTTTGTTTTTGCTCTTAAATTAATTTTATGGTACCAAATATGTTCATAGGTATAGTACTTGTATTGTGTGTTTTAGACAAGCTTGAGAATATGTTTGGAATGATTTTGGATACATTACATAGGCTGAGTTGTGTTGGAAAAGCTTCAAAAATGGATTTTTGAGTAAGGTAATCAATTACCTAAACACAATAATTGATTACCCTATGAGAATTTTTTAGAACAGGAATTGATGCTCTCTTTGGTAATCGATTACCTGATTTCAATAATCGATTACTCCCGAGAACAAGCAATCAAGTGGGTAATAATTACCCTGCATAAAAACTTATTGAAAAGCATTTTGAAAACAGTTTTTAGAACTTTTGAACGGTCCAATCAAGTGCTTGTTTCTCTCATACGATTTCTACGAATTCTCTCTGAGATTCATACCCTTCTTATATGGTTTGAAAATTTCAAGATTCAAGGAAAAGACTCTATTGAGTTTTAAGCTTTTCATTTGGGTATTCTTCACATTAGGTGATATTGTTCTATACCCTTATTTGTGTTTTTGCACAAGGTTAGCAATCTTTTGAGGTGTTCTTGAGATTGTGGGAAAATATTGCAGCGGGGTGTTGCAAGTAAGGGGTTGTGAGTGGTGGTGTCACAGTGTAACAAACTCTTGTGGGGTGCAAGAGAAAACCTCTTCTTTTGTGATTTAAATCTTTCTGGGAGTAAAATCTTTATGTGTGGTGTTCATGTACTGAGATTCTAGTGGAAAGCAGATTAGCGGAAAGCTAAGTGTGTAAACTAGATGTAGGTCGGTTTGACCAAACCAACATAATCATTGTGCAAATTCTCTCTTCCTTATACTCCTTTGTTTAGTCTTTATTGAATTCTTAGAGCACAAACGACTAGGTTTTTGTAGCTATGGAATCTATTACAACTTCTTATTGCAAATCAAATTCTTGTTATACATTTAATTGATTTTAAATTTGGTTTTGACCCATATTTGTGGGTTTGATTTTTGTTCTTTCTACTCTTCTCTTTTGATTTTGAATTACTTTAAGTATAATTCTTGTTAAGTTTCTCAGCTACTTTATTTTAAATCATTATTGAAGGAATTGAATTGATTGGTGCTTTGCCTAAAGGGTTGAATTCTTGAAAACCCATTTTTGTAAAAGAAGGTAGATTTTGAAAATTTCAAAAATGGGCTATTTTTGAAAATACTCTGATACTATTGAATAGAAAAATTTTGAAAAATAATTTGGTGAATTTATTCAACCCCCCTCCCCTTCTAGATTCCCCCCTAGGACCAAAAATTGGTATAAAAGCGAGATCTTAAGAAGTATTCAACATTATATCGATCCATTTTTTTCTTTGAAAATGTCAGGGAATCAACTACCTTTTGGTGAGGGTGCCTCTATTAATAGACACCATTACTAATTGGTGAAAATTATGCTTTTTGGAAAGTAAGAATGAGAATTTTGATGGAGTGTGTAAATGGAGGCATCTGGCAAGCTGTAGTAACTAATTATAGAATTCCTATATATATGGTTGAAAATCAAATAGTTGAAAAACTATATGAATTGTGGACCACTGATGAAATAAGACGTGCTGAGAATTACTCAAAAGCCTTAAATATTATACATTTTTCCTTGAATATTGATTAATTTTTTAGGGTATCAACATGCAATATAGCTAAGGAAGTGTGGGTGATGCACTCCCTTGATCTCTTCAACCAAGGTTCCTTCCTCTAAGAAAATGGAGGATGGAGAGGTTAGAAATGGGAGAGGGTTGACGCCACTTTCTAGGAGAAAGATGAGTCAAAAAATTTTATGTTGCTTGCCACAAGGGAGAGGTCCCTTGATAAAAGCTTTAAGGGAGAGATTCGTCAAGAGAGAGGATTCTCAAAGACACTCAAGAATAAATTGCTCAAAAAGAGTCTTACTTCATTCAATCAAGTGTGATTTGTATAAGAGAGACTAGGTGTATTTATAGCCCAAAGAGGGAGCAAGGCACTCAAAACTAGACAATATGGGACTTGGGCCTAATTAGTATTAGGAGCACTAATCCCTTTTAGGCCCATTAAAAGTGATGCCTAGCCTTAAGCTAGGGAGTGTCACGGCCTAATCAAGGGGGTGTGGAAAGAGATCCACACTCCTTTGTGTTATTAGGCCCTTTACTTCCCTCACCTCCCTTCCTAAGCTAATTACACCCTAAACTCTAGAAACTAAAATAAATGGACAAAATACAAGGCCTAAAAGGGAATTAAAAGCTAATTAATATTTACAAGAGGAAAACTAAGGACTATGGCCTAAAATATTTATCTCCATCATGAGCGGGGGTTTTGATGAGTCTTTCCGGGCCAAGTCCTCTTCAATCCTCCTAGCCATTGCCCTAGTGAGAGGGCCCTTGATAGGTAGGATTGCATCATCTCCTCCCCCATCGCAAGGATTTATCCTCAAATCTGAAGGGTCGTCCTCTTCCATGTCAGCACCTAAAAAGGGGGTAAGATCACAAACATTAAAGGTGGTGCTAACTCCATAATCCTCGGGAAAGTCTAACTTATATGCATTATTATTTACCTTCTCAAGGATTTGGAAGGGACCATCTCCTCGAGGGCTAAGTTTGGACTTCCTCTTAGAAGGGAAACGATCCTTTCTTAGGTGAAGCCAAACCCAATCGCCCTTTTCGAAGATGACTTATTTCCTCCCCTTGTTGCTAGATGAAGCATACCCCTTAGATTGGGTTTCAATATTAGTTTTGACCCTCTCATGTAATTTTTTAACAAAATCAGCCCTAGTTTTCCCTTCTTTATGAAAAATTCGGGTGTTAGGGAGTGGTAACAAGTCCAGAGGGGTGAGAGGATTAAAACCATATACAACCTCAAAAGGGGAGTGCTTAGTGGTTCGATGAACCATCCTATTATATGCAAATTCAATGTGGGGGAGATATTCATCCCAAGACTTGTGGTTGCCTTTCAAGAGTGCCCTCAACATAGTGGATATGGATCTATTTACTACCTCAGTTTGTCCATCTGTTTGAGGATGACAAGTGGTAGAAAATAAGAGCTTAGTTCCTAGCCTTGCCCAAAGAGTTTTCCAAAAATGGCCAAGGAACTTAGCATCCCCATCAGAGACTATGGTTGAGGGTATTCCATGCAAGCGGACAACCTCACGAAAGAAAAGCCTTGCGATGTGACTCGCGTCATCCACTTTGTGGCAGGGAATGAAATGTGCCATTTTACTAAAGCGGTCCACTACCACAAAGATGGAGTCTACACCTCGTTGGGTTCTTGGGAGCCCAAGGATAAAATCCATGCTAATATCTACCCAAGGTGTAGAAAGAGTGGGTAAAGGTGTGTAAAGTCCATGAGGCATTACTCGGGACTTAGCTCGTAAACAAGCTATGCATCGCAAGCAATGTCTTTGGACATCTTTTTTCATATGGGGCTAAAAGAATTTTTCTTTTAAAAGCATTAAGGTTTTATCAATTCCAAAATGCCCCATGAGCCCACCTTCATGGCTCTCTTTTGTCAGCAATTTCCTAATGGATCCTTGGGGTACACAAAGTTTGCCCTCTTTGAATAAGTACCCCTCACACATGTAGAAGCCATCTTTGGCTTTGGAAGATGAGGCAGTATAAATGGTTCCAAAGTCTTGGTCAGAAGGATACATTTCTTTTATGTCATCAAATCCCAATATTTGAGCACTAAGGGTGGCAAGGAGAGAATGCCTCCTTGAAAGAGCATCGGCCACCACATTTGTTTTTCCCTTTTTATATTTGATGACATAAGGAAAAGTTTCAAGAAATTCAACCCATTTAGCATGCCTCTTGTTAAACTTTCCTTGCCCCCTCAAATACTTAAGTGACTCATGGTCACTATGAATGACAAATTCCTTGGAAACAAGATAATGTTCCTAAGTTTGGAGGGCACGGATCAAAGCATAAAACTCCTTGTCATAGGTGGGGTAGTTAAGGTGGGCACCATTGAGTTTTTCACTAAAATAAGCAATGGGGTGCCCCCTTGCAACAGCACAGCTCCTACACCTACTCCCGATGCATCACATTCTAGCTCAAAAGTTTTTGAAAAGTCGGGGAGGGCTAGAACAGGTGCATTAGTGAGTTTATCCTTGAGCAGTTGAAAAGCTTCTTTTTGTTTTTCACCCCACAAGAAAGGAACTTCCTTCTTCACTAAGTCATTCAGTGGGAAGCTAGTGTGGAGAAGTTAGGCACAAAGCGCCTATAAAATCCTGTGAGACCATGAAAGCTCTTGATCTCAGTCACACTAGTAGGGGTGGGCCATTCTTGAATGGCCTTGATTTTTTGGGGGTCCACTTGGACCCCTTGGGCACTAATGACAAAGCCCAAGAAAACCACACTAGGAACACAAAAAGTGCCTTTTTCTAAGTTTGCAAATAGTTTATTCATTCTAAGGACAGATAAGACTTCCCTAAGGTGTCCTATATGTTCTTCTAAAGATCTACTATAGACTAAAATATCATCAAAATAAACAACTACAAACCTACCAATGCAATCCCTAAGTACATGATTCATGAGACGCATGAAAGTGCTTGGAGCATTGGTGAGCCCAAAAGGCATCACCAACCATTCATAAAGACCGAATTTGGTCTTAAAAGCGGTTTTCCATTCATCTCCTTCTTTGATTCTTATTTGATGGTAACCACTTCTAAGATCAATTTTTGAAAATATTTTGGCTCCATGCAATTCATCAAGCATATCATCTAGCCTAGGGATTGGGTGCCTATACTTAATGGTGATGTTATTGATGGCACGACAGTCCATACACATCCGCCATTTTCCATCATTTTTAGGCACCAACAAAACAGGAACCGCACAAGGACTAAGGCTCTTTTGAACCCAACCCTTCTCCAACAAGTCTTGAACTTGAGACTCAATCTCTTTGGTCTCAACGGGGTTTGTCCTATACGCGGGTCTATTGGGCAGACTTGCGCCAGGAACAAGGTCAATTTGGTGTTCTATTCCCCTTAGAGGTGGTAATCCCCTCGGAACCTCTTGAAGGAAAAGATCATCAAATTCTTTTAAAAGATTTTGAACCCCTTTTGGAAGAGACTCAATTTCATGACTTGTGGCAGTGCCAGAAGGTACCTTTTTACAAAAAAGGAGATAAAAAGGTTGATCAAGCAAGAGAGTTTCTTTAATATCCATTTTTGTTGCAAAATGACTCTCTTTCTTAATTACCTCTTTGGAAGGGGTATCTCCTTCCAACTCTCCCTCTTTACCCTTTTCAAGCTTTAGGGATGAAAGCTTTTTTTTTTTTTACTTTGAACTTTTTTTTTCCTCATCTCTTTTATGTTTCATGATGAGTTGATCCTCAGCCACTTGTGAAGGTGTGAGAGGAGTCAACTTTATTCTTTTACCCTTATGAGTGAGGATTATCTCATTAGAGTAACCATGGTGAATGACTTGTTTGTCAAACTGCCAAGGCCTCCCTAATAAGATATGGCCAGCCTCCATTGGAACTATATCACATAAGATCTTATCTTGATACTTTCCAATGGAGAACAACACCTTCACTTATTGGTTTACAACTATTTCCCCTTCCTCATTAAGCCATTGGAGCTTGTAAGGTCTAGGATGAGGAATTGGGTGTAAGGCTAACTTCTCTACAAACCTTGAGCTACAACAATTGCAACAGGATCCACTATCCACAATGAGAGAACAGGTTTTGTCTAAAACTTTACAATGTGTATGAAAAATGTTCTCTCTTTGGGAGTGGTTAAGCTCAAGGGGTTGGCTTCCAAGAAGGCGCCTAACCATTAAGAGGTCTCCATCACAAGGATTTTGAACAATGTCATGCTCATGATGCTCATAACCCCCTTCTTCCTCACTCTCACTAGAGGAGGAAGATGAGCTACTCTCACTAAAAATCTCTTGGCCCCTCATGATCATGGTTTTCTTATTGGGGCACTGAGAGGCAATGTGGCCTCTCCCAAGACATTTAAAGCATTTAATACTACTAGTCCTATTGTTAGAACTAGTAGGGGGGTTGTCTCTATGATGCATGGGTTTATGTTCTTTATGCACATGCTTGGATGGTTCCTCTTTAGGAGAGCTCTTGGAAGAGCTTCCCTTGCCTAGGTCCCTCTTTGCATAATTGTAGGATGGAAATTCTCTTTTTTCTCCACCTTTTCTTTTTAATTGATTTTCCACTCTTATGCAAAGTTGGACTAGGTCATCTAGATTATTATATGGTAAGAGCTCAACTTTGTCTCTTATGTCAAAGTTCAAACCACTTAAAAATCTAGCTTTGGTGGCCCTTGGTTCTTCGGTGACGCCCGCTCTCATCATGAAAAGCTCCATGGTTTGTCTGTACTCCTCAACACTTGAGTTGTACTATTTTAATCTTTGGAGTTTATCCAAGAGCTCTCTTTCATAATAAGAAGGGACGTGTCTCCGCCTCATAGCCCCCTTGAGATCATTCCAATAATCCACCGGAGGGTTACGAAGGCAGAGCCTCTCATTGACCAAGGAGGTCCACAATACATGGCATGCCCTTGGAAGCTAAAGGTTGCCAGCGAAACTTTTCTTTCTTCACTTATGTTATAACAAACAAAGAGTTGCTCTACCTTCATTTCCCAATCAAGGTAGGCTTCCACATCCTCTTTGCCATGAAAATGAGGGAGGTCAACCTTTTGTTCCCTAGGTTGGGCTTGGGGTTGGTTATGATGTTGTTGTGCTCTCCTTACCCTAGGTCTTTCATATCCCTCACTTTCACTTACTTCACTAGAGGCAGACTTATACCTATGCCTTTCTCTAACTCGTCTTTCTCTTCTTTCTTCTCTTTCACGCTCTTCTCTTCTCTCTTCCCTCTCTCTCTCTTCTCTTTCCTTTTTTTCTTCTCTTTCTCTTCGTTCTCTTTCTTTATCTTCCCTCCGTCTTTCTTCTTGTTCTTGTCTCTCTCTTTTCTCCTCACTTTCTTTCTCTCTTTTCTCACGCTCTTTTTCCTCTCTTCGTCTTTCTTTTCTTAACTCTCTTTCTCTCTTTTCTTTTTCTTTCTCTTCACGCCTCTTTTCTTCTCTTTTCTCCCTTTCTTTTCTTTCTTTTCTTTCTTCTACCCTCCATTCCCTAAATTCACTCACAAACGTATCCATGTTGTTGGTTTTTTGAGAACATTGTTGATTTACACTACCTTTACTAGATGTGTGTGAGCTCATTTTGAAAGTGATTGGGAAGAACCTATGGGCAACACTCCTTACTCTTTTATTTTGTTTTCTCCCTAAGTGGATTACTTAAGAGTCTTTGGAACTCAAAAGCCTTTTACACTAAGATGCAAAGCAAATAAAAGAAATTTAAAGCAAAGGTAAGGATCTAAAGGCGTGCACCTAAGGTGGAGAAATGGGGTACCAATTCCTTCTCTCACCTAAACGAGAAACTAAAAAAATTATTACAATCAAAGAGGTGACCCTTATGGGCATCCAACACCTCAATTAAAATGGTATTAATAAAATTTACACCCAATTAAACAAAAAGAAACAAAAGGCTTGATGTTTGAAGTTGCTCTCTACTCCAAGTGTTTGCCTCTCTCAAAGTGGTGTTGCTCCCTTGAATGAACCTCTTCCTTAGCTTGCTTCAACACACCTCAAGATGCTTCCCTTGTGGAAAGCTTGGTTTGACCTTTCTTTTCCTTCAACAAAGTGGCGCACCCAAGGAGGAACCAAGAGAGTGCAATGCAATAAAAAAAACAAGAAAAGAAAACTCAAGGAAGGGAGATAAACATCCAAGTGGAAAGAATTATTTAGACAAACACAAAGATAACCAAAGAACACAAGCAAGTAAAAATGGTGTAGATAGAAAGATGGTACACAAAAGAAATTCCTAGAATGGGCCTAGAATAGAATGGACTACAAAAACAAAAAAAAAATGACTCAAAAGTTTCAATCATTTGCATCATTTAAAATCAATATGGCCAAATTATATGCAAGTATGTTCAAGCAAGATTCATTAATTTTTTATTTTTTTTAAATCACTCCTTTTAGTCATTGGGACAATATGAGGTGCACTAAAGA
Source organism: Psophocarpus tetragonolobus (assembly GCA_037954015.1). Classification (NCBI taxonomy): domain Eukaryota; kingdom Viridiplantae; phylum Streptophyta; class Magnoliopsida; order Fabales; family Fabaceae; genus Psophocarpus; species Psophocarpus tetragonolobus. Next base: position 24,309,513 of record CM075695.1, on the reverse strand, counting down.
TATTTTGTTCTTTTAACTTCTTTTTTTTTTAGCAATTTTTTTTTACTAACACATTTTTTTTAACTTGTTTTCTTTTTAATTTCTATTTTTTATACAATTTTGCTACACCTCTTAGCAAAATTTTGAAGCAAATACGGTGAGGAGTCAAAGAATCATAAATGCTTGAACAAAGGATAGGAAATGGCCACCATCATTGATATACAAAAGTGCAAAATTAAGAAACAAAGCAACCTAATATGAACTAGTAATTTTAGGTGATAAAAAATAAATGGCACAAGGAGAGTTTTATGGAAGTTGAGGCCAACTTGATTACTCAATAATCAGCCCAATTACATACCCAACATGCCTCTCAAAGCCAATCAACAAAAATCACCACAAAAACTAGCACAAAATTAAGATATTAAAATTATTGAACAAGTGAATGAAATTTGGAAGAAATTGAGCATTAATTTTTTGAAGATTTTTTTTAAGAACATGCTAAGATCTAAATAGCATGTGAGACTCTAAGGATATGGGATCAAGAGTAAGCCTCTTTGATGCTCAATCTCGAATAGAGAAATAACACACTTTTATGGTAAAATAAAAGAGCTAAACAATGGATTTTAAGTGACAATTAAAAGGACTAAACAATACCAAAATAAGACACAACGTAGGAGGATTAAAACTGAAAATAAATGACTCAAAGTGACCAAGAATGTGACACAAAAACAGAGAAATAGGGGCTGGAAAAAGTAGAGAAATAGGTGCAGGAAAATAGAGAAAAAGGTGCAGGAAAATAGAATTAAAATGCAAGAACTCTAAATGAAAGAAGCAAAAGTGCATCCAAGGATCAAAACCACAATTGTGTGGCTTCCTTCACAAATTTTGTGAAGTCATTACTATGATCCTCTTAGGGTAAGCACTAGAATAAGGAAAAATTAAAAAGATGGGCAGAAATTTAAAGAAACAAACCTAAAGGAAACACACAAAGATTCAATAGAAATTAACAAAATAAATTGAATCTAGAAAGTAATAAAGACATGGAAATAAAAATTGCAAGAACTAAAACATAAACTTCAAGACAATAAGGAATTTAAATGACAATAAAGGAAGCAAGAAATAAAGTATAAAAAACTGCAGAAAAAAGAAACTAAAGAAAGACACATAAACTAAGGAGAAGGAGGCGAAAATGAACCTTCATGAAGATGGCTCTGATACCAAATGATGCACTCCCTTGATCTCTTCAACCAAGGTTCCTTCTTCTAAGAAAATGGAGGATGGAGAGGTTAGAAATGGGAGAGGGTTGACGCCACTTTCTAGGAGAAAGATGAGTCAAAAAATTTTATGTTGTTTGCCACAAGGGAGAGGTCCCTTGATAAAAGCTTTAAGGGAGAGATTCCTCAAGAGAGAGGATTCTCAAAGACACTCAAGAATAAATTGCTCAAAAAGAGTCTTACTTCATTCAATCAAGTGTGATTTGTACAAGAGAGACTAGGTGTATTGATAGCCCAAAGAGGGAGCAGGGCACTCAAAACTAGGCAATATGGGACTTGGGCCTAATTAGTATTAGGAGCACTAATCCCTCTTAGGCCCATTAAAAGTGATACCTAGCCTTAAGCTAGGGAGTGTCACGGCCTAATCAAGGGGGTGTGGAAAGAGATCCACACTCCTTTGTGTTATTAGGCCCTTTACTCCCCTCACCTCCCTTCCTAAGCTAATTACACCCTAAACTCTAGAAACTAAAATAAATGGCCAAAATACAAGGCCTAAAAGGGAATTAAAAGCTAATTAAAATTTACAAGAGGAAAACTAAGGACTATGGCCTAAAATATTTATCTCCATCATGAGCTGAGGTCTTGATGAGTCTTTCCGGGCCAAGTCCTCTTCAATCCTCCTAGCCATTGCCCTAGTGAGAGGGCCTTTGATAGGTAGGATTGCATCAGTGGGATCTAATTCAAGTCAGCCATGAAGGTACAACTGAAGTAAGAAAATCTAAAAAGAATACTTTGATCCAAGAGTACGAATTGTTCAGCATGAATTGAGGTGAAACAATCATGGATGTGCAGAAAATATTTACACACATAATCAATCATCTGAAGGGATTTGGAAAGTTGTTTGAGGGAGAAGAACTGAATGTGAAGATACTCAAATCTCTCAACCGTAAATGGAAACCTACTATGACAGCGATCATTGAATCAAAGAACTTAGCCACCATGACATATGCTGAACTCTTTGGAAAAATCAGAGAGTATGAGATGGATATGGCTACAATGGCAGAAGAAGAATAGAAGGAAAAGAAAGGCAAAGGCTTAGCACTCAAAGCTCATGGTCAATCAACTGATGATGAAGGCACTAAGAGTGAATCTTCAGAATCTGAGGACATATGTCTCATGGTAAGGAAATTTAAAAGATTCATGAAGATGAACAACAACAAGGAAAAGTTATCAAGTGGCAGAAAACAATCAAAGAAAGGGAATACAATTCCTCCAAAGTGCACTTGCTTTGAATGTGGTAAGACAAGTCACAGGAAAACTAATTGTCCTTCCAGAAATCAGAGCAATAAAGAGCCTAAATCAAAATTTAGAAAGAATAAGAAGAAGAAGGCTTACATTGCTTTGGAAGACAATGCCTCCACCACATCCTCAAGTGAGAGTGAAAGTCAACAATAAGCTAATCTCTGCTTGATAAAGCCAAAGCAAAAAAGGGGCAAGTGATTCTGACTCTGACTCTTCTTGTGATTGTGGTTATGACCAACTCCAAGAAGCTTTTTCTGAATTGCATGGTGAGGTAAAAGATTAAGTTGCCTCAATATTGGTTTCAAAAAGCACATCAAGGCATATGAAGCTAGCATAAATGACTTGCAAAAGGAAATGAAAGTTTTAAAACATGAAAATTTGAAATTAAAAACCATTTGTAATTGCAATCATGCTTCATCCTCCACTTGTGCTAACTGTAAAGTGCTTGAAGGTAAAGTAGATTATCTTACAAAAACACTTTCTATGTTCAATATGGGGAGTGCTAACCTTGATGCTCTTTTGGGAAAGCAACATGGAATTTCTTCAAAAGTTGGCCTTGGATATCATAATACCACTAAGAAAAATGCCTTAAAAAAGACTTTAAATTCTAGGAAATCTTATAGACCTTATGTCTCTCGTCACTATTGTTTTCACAAAGGACATACTACCTATAATTGCCTTATAAGGAGGATTGGAGTTTCAAGTGGGAAATATGTATGGATTCCCAAAGGATCCAAAATTCTTACTAATCCAAACGGAGAAAACTCTATTTGGGTACCAAAATAGGCAATTAACTTGTTTTGCAGGTGTACCTTAAAGCAAAGAAGTCCTTGTGGTACCTGGATTGTGGATGCTCAAGGCATATGATGGGAGATAGAATCAAGTTCATTTCCCTTCAACCAAAAACAGGTGGTTTTTTCACTTATAGAGACAACAATAAAGGTCAAATCCTTGGTATTCGAAGCATTGGTAACAAATACTCTATTTAGATTGACGATGTTTTACTTGTTGATGATCTTAAATTCAATCTGCTTAGTATAAGTCAATTGTGTGACAAGAATTTTAAAATCAAGTTTGATAATGAGTGTTGTACTATTAGCGATGCATCAAATCATGTTTTGTTTGTTGGCATGAGAATGAATAACATCTATCTGCTTGACATTGATCATTCTGCATAAAACATAACATGCTTATCTTCTAGACATGATTTATCATCACTTTGGCATAAATGCATTGCACACATTAATTTGAATCAATTGAATAGACTTGCATCTAAAAATCTTGTAGTAGGCCTACCTACCTTAAAGTTATCTATAGATGGCCTTTGTGATGCATGTCAAAAGGGAAAACAGTCTAGAAAATCTTTCAAACCCATTAATTCAGTTTCTACCTCTAAACCACTTGAACTTTTGCACATGGATCTATTTGGTCCTTCTATAACTGTATGTCTAGGTGGAAACTTATATGAGTTGGTTATAATTGATGATTATTCTAGATTCAAATGGGTAGCTTTCTTATCTCCTAAAAATAATGCATTTCGTGCTTTTTTCAAAATTGCCAAAAGGATCCAAAATGAAAAAGATTTGAAAATTATGTCCTCAAGAAGTGACAATGGTGGTGAATTTAAAAATAAGGAGTTTGAGAAATTCTGTGAAGAGCGTGACATTGATTCATAACTTTTATGCTTCTAGAACACGACAATAGAATGGGGTTGTCAAAAGGAAGAACAGATCTTTGACTGAATTAGCTAGATCAATGCTCAATGAGAATTCTATGCCTAAGTACTTTTGGGCTGATGTTGTGAGCATTGCATGTTATGTTCTTAACAGAATTATGATCCGTCCTCTATTGAAATTAACACCATATGAATTGTTCAAGGGTAGAAAACCTAATATCTCTCATCTAAAGGTATTTTGTTGTACATGTTTTGTTATGAACAATAAGGATAATCTTAGCATGTCTGATGCAAAAGCGGACGAAGTAGTATTTCTAGGATATTCTGCATGTAGTAAAGTATATAGGGTATTCAATAAAAGATCCTTGAGTGTTGAAGAATCAGTTCATGTTGTATTTGATTAATCTAACCCCCAAAAAAAGGGAGTTTCCTTGGTAGATGATGATGTTGTAGGTACAACTGATAATCCTCTTAAAAGTCAAAAGACACCATCAACTTGGAGGAAAAGGAAGTCTCGAATGACGTTGAAACTCAACCTCTACCAAAAGAATGGATGACCCCAAAGATCTCTCTCTTGACAACATACTTGGTGATATTGAGAAAGGGAGTTACTACTAGACATTCTCTAAATATTTTTTGTGAACATATGGCTTTTGTTTCTCAAATTGAACCATCTTGTGTGGATGATGCTTTAAATGATGAATTTTGGTTGTTAGCCATGCATGATGAACTGAATCAATTTAAAAGAAATGATGTTTGGGAACTAGTGCCATATAAGAGCTATATGAATGTCACAGGATAAATGGGTGTTAGGAAACAAAACAGATGAAACAGGAACAATAACAAAAAATATGGCTAGATTAATAGCTAAGGGCTATAATCAACAGGAAGGTATAGACTTTGGTGAAACATATGTTCTAGTAGCTAGATTAGAAGTTGTTAGGCTTCTTCTTTCTTTTGCATGTGTGTTTGACTTTAAGATGTATCAAATGGATGTGAAAAGTTCCTTTTTCAATGGTTTCCTTGATGAAGAAGTGTTTGTTTCATAACCTCCTGGCTTTGTAGATCACAGGTTTCCTCACCATGTGTATAAGCTTAAGAAAGCCCTTTATGGTCTTAAGCAAACTCTGAAGCTATGGTATAAAAGGTTAAGTAAATTTCTCCCTTCTCAGAACTTTGAAAGAGGAAAGGTAGAAAAAGCCTTATTCATTAGGAGATCTTATAAAGATATATTATTGGTTTAGGTGTACATAGATGATGTTATATTTGGTTCCACTAACATATATCTTTGTGTGGGCTTTGTGTCCAAAATGCAAGGGGAGTTTGATATGTCTATGATGGGGGAACTGAATTTCTTCTCAGGCTTGCAAGTCAAGCAAATGGAGAAAGGAAGCTTCCTTCACCAAACCAAATATACAAAGGAGCTACTCAAGAATTTTGATATGGAAAAGTGCAAAGTCTCCAACATTCTAATGGAAACCAACTGCTACCTAGATGCTAACTTGAAAGGAGATCTAGTAGAAGTGTCCAAATTAGAGGAATGATAGGTTCATTACTATATTTAACTACTAGTAGACCTAACATTATGTTGAATGTTTTGTTTGTGTGCTAGGTATCAGGCTGAGGCAACAACTTGAAGACTTTGGAATCACAATCAATAAAACACCTCAACAACTTGAAGACTTTGGCATCACAAACAACAAAACACCTCTCAAGTGTGACAATACAAGTGCAATAAATCTGACGAAGAATCCTGTACTTCACTCAGAGACAAAACATGTAGAGATCTGTCATCACTTCTTGAGAGATCATGTAGAAAAAAGGCATTGTGAAGTCTAATACATAGAAACAAAGTACTAGCTAGCTGACATATTCACAAAGCCACTACCAAGAGAAAGGTTTTACAAGATTAGAAGAGAGCTTGGTATAGTAAGTGCTCATGAACTCTGACTTTAAGTGTTTTTTATTGATCCTAGAATGCATAAATCGTATGGACTGATAGGTATTAGATAAGTCATTGCATGAATTGGCTAAAAATTGATGACATTTGATCATTATTCATGCATTAGAAGCATTGCATTTTGATAGAATGGAATGAGATTACATAATTTGCATATTCAGTGTTTTTGTTCTGCAGTAATCGATTACTATTACAAGTAATCGATTAGCCAGAGGTTGGATTTTTCAGAATTAGTCCCAGACCTCGTGGTAACTGAGGAAGATTGGCTAACAAAGGAAGAATGGCAAGCCGAAGAAGAAGATGTGTCTGTGGAACCAAAGACACTAACTCCTTTTTAGGACATTATCCTGAAGCAAATGGGGAATTGTGGGCTTCGTAGGAGAGAGAGTTTCGGGAGATAAAAGACTCCTTGGAATCGATTTCAGAGAGGCTAGATTTGCTGGATGTCCCTTTCCTTGGACCATAGGATCAAGACTTGTCTGTGCATCTTCATTTTAGGATTAGGCATCTTAGGACTTGCATCATTTGTGTATTGCCTTTCAACTTATCTTCTCTGCATCTGCTTTATGATTACTAGTGTACTCAACCTTTACATGTTTAATTTTTAATGTCTGAATTCAGAATTTGTGATTGTATCTTGATTAATCTCTATTCTTGTATTAACTGTGCTCATTGTAATATCATCTGAACTATCAATGAAAGCTTAATTCTTGGTTCTAAATGTGAATATTGGCTGATTTCTTTATTGACCTACTGTTTGCAAATTGAATTTTAATTTCAGCTAACTTGAACCTTATTTGATAAGGAACAGAGGTAGATACATATCCTATCTTTGTAGGACCGTGGAAGTTTAATTTCTGTAGTTTTCTCTGGTTTAGTGGCTCATTATGCAACAATTTTCAGCATAATTTTGTAGAATTCTTAAGATGTTGAGTGCAGATTATGCACTGCACTAGTTAAAGTTTCTTCCCTACAACATTTAGCCATCCCAGCTATTTCTTTTTCCCTAAACATATCACTTGTTATTATTTGAATCTTGTCTTTTTCACCTTTATGTTTAAAGTGTCGAAAGGGGGAGAAAACTTGTAGAAGATATGGTGAAGTCATAGGGAGAAGACTTGGTGAAGTCTTTGCTACAATTTTCTCAAGTATAATAACAAAGGTACTAGAAGAATGAAGCTTAGCTTAAGAGTGGTTTAGCTCATCAAAACCAAAAAGGGGAGATTGTTGGAACCAAAGGAACTACATTGAAGTTTGAAGAAGTTTTGGTTTTGCTTTTCTCTCTTTGTTTTTGCTCTTAAATCAATTTTATGGTACCAAATACGTTCATAGGTGTGGTACTTGTATTGTGTGTTTTAGATAGGCTTGAGAATGTGTTTGGGATGGTTTTGGATAGATTACATAGGCTGGGTTGTGTTGGAAAAGCTTCAAAATTGGATTTCTGAGTAAGGTAATCGATTACCTAAAAACAGTAATGGATTACCTTGTGAGAATTTTTTAGAACAAGAATTGATGCTCTCTGTGGTAATCGATTACCTGATTTCAGTAATCGGTTATTCCCAAGAACAAGCACTTCAAACCAGTTTTGTGCAGGATATCAGGTAATCAAGTGGGTAATCGATTACCCTGCATAACAACATATATAAAAGCATTTTGAAAATAGATTTTAGAACGTTTGAACAGTCTAATCAAGTGCTTTCTTCTCTCATACGGTTTCTAAGAATTCTTTCCAAGATTCATACCCATTTTTTATGGTGTGGAAATGCTTCAATTTCAATATTCAAGGAAAAGACTCTATTGAGTTTTAATCTTTCTGTTTGGGTATTCTTCACATCAGGTGATATTATTCTATACCCTTATTTGTGTTTTTGCACAAGGTTAGCAATCTCTTGAGATGTTCTTGATATTGTGGAAAATCTTGTAACAAGTAAACTCTATATGTGTGGTGTGCATGTACTAAGATTTTCGTGGAAAATAGATTAGTAGAAGGCTAAGTCCGTAAACTGGATGTAGGTTAGTTAGACTGAACCAGTATAACTGTGCAAATTCTCTCTTCCTTACACTCCTTTATTTTAGTCTTTATTTAATTCTTGGAGCACTAACGATTGAGTTTTTGCAGCTGTGTTTATATTTACTTGATTTTAAATTTGGATTTTGACTCATTTGTGAGTTTGATCTTTGTTCTTTCTACTCTTCTCTTTTGATCATAATTACTTTAAATATAATTCTTGTTAAATTTCTCAGCTACTTTATCTGAAATAATTATTAAAGAAGTTGAATTGATTGATGCTTTGCCTAAAGGGTTGAATTCTTGAAAACTCATTTTTGTAAAAGAAGGTAGATTTTGAAAATTTCAAAAAGGGGTTATTTTTTAAAATACAATGATACTGTTAAATAGAAAAATTTTGAAAAATAATTTGGTGAATCTATTCAACCTCCCTTTTTAGAGTCCCCCTAATACCAACAACTCACAATAATTGTTTTCTAACATAAAAATTAGTTACTTAAAATCTTAAAGGATCACTTAATGCAAAAACTAAATATGTGAATATTGACCTTGATTCATGATAACCAATATTTCAACATAATTTTAGAGAATACAATATCAATCTAAAAGTGTTGAAATTGAAATGTTTTTATAAATGAAGGTGAAGATAGAGATTGTGGACGTTGAATAAGTGAACAAATAAACATACTTGAGTCCTCAGTGTCATTTGTCCTAACAACCAATGTTGGTGGCAATGGAAGTATTGATTATCCACAATTTTCCCCCTTCCTGACTTAGCCTACTCATTAATCTAGCAAAAGAAGAAAGAAAGAAAAAGTAAATTTATACTACAATAAAAAGGACAAGAAAAATCTAGAGAGTACTAGTTACACGAGGTTTACTTTGATCTGAATCTTTAATTCCCAAACTTGGAATCACAAATCCATCTGTGTTTACAACAAGAAGTGTCCAACCATTCATGATCAAAAGTTGAAAGCACTCAAAATGGCACGTATATTCCCAAAGAATCCATTACAACATCAAAAAATTCATAGTTTTAAGATGAAAGAAACAACTATTCGCTAATTACTAATTGACAAGTAAAACTCTCAAAACAATCACAACATTTCATTTTCACAATAAACAAACAACACAATAAATTGCAAAACTTAAATACATTTATGCATAAGTATCCATGTAAACATGTAACAATAAATCTATAACAACACTAATATGTATCAATGTAATTAGTTTATATGCATGCAATTAATTATCCTCTATCAATTTTAGGAAGTAAAATAAGTTCAATGTTGCATTTTTTTAAAATATGAATTCAATGAAAAGAGAGATACAAATTAGCATTTGTGATACTAATTTCAGAATTACTAATAAAATCAATTTACCAAGAACAACTTGAGAGTACCAACATGCTAAATATTAGGAACATATTATCTCCAAATTTTATGAATACACAATTTTAATCTTTTCCGTAAAATTACAAGTCTTAACCATTCAGAAATTAACTTCAGGCTAATGTTACCAAATTCAGAAATTGTAAATTTTATAAAATTGTATGAGACTAAAAATGTCTTTGTTTAAGCATGGAACTAAAATTGTGAATCGAGTTAAAAAATTAAAAATCTTTATTTTACAATAGAAATTATAAAATTTAAAAAAAAGAGAGAATAAAAATTCAATTGAAGTCTGGAAATTAAGTATATAATTTCAGCAGTATTCATTTATAATTAACCATAATTCTTGTATCATAAATGGTTTGGTTGAACATGTTATGCACTGTCAGAATGAGTACATAAATGAAAGTGGTCGTACGACTGATTATATAATCCTTTAATATTAAAATTATAAACTCTCATTAAATAATATATCTTTACGAAAATTATTATTGATACCTAAGTACAACTTATCCATTTTATAATATATAAGGAAGTCTTCTGAAAACATTTTAAAATACTTAAGCACGAATAAAAGGTATACTCGCAAGGACATTTTCTGTATACCCTAACATTTATCCTCCCGTCAAAGTTTGTTAAATTTATAATTAAGCCATTTAAACACCATAAAAGAAAATAACAACAAAATATAACGTGGTCCCGATATACCTTGACAAAAACAACTTTAAAAATTACACAAAATTAAAGTTATATATAGCTTTTTAAAACAGTAAAACAATATACAAAAGAATTTAATTAGTATACACTGTCAGTGTAAAAGATTTTTACACTGATATTCAATCATGACTGTTCAATTTATGTGACTTTTAAAGTAGTAAAGAGTAAAGTCAACAAATTTAACATAAATGAAGGGTTGTGATTGAATGTCAGTGTAAAAATCTTTACACTGACAATGTATACCAATTAAACTCATTTAAAAATTAGTTGCAATGCATTGAATAAAGTAATTAAATAATGTATGGGCCATTGTGTTATATTTAAAAATGTAACGAAAAGTAGATGTATTATTTTAATATTTGTATTCATTTGTTGAGATATAAATTGAGGTGTTCAATAAGAATATATTTGGGTTATTGTGCCATATTTCATCTCGGAAGTTAACAAAACTTTTGCAATATTATTGTAGATTGATTTTTCTATCGGGACATTATTATTGTTGAAAATTTGCTATGTATAGAAAATAAATATAAAAGAAAGAGGAGAAAGAATTTCTGTATCTCGTATATATTGAATTGGAACTCCTCAAACTCTTCATGATGAATAGAAACTCACTTTATATGATTATTGTAGAGATATAAGTTCAATAAAAACTCTTGAAAGTTTTACTACCTACCTTCTAGGGGATTATTATAGAGAATGTGTGTTAATTTACTTAATGGAATGAAAAATTTATAACCTCATGGGATAGGCAGAGACTCCTCAAATGAGATTTTTATGATTGACTCAATCCATCACATAGTCAATCTTACTATAATCTCAATAAAATAATCATAAAGATATTATAAGATATACTTATCATCATATCTTAAATTGCAAGATAATGATAAAAGATAATTAATTAATACAAATCCACAATTATTAAGGTACAAATCCTATATTAGACAACAATATGAGAAATATGAGCTACAACATAATATCCTATAAGGATACATACCATGTGCGTTAGCAAATATTTCTCATAAAATATATAGAATAATGTAGTTCAATAAAATGATAATACAATGGTCCGAAACATCCCAAAAAAATACTAAGAGACATGTTACTAAAATAATATTACTTCACACATATCTCATAAGAGAGTTTTCAGACTCCCATTGATTTAAGACATCAAAACTTACCAAAACCACGAGTCATAAAACTTTAATAGTTAAGTCTTTGATCAGTGAAAAAAATTATAAAGTCCAATAAAACATAATTCACATGCATCTAAGTACTCATCATAGCCTAACAATAATGTAATTTCATATAGGCTAGATAAATGTTCTACAATATCAGACATTCAACTAATCCAAGTTTCAGAAAATGAGTGACAATGTAAAAATCCAAAGATAAATAAGAAATCCATAAATTCCCTACTTGAATCACACACAGACACCTAGTTTAAATGAGACTAAATTATTGTGGCCACAAAATGTCAACTGAACAATTTATCTAAACAAAAAATTCATAAGTACTTTAATAGTGAAAAATTGTACTCGATGGGAGTACTATCATCATAAACACTTTTACAAAGTAGAAAATCATACTTGATAGAAATATTGTATCTACAAAATACTTATAGAATATTGATCAAACAAAATGTAAAATTTTGGGTAAAAGAAATACACAATAATTGTATACCAAAAGGATTAATGTGCAATACCCAATAGAATGACATTAACATCTGTTAAAGATGCCTATTAAGATACAATATGAATTTTATGTAGCTGAACCAAAATAGGACAAAAATAAATATTCAAGTCTTATAGAGTATGTCATATCTTAATTAAATATACACAAGAAAATAGGACAATACAAATAGATAACTTTCGAGACATAATACAATATTATATACTTCTAAAATTTTGAGCATTTAAAATATAAATTTTAGGTAAAAAAGATGCATAATACAAAATTGTATGCCAAAAGATTAATGTGCAATACCCAATAGAATGACCTTAACATCTATTAAAGATGTCTATTAAAATACAATGGATTTTATGTATCGCAACCAAAATAGGATAAAATACATAGAAAAGTCCTATAGAATACGTCATATCATAGTTAAATATGCACAATAAAATATGACAATATAAATAGATAAGTCTCGAGCCATAACACAAGATTATATACTCCCACTAATCCTTAATATACCAAAAAAAGATTAGGATTACCATTAGGGTACACTAAGATTAAAGTTCTAGTGATAGTGGAATTATGACTTTATAAGATAATAATAAAAGTGAATTAAAATTTATTATTTTCTACTTAATGAATCTATTATTAGAGAGTAGTACAATAACAAAAGATTAATGAGAGAAGTGATTTAAAAAAAAATATGAAGCCACAAATTCATCTATAAGAATAAATAATTCTTGCAAAATGGTTCCATTGTTAACCACATATTAATCAATCCTTTAATATTGACCCTTATGAGGATCTCGAAAAAGTAATTTTGCAAGTGAGAAAATGAATTTCTATATAATTTTAAGTAGAATATGAGATAATAAGCAAGTGCTCAAATAATCATAAAAAAATCAAGTGCTATATAATAAACAATATTCATACATACTTGAGAACAAAATATGATTACATGTAGCGGAAGAATTAGGACTCATTCTTACGAATATTAAGGATAAATAAATAGTTTCTAACTCTCATCACAATTTAAAATGGACATAGGTTTACCTATATATCCCAAAATAAAGCATATTAGTTTTACAAGAATACCATCAACAATATTATAAAATATGGTATAAAGAAATTAATCTCTTCAAATTTGAGATGCTATATTGTCCATACAAGAATTGTATACTAATATTGCATGTCAATAAAGAGTTATTATACAAGAAAATATTCTATAAGAGACTAAGATAAAATCCTTAATATAGATCTCAACAATGTGATAACAAATAATGCGATAAGAAAACAAATAATTTTATCAAGAAAAATTTTTTTTGATCATGTATGATTAATTGGACATTTGAGGTAAAAATCTTATATCAAATGATTTATTTTATAAGATATTAATTAGAATTCTAATATACAAAATCCTTCAACTTGATAAATAAAAAAAAATAGTTGACATAACAAAAAATAACCGAAGGGCTAAATGAAATTCAACTATTTTTTTATCACACTAGAATTATGTCAAGTAATGTCATACCGATAGGGTAAGTTCACTACCTACATAATAGTAATATATATATATAGAAAATTTGCACCACATAAAAAATGCAACAATTTTTTTTTAAAGAAAAAATGTCCAATTAAAAAGTTATAAGTCATTATGGAACAACAAGAAAATGACAGTATAAATTTTGGTTCCATATAAATATAACTAAACATGATAAAATTAGGAAAATAAACTGAATATCACCTCAATAGGAAACGTTATGTAATTGTAAAAGTTCAATTATAAGCAAATTACAATACACTATAACGTATATCAATAAAATCCTAATACTGAGATGGTATAAAAAAATCATTAACATAAACAAGGAGAACTACATTGTACAACACCAAATTACATTAACAACAATACATCGATATGTTATAATTATTATCAATGCAATAAAAAAATAATTATATCACAAAATTCATATAAATGCATCAACAATAGGTGAAATTACAATTATATAAATAAAAAGAGAAATTATGTCTGTTGCCCAATAAATTTGCATAATTTTAATTATATATATATATATATATATATATATATATATATATATATATATATATATATATGACTAAGATACAAAATTCACATTACTATACTCATGATAGGCGAGTTATAATAATGCAAATTAATAAAGAAAATAATGTGTATAAGAGAAAGACAATTAAGATTATGCCTAATCAATAAAATGACCTAAAATGATAATCAATATTAAAGAGGGTACAATATAATTGGAGAATACAAATACCAAAAGAATTATCACAAAAATATGGGTATAAAAGAGTCAATGCAACCACATTAACACTTCTGAAAGTGAAGTTAACACAAATCATCTTATGTTGCCCACTCAAATGACTCATATTTGTCAAACATAAAAAGGAAAATTCTCAAGTAATTTTAAAAATAATTTACCTAGAAAATGAATTCAAAACAAAACTAGGTTTTAAAGGGGTAACTGATGCATTGCATTTTTATCTGTTTTTAGGTTTTATTTTAATTATCTTTTATCTATTTTTATGTTATTTAGGTTTAATATTTTCATTTTAGGTGTTTTTAATTATATATTGAAATTTTTTATAATTTGCTAGATATTGATGCGCTTCTAGACTGATTTGGAACATTGGAGTAAAGCTTGGAGCTCTAGAGAAAATTCAGAAGAGAAAAATGAATTATGAGTCAATTAATGAAAGATTGTACTCTCATGCAAAAATATGAACTCCTTTCTGTTATCGGTTTAATTGCTCTATTGATATGACCTTTTTGTTTTTAGACATAAAAAGCCCATTAATTTAAATCGAGGGTTTCTATTCGAAAAGGGGTGCTAAATTTTCTTATCAAAGGCGGCATAGAGAGCGAGGCTTAGAGTTTCTCCTTTCCCCTTTTTCACTCTTTATTCCAGGTTTGCTGAATCTTATTTTCTTTTGGTTTAATCATGAACATGTGTGACTAGACTTTTTATTCTGAGATTGGGGTTTAACCCATGATTCTATCGATGATGAATTAAGCATTTTTATTGTTCTTATGTTGGTTTCTCTTGATTTCTTCTATATTGATTTTACCAATGCAATACATTTTTGTAGTAATAGATAATAAGGAAAGGACCGAAATGTGAACTTAATTATCGGAACTCTAGGGAAGGAACTTAAGAATTAAATCATGAAAGTAGGTTTAACCCTTCGAGGACTCAATGAATTAACAAGGAACTTAATGGGTTTAATTGAACATAGCTATCAAGAAAAGTGACAATTATTTCTTTTAAATAATTTAAATAAGATCATAATAATAATAATAATAATAATAATAATAATAATATTATTATAACCAAGATTTTATAAAAAAAAACCAAATTAGAAGTGCATCTAAAGTGGTTATTATAGTTTTCATAATGGTCAAATTAGAAGTTCATCCAAAATGACCATTAATAAATGCTTTTTTAAATTAAATAATTTAAATGATGTAATAATAATTATAACAACTAAAAATTTATAAAAGAAACCAAATTAGAACTATATCTAAAGTGGCTATTTTAGTTTTCATAATAGTCAAATTAGAAGTACATCTAAAGTGAGCATTATTAGATTAAATAATTTAAACCACATAATAATCATAACAACTAAAAATTTTATGATATTTAAATTTGAAAAGCATGTAAAATAGTTATCATTAAATTTTAATTTTTAATTTAATATTATTATCATTATTATTATTGCTAGATTTAATCAAAATTTTATTATTTGCTATTTCACTTATTTGTAATAATATTTACTAGAAAAAAAAGTAAATAAAAGAAAAGGATAGAATAAATTAAATGAAAAAAACTTACTATTTACAGTCACGAAAAGCTAAAAATAACACATTTTGGGCCTTAAAGTTAGAGAGGTGTGCTTAGCGGAGACAAGGGTGTGAACAGAAAATGGATAGCCTATAGTGCTTTGGGCTAGGGGGTGCGCTTAGAAGAAATTGGAGGAACAAACAGTAAACTAGCCCATGAGACGTGAAAGGGGTGTAAATAGTAGAAAACAAAGGTGCAAACAATAACCTACCCATAAGACTTAAAAAGGGGTACAGATAGTATTTATTAGGAGGTAAACTTAGTAAAGTATAACTTTTTAAAAAAGAAAGTTTTTTTATTAAAAAATAGAGATGCATGCAACGTCCTTTTTACGCTAACCTAAATTTCGAAAGTTAATTTTTCAAATCCCTTTAATGAGAGTGAAGGACGAGAATGTAAAGGAGAAACAGAAAAGGAGAGGGGCCTCAGGCACGGTGCAACTCCATCTCCGGCAATCACCTCCGGTGACACCCATACCACTGGAAACCGCTTGTAGTGGTGGTGAATGGTGTAAGTAATTTTTTTATCCTATTCCTATGATTTTGTTGACTGAATTATAAAAGAGTAGTGTAAGTTAATACCTTTTGTAGCTTTCAAATTCGTCTCTTTTGGTCTCTACCTTGTCTCTTTGCAGCCAACCTCTCTTTCCCCTCTTCTTCCAAAATTTTCTCCTCCGAATTTTTTTTCCTGATTCAAATGCCTCCTTTTATAGAGTCAATTAGTGATTTGTCTAGATTTTGTGGGATTGTGTTGGTATTGCAGATGAGCCATAGAGCATCTCCATTGATTCAAAGAGCATAAACATGATAGTGGCTCAGGTTAACCTCCCTTATTTCCTTTTTATCTTATGTTTTCCTGTTGTTTTGTATAGCTTTTTTTTATTTCATTATTTTTCCATTAAAATTCCATTTTGAGATTTTCCTGGTTGGCGTATAGTCTGAATTTGTTGTGTATGTTGACAGTGTATGGCAAGATATCTCTTTTTTGTTTTTTCTGGATGTATTATTTTTATCATTAATTTTATATGCAAAATATTGTACTCGATAAAATTAGGTGTCCACAATAAGCATTCGACTTATATAAGGTTCCTAAAATATAATTCTAACTTCAAACTCTCAAACATTCTACTTCTTTATCTCTTTGTTTACTGTCAACACACCCTACAATTGCCGTAATAATCATCAATTTTCCATCAATCCTCTCAATGGATGAAAATACCCCGCACTTAACACTTAATCCTTTAGGTATGGAGAGCAATTCAAATAATATAGAAGTTACTCAACTATCACATTAATCAATAGTATAACTAAACTTCTTCACCATTTAATAATAAGTGACATTCATAGAAATAAACAAACTAATCAATCACGTAAAATACATGAAACTTTAATTCCTATGAAGACTTAGGTTCACCTTCACTATCCTATTTCTTATATATGAACCCAACTTTAACACATGAAATTAGTCAATACTATCCATTCCTTTGTTCAAGAGTACTAATCTTTAAGGTATAAAAAGGGAAAACTCCAATGTCAATATAATCATTACATTCAAATAATCCAATAATATACATGTATTCCAACAATCTAACAAAATAAATTAATAAGGCATCTAATCCTTATTTATGGAGTGAAGCACCAAACAGATCCTTGAATGTTTGGGACGTTATCAATTGGGTCCTTGAAAGAGTTTTTAGTGCATCTGGGTCCCTGATGTTTGAAAATGCCTGCATCGTAGTCCTTCTATCCATGATGCCGTCAAGGGTTAGCACAGTCAGCCTTCAAATGCCACGCTGGCAGGTCCCTACACTTTAGTTAACCATCTAAATCACCTCCACATGAATACGTGACAATAATGACGTGGCAAAACCCATGCAACTAGATCCTTGAAAGTTTGGGGTGCTTGTAACTGGGTCATTGAAAGATTTTTTCAAACATTTAGGTCCTTGAAAGTTTATGACACTTATAACTGGGTCCTTGAAAGATTTTTTAGGCATCTAGGTCCCTGATGTTTAAAAACGCATGCATCCAAATCCTTCCATCCATGACTCCATTTATAGTTAATACATGACTATTAAGGACTTACATGGCAAGTCTCTCTCATATTATGTGACAGTCCATGTCATTAATATTACACATGTAAGAAGAACAATATTTGGGGCAGCTTTTAGCCATTGAAAATAATACAATTAAAATCAACAAAACCACTGAACCTCTTTCCCATCCTCCACCACAAACAACCTAGACTCAAAAATCAATTTTCTTGATTTGCATTTTCTTTTTTATATCATCAACTTATTAGTAAACCTCATTAAAAATAATATGTCTATTCCCACTTAAATCTCACTTTGCAACATGGAACAAATAGTTGTCTTGTATGTTGGTTTCTATTACACAAGTGGCCTCAGTTTACTTAAGAGGGGGGTGAATTAAGTAGATCAAAGTTTAAACTTAGTTTTCTTTTTATTTGATTTTATAATAGAATATTTAAAAATGAAAGTGAAGTGTTCAAATATGCAAACAAAATAAATAAATAGGAGTATAGGGAAGAGAAATATGCAAACTCTTTTTATACTGGTTCGGCCAATCCTCAAGTATCCCCACTTGAGCTTTTACTACTTTTGTAATCACTTTACAAATGGATGAATCCTCAATCACCTTGGGAACCCTCTCCTTGTGTTTGAGATTCCTTTATCACTCAAGAAGTCTCTCTTGAATACAATCAGTAATAATAAGAAGAAGAAGTCTCTCTTAAAGAGTAGATGATACAACTTGAAGATCTTATAAGAAATCTTTTGGAATTTGCAAGTGTTTGGTCAAAAGTTTTGTTTAGAAAATCATTGGAAGAATTCATGTTATAAAATAGAAGAAAAATCATTTATTTATAGTGTCAAAACCAAAGTGATGTGCTCTTTCATGAAAGGTTGTGACTTTTCAAACTTTTGGTAACAACTTACTGGTAATCGATTACATGATTTAAAATGTTGTACCGTTTCATGAAAGGTTGTGACTTTTCAAATTTGTGATAACAGCTTTTCTGGTAATTGATTACATCAAAATGATAATCAACTAGATGATTTAAAATTTTATGTCGTTGTCACTTTTCATAAAATCGATTACACAGCCTAATAATTGATTACACAGCCTAGTAATCGATTACCAGTTCATAATTTTGAACTGATAAAAAAACATATCTTGCCAAACCAAGGTTATGAAAATTTGTAGAGATTCTTTTATACAATAACTAAGTTAATTTATTTTATCTAACTTAACATTAATACTTGAATCTTTCTCAATGTTATTTTGTTCTTTTTCTTCCTTGCTTTTGTATAAACATTTCTTGTCACTTTTTGCCATCATCAAAACCTGTAATATATTGGCAATTACATTCTCCCCTTTTTTTATGAAGACAATCATCTTTAAGGGAAGGAAAGACAATGACATATATATTTATTGATCACTCCCCCTTTATTTAACATTTATTGACTTTATGAGTATTGCATAGTTTGTAAAACAGTTTTCTTGAAATAAAGCAAGTAATAATTTAGTTGTCAAAAACAATAATATCCTAATATAATTTCCAATCCTTTGGAATATTCAACCTGGGTTGATCTGTTTGATATGTACGAAATTTGTACTGCTTTCCTCTTTCTTACTTTTGTGATCTTCTTCATGAATCTGTGTATCTTGTAGATTTTATCATATCATCAAGCACATCCTTTTTTGACAAAAAAATGTTAGATTCATCAAATGCAACATGTATTGATTCTTCAATCATCATAGCTCTTTTGTTATATACATTATAAGTTTTACTATTTATTGAGTAACCAAGAAATATTCCTCCATTTGATTTAGCATAAAATTTTCCTAAATTATATTTTCCATTATTTAATACAAAGCATTTACATCCTAATATATGAAGGTGGAGAATATTTGGTTTTCTTCCATTGTAAAGTTCATAAGGTGTTTTCTTTAAAATAGGTCTTATAAGTGCTCTATTCATTGTATAACATGTAGTATTGACGGCTTCAGCCCAAAATTATTTTGGAAGTTTGATGTCATTAAGCATGGTTCTTGCCAATTCTTCTAATGGTCTATTTTTCCTTTCTACTACTCCATTTTGTTGAGGAGTTATAGGTGCAGAGAAGTTATGATCAATCTCATTTTCATTACAGAATAATTCAAAGTTTTTATTTTCAAATTCTCTTCCGTGGTCACTTCTAATTGAAGTAATTTTGAGTTCCTTTTTATTTTGAACAATTTTACCAAATTTCTTCAATGCATGAAAGGCATAATTTTTATGAGCAAGGAACAATGTCCAAGTGAATCTAGAGTAATCATCTACGATTACACGGGCATAATAACTACCTCCAAAACTCATAGTTCTTGAGGGACCAAAAAGATCCATGTGCAATAGTTGTAAGGGTCTCGAAGTTGATATAATATTTATAGATTTAAATGAAGTTCTTACTTGTTTTCCTTTTTGGCATGCATCACAAAGTTTATCTTTTTCATATTTGATTTTGGGTAATCCTATTACTAAATCTTTTGAAACTAGTTTATTCAAATGTTCCATATTTATATGAGCAATTCTTCTATGCCACAACCAAGATTCATCTTCTTTACTTATAAAACATTATGATTTGTAGTTTTATCTAAAGTTAACATATATACATTGTTAATCATTTTTCCTTCATAAGTAATTTTCTTATCATTTTTACTTTCAATAACACATTTATGTGAATAAAAAAATACTAGGAAGCCTTTGTCACATAATTGACTTATGCTAAGTAAGTTGTGTTTAAGTCCATCAACAAGCAAAACATTATTTATTGAGCTAGAGAGTTCGTACCGATTTTTGTGACCCCTAGAATTTTACCTTTGTTGTTGTGTCCATAAGTTACATGTCCATTGTTCTTGGGATTCAAGATGAGAAACTTTGAAGTATCTCCCATCATATGTTTTGAACAACCACTATCAATGTACCAGCTTTTCTTCAAAGATTCCTTCAAACACAAAATAGATTACATGATTTTGGTACCTAAACTTTCTTGGGTCCTTGTGGGTTAGTTTTAATTGAGGATCCTTTTGGAACCCATATCATATTGCTATTGTTATTATTGTTTTCCTAAAATGGCTTGTTGATACACTATGTCCTTTATGGCAACAATAAAAGCATATAAAAAATCGAGGGCTAGTTGCTTGAGTGGATACAAAAAATTTTTTATACATTTTCTGTTGTTTTAGAGGATTATATCCTATTTCTGCTTTATCAAAGATACATCTTTGTTTTCCTAATAAAATATCTAAATTGTTTCTGTCCGAAGTGAATTTAGCAAGTGTGATTTTAGATTATCAATTTCTTCTTTATATTTACTGCATGATGCACATGAATGAGGTTTATTTTCTAGATTGCTTTCAATTGGTTGTTTTGAATTTAACTCTAGTGTGTTAACTTCAAATCTAAGATTTTATAATTCTTTATTTAATTTTAAAATTTCTGCTTCTAGGTTTGAAATTGTTTTCTTGGAAGATGATACTAGTTTTGCAAGTTTTATTGATTCTTCATGAAAATCGTTAAATGCTTCTTGAAGTTCATAAAAAAAAAAAAAGTTTCAAGATTAGAGGAGGTTACCTCTTCTTCGCTATCATAGTCTATGGCCATGAGTTTAAGATTTACAATTTCATTGTCTGAGTCATTTGATAAATCAATGCCATTTTCTTCCCAAGTGATATATGCCTTCTTTCCTTTCTTTTCCTTGAAGGTTGTCTTATTAGATTTTTCTATTTTTCCTTTGTAGATAGGACAGTCTAGTCTTAGATTTCTTGGTTGGTTGCATTCATAACATCTCGGGATGGAAGATGTGTCTTCCCCTTTCTTCCGTGTATTGAATGTTGTTCTCTTTCGATTTCCTTTATTTCTTAAAAATTTGTTAAACCTTTTTACAAAAACACTAAAGTCTTCATCATCATCTAGATCATCATTTGAATCTTCTTTGTCTTTTCCTTCATAGGTGGATGATGAAGCTTTGAGTCCAATGATTTTCTTCTTTTTGTCATTTTCTTCATGTTGATCAAGTCTTATGAATTCCAATTCATGTTCTTGAAGTTTTCCAAATAATGTGGCAAGAGACATTGTTGAGAGATCCTTTGATTCTACAATTGTTGTTACTTTTGGTTGCCATTGCCTACTTAAACATCTCAGAACCTTATTAATAAGATATTCATTTGGAAAACACTTTTCCTAGAGATGCAAGATGATTGACTATATGCATGAATCTTTTTTGCATGTCTTGTATATTTTCATTTTAATTCATTCTAAAAAGTTCATATTCATGACTGAGAGTGTTTATTCTAGATCTTTTGATATCACTAGTGCCTTCATGTGTTACTTCTAATATGTCCCACATTTATTTTGCAGTCTTACAATTTGACACCCTAAAATATTCATCAATTCTTAGTGCAGAAGTGATTATATATTTTTGGCTTTTAAATTATGTTGGACTCTTCTTTTATCGTCTTCATTCCATTGTTCTCTAGGATTTTCTAGAATTTTATTTTCTACTTGCATTGTAGGGATGAATGGACCAATTTCAATTGCATCCCATATATTTAAGTCTATTGCCTCTATAAAAATTTGCATTCGGGTCTTCCAATAATGGTAGCCCTCTCCATTAAAGATAGGAGGTCTATTTATCGAGTCATGAAAGAGAAAATTTGAGGTCATTTGATTCTTGAGTCTTTTAAGCCTTATTCAAGATTACCTACTCTGATACCACTTGTTGGACAAGTGGCCTCAGTTTACTTAAGAGGGGGGGCTGAATTAAGTAGACCAAATTTTAAACTTAGTCTTCTTTTTATTTGATTTTATAATAGAATATTTAAAAATGAAAGTGAAGTGTTCAAATATGCAAACAAAATAAATAAATAGGAGTATAGGGAAGAGAAATATGCAAACTCTTTTTATACTGGTTCAGCCAATCTACTTGCTTACGTCCAGTCCTCAAGTATCCCCACTTGAGCTTTTACTACTTTTTTTAATCACTTTACAAATGGATGAAACCTCAATCACCTTGGGAGCCCTCTCCCTGTGTTTGAGATTCCTTCAAGAAGTCTCTCTTGAATACAATCAATAATCAAAAGAAGAAAAAGAAGTCTCTCTTAAAGAGCAAATGATACAACTTGAAGATCTTATAAGAACTCTTCTGGAATTTGCAAATGTTTGGCCAAAAGTTTTGTTTAGAAAATGATTGGAAGAATTCATGTTATAAAATAGAAGAAAAGTAACTTATTTATAGTGACAAAACCAAAGTGATGTCCTCTTTCATGAAAGGTTATGACTTTTCAAACTTTTGATAACAACTTACTAGTAATCGATTACATCAACTGGTAATCGATTACATGATTTAAAATGTTGTACTGTTTCATGAAAGGTTATGAGTTTCAAATTTGTGATAACATCTTTTTTGGTAATCAATTACATAAAAGTGGTAATGAATTACATGATTTAAAATTTTGTGTCATTGTCACTTTTGAATTTAGAGTTTCAATAATCAAGACCTCTGGTAATCTGATTACACAACTTGGTAATCATTACCGGTTCATAATTTTGAACTTATAAAAAAACATATCTTGCCAAACCAAGGTTATGCAAATTCATAGAGATTCTTTTATACAATAACTAAGTTAATTTATTTTATCTAACTTAACATTAATACTTGAATCTCTGTCAATGCTATTTCGTTCTTTTGCTTCCTTGCTTTTGTATCAACATTTCTTGTCACTTTTTGGCATCATCAAAGCCTGTAATATCTTGGCAATTACAGTTTCACTTCCAACTCAGGTGTTTTTAACATCCCCTATTCACAAAGTGAAGTTCGAACATGATAAGCTAGTATATCTTTATCAACAACACAAAAATAGAAAACATTTCACATTTGATTTACATTAAAATGTTAGAGAAATGTAAGTTCCAATGAAATCTTATTAGCAAAAACAAAAATAACCATTTCAAACTACAAAGTATTCCACAAATGTATCTTATCAGCAACAGAAGTATAAAATCATAAAAAGAGTGAGTCTTCAAGTTTCTTGAATCTAGAAACCAACATTGTAGATCACTCGCCAAGGATTCCTATTTCCACCATTGCTTAGTGCTTAGTCTTCGAGTTCTAACTAGAATGGAATGGTACACTGGAATCTCCATGTTTTGTGGAGAGTGCAATGTCATACCTTATCAGGTCTATATACATGAATTTGCCATCTTGCAACCCTTCACTCTTCCGGCCACCATAACCCTCCCACATGTCTTCCACCAAATCCTGCAACTTCTATTGTTGCAGCTTAGCCAACGCCGCTCAGCTCAACCTCCCCCCATTTTCCTTTCATACCATAAAAGACATGCTCAACACAACCCTTGGTCTTCCAGATCTCGGCAACAAGGTCAGAGCAAAAAAGGGATTCAATGTTGAGGCTTCCGACAATGGAGATTCGTTGCTCATCGGCGTGCGGTGATGACATCAACACAAGGAGAGATGAGACTCACATGACTACTTCCATTACCAGTTTTTCTTCTTCCCTTGGGCGCTTGCGGTCATCGGCTCAAATTTTAGGGTTGATGTTTGGGATTGAGATTTTAGGGTTTCAAGAATAATTATTTGGGGCTAGATGCCCACAAAGAGGTACATGGTTAGGTTTTTAATGAAATACTGTTAATGAAGTAACAAAACACATGAAAATCAAGAAAATTAATTTTTGAGTCTGAGTTGCTTGTGGTGGAGAATGGGAAAGGGATTTAGTGGTTTTGTTAATTTTAATTTTATTATTTTCAATGGCTAAAAGCTGCCACAAATATTGTTCTTCTTACATGTGTAATATGAATGATGTGGACTGTTACGTAATGTGAGAAGGGCCTGTCACGTAAGCTCCCTTAATAGCTGGCTATGCATAAACTATAAATGACGTCATGGACGAAAGAACCTGGATGCATGCATTTTTAAACATTAAGGACCTAGATGCCTAAAAAAATTTTTCAAGGACCCAGTTGTAAGCGCCCTAAACTATTGGGGACCTAAATGCCTAAAAAAATCTTTCAAGGACCCATTTGCAAGCGCCCCAAACTTTCAAGGATTCAGTTGCATAGGTTGTGCCACATCATTATTGTCACATGTTCATGTGGAGGTGACTTAAAGGGTCAACTAAAGTGTAAGGACCTGCCAGCGTAGCATTTGAAAATTGACTATACTAACCCTTAACGACATTTTCAAACATCAGGACCCAGATGCACAAAAAAATCTCTCAAGGACCCAATTGATAACGTCCCAAACATTTAAGGACCCATTTGGTGTTTCACTCCTTATTCATGAGTACCAACCACACCCAAATCCTAATTTATCTTATGTCTCATTCAAATATATATATATATATATATATATATATATATATATATATATATATATATATTCAATTAACAAAACAATATATCTATAAAATCATATTTTATTTTATGAACATTCGTTGTGAGTGTTCATAACCCTTCAATAGTATAGAAGCAACATTGAAATTTGTTGAAACTTAGGGATTACTTCACTACCCGTTTTCCCTACACATGCCACATGAGAGATAATTTTTCACCCCGTTATCTTGAATCATGATCCTATTGGATGCAAATGATGTGTTTTCAAGTTCCTCAAATGATGTGTTTTCAAGTTCCTCAATCTTCCTCGACAATGTTCTCTCTAACCTCCAAGGTCAAAAACGTGAAACTGAAGCGCAATATCTTAACCACTCTTAATTACCCTAGGTTAATAGTTGAATTGAGTTTTTTAACACTAGACCTAAACCTAACATTTAGACTAATTTAGTATTTACACTTATATTTATTTTATTTATTTATTTTATAAAATCAATTCTTTATGTATTCTAATAAATAAAAATATTAAATTAATTTAAGCCTATTCATATAAATTACAATTTTTATTAATATTTTATTTTCTAAAAAAAAAATGATGTTACACAAAATACTATTTTTAAAAGATAGTGTACATACCAATTAGGGTTGAACGCTAAAGTTAAAGTTTCAAGTTTATTAATAAAGACAATTATTATTATTAATTTTGTTAATAAAAAGACTTCATGTTTTTTTATAAAAATATCACATATACAAAAAAATGCTTAATATATAACAATTGTATTATTCATTTTAACTATATAAGTATAGATATAAAACTATTCCTTCTATACCTTTGTTTCATTATAGTTTCGATAATTATATAATAAATTTAAAATTATATATTCCATTTGAAAAGAAAATATTTTTGTATAGTTTGCTTTAGATTTTTATGAACACTCTTGGACCGGCATGTACCAATCCACCGGCAGTTCTTTTTATAATTATGGATGAGGTTTGTAACAAATTTTGGATTTCAGTTGTAATTTAGAGCAAAATTCTCTCTGCATCTCATAGCAAGACTAGACCAAACCACTTCTTTTTCTAGCTCCATTATCATACTCTTGATTGATTTTTAATATAAAATTTATTTAAAATAAATTTTGAAATATATTATTTTTGAAAAAAAATAAAATTAATTTTAAGTTTAAAATTGATTCTTAATTAAAGTAACTTTTGCCTGCAGTAATAATTATACACTAAATTTTTCTTAACTCATGTTTATATGCAAATATCAAAATATATAAATCATAATTTTAAAATCAACTATATTCAAACTCTATTTTATTAACGTCCATTCACTAACTAAATTACACATCATCTCACATTTGCACATGTAAATACAAAAAAATCACAAAAAACCATGGAACCAAAATTACACAATTAGTTTTCAGTAACTCACAATTCTTATTAAGATTCAGAAAGGGACAATGCAATTATCAAAATTGTATTCCATTAATTGTCAGCAATTTATTTATTCACAACCACAGATTGAATAGAAGAATGTAACTCTATATATGAATCAGCACAAAGTGCTTTATTTATTTATTTGATGGGCATGCATCTTCCAGGTCTTCTTCAGCATTGTTTTTGCATTTCTTGTTTATCATCATGAGGAGCATTCTGCTGCTACTTCACTGATTCACTATCAATCATAGAAAAACAACTTAAACCCTTGAAACATTGAAACAACTTTTTTATAATCATAAAAAAAACAATCTTTCAGTTTTCTGTTTTCATTCCCATGAAAACAAACAGAAAATATATACAGTATAATAACAAGAATAAAAAAATCCACAATGACATACTTATTCATATTACAATAGACTAAAAATTAAATTAGCATAAACAAAGAACCAATATAATGTACTCCTTCTATGATCATTCTTCTTAAAAAAATTATTAGAGGTCAAATGCAAAAAAAAAAAAAAATATTAAAGATCAAAATAAAATTCATTATTTTATCCGAGATTGCATGAATATGTTTAATTCCTACAAAGGACTCATTTGAAACGAAGAACCAACTTTTAGCGCAAACAACAATTCTTATTATTAAGAAACACATGTTTAAACCTTATAAAGGACTCATATTTTAAAGGAAGAACCAATGTATTTGTGCAATGATCGATCTTACGAAAACAAACAACAATTCTTATTATTAATAAGAAACATATGGTTGAGATTCTAACCTGGAGTATCTGTTGAAGACGTATGTAATTCCATCAAGACATTGAGATTCAAAGCGTACCAATTGTTCAAACAATTTAATGTGTTGATTGATATCATCTTGACCCGCAACTTTGTCGTTCTCCTTAGCCAAATTCATGGATCTTTGGTGAATCTTCATCCTTTCTACAACCACATTCAGATTAACTACGTAAGATATGTAAATTAATTATTTTGGTAGAAAAATGAATATTCTTTATGCTTAACCACTCGAAAAAAAAAAAGGAGATCAACTTACTCCCATAGCAAATTTAAGAGACTTACTTTCAATCTCCACCAAGTGTTCAAACAATTCTATGTGTTGATTGATATCATCTTGACCCGCAACTAATAGCTTCCACAATTTGTCGTTCTCCTTAGCCAAATCCATGGATCTTTCGTGAATTTTCATCCTTTCTACAACCACATTGAGATTCACTACGTAAGATATTTAAATTAATTATTTTGGTAGAAAAATGAATATTCTTTATGCTTAACCGCTAAAAAAAAAAAATGATAGTGGATCAACTTATTCCCAAAGTAAGTTTAAGAGGTTTATTTTTAATCTTAACTAATTATTTTCTTAAAATCTAATGACTATTATAAAGGGTTAGGATTAAGAATAAATCTCTTAAAATTATTTTTGGAGTAAATAAATCTCTTAAAGGGTTAGAAAGAGACTCACATAAACAAGTTATTTTTTCCTTATTTATATAATAAAAAATAATACATGAACACCTCATGTGCTATTACGCACACATTGAGAAGAAGCAAAAAAAAAAGATATATATGTACGATATGATTTATGATGTGATAGGATGAGAGAGATATGAGAGAGATAGAAAAGAGATATGAGAGAGATAGAAAAAAAAAGTGTTGATAAGGCCTATAAATTAGAAAGGTGTATGTGTATCATTACTCTTATATAATAAGGTGTGAATTAATAAATTCTTAGGGTTTCTTTGTGTAGACAAGTTTTTTTACACAAAACTCAAAATCTTGAAAGAGACCAAATGTTACTCAATTCAGTTTGTTGGTTGAAATAGCATCACATAAACAGGTCACTTTTTCCTCATTCATATAATAGGGTGTGAATAAAAAAATTGTTAGGGTTTTTTTGTGCAGATATACAAAACAATTTCATTCGATTTTATTATTATCCCTATGTGAATCCCTAATATGAAGCATATGAGTTAAAAATTAAAACCATCTTCTACGAATTAATATTAATTATTTTATGGGTTTCAAATTAACCGAAATGAGAACATGTTGGTATATTTTGCGGCATGAGAGTAGTTTACGACTTCCTTCGTTAGTTTTTATTATTTTATGTTTATTTTTATTTTTAGTATTTACTGCTTCTTTGGAACTACCAAATTAAACTTAGTACACATTAGTTATATAGAGATATTTTTACAACAAAGTTTTTAGCAAGAAAGAGAAATTTATTAAAATTTTCCATAAAGAACAGAAAACATTTGTGAAACATGCATGGAAACAATTAATTCCTACTCTTTATCTCACTAACCTCCTATCCTATATTTGATTAGTAAACAAATTTCCGTAAGGAAATGTAAATGATAAACAGTGATATAGGTTAAATGTTAATATATTGTTTGTAATATTAATTGTTATCAACAGTAAAAAAATAATAATTGAATCCACACTTTTTTCAACCTCCATTATTTTTTAACCAATTCATGAACCACCTTAATATGGAGGAAGATGCATTTAATTGTTTGTAATATTAACTTTTGTCAGCTGTAAAAAAGAAAAAAACAACCGAAGATGCACTTATTATTAGATACTTTTTTATGATGGAGGAAGCTAGAAACAGAAGTAGTGATGAGTCAATGAAATATAGAGAATTTTGTTTTAAATTACAACTGAAGATCAAATTTATTGCAAACCTCATTCTGATATGTCAAACACTGTATTAAGAAAAGAATTGTTTCAATTACTTGGAAATTAGAAAAAAGATAATGTGAATTTGCAACACAATAGGCCCAAGTGAAAGAAACCTTAAATAAATTATAAAAATAATATTTTCTTTTAAATAATCTAGCTATATGTTAGACATTTTTTATTGATATATGTGACATTTTTATCAACACATGAAGTTTATTTTAACAAAAATTACTAATATAATTTTTTTATGATAACCTTAAAATTTAGTTTTAATGGTCTTATGTTTGTGCCCACCCTAATTGATTGTACACTATTTTCTAAGAATAGTACGGTATGTCACACCTTTTTCTAGAACTTCTCTAAGAACTATTAGATTAAATTATATTTAGTCCTAGAACTATCCATGAGAAGGTTTGTAAAGAAGATGTGATATACCAATTCACACAAAGAGTGAAACCTTTTTACTCCAAACATTTTATTTTTTAATTACAAAATAATATAGAAATTTGTCCATTTAAATACTAGATTTAACATTTAGGTAAAATGATTCATATAATTCAATATACACTTATTTTCCAAATCAATGATATAACAAACATAGACATATAAGTAATCACGTTAGGCTTTAAAATTGTCTTTACAAGATTCTCAATTAATGAAATTTTAAATGATTCTTATACATGATGAAAAGCTATTAATCAATTCTTTCTAGCCCAATGTTACACCTAATCAAAGTAGCCCAACAAAAAAAGGCAAAGGAAAGTTGAAGCTTCATCACCCATGATATAATCTACATCTTGCTCATGTGAAAGTGACATTCAATCCAAACAAAATGCAACAACAAACAACAAATGGGTGAGAATACGTCTCACTCATGTTAAGACACATAAAAAGAGAATGAGTAGTCAACTAAAGTACAAAAAATAAACATATAAACTCATTCCAGACTCATGATAGAGATTGTACATCTACACACATAAATTTGTTCATGCTAATGATGTTTATGCATGCTCTCCTAGGTACACGCTTGAAGCGGTATCTTTTACACTAGTAACACTTAGGTATAACCATCTCACCATATGTCCATCAAAAGTGAATCCTCTTCTACACTAGTGATACGTAGGTATAATCGTGCAATGCAAAATAATCCAAGACCTGTCCAGAGCACCACACAATGAGCGATCCTTACAAAACTTCTTTGACTGCCATATTCATGCATCATGTCATCCAACACATAAATCATAATGTCAACATTTAATTATGTCATCATACTCCATCCCAATCCACACCTAGGATGCATCTCGTCAAGCACACCTTGACCACCACCATCATCAACATAAACAACAATATCAACATTTAATCATGTCATCACATTTCATCCCCAACACAGTTGGGATGACACATTATTAGACACACCTTGACTATTATTGATCATCAACATATGATATGATCAATTGTAATCAAATCAGTATCATACAGTGGGTCAAATCCTTAATCCATGCTCCCAAAAAAACTTTTCAAACATTCATTCACTCATGACACTCATAATTATAAGATACATCTCAATATTTTAGACTTCAACAATCAACATTATTACAATTTGCACTATCTTTTCTTATCTTACTCTTTTATTATATTGGGTAGTCTAAATACAATATCTATAGTTGTACTAATGATATAAGGTGGTAAAATTTTAATTAGGAAAATAATACAATTATCTTAAACTTTTATATTAATGTCCAGAGCTAGTTTTATCATCTACTATTTTAAAAAATTACCAATTTGCAACAATTAACCCTAAATATGACAGTTTGACCTTTACTCACTATTTTATTCATAAGTTGAGTTATATACATCCTTTTTGAGTGATTTCAACTCCAATAGAAAGATAACATATAAGTATAAAACTTTCATGAAGAACATGAACCCTAATAAGGTTGGTTAGGTCATGTTGCAGGGTTTACAACACAAAAACATATGTTCCACACACTGGATTAGAAACTCAACTTCTAACTTATATAACTCAGTTAATTCTTAATATTTTTATGTAATTCTTGAGCCTAAACTGTAGGCCCAAATGTCTATTTTCTAAAACAAAAAATGTAACTTGATTTAGTTAACCACATAGAAAGATACTATCAAAACATTGATCAAGGTACCTTCAAACAAAAGTTTTCATATAACAAGTGTTGACACGTGGGTATGGACGGGATGACGAAAAAATAATTTTGAAAATTAGACGAATCACGACCAATATTTATTTAGGAAAATATTAAAAAAACCTTTAACGAAAAGTGATCTACAAAACCAAATTTTGAGTCTAGGAGTCTATTACGCGTAGAGAAAGTATTAGCACCCTATACATCCATATTAAGGATGGTTACCTTTAATCAAATGTGTGAAATTAGATAATTTTAAAAATATTTATTCCAACCTTAAAATATAAAATCACTTTTATTTTATTTTTGGTTTTAACATTTTAATGAGAAAAATATTATTGGAAAATTTCTTTTTAATAAACATATTATTAATATTTTTTTAATTGACTCATTTTCTTTTTATTATTCAGAGCTCGACAAGAGTGAACTCTTGCTCCTACGTAAGTTCTTGAAATGATTTATGTGTTAAGTTTTTAATTTTGATAATTAATTTTTTTAAAAATTCTTGAGTTTATTTTGAAATATTATTACCGCAACCAAATTGGATGTGCATCCAAAGTGGTTACAATGATTACTTAATATATCTGTCAAGTTAGAAGTGCATCCAAAGTCACAATTATTAAATTATGATAACTTTTATAATGATTAAATCAAAATTACGTTCAAAGTAGTCATAATTAAATTTTTACGTTTTATGTTCTTATACTTTAAAAAAATAATTTTAAAGGAGTTCACAATAATCAAATCGGAAGTGTATCAAAAGTAATCATCATGAACCTTTTTATCATTTACAATAGTCAAATTCGAAGTGCATCCAAAGTGACTATTATTTCTTTTAAATAATTTAAATAACATAATAATAATAATAATAATAATAATAATAATAATAATAATAATAATAATAATAATAATAATAATAATAATAATAACCAAGATTTTATAAAAGAAACCAAATCAGAAGTGCATCCAAAATGATCATTATTAAATTTATTTTTTAAATTAAATAATTTAAATGATGTAATAATAATTATAACAACTAAAAATTTTATAAAAGAAACCAAAGTAGAAGTATATCTAAAGTGACTATTTTAATTTTCATAATAGTCAAATTAGAAGTGCATCTAAAGTGACCATTATTAGATTAAATAATTTAAACCACATAATAGTTATAACAACTAAAAATTTTATGATATTTAAATTCGAAAAGCATGTAAAATAGTTATCATTAAATTTTCATTTTTCAATTTAATATTATTATCATTATTATTATTGCTATGTTTAATCAAAATTTTATTATTTTCTATTTGACGTATTCATCACAATGTGTTAACTAGAAAAAAGTAAATAAAAGAAAAGGATAGACTAAATTAAATAAAAAAACTTACTATTTACACTCACAAAAAGCTAAAAATAACACATATTTGGGCCTTAAAGTGAGAGAGGTGTGCTTAGCGGGGCGTGAACAAGAATAGGCTATAATACTTTAGGCTAGGGGTGTGCTTAGCAAAAAATGGAGGTGCGAACAATAAACTAACCCATAAGGCGTGAAAAGGTTGCTAATAGTAGAAAAGAGAGGTGAAAACAATAACCCACCCATAAGACTTAAAAGGGGGTACATATAGCATTTATTAGGGGTAAACTTAATAAAGTATACTTTTTTTAAAAGAAAGTTTTTTTTTATTAAAAAATGGGGATGCATGCAACGTCACCTTTCCGCTAACTTCAATTTTGAAAGTTAATTTTTCAAAGCCTTTTAATGAAAGTGCTCTAATGAGAATGTGAAGGAGAAAGAGAAAAAGGGAGGGGCCTCTAGCACGGCGCAGCTCCATCTCCGATGGTCACCTTCGGTGACACCCACACCACCGGAAATCACTTCTGGTTGTGGTGGATGGTGTAAGTAATTTTTTTATCTTATTCCTATGATTTTCTTGACTAAGTTATAAAAGAGTAGTGTAAGTTAATACCTGTTGTAGCCTTTAAACTTGTCTCTCTTGGTCTCCGCCTTGTCTCTTTGCAGCAACCTCTTTTTCTCCTCTTCTTCCAAAATTTTCTCCTTCGAATTTTTTTTCTTGATTCAAATGTCTCCTTTTATAGAGTCAATTTATAATTTGTCTAGATTTTGTGGGATTGTGTTGGTATTGCATATGAGCCAAAGAGCATCTCTATTGATTCAGAGAGTACAAACACAGTGGCTCAGGTTGTCCTCCCTCGTTTCATTTTTATCTTCTGTTTTCCTATTGCTTTGTATAGCTTTTTTATTTCATTATTTTTCCATTGAAATTCCATTTTGAGATTTGCCTAGTTGGTGTATAGTCTGAATGTTGTTGTGTATGTTGACAGTGTAAAGCAAGATATTTTTTTTTTGTTTTTCTGGATTTATTATCTTTATCATTAATTTTATATGCAAAATATTGTATTAGACAAAATAAGTGTCCACAACAAGCATTCAACTTATATAAGGTTCCTAAAATATAATTCTAACTTCAAACTCTCAAACATTCTACTTAATACTACAATTGCCGTGATAATTATCAATTTTCCATCAATCCTCTCAATGGAAGAAAACACCAAACACTAACACTTAATCCTTTAGGTGTGGAGAGCAGTTCAAATAATAGAGCAGTTACTCAACCATCACATTAATAAATAGTATAATTAAAATTCTTCACCATTTAATAATCAGTGGCATTCATAGAAACAAACAACTATCAATCACGTAAAACACATGAAACTTTAATCCGTATGAATGCTTATGGTTCACCTTCACTACCCTATTTCTTATATATGAAGCCAACTTTAACACATGAAATTAATCCATACTATCCATTCCTTTGTTCAAGAGTACTAATCTTTAAGGTATAAAAAGGGAAAACTCCAATGTCATATCATTACATCCAAATAATCTGATAATATATATGTACTCCAACAATCCAACAAAACAAATTAATAAGACATCTAATACTTATTCATGAGTACCACCTACACCCAAATCCTAATTTATTTTATGTCTCATTCAAATATATATATATATATATATATATATATATATATATATATATATATATAATTAACAAAACAATATAGCTATGCAATCACGTTTTATTTTATAAACACTCGTTGTGAGTATTCATAACCCTTTAATAACATACATGCAATATTGAGATCTATGGAAGCTTAGAGATTGCTTCACTACCCATTTTTCCTACAAATGTCATATGAGAGATAATTTTCCATCTCCTTACCTTTAATGATGATGTTATTGTGTTTTCAAGTTTCCTAATGTTGTACTCCTCAATCTTTCCTGAGAAGGTTCTCTCTCTAACAAGTGAAACTCAAGCACAATATCTTAACCCTTCTTAATTATCCTAGGTTAATAATTGAATTGAGTTTTTTAATACTAGACCTAAACTTTACACTCATATTTATTTTATTTATTTATTTTATAAAATCAATTCTTAATGTATTTTAATGAATAAAAATATTAAATTAATTTAAGACTGTTAATATAAATTACAATTTTATTAATATTTTATTTTTTAAAAAAAAGATGTTACACAAAGTACTATTCTTAGAAGATAGTGTAATACCAATTAGGATCGACCACGAAAGTTAAAGTTTCAGGTTTATCAATAAAGATAATTATTATTATTAATTTTGTTAATAAAAAGAATTCATGTTTTGATAAAAACATCACATATACAAAAAAATGCTTAATATATAACTATGGTATTACTTATTTTAACTAGGTATAAGTACTACAACATATAAGCATGGATATAAAACTATTCGTTCTATACCCTTTGTCTCATTACAATTTTGATAATTATATAATAAATTTAAAATTATATATTCTAATTAAAAAGTAAATATTTTTGCACAATTTGATTTAGGTTTTTATGACAACTGTTGAGCTTACATGTATCAATCCACATTTTTTTTTAAAAATTTCCAATTAACTGAAGAAATTCTTTCCTTAATACATGGCTTAACATAAGGTCAAACTCAGGATGAGGTTTATAACAAATTTGGATTTCAGTTGTAATTTAAAGCGAAAAACTCTCTGCATCTCATAGCTAGACTAGACTAAACTACTTCTGTTTCTAGCTTCCTCCATTGTCATACTCATAATTGATTTTTAATATAAAATTTATTTAAATAAATTTTGAAATGTTTTATTTCTAAAAAAAATTAAAATTAATTTTAAGTTTATAATTGATTCTTCATTAAAGTAACTTTTTCCTGGATTAATAATTGTACACTAAATTTTTTTCTTAACTCATGTTTATATACAAAGATCAAAATATATATATCATAATTTTAAAATTAATTATATTCAAAATCTATTTTATTAATGTTCATTCACTAGCTAAATTACACGTCTTCTAACATTCGCCTATATAAATACAAAAAAAAGAACAAGAAAAGTGAAACCATGGAACCAAAATTACACATTTTCAGTAACTCACAATTATTATTAACCATGGAACCAAAATTACACAACCACATATTGAATAGAAGAATAGAACTCTATATATGAATCAGCAAAGAGTGCTTTATTTATTTATTTGTGTGATGGGCATGCATCTTCCATGTCTTCTTCAGCATTGTTTTTGCATTTCTTGTTTATCATCATGAGGAGCATTCTGCTGCTACTTCACTGATTCACTATCAATCATAGAAAAACAACTTAAACCCTTGAAACATTGAAACAACTTTTTTATAATCATAAAAAAACAATCTTTCAGTTTTCTGTTTTCATTCCCATGAAAACAAACAGAAAATATATACAGTATAATAACAAGAATAAAAAATTCCACAATGACATACTTACTCTTATTACAATACGACTAAAAATTAAATTAGCATAAACAAAGAACCAATATAATGTACTCCTGCTATGATCATTCTTCTTAAAAAAATTATTAGAGGTCAAATGCAAAAAAAAAAAATTATTAAAGATCAAAATAAAATTCATTATTTTATCCGAGATTGCATGAATATGTTTAATTCCTACAAAGGACTCATTTGAAACGAAGAACCAACTTTTAGTGCAAACAACAATTCTTATTATTAAGAAACACATGTTTAAACCTTATAAAGGACTCATATTTTAAAGGAAGAATCAACGTATTCGTGCAATGATGAGTATCTGTTGAAGAGGTATGTAATTCCATCAAGACATTGAGATTCAAAGCATGCCAATTGTTCAAACAATTCAACGCGTTGATTGATATCATCTTGACCTGCAACTTTGTGTTCTCCTTAGCCAAATTCATGGATCTTTCGTGAATCTTCATCCTTTCTACAACCACATTGAGATTCACTAGCTAAGATATTTAAATTAATTATTTTGGTAGAAAAATTAATATTCTTTATGCTTAACCACTCGAAAAAAAAAATAGGAGATCAACTTATTCCCATAGTAAATTTAAGAGACTTACTTTCAATCTCCACCAATTATTTTTTTAAAATCTAATAGTTATTATAAGTAATTAATCTTAATCATTAGATTTCATGAAAATAAAGAGTTAGAATTGAGAATAAGTCCTCTAATAGATCTCCTCCCTTTTAAAATTATAACTATCAAAATTTAATTTTGTTAATTTTTTAAAATAATAAATATGTAAAAATATATGGGATAAACCAATCTAATCTATAAAATAATAACACTTGGTGATCCATAAAAAGTGCATAAAAATCTGTTAAGATGCATTAAAGGTTCACCCATGCATATATGTTAATAATATATAAGGGAAAGAGTAAGAAGGAAAAGTAAAAAAGGAAGTTAAGAAAGAAAGAATTAAAATGGAGGCATCAGCATCAGAGTCAGGAAGTGATAAAGAGAAAGTTAACGAAAGATACCTCCATTTGGTTTATGAGAACAGTAAATTGATCGGACAACTTGCTTCTCAACGTGATCCCAATCAACAATTAGAAATCTACGTAGCAATGCTTCAAAACTTGTCATGCATTCGATTTGAAGCTCTTCATGCACTTCGACAACTCGTCATCGAGTTAGAATAAATCTCACCCTCATTAATTTCTCTTTTCATTTATGTTACTTAAGCAATTTAGTTAACCATGTGTTTCTTAATAACAAGAACCATTGTTTGTTTCTCTAAGAACGATTCTTGCATGAGTAAATTGGTTCTGTATTTAAAATATGAGTCTAGGGTAAGACTTAAACATGATTTTGGTATCTAATAAGTTTTTTTATTTGTTAATTAGAAATAATTTAAGAAGAATGACCACAGCAAAAATACATTGGTTATTTGTTTATGATAATTTTTTAGTCGCACATGAGACATGAAAATGCTTTAAGACGTCTATAAATAAGTATACGTCATTGTGGATATTTCTTATATTTTCTGTTTGTTTTTATGGGAATGAAATAAGAAAACTGAAAGATTGTATTTTTATATTCTAAAATGGTGTTTCAATATTATTTAAAGGGTTTAAGTTGTTTTTATATGATTGATAGTGCACCGCTGAAGCAGCAGCCGAATCACCCTGATGACGATGATGAGTAAGAAATGTAAAAAAAGATGGTCAAAGAAATGCAGAAGAAGATATTGAAGATGAAGGTCCATCAAATAAATAAGCCACTTTTTGTTGATTCATATATAGAGATTATGAGTTTATGAATAAATAAATAGCTGACAATGGAATACAATTTTGATATTTGAATTCATATCTGCGAATGTACGTTAGAGGACGTGTAATTTTGATGAGCAAATCAACGTTAATAAAAAATTGATTTTAAATATAATTGATTTTCTAAAATTTATTGTCATATAAAGTGAGTTAAGAAGAAAATTCCATATAAACTTATTGATACACAAAAGTCACTTTAATTCAGAATTAATTATGTAATTAAAATTAATTTTGAATTTTTTTAAAGAAATAAAATATATAAAAATTTATCTTTAATAAATTTTGGATTCATAAATCATATGCACTAGATACTTTTTTGTGTTTGGCATAACAATGGAGGAAGCTAGAAACACAAGTAGTGATTTCTATGAGATGCAGAGAATTTTGCTTTAAATCTAATTTGGTGCAAACCTCATTCTCATATGTCAAGCACTGTTTTAAGAAAAGTTTAAAAAGTATTGTTTCAGTTACTTGGAAATTAAAAAAAAATAATTCATGTCAATTGGTACCACGGTTGCCCAACAGGAAAGAAACCTAAAATAAATTATAAAAACTATTTTCTTTTAAATAACATAACTATATGTTAGCTATTTTTTCTGTTTATATGTGACATTTTTATCAAGATATGAAGTTTTTATCTAAACAAAAATTAATAATATAACTTTTTTATTGATGGACCTTACACTTTAGTTGTAATTGTCTTATCATGTGCCAACCCTAATTGATTGTACCTATCTTCTAAGAATAGTATTATTAGTATGTGTAGTCTACTTTTAAAACTTCTCCATGAACTATCAAGATTAAATTATATATATTAATTCTTAGTTTTTAAACTATCCAAAATAAGGTGTGCAAAGAAGTTTTGACATACAAATTCAATTCATACAAAGTACTATTTTTAGTAGATAATATATACCAATTCAATTCATATAAAATATTATTTTTAGTAGATAGTATACCTACCGAGTAGGATAGGTCACTAAAGTTAATTAAAGTTTTAGGTTTATTGATAAAAAAATTTATTATTATTAATTTTGTTAAGAAAAAAACTTCATGTTTTGATAAAAATATCACACATATAAAAAAAATGCTCAATATATAACTATATTACTTTAAAAAAAATATTTTTATATAATTTGTTTTAGGTTTTTACGATCACTTTTGGGTTTGCCTTTATCAATTCACACACAATTCTTTTTTTATATAACTATGGTTAAACTTATAATGAGGTTTGTAACAAATTTTGTTTTCAGTTGTAATTTAAAGCGAAATTCTCTCTGAATCTCATTTTAAACTCCCTCTGAATCTTATATAGCTAACTCACTAATCTCTAGCTTCCTCCTTATCCTACTCGTTAATATAAAATTTATTTAAGATAAATTTTGAAATATTCTGTTTTTTAACAAAACATTAAAATTAATTTAATTCAATTTTAGAATTGATTCAATTAAAGTAACTTTTTGCCTCCATCAATAATTTCACACTAAATTTTCTCCTTAACTAATGTTTATGTATATATAAATATCAAAATATATAAATCATAATTTTAAAATTATTTTATAAAATCAATTATATTCAAAATCTATTTTATTAAGATTAATTTTCTCGCTAAATTACACATTGTTTCACACATATAAATTAATACAAAAAAAATGTGAAACCATAGAACCAAAATTACACAATTTCAGTAACTCATAACTCATGTTAAGATTCACAAAGGGACAATCCAATTATCAAAATTGTATTCCATTAATTGTCATGTATTTATTTATTCACAAACACATATAAAATAAAAGAATGGAATTCTTTACGAATCAACAAAAAGAGCCTTATTCATATATTTGATGGGCATGCATCTTCCATGTCTTCTTCTTCATTTCTTTTACCATCTTTTTGCATTTCTTGTTCATTATAATGAGCTTTCTGCTGCTACTTCAGTGGTGCACTATGAATAATATAAAAACAACTTAAACCCTTGAAATATTGAAACAATATTTTTATAATCATAAAACAAAAACAATCTTGCATTTTTCTGTTTTCATTCCCATGAAAACAAATAGAAAATATATACAGCATAATAACAAGAATAAAAAAATCCATAATAACATACTTATTCATATATACCATACGACTAAAAATTAAATCAGCATAAGAAGAACCAATATATATAATGTACTCCTGCTGTGATAATTTTTCTTAAAAAATTTATTTGGGACCAAATATAAAAAAAAAACTTATTAAAGACCAATAATAAAATTCATTAATTTATCGAAAGAAAGCATGAGCATGTTTAAGCCTTACAATGGACTCATATTTTAAACAAAGAACCAACATATTGGTGCAATGATCGTTTTTACAAAAACAAACAA
Source organism: Psophocarpus tetragonolobus (assembly GCA_037954015.1). Classification (NCBI taxonomy): domain Eukaryota; kingdom Viridiplantae; phylum Streptophyta; class Magnoliopsida; order Fabales; family Fabaceae; genus Psophocarpus; species Psophocarpus tetragonolobus. The sequence continues at coordinate 24,268,973 of CM075695.1, read as the reverse complement.
CAATTCTTATTATTAAGCAACACATAGTTGAGATTCTAACCTGATGATGAGTTGTTTAACTCCATCAATACATTGAGATTCAATGCATGCCATGTGTTGAAGCAATTCTATGTGTTGGTTGAGATCAGTGAGTCACAAGTAATAGCTTACACAATCTCTCGTTCTCCTTAGCCAAGTTCATGCATCTTTCGAAAATCTTCATCCTCTCCTCTCAGGCATTTTCTATTCACTTTCTTTCTCTTTGGTTTTCTCTTTCTCATTATAATCTTTCTTTCCCTTTGTCTTTGCTGACCCTCATGCCTCCATTTTTCCTTCTTATTTCTTTCAATCTCTTTTCTTAACTTTCTTTTCTAACTTTTCTTTCTTAATCTTTAGTTTATATATAATTAACATTAACATATATGCATGCATATGTACTTTAACTTTGTTTCATTATTTCAATTATCACACTCTTACTGCAAACTATTTTAACTGTAAGTATAACTATATGCAACTGTCAAGTCAAACTAACAAACTAACTATATATTACTGCCATGTTTGTTTGAGAGAGTTTTTAATTAAACATTTTTACAAAAAAATATTAAAAAAAGTTAAAACAAGGTACTTTTTTATATATTTCTTAAAATTTGTAGCAAATCTTAAAAGATCGTGTAGAGTAAGTTCTATAAAAAAGTACTTTTTGTATATATTTGTTATTCTATAAAAGTGTTTACGAAAAAACTGCCCCAAACAAACACGGCAGTAATAGCATAACTAGAGATGAATACATAGTATAAATAGAGATGAATATATAGTATAACTAGAGCGAAATTACATAAAGGGAGGGAAAGAGCAAAGAAGAAAAGTGAGAGAGATTGAAAGAAAGAAGAAAAATGGAGGCATCAGCATCAGGGTCAGGGAAAGATCATGATGAGAAAGAAAAAGGGAAAGAGAGTGAATGGAAAATGTCTGAGGATGAGTGTATGAAGCTTTGCGAAAGAATGAAGAATTTAAATATGGAGAAGGAGAGACTGAGCAAGCGATTACTTGAGACTAGAGATGATCCAACCCAAATGAGGCAAAACATAGAATCGATACTCGATATCCAATGCAATCAATTCGAATGTGTCGAAGGAATTAGAAAAATGATCGACAGGTTAGACTCTTCGTTAATGCTTTTAGTCCTAAAGATTGTTTTTTTTTTTATTATTATCAAAATGTTGTTTCAATGCTTAAGTTGTTTTTATATGATTCTTTCATAGTGCACCCGTGAAGGGGCGTGTTGATGCTAGAAAAATGCAAGAAGACGAAAAAAGAAATGCTAAAGACGAAAAAAGAAATGCTGAAGACGACATGGAAGAAGATGCAGGACCATCAAAGAAATCCAAATTTTGGTGATTCCAGAGTTTCCTAAAAACCAATTCATTGTATATCGTCACTGTACATCAATTTTCAGAAAATGATCAAGCAAAATAAATTTTTCTCTTCAGCTTCTTGCAAAAATTATCATTCACTTTACTCTCATGCGTGCAAAAATTAGGAAATTTTTTGTTTAATTTCAAGTTGAATTTTGAAATCATTGTGCAGACCATATTAAAAAGAAAAGGTTTACATTACATTAGAACTCTACCTTAAAGGCGTAAATCCTTGATTCAACAAGAAATGAAAATTTTCTTTTTTGCAAGGTACTTAGAAAACTTCCTGCCAATCAGTAATGTCACAAAAATCAAGAGAATCAATCCATTCATGAGCAAGGGTCTTTGCAAGTTGCCAACAAGTTAATTCATAAGGAGAATCGTAAAAAAGAGAAATGGAGTAAATAATTATATAACTCATTTGTCAGATAAATCTAAGAATACACGTCCTCTCACGTTCGCACGTATGAATACAAAAATCACGTTTTAAGTAAGTCACAGTTCATATTAAGAATTCACGTAGGGACAATGCAGTTATCAAATTGTCAGCTATTTATTTCTTCATAAACTCATATTGAATAGAAGAGAATGGTAATCTCTATATATGAATCAACAAAAAGTGGCTTAGTTATTTGATGGACCTTCATCTTCATTTCTTTTACCATCTTTTAATTTGCATTTCTTGCCTATCATCATCAGGGGCATTCTGCTGCTGCTTCACTCGTGCACTATCAATCGTATAAAAACAACTTAAACCCTTCAAATAATATTGAAACAACATTTTTATAATAAAAAAACAATCTTTCAGTTTTCTTTTTTCATTTCGACCAAACAAACAGAAAATATATACAAGAATAAGAAACATCCACAATGACATATATACTTATTCATAGATTTCTTAGAGCATTTTTGCATGTGTCAAAGTATCATGGACGACTAAAACATTATCATAAACGAAGAACCAATGTACTTTTGCTATGCTCATCCTTCTTAAGTTATTTCTAATTATCTAATGCCTTAAGCATATTTTTTGTCCCAATAAATTTGTAAATTTATTTTTACAAAATTAAGTATGGTTTAAATAGTGTTTTATAAAAAAAACAAAACAATAAATTTATTAGGGATCAAATAAAAAGAATAATTAGATACCAAAAACTTGTTAATTTATGAGTAACAAAAAATATGTTTAAGTTTTAGACTCATATTTTAAATGCAGAACCAATTTATTCATGCAATAATCCTTCTTAGAAAAATAAACAATGGTTCTTATTATTAAGAAACATATGGTTAACTAAATTTCTTTAAGTAACATAAATGAAAAGGGAAATTAATGAGGTTGAGATTTATTCTAACCTGACGATGAGTTGTCGAAGTGCATGAATAGATTCAGATCGAACAGATGCCAAGCTATGAAGCAATACTTTGTAGGTTTCTAGATGGTGGTCAGATGCTGTCTTTATAAAGGAAGTTTTGCCCAGAAAAAGTAGGGTGGTGGAATCAAAATGTAAAGTGTACTACGAGAGATTAGAAGAATATCGATTAGGTTCTGCCAGGATAGATGATTAGGAGAAGAGAGTCTAAGAGTAGAGGAGAGTCTAAACATCATATTTAGTAGATTATTCAGGTTAGCTGCTAAGAGAAACAATTTGTTAAAGGAAATGTAAGAGGAGGGACGCAAATGGAGGAGGACATTATTCGATTGGGAGGAAAAGCAGTTTGGGATTTTAATAGAAGTGTTGGGTGAAGTTTTATTATCTGAGGGGAGGCAATATAGGTGGGTATGGGCTGATGATGAATCTGAAATGTATATTGTAGCATCTTCATGCAAGGTGTTATCAACTAGGTTACTTAACTTAGGGATTCTTTTTTCGACTTGTTGTGGGCTAAAGGTGATCAATTAAAAAATACTTTTATGTGTGTATGATACATTGACACCAATCTTAATCAAAACCGGTCTTGTGTGTCGTGGAGGTATATAAAAGGGCATAAACTTTTTTGCACACTCTTTTGATCCAAGGCAAGATCATGCCAAGCATCCACATTAAAATCTTACATCTCTTGATCTAATTAATACAAGAAAGCAAACAATGTTAGATTAGCAATTATGATAACTAGAAATAATCCTTCAACAAAAGACCCATAATCATCTTAGTATTATTTATAATTACAAATGACCAATGTATCAAAATCATATTTTTAGCACACCAATTGATTTTGAATTGAAGTGATTGATGTTTGGGTAATTTTATTCTTTTTTTAAGAAAGGCTCATGTTGGAACCAAAGGAACTACATTGAAGTTTGAAGAAGTTTTGGTTTTTCTTTTCTCTCTTTGTTTTTTTATCTTACATCAATTTTATGGTACCCAACACGTTCATAGGTGTGGTATTTGTATTGTGTGTTTTAGATTTGAGATGGTTTTGGATAGACTATATAGTCTGGGTTGTGTTGGAAAAGCTTAAAAAATGATTTTTGAGTAAGGTAATCGATTACCTAAATACAGTAATTGATTACCCTGTGAGAATTTTTTAGAACAGGAATTGATGCTCTTTGTGGTAATCAATTACCTGATTTCAGTAATCGATTACCCCTGAGAACAAGCATTTTGAACCAGTTTTGTGTAGGATATTAGGTAATCAAGTGGGTAATCGATTACCCTACATAAAAATTGATATAAAAGCATTTTGAAAACAGATTTTAGAACTTTTGAACAGTCCAATCAAGTGCTTTCTTCTCTGATGCGATTTCTAATAATTCTCTCCAAGATTCATACCCATTTTTATGGTTTGAAAGTGCTTCAATTTCAAGATTCAATGAAGAAACTCTATTGGGTTTTAATATTTTCGTTTGGATATTCTTCACATCAGGTGATATTTTTTTGTACCTTTATTTGTGTGTTTTCACAAGGTTAGCAATATCTTGAGGTGTTCTTGAGATTATGGAAAAATCTTGCAATGGGTTGTTGTAAGGGAGGCATTGTAAGTGGCAGGGTGTCATAGTGTATCAAACTCTTATGGGGCGCAAGAGGAAGCCTCTTCTTTTGTGATTTAAATCTTTTCGGGAGTAAAATATGTATGTGCGGTGTGCAAGTAAGGAGATTTTAGTGGAAAGCAGATTAGCAGAAGACTAAGTCAATAAACTAGATGTAGATTAATTGGACCGAACCAGTATAAATCACTGTGCAAATTCTGTCTTCTTATACTACTTTATTTTAATCTTTATTGAATTCTTAGAGCACTAACGACTGGGTTTTTGCAACTGTGTTGAATCCATTATGATTTCTTATTGTAGATCAGATGCTTGTAATACATTTACTTGATGTTAAATTTGGGTTTTGACCTATATTTGTGGGTTTGATTTTTGTTCTTTCTACTCTTCTCTTTTGGTCCTGAATTACTTTAAATATAATTCTTATTAAGTTTCTTAGCTACTTTATTTGAAATCATTATTAAAGGAATTGAATTGATTGGTGCTTTGCCTAAAGGGTTGAATTCTTGAAAACCCATTTTTGTAAAAGAAGGTAGATTTGAAATTTTCAAAAAAAGGTTGTTTTTTTAATATACTCTGACACTGTTGAATAGAAAAATTTTGAAAAATAATTTGGTGAATATATTCAATCCCCCTTCTAGATTCCCCCGTAGGACTAACAATTGGTATTAGAGCAGGATCTTAAGAAATATTCAAGATATATCGATCCATTTTTTTCTTTGAAACTGTCAGGGAATCAACTACCTTTTGGTGAGGGTGGATCTATTAACAGACCACCATTATTCATTGGTGACAATTATGCTTTTTGGAAAGTAAGAATGAGAATTTTTATGGAGTTTATAAACAAAGGCATCTGACAAGCTGTAGTAACTGATTATAAAATTCTTACATATATGGTTGAAAATCAAATAGTTGAAAAACCATATGTATTTTGGACCACTGATGAAATCAGACGTCCTGAGAATGATTTAAAAGCCTTAAATATTATACATTTTGCCTTGAATAGTGATGAGTTTTTTAGGGTATCAGCATGCAATACAATTAAGAAAGTGTGGGATCTAATCCAAGTCACCCATGAAGGTACAACTAAAGTAAGAAGAGCTAAAAAGAATACTTTGATCCAATAGTACGAAATGTTCTGCATGAATCAAGGTGGAAAAATCATGGATGTGCAAAAATTATTTACACACATAATCAATCATCTGAATGGACTTGAAAAGTTGTTTGAGGGAGAATAGCTGAATGTGTAGATACTCAAATCTCTCAACCACAAATGGCAACCCATCGTGATAGCGATCAATGAATAAAAGAACTTAGCTACCATGACAAATACTAATATGTTTGGAAAATTGATGCATCCCTCCCCAAGGCAAGGTTGAAGAATCCTTGATGAAGAGAATTCTCCCAAGATCCTTGCTCATAGAGGTCCTTGAAGTTGAAGAAATGGAGGTGGAAGACTAGGAGATGGAGGTGAAGATTAGCGCCACTTCTTCAATGAAGGAGATAAGCCATGGTGAAGCTAGCCACAAAAGAAGGAACCTTTGAAAATAGCATGAAGGTCTCTCACAAGAGTGGAGAGAACATGAACACTCTCCAAGAACAAAGGGCTCTCAAATTTAGAAAAAGGTTATTTTCATTCAAATAAGTATTAAAAGTTACATGAAAGGAGGAGAACTTCTTATATAGAGCTTAACATGGATCTATGGGCCTTACATTAACATAAACGTGCAACTCGTATAATTAGGGAGGATTAGTTGGTTAATTTAGTGTTAATTGAGTACAGGTCAATTTAACATTAAATTAATTCAACTAAGATCCAAACATGTCCCTTAAAAATGGGATCTATGTTTCCTCTTGTTTGAATTTGAATTTTGGAGGGAAATTACATGACACCTCTAAAATTAAAATTAAAATAAGAAGCAACAAGAATCAGCCAAGTAGGAGTGAGAAAGCACATGTGGAGTGAAACAAGGGGACAAGGGGACCCACATGTCTCCTACATGCTTCATGTGTTGGTTAGAAGGGTGTGAAGAGGAATTAGGGGTGTAGAAATAAGATCCTACACATCCAAACTCTCTTGGACCAGCTCAAACTAATTAACACACTCCACAAAGAAACTAATTACACCTCCTAAAGAAAAAAGAACCTATAGGCCAAAATACAAGGCCGAAAATAAAACTAACTATACCCCTAAAATCTTAATGACTTAAGGGTGCTTATACAAGCCTAAAAATGGTCAAATTAATACAATAAAATGGAACATGTCCTAAACTAAGCTCCTTAAATATTCTTCCAAGTCATGCTCTTTTCTTATTGGTCCTAGCTCAAGCCCATGCTAGGCGTGCATGCATAAAAAACTTAGAAAGTATGGGATGGATATGGCTGGAATGGCAGAAGAAGAATAGAAGGAAAAGAAAGGCAAAGGCTTAGCACTCAAAGCTCATGATAAATCAAGTGATGATGAAGGCAATAAGAGTGAATCTTCAGAATTTGAGGACATAAGTCTCATGGTAAGGAAATTCAAAAGATTCAAGAACAAGAACAACAAAAGGAAAAAGTTCTCAAGTGGCAGAAAGCAATCAAGGAAGTGGAATACAACTCCTTCAAAGTTCACTTGCTTTGAATGTGGTAAGATAGGGCTCCTGAAAACTTATTGTCCTTCCAGAAAGCTTACTTTGCTTTGGAAGCGAATGCCTTTACCACATCCTCAAGTGAGAGTGAAAGTGACCAAGAAACTAATCTCTGCTTGATGACTAAAGCCAAAGCAAAAAAAAGAGGCAAATCATTGTGACTCTGGCTCTTCTTGTGATTGTGGTTATGAGAAACTCCAAGAAGCTTTTGTTGAATTGCATGGAGAGGGTAAAAGATTAAGCTACCTCAGTATTGGTATCAAAAAGCACATCAAGGCATATGAAGCTAACATAAATGACTTGCAAAAAGAAATGAAAGTTTTACAAGATGAAAACTTGAAATTAAAAAACATTGCTAATTGCAATCATGCTTCATCCTCCACTTGTGCTAATTGTAAATTACTTGAAGTTAAAGTGAATTATCTTAAAAAAGCACTTTCTAAGTTCAATATGGGGAGTGCTAACCTTGATGCTCGTTTGGGAAAGCAACATGGAATTTCTTCAAAAGTTGGTCTTGGATATCATAATACCTAAGAAAAACGCCTTCAAAAAGACTTTCAATTCTAGGAAATCTTATAGACCTTATGTCTCTTGCCATTATTGTTTTCACAAAGGACATACTACCTATAATTACCTTATTAGGAGGATTGGAGTTCCAAATAGAAAATATGTATGGATTCCCAAAGGATCCAAAATTGTTACTAATCCAAATGGACTGAACTCCATTTGGGTACAAAAATAAGCATATAACTTGTTTTGCAGGTGTGCCTTAAAGCAAAGAAGTCCCTGTGGTACCTGGACAGTGAATGCTGAAGGCACATGATGGAACTAGAAACAAGTTCATTCCCTTCAACAAAAAACAGGTGGCTTTTTTGCTTATGGAGACAACAATAAAGGTCAAATCCTTGGTATTGGAAGCATTGGTAACAAAGACTCTATTCAGATTGATGATGTTTTACTTGTTGATAATCTCAAATTCAATCTACTTAGTATAAGACAATTGTGTGACAAGAATTTTAAAATCAAGTTTGATAATGAGTGTTGTACTATTAGTGATGCATCAAATCATGTTTTGTTTGTTGGCATGAGAATGAATAACATTGATCATTCTGCATAAAACATAAAATGCTTATCTTCTAGAGATGATTTATCATCACTTTGGCATAGATGCATTGAACACATTAATTTGAATAAATTGAATAGACTTGCATCTAAAAATCTTGTAGTAGGCCTACCTAACTTAAAGTTCTTTATAGATGGCCTTTGTGATGCATGTCAAAAGGGAAAACAGTCTATAAAATCTTTCAAACCCATTAATTCAATTTCTACCTCTAAACAACTTGAACTTTTGCACATAGATCTAGTTGGTCCTTTTGGAACTGTAAGTCTAGGCGGCAACTTATATCGGTTGGTTATAATTGATGATTATTCTAGATTCACATGGGTAGCTTTCTTATCTTCTAAAAATAATGCATTCCGTGTTTTTCTCAAAATTCCAAAAAGATCCAAAATGAAAAATATTTGAAAATTAAGTCCCTAAGAAGTGACAATGGTGGTGAATGGGGTGGTGGAAAGGAAGAACAAATCTTTGATTGAATTAGCTAGATCAATGCTCAATGAGAATTCTATGCCTGAGTACTTTTGGACTGATGTGGTGGGCACTGCATGTTATGTTCTTAATAGAATTTTGATCCGTCCTCTTTTGAAATTAAAACCATATGAATTGTTCAAGGGTAGAAAACCTAATATCTCTCATCTGAGGGTATTTGGTTGTAAATTTTTTGTTACAAAAAATAAGGATAATCTTGGGAAGTTTGATGAAAAAGTGGACGAAGCAGTATTTCTAGGATATTCTGCATGCAGTAAAGAATATAGGGTATTCAATAAAAGATCCTTGAGTGTTGAAGAATCATTTCATGTTGTATTTGATGAATCTAACCCCAAAAAAGGGAGTTTCCTTGGTAGATGATGATGATGCAGGTACAACTGACAATCCTCCAAAAAGTCAAAAGACACCATTAACTTGGAGGAAAAGGAAGTTTCAAATAAAGTTGAAACTCAACCTCTACCCAAAGAATGGAGGACACCCAGAGAACTCTCACTTGACAACATACTTGGTGATATTGAGAAGAGAGTTACTACTAGAAATTCTCTAAATCTTTTCTGTGAGCATGTGACTTTTGTTTCTCAAATTGAACAATCTTGTGTGGATGATGCTTTAAATGATGAATTTTGGTTGTTAGCCATGCCTGATGAACTAAATCAATTTAAAAGAAATGATGTTTGGGAACTAGTGCCATATAAGAGTTGTATGAATGTCATAAGAACTAAATGTGTGTTTAGAAACAAACTAGATGAAACAGGAACAATAACCAGAGATAAGGCTAGATTAGTAGCTAAGGGCTATAATCAATAGGAAGGTATAAAATTTGGTGAAACATATGCTCCAGTAGCTAGATTAGAAGCTGTTAGGCTCCTTCTTGCTTTTGCATGTGTGTTTGACTTTAAGTTGTATCTAATGGATGTGAAAAGTGCCTTTTTGAATAGTTTCCTTAATGAAGAAGTGTTTGTTTCGAAACCTCCTAGCTTTGTAGATCATAGGTTTCCTCACCATGTGTATAAGCTTAAGAAAGCCCTTATGGTCATAAGCAAGCTCGTAGGCAATGATATGAAAGGTTAAGTAAATTTATCCCGTCTCAGAACTTTGAAAGAGGAAAGGTAGACAAAACCTTATTCATTATGAGATCTTCTGAAGATATACGTATGGTTCAGGTATACATAGATGATATTATATTTGGTTCCACTGACATATCTCTCTGTGAGGGCTTTGTTTCCAAAATGCAGGGGGAGTTTGATATGTCTATGATGGGGGTACTAAGTTTCTTCTTAGACTTGCAAGTCAAGCAAATGGAGAAAGGAATCTTCTTTCACCAAACCAAATATACAAAAGAGCTACTCAAGAAATTTGATATGGAAGAGTGCAAAGTCTCTAACATTCCAATGGAAACCAACTGATACCTAGATGCTAACTTGAAAGGAGATCTAGTAGAAGTGTCCAAATACACAGGAATGATAGGCTTGCTGATATATTTAATTGGTAGTAGACCTGATATTATGTTCAGTGTTTGTTTGTGTGCTAGGTATCAGACTGAGGCAGAAACTTGAAGACTTTGGCATCACAATCAACAAAATACCTCTCAAGTGTGATAATACAAGTGCAATAAATCTGAGGAAGAATCCTGTACTTCACTCAAGATGTGATCTTTGATGATCACGTGCCTAAAGGATCCTTTCTAAAGTCACTTGGAAGGGAAATGGATTTATGGAGAGGAAAGGAATGGGGTGAGGCGCCACAAATACTAGGTTTGATAAGCCAAAGGGGAGAGGCCACAATCATAAGACGCCAATATTGATCAATTTTTAGCTACCATGACATATGCTGAACTCTTTGGAAAAATCAGAGAGTATGAGATGGATATGGCTACAATGGCAGAAGAAGAATAGAAGGAAAAGAAAGGCAAAGACTTAGCACTCAAAGCTCATGGTCAATCAACTGATGATGAAGGCACTAAGAGTGAATCTTCAGAATCTGAGGACATATGTCTCATGGTAAGGACATTTAAAAGATTCATGAAGAAGAACAATAACAAGGAAAAGTTCTCAAGTGGCAGAAAACAATCAAAGAAAGGGAATACAACTCCTCCAAAGTTCACTTGCTTTGAATGTGGTAAGACAGGTCACATGAAAACTAATTACCCTTCCAGAAATCAGAACAATGAAGAGCCTAAATCAAAATTTAGAAAAAATAAGAAGAAGAAGGCTTACATTGCTTTGGAAGACAATGCCTTCACCATATCCTCAAGTGAGAGTGTAAGTGACCAAGAAGGTAATCTCTGCTTGATAAAGCCAAAGCAAAAAAGAGGCAAGTGATTCTGACTCTGACTCTTCTTGTGATTGTGGTTATGACCAACTCCAATAAGCTTTTGTTGAATTGCATGGTGAGGGTAAAAGATTAAGTTGCCTCAATATTGGTTTCAAAAAGCACATGAAGGCATATGAAGCTAGCATAAATGACTTGCAAAAGGAAATGGAAGTTTTAAAAGATGAAAATTTGAAATTAAAAACTATTTCTAATTGCAATCATGCTTCATCCTCCACTTGTGCTAACTGTAAAGTGCTTGAAGGTAAAGTGGATTATCTTACAAAAACACTTTCTATGTTCAATATAGGGAGTGCTAACCTTGATGCTCTTTTGGGAAAGCAACATGACATTTCTTCAAAAGTTGGCCTTGGATATCATAATACCACTAAGAAAAAGGCCTTAAAAAAGACTTTAAATTCTAGGAAATCTTATAGACCTTATGTCTCTCGTCACTATTGTTTTCACAAAGGACATACTACCTATAATTGCCTTATAAGGAGGATTGGAGTTTCAAGTGGGAAATATGTATAGATTCCCAAAGGATCCAAAATTCTTACTAATCCAAAAGGAGAAAACTCTATTTGGGTACCAAAATAGGCAATTAACTTGTTTTGCAAGTGTACCTTAAAGCAAATAAGTCCTTGTGGTACCTGGACCGTGGATGCTTAAGGCACATGATGGGAGATAGAATCAAGTTCCTTTCCCTTCAACCAAAAACAAGTGGTTTTTTCACTTAAGCATTGGTAATAAATACTCTATTCGGATTGATGATGTTTTACTTGTTGATGATCTCAAATTCAATGTGCTTAGTATAAGTCAATTGTGTGACAAGAATTTTAAAATCAAGTTTGATAATGAGTGTTGTACTATTAGTGATGCATCAAATCATGTTTTGTTTCTTGGCATGAGAATGAATAACATCTATGTGCTTAACATTGATCATTCTGCATAAAACATAACATGCTTATCTTCTAGACATGATTTATCATCACTTTGGCATAGATGCATTGCACATATTAATTTGAATCAATTGAATAGACTTGCATCTAAAAATCTTGTAGTAGGCCTACCTAACTTAAAGTTATCTATAGATGGCCTTTGTGATGCATGTCAAAAGGGAAAGCAGTCTAGAAAATCTTTCAAACCCATTAATTCAGTTTCAACCTCTAAACCACTTGAACTTTTGCACATGGATCTATTTGGTCCTTCTAGAATTGTATGTCTAGGTGGAAACTTATATGAGTTGGTTATAATTCATGATTATTCTAGATTCAAATGGGTAGCTTTCTTATCTCCTAAAAATCATGCATTTCGTGCTTTTCTCAAAATTGCCAAAAGGATCCAAAATGAAAAAGATTTGAAAATTAGGTCCCCAAGAAGTGACAATGGTGGTGAATTTAAAAATGAGGAGTTTGAGAAATTCTGTGAAGAGCATGACATTGATAATAACTTTTATGCTTCTAGAACACGACAATAGAATGGGGTTGTCGAAAGGAAGAACATATCTTTGACAATAGAATGTTGTATTTGATTAATCTAACCCCAAAAAAAAGGAGTTTCCTTGGTAGATGATGATGCTGTAGGTACAACTGATAATCCTCCTAAAAGTCAAAAGACACCATCAACTTGGAGGAAAATGAAGTCTCAAATGAAGCTGAAACTCAACCTCTACCCAAAGAATGGATGACCCCAAATATCTCTCTCTTGACAACATATTTGGTGATATTGAGAAAGGGAGTTACTACTAGACATTCTCTAAATATTTTTTGTGAACATATGACTTTTGTTTCTCAAATTGAACCATCTTGTGTGGATGATGCTTTAAATGATGAATTTTGGTTGTTAGCCATTCATGATGAACTGAATCAATTTAAAAGAAATGATGTTTTGGAACTAGTGCCATATAAGAGCTATATGAATGTCACAGGAAATAAATGGGTGTTAAGAAACAAAACAGATGAAACAGGAACAATAACAAAAAATAAGGCTAGATTAGTAGCTAAGGGCTATAATCAACAAGAAGGTATAGACTTTGGTGAAACATATGTTCTAGTAGCTAGATTAGAAGCTGTTAGGCTTCTTCTTGCTTTTGCATGTGTGTTTGACTTTAAGATGTATCAAATGGATGTGAAAGTTCCTTTTTCAATGGTTTCCTTGATGAAGAAGTGTTTGTTTCACAACCTCCTGGCTTTGTAGATCACAGGTTTCCTCACCACGTGTATAAGCTTAAGAAAGCCCTTTATGGTCTTAAGCAAGCTCTGATACAATGGTATAAAAGGTTAAGTAAATTTCTCCCCTCTCAGAACTTTGAAAGAGGAAAGGTAGAAAAAACCTTATTCATTAGGAGATCTTATAAAAATATACTATTGGTTTAGGTATATGTAGATGATGTTATATTTGGTTCCACTGACATATATCTTTGTGAGGGCTTTGTGTCCAAAATGCAAGGGGAGTTCGATATGTCTATGATGGGGGAACTAAATTTCTTCTTAGGCTTGCAAGTCAAGCAAATGGAGAAAGGAAACGTCCTTCACCAAACCAAATATACAAAGGATCTACTCAAGAAATTTGATATGGAAAAGTGCAAAGTCTCCAACATTCTAATGGAAACCAACTACTAGCTAGATGCTAACTTGAAAGGAGATCTAGTAGAAGTGTCTAAATTAGAGGAATGATAGGTTCACTACTATATTTAAATGCTAGTAGACCTGACATTATGTTCAATGTTTGTTTGTGTGCTAGGTATCAGGCTGAGGCAACAACTTGAAGACTTTGGCATCACAATCAATAAAACACCTCAACAACTTGAAGACTTTGGCATCACAAACAACAAAACACCTCTCAAGTGTGACAATACAAGTGCAATAAATCTGACGAAGAATCCTGTACTTCACTCAGAGACAAAAGATGTAGAGATCCGTCATCACTTCTTGAGAGATCATGTAGAAAAAAGGGATTGTGAAGTCCAATACATAGAAACAAAGTACCAGCTAGCTGACATATTCACAAAGCCATTACCAAGAGAAAGGTTTTACAAGATTAGAAGAGATCTTGGTATAGTAAGTGCTCATGAACTTTGACTTTAAGTGTTTTTTATTGATCCTAGAATGCATAAACCGTATGGACTGATAGGTATTAGATAATTCATTGCATGAATTGGCTAAAAATTGATGACATTTGATCATTACTCATGCATTAGAAGCATTGCATTTTGATAGAATGGAATGAGATTGCATAATTTGCATATTCAGGGTTTTTGTTCTGCAGTAATCGATTACTATTACAGGTAATCGATTACCTAGAGGTTGGATTTTTTAGAATTAGTCCCAGACCGCGTGGTAACTGATGAAGATTGGCTAACAAAGGAAGAATGGCAAGCCAAAGAAGAAGATGTGTCTGTGGAACCAAAGACACTAACTCCTTTTTAGGACATTATCCTGAAGCAAATGCGGAATTGTAGGCTTCGTAGGAGAGAGAGTTTCGGGAGATAAAAGACTCCTTGGAATCGATTTCAGAGAGGCTAGATTTGCTGGATGTCCCTTTCCTTGGACCATAGGATCAAGACTTGTCTGTGCAACTTCATTTTAGGATTAGGCATCTTAGGACTTGCATCATTTGTGTATTTCCTTTCAGCTTATCTTCTCTGCATCTGCCTTATGAATACTAGTGTACTCAACCTTTACATGTTTAATTTTTAATGTCTGAATTCAGAATTTGTGATTGTATCTTGATTAATCTCTGTTCTTATATTGACCGTGCTCATTGTAATATCATTTGAACTATCAATGAAAGCTTAATTCTTGGTTCTAAATATGAATATTGGTTGATTTCTTTATTGACCTACTGTTTGCAAATTGAATTTTAATTTGAGCTAACTTGAACCTTATTTGATAAGGAACAGAGGTAGATACATATCCTATCTTTGTAGGACCGTGGAAGTTTAATTTGTGTAGTTTTCTCTGGTTTAGTGGCTCATTATGCAACAATTTTTAGCATAATTTTGTAGAATTCTTAAGATGTTGAGTGCAGATTATGCACTGCACTAGTTAAAGTTTCTTCCCTACAACATTTAGCCATCCTAGCTATTTATTTTTCCCTAAACATATCACTTGTTATTATTTGAATCTTGTCTTTTTCACCTTTATGTTTAAAGTGTCAAAAGGGGGAGAAAACTTGTAGAAGATATGGTGAAGTCATAGGGAAAAGACTTGGTGAAGTCTTTGCTACAATTTTCTCAAGTATAATCAAAACATGATTCAAGAGCAAATAAAAAAGGTACTAGAAGAATGAAGCTCAGCTTAAGAGTGGTTTGCCTCAT
This sequence comes from Psophocarpus tetragonolobus, assembly GCA_037954015.1. Classification (NCBI taxonomy): domain Eukaryota; kingdom Viridiplantae; phylum Streptophyta; class Magnoliopsida; order Fabales; family Fabaceae; genus Psophocarpus; species Psophocarpus tetragonolobus. Next base: position 24,253,723 of record CM075695.1, on the reverse strand, counting down.
CAAAACCAAAAAAGAGAGATTGTTGGAACCAAAGGAACTACATTAAAGTTTGAAGAAGTTTTGGTTTTGCTTTTCTCTCTTTGTTTTTGCTCTTAAATCAATTTTATGGTACCAAATACGTTCATAGGTGTGGTACTTGTATTGTGTTTTAGATAGGCTTGAGAATGTGTTTGGGATGGTTTTGGATCTTGTGAGAATTTTTTAGAACAGGAATTGATGCTCTCTATGGTAATCGATTACTTGATTTCAGTAATTGGTTACTCCCGAGAACAAGAACTTCGGACCAATTTTGTGCAGGATATCAGGTAATCAAGTGGGTAATCGATTACCCTGTATAACAACATATATAAAAACATTTTGAAAATAGATTTTAGAACTTTTGAACAGTCTAATCAAGTGCTTTCTTCTCTCATACGATTTCTAAGAATTCTTTCCAAGATTCATACCAATTTTTTATGGTGTGAAAATGTTTCAATTTCAACATTCAAGGAAAAGACTCTATTGAGTTTTAATCTTTCTGTTTGGGTATTCTTCACATCAGGTGATATTGTTCTATACCCTTATTTGTGTTTTTGCACAAGGTTAGCAATCTCTTGAGATGTTCTTGATATTGTGGAAAATCTTGCAGTAAGTAAACTCTATATGTGTGGTGTGCATGTACTAAGATTTTCGTGGAAAGTAGATTAGCAGAAGGCTAAGTCCGTAAACTGGATGTAGGTTAGTTGGACTGAAACAATATAACTGTGCAAATTCTCTCTTTCTTACACTCCTTTATTTATTTAATTTTTGGAGCACTAACGATTGAGTTTTTGCAGCTGTGTTTATATTTACTTGATTTTAAATTTGGATTTTGACTCATTTGTGGGTTTGATCTTTGTTCTTTCTACTCTTCTCTTTTGATCATAATTACTTTAAATATAATTCTTGTTAAATTTCTCAGCTACTTTATTTGAAATAATTATTAAAGGAGTTGAATTGATTGATGCTTTGCCTAAAGGGTTGAATTCTTGAAAACCCATTTTTGTAAAAGAAGGTAGATTTTGAAAATTTAAAAAAGGGGTTATTTTTTAAAATACTCTGATACTGCTAAATAGAAAAATTTTGAAAAATAATTTGGTGAATCTATTCAACCTCCCTTTCTAAAGTCCCCCTAGGACCAATAACTCACAATAATTGTTTTCCAACATAAAAAATTAGTTACTTAAACTCTTCAATTCCCAAACTTGGAATCACAAATTCATCCGTGTTTACAACAAAAAGTGTCCAACCATTCACGATCAAAAGTTGAAAGCACTCAAAATGGCACGTATATTCCCAAAGAATCCATTACAACATAAAAAAATTCAAAGTTTTAAGATGGAAGAAACAACTATTCACTAATTACTAATTAATGAGTAAAACTCTCAAAACAATCACTACATTTCATTTTCACAATAAACAAACAACACAATAAATTGCAAAACTTAAATACATTTATGCATAAGTATCCATATAAACATGTAACAATAAATCTATAACAACACTAATATGTATCAATGTAATTAGTTTATATGCATGCAATTAATTATCCTCTATCAATTTTAGGAAGTAAAATAAGTTCAATGTTGCATTTTTTTAAAATATGAATTCAATGAAAAGAGACATACAAATTAGCATTTGTGATACTAATTTCAGAATTACTAATAAAATCAATTTACCAAGAACAACTTGAGAGTACCAACATGCTAAATATTAGGAACATATTATCTCCAAATTTTATGAATACACAATTTACCAAGAACAACTTGAGAGTACCAAGTACAACACATTTCTGAATTTTAACTTCAGGCTAATGTTACCAAATTCAGAAATTGTAAATTTTATAAAATTGTATGAGACTAAAAATGTCTTTGTTTAAACATGGAACTAAAATTGTGAATCGAGTTAAAAAATTAAAAATCTTTATTTTACAATAGAAATTATAAAATTTAAAAAAAAAGAGAGAATAAAAATTCAATTGAAGTCTGGAAATTAAGTATATAATTTCAGCAGTATTCATTTATAATTAACCATAATTCTTGTATCATAAATGGTTTGGTTGAACATGTTATGCACTGTCAGAATGAGTACATAAATGAAAGTGGTCGTACGACTGATTATATAATCCTTTAATATTAAAATTATAAACTCTCATTAAATAATATATCTTTACGAAAATTATTATTGATACCTAAGTACAACTTATCCATTTTATAATATATAAGGAAGTCTTCTGAAAACATTTTAAAATACTTAAGCACGAATAAAAGGTATACTCGCAAGGACATTTTCTGTATACCCTAACATTTATCCTCCCGTCAAAGTTTGTTAAATTTATAATTAAGCCATTTAAACACCATAAAAGAAAATAACAACAAAATATAACGTGGTCCCGATATACCTTGACAAAAACAACTTTAAAAATTACACAAAATTAAAGTTATATATAGCTTTTTAAAACAGTAAAACAATATACAAAAGAATTTAATTAGTATACACTGTCAGTGTAAAAGATTTTTACACTGATATTCAATCATGACTGTTCAATTTATGTGACTTTTAAAGTAGTAAAGAGTAAAGTCAACAAATTTAACATAAATGAAGGGTTGTGATTGAATGTCAGTGTAAAAATCTTTACACTGACAGTGTATACCAATTAAACTCATTTAAAAATTAGTTGCAATGCATTGAATAAAGTAATTAAATAATGTATGGGCCATTGTGTTATATTTAAAAATGTAACGAAAAGTAGACGGTATTATTTTAATATTTGTATTCATTTGTTGAGATATAAATTGAGGTGTTCAATAAGAATATATTTGGGTTATTGTGCCATATTTCATCTCGGAAGTTAACAAAACTTTTGCAATATTATTGTAGATTGAATTTTCTATCGGGACATTATCATTGTTGAAAATTTTCTATGTATAGAAAATAAATATAAAAGAAAGAGGAGAAAGAATTTCTGTATCTGTATATATTGAATTGGAACTCCTCAAACTCTTCATGATGAATAGAAATTCTTTTTATATGATTATTGTAGCGATATAAGTTCAATAAAAACTCTTGAAAGTTTTACTACCTACCTTCTAGGAGATTATTATAGAGAATGTGTGTTAATTTACTTAATGAAATAAAAAATTTATAATCTCATGAGATAGGCAGAGACTCCTCAAATGAGCTTTTTATGATTGACTCAATTCATCACAGAGTCAATCTTACTATAATCTCAATAAAATAATCATAAAGATATTATAAGATATAATTATTATCATATCTTAAATTGCAAGATAATGATAAAAGATAATTAATTAATACAAATCCACAATTATTAAGGTACAAATCCCATATTAGACAACAATATGAGAAATATGAGCTACAACATAATATCCTATAAGGATACACACCATGTGCGTTAGCAAATATTTCTCATAAAATATATAGAATAATGTAGTTCAATAAAAAGATAATACAATGGTCTGAAGCATCCCAAAAAAATACTAAGAGACATGTTACTAAAATAATATTACTTCACACATATCTCATAAGAGATTTTTCAGACTCCCATTGATTTAAGACATCAAAACTTACCAAAACCACGAGTCATAAAACTTCAATAGTTAAGGCTTTGATCAGTGAAAAAAATTATAAAGTCCAATAAAACATAATTCACATGCATCTAAGTACTCATCATAGGCTAACAATAATGTAATTTCATATAGACTAGATAAATGTTCTACAATATCAGACATTCAACTAATCCAAGTTTCAGAAAATGAGTGACAATGTAAAAATCCAAAGATAAATAGGAAATCCATAAATTCCCTACTTGAATCACACACAGACACCTAGTTTAATTGAGACTAAATTATTATGGCCACAAAATGTCAACTGAACAATTTATGTAAACAAAAAATTCAAAAGTACTTTAATAGTGAAAAATTGTACTCGATAGGAGTACTATCATCATAAACACTTTTACAAAGTAGAAAATCATACTTGATAGGAATATTGTATGTACAAAATACTTATAGAATATTGATCAAACAAAATGTAAAATTTTGGGTAAAAGAAATACACAATAATTGTATACCAAAAGGATTAATGTGCAATACCCAATAGAATGGCCTTAACATCTGTTAAAGATGTCTATTAAGATACAATATGAATTTTATGTATCTGAACCAAAATAGGACAAAAATAAATATTTAAGTCTTATAGAGTATGTCATATCTTAATTAAATATACACAAGAAAATATGACAATACGAATAGATAAGTTTCGAGACATAATACAATATTATATACTTGTAAAATTTTGAGCAACTAAAATATAAATTTTAGGTAAAAGAGATGCACAATACAAAATTGTATGCCAAAAGGATTAATGTGCAATACCCAATAGAATGACCTTAATATTTGTTAAAGATGTCTATTAAAATACAATGGATTTTATGTATCGCAACCAAAATAGGATAAAATAAATAGAAAAGTCCTATAGAATATGTCATATCATAATTAAATATGCACAATAAAATATAACAATATAAATAGATAAGTCTCGAGCCATAACACAAGATTATATACTCCCACTAATCCTTAATATACCAAAAAAGATTAGGATTACCATTAGGGTACACTAGTAATAAAGTTATAGTGATAGTGGAATTGTGACTTTATAAGATAATAATAAAAGTGAATTAAAATTTATTATTTTCTACTTAATGAATCTATTATTAGAGAGTAGTACAATAACAAAAGATTAATGAGAGAAGTGATTTTAAAAAAAAGAATATGAAGCCACAAATTCATCTATAAGAATAAATAAATCTTGCAAAATGGTTCCATTGTTAACCACATATTAATCAATCCTTTAATATTGACCCTTATGAGGATCTCGAAAAAGTAATTTTGCGAGTGAGAAAATGGATTTCTTTATAATTTTAAGTAGAATATCAGATCATAAGCAAGTGCTCAAATAAGCATAAAAAAATCAAGTGCTATATAATAAACAATATTCATACACACTTGAGAATAAAATATGATTACATGTAGTGGAAGAATTAGGACTCATTCTTACGAATATTAAGGATAAATAAATAGTTTCTAACTCTCATCACAATTTATAATGGACATAGGTTTACCTATATATCCCAAAATAAAGCATATTAGTTTTACAAGAATATCATCAATGATATTATAAAATATGGTATAAAGAAATTAATCTCTTCAAATTTGAGATGCTATATTGTCCATACAAGAATTGTATACTAATATTGCATGTCAATAAAGAGTTATTATACAAGAAAATATTCTATAAGAGACTAAGACAAAATCCTTAATATAGATCTCAACAATGTGATAACAAATAATGCGATAAGAAAACAAATAATTTTATCAAGAAATTTTTTTTTGATCATGTATGATTAATTGGACATTTGAGGTAAAAATCTTATATCAAATGATTTATTTTATAAGATATTAATTAGAATTCTAATATACAAAATCCTTCAACTTGATAAATAAAAAAAAAAAGTTGACATAACAAAAAATAACCGAAGGGCTAAATGAAATTCAACTATTTTTTTATCACACTAGAATTATGTCAAGTAATGTCATACCGATAGGGTAAATTCACTACCTACATAATAGTAATATATATAGAAATTTTGCACCACATAAAAAATGCAACAATTTTTTTTTTAAAGAAAAAATGTCCAATTAAAAAGTTATAAGTCATTATGGAACAACAAGAAAATGAAAGTATAAATTTTGGTTCCATATAAATATAACTAAACATGATAAAATTAGGAAAATAAACTGAATATCACCTCAATAGGAAATGTTATGTCATTGTAAAAGTTCAATTATAAGCAAATTACAATGCACTATAACTTATATCAATAAAATCCTAATACTAAGATGGTATAAAAAAATCATTAATATAAATAAGGAGAACTACATTGTACAACACCAAATTACATTAACAACAATACACCGATATGTTATAATTATTATCAATGCAATAAAAAAATAATTATATCACAAAATTCATATAAATGCATCAACAATAGGTGAAATTACAATTATATAAATAAAAAGAGAAATTATGCCTGTTGCCTAATAAATTTACATAGTTTTAATCATATATATATATATGACTAACATACAAAATTCACATTACTATACTCATGATAGGCGAGTTATAATAAGGCAAATTATTAAAGAAAATAATGTGCATAAGAGAAAGACAATTAAGATTATGCCTAATTAATAAAATGACCTAAAATGATAATCAATATTAAAGAGGGTACAATATAATTGGAGAATACAAATACCAAAAGAATTATCACAATGAAAATAGGCCCAAAATTCAATGTTATTATAATAAAAATTAATTTAATATTAATTAATCAAATAATTTTTTTACTCAAAAAATAGCAATAATATTAAAATATTAAATAAATATAATATTTGTGAAAAAATAAGAATATAAAAAATAAGTCACCCTATTCAATGTTTTTGAGAGTGAATTTAACACATAAATTATCATACAAGATCGTATCAAAAGGACAAGGTTCTCACTTGACTAAATAATCACAAAAATATGGGTATAAAAGAGTCCATGCAACCACATTAACACTTCTGAAAGTGAAGTTAACACAAATCATCTTATGTTGTCCACTCAAATGACTCATATTTGTCAAAAATTATAAAAAAGAAAATAGTTTACCTATAAAATGAATTCAAAACAAAACTAGGTTTTAAAGGGGTAGCTGATGCATTGCATTTTTATCCGTTTTTAGGTTTTATTTTAATTAGATTTTATCTATTTTTATGTTATTTAGGTTTAATATTTTTATTTTAGGTGTTTTTAATTATATATTGAAATTTTTTATGCTTTTAGTGTTTTTTTGGTATTTAGGATATAATTTGCTAGATATTGATGCGCTTCTAGACTGATTTGGAACATTGGAGTGAAGCTTGGAGCTCTAGAGAAAATTCAGAAGAGAAAAATGAATTATGAGTCAATTAATGAAAGATTGTACTCTCATGCAAAAATATGCACTTCTTTCTGTTATCGGTTTAATTGCTCTATTGTTATGACCTTTTTGTTTTTAGACATAAAAAGCCCATTAATTTAAATCGAGGGTTTCTATTTGAAAAGGGGGTGCTAAATTTTCTTATCAAAGGCAGCATAGAGAGCGAGGCTTAGAGTTTCTCCTTTCCCCTTTTTCACTCTTTATTCCAGGTTTGTTGAATCTTATTTTCTTTTGGTTTAATCATGAACATGTGTGACTAGACTTTTTATTCTAAGATTGGGGTTTAACCCATGACTCTATTGATGATGAATTAAACATTTTTATTATTCTTATGTTGGTTTCTCTTGATTTCTTCTATATTGATTTTACCAATGCAATATATTTTTGTAGTAATGGATAATAAGGAAAGGACTGAAATATGAACTTAATTATCGGAACTCTAGGGAAGTAACTTAGGAATTAAATCATGAAAGTAGGTTTAACCCTTTGAGGACTCAATGAATTAACAAGGAACTTAATGGGTTTAATTGAACATAGCTATCAAGAAAGGTGACAATTATTTCTTTTAAATAATTTAAATAAGATAATAATAATAATAATAATAATAATAATAATTATTATTATTATTATTATTATTATTATTACTATTATTATTATTATTATAACCAAGATTTTATAAAAAAAAACTAAATTAGAAGTGCATCTAAAGTGGTTATTATAATTTTCATAATGGTCAAATTAGAAGTGCAGCCAAAATGACCATTAATAAATGTTTTTTTAAATTAAATAATTTGAATGATGTAATAATAATTATAACAACTAAAAATTTATAAAAGAAACCAAATTAGAACTACATCTAAAGTGGCTATTTTAGTTTTTATAATAGTCAAATTAGAAGTACATATAAAGTGAGCATTATTAGATTAAATAATTTAAACCACATAATAATCATAAAAACTAAAAAAATTATGATATTTAAATTCAAAAAGCATGTAAAATAGTTATCATTAAATTTTCATTTTTAATTTAATATTATTATCATTATCATTATTATTGCTAGATTTAATCAAAATTTTATTATTTTCTATTTCATATATTTGCAACTTTATTTACTAGAAAAAAAAGTAAATAAAAGAAAAGGATAGAATAAATTAAATGAAAAAAAATTACTATTTACAGTCACAAAAAGCTTAAAATAACACATTTTGGGCCTTAAAGTTAGAGAGGTGTGCTTAGCGGAGACAAGGGCGTGGACAGAAAATGGATACCCTATAATGCTTTGGGCTAGGGGGTGTGCTTAGCAGAAAATGGAGGTACGAACAGTAAACTAGCCCATGAGACGTGAAAAGGGTGTGAATAGTAGAAAACAAATGTGCAAACAATAACGCACCATAAGACTTAAAAAGGGGTACAAATAGCATTTATTAGGGGGTAAACTTAGTAAAGTATAATTTTTTTAAAAAGAAAGTTTTTTTATTAAAAAATAGAGATGCATGCAACGTCCCTTTTATGCTAACCTCAATTTCGAAATTTAATTTTTCAAATCCCTTTAATGAGAGTGAAGGACGAGAATGTAAAGGAGAAAGAGAAAAGTAGAGGGGCCTCAAGCATGGTGTAACTCCATCTCTGGCGATCACCGCCAGTGACACCCATACCACTGGAAACCACTTGTAGTGGTGGTGAATGGTGTAAGTAATTTTTTTATCCTATTCCTATGATTTTGTTGACTGAATTATAAAAGAGTAGTGTAAGTTAATACCTTTTGTAGCTTTCAAACTCGTCTCTTTTGGTCTCTACCTTGTCTCTTTGCAGCCAACCTCTCTTTCCCCTCTTCTTCCAAAATTTTCTCCTCCAAATTTTTTATCCTGATTCAAATGCCTCCTTTTATAGAGTCAATTAGTGATTTGTCTAGATTTTGTGGGATTGTGTTGGTATTGCAGATGAGCCATAAAACATCTCCATTGATTCAAAGGGCATAAACATGATAGTGGCTCAGGTTAACCTCCCTTGTTTCCTTTTTATCTTATGTTTTCCTGTTGTTTTGTATAGCTTTTTTTTTATTTAATTATTTTTCCATTAAAATTCCATTTTGAGATTTTCCTGGTTGGCGTATAGTCTGAATTTGTTGTGTATGTTGACAGTGTATGGCAAGATATCTCTTTTTTGTTTTTTCTGAATGTATTATTTTTATCATTAATTTTATATGCAAAATATTGTACTCGACAAAATTAGGTGTCCACAACAAGCATTCGACTTATATAAGGTTCCTAAAATATAATTCGAACTTCAAACTCTCAAACATTCTACTTCTTTATCTCTTTGTTTACTGTCAACACACCCTACAATTGTCGTAATAATCATCAATTTTCCATCAATCCTCTCAATGGAAGAAAATACCCCGCACTTAACACTTAATCCTTTAGGTATGGAAAACAGTTCAAATAATATAAAAGTTACTCAACTATCACATTAATCAATAGTATAATTAAAATTCTTCACCATTTAATAATAAGTAGCATTCATAGAAATAAACAAACTAATCAATTACGTAAAACACATGAAACTTTAATCCCAATGAATACTTAGGTTCACCTTCACTACCCTATTTCTTATATATGAACCCAACTTTAACACATGAAATTAGTCAATACTATCAATTCCTTTGTTCAAGAGTACTAATCTTTAAGGTATAAAAAGAGAAAACTCCAATGTCAATACAATCATTACATTCAAATAATCCAATAATATACATGTATTCCAACAATCTAACAAAATAAATTAATAAGGAATCTAATACTTATTTATGGAGTGAAGCACCAAACGGATCCTTGAATGTTTGGGACGTTATCAATTGGGTCCTTAAAAGATTTTTTAGTGCATCTGGGTCCCTGATGTTTGAAAATGCCTGCATCGTAGTCCTTCTGTCCATGAAGCTGTCAAGGGTTAGCACAGTCAACCTTCAAATGCCATGCTGGCAGGTCCCTACACTTTAGTTAACCATCCAAATCACCTCCACATGAATACGTGACAATAATGATGTGGCAAAACGCATGCAACTAGATCCTTGAAAGTTTGGGGCGCTTGTAACTGGGTCCTTGAAAGATTTTTTCAAACATTTAGGTCCTTGAAAGTTTATGACACTTATAACTGGGTCCTTGAAAGATTTTTTAAGCATCTAGGTCTCTGATGTTTAAAAGCGCATGCATCCAGATCCTTCCATCCATGACTCCATTTATAGTTAATGCATAGTTTGCTATTAAGGACTTACATGGCAAGTTTCTCTCATATTATGTGACAGTCCACGTCATTAATATTACACATGTAAGAAGAACAATATTTGTGACAGCTTTTAGCCGTTGAAAATAACAAAATTAAAATCAACAAAGCCACTGAACCCCTTTTCCATCCTCCACCACAAACAACCTAGACTCAAAAATCAATTTTCATGATTTTCATTTGCTTTTTTATTTCATCATCTTATTTTAAACCTCGTTAAAAATAATATGTCTATTCCAACTTAAATCTCACTTTGCAACATGGAACAAATAGTTGTCTTGTATGTTGGTTTCTATTACACAAGTGGCCTCAGTTTACTTAAGAGGGGGGTGAATTAAGTAGATCAAAGTTTAAACTTAGTTTTCTTTTTATTTGATTTTGTAATAGAATATTTAAAAATGAAAGTGAAGTGTTCAAATATGCAAACAAGATAAATAAATAGGAGTATAGGGAAGAGAAATATGCAAACGCTTTTTATACTGGTTCGGCTAATCCACTTGCCTACGTCCAGTCCTCAAGTAACCCCACTTGAGCTTTTACTACTTTTGTAAATCACTTTACAAATGGATGAATCCTCAATCACCTTGGGAACCCTCTCCCTGTGTTTGAGATTCCTTTATCACTCAAGAAGTCTCTGTTGAATACAATCAGTAATAATAAGAAGAAGAAATATCTCTTAAAGAGCAGATGATACAACTTGAAGATCCTATAAGAAATCTTCTGGAATTTGCAAGTGTCTAGTCAAAAGTTTTGTTTAGAAAATCATTGGAAGCATTCATGTTATAAAATAGAAGAAAAGTCATTTATTTATAGTGTCAAAACCAAAGTGATGTGCTCTTTCATGAAAGGTTGTGACTTTTCAAACTTTTGATAACAACTTATTGGTAATCGATTACATCAACTGGTAATCGATTACATGATTTAAAATGTTGTAGCGTTTCATGAAAGGTTGTGACTTTTCAAATTTGTGATAACAACTTTTCTGGTAATTGATTACATCAAAATGGTAATCAACTAGATGATTTAAAATTTTATGTCGTTGTCACTTTTGAATTCAGAGTTTCAATAATCAAGACCTCTGGTAATCGATTACACAGCCTAATAATCGATTACACAGCCTAGTAATCGATTACCAGTTCATAATTTTGAACTGATAAAACAACATATCTTGCCAAACCAAGGTTATGCAAATTTGTAGAGATTCTTTTATAAATAACTAAGTTAATTTATTTTATCTAACTTAACATTAATACTTGAATCTCTGTCAATGCTATTTTGTTCTTTTTCTTCCTTGCTTTTCTATCAACATTTCTTGTCACTTTTTGCCATCATCAAAACCTGTAATATATTGGCAATTACATTCTCCCCTTTTTTTATGAAGACAATCATCTTTAAGGGAAGGAAACACAATGACATATATATTTATCGATTACTCCCCCTTTATTTAACATTTATTGACTTTATGAGTATTGCATAGTTTGTAAAACAATTTTCTTGAAATAAAGCAAGTAATAATTTAGTTGCAAAAAACAATAATATCCTAATATAATTTCCAATCCTTTGGAATATTCAACCTGGTTTGATCTGTTTGATGTACTAAATTTATATTGCTTTCCTCTTTCTTACTTTTGTGACCTTGTTCATGAATCTGTGTATCTTGTAGATTTTCTATCATATCATCAAGCACATCCTTTTTTTGATAAAAAATTGTTAGATTCATCAAAAGCAACATGTATTGATTCTTCAATCATCATAGCTCTTTTGTTATATATTTTATAAGTTTTACTATTTATTGAGTAACCAAGAAATATTCCTCCATCTGATTTAGCATCAAATTTTCCTAAATTATCTTTTCCATTATTTAATACAAAGCATTTACATCCTAATATATGAAGATGGAAAATATTTGGTTTTCTTCCATTGTAAAGTTCATAAGGTGTTTTCTTTAAAATAGGTCTTATAAGTGCTCTATTCATTGTATAACATGTAGTATTGACGACTTCAGTCCAAAAGTATTTTGGAAGTTTGATGTCATTAAGCATGGTTCTTGTCAATTCTTCTAATGGTCTATTTTTCCTTTCTACTACTCCATTTTGTTGAGGAGTTCTAGGTGCAGAGAATTTATGATCAATCCCATTTTCATCATAGAATAATTCAAAGTTTTTATTTTCAAATTCTCTTCCATGGTCACTTCTAATTGAAGTAATTTTGAGTTCCTTTTATTTTGAACAATTTTACCAAATTTCTTCAATGCATGAAAGACATAATTTTTATGAGTAAGGAACAATGTCCAAGTGAATCTAGAGTAATCATCTGCGATTACACGGGCATAATAACTACCTCCAAAACTCATAGTTCTTGAGGGACCAAAAAGATCCATGTGCAATAGTTGGAAGGGTCTAGAAGTTGAGATAATATTTAAAGATTTAAATGAAGTTCTTACTTGTTTTCCTTTTTGGCATGCATCACAAAGTTTATATTTTTCAAATTTGATTTTCGGTAATCCTATTACTAAATCTTTTGAAATTAGTTTATTCAAATGTTCCATATTTATATGAGCAATTCTTCTATGCCACAACCAAGATTCATCTTCTTTACTTATAAAACATTGAGTATGATTTGTAGTTTTATCTAAATTTAACATATATACATTGTTAATCCTTTTTCATTCATAAGTAATTTTCTTATCATTTTTACTTTCAATAACACATTTATGTGAATCAAAAAATACTAGGAAGCCTTTGTCACATAATTGACTTATGCTAAGTAAGTTATGTTTAAGTCCATCAACAAACAAAACATTATTTATTGAGGTAGAGAGATTCGTACCGATTTTTGCGACCCCTAGAATTTTACCTTTGTTGTTGTCTCCATAAGTTACATGTCCATTGTTCTTGGGATTAAAGATGAGAAACTTTGAAGTATCTCCCATCATATGTTTTGAACAACCACTATCAATGTACCAACTTTTCTTCAAAGATTCCTTCAAACACAAAATAGATTACATGATTTTGGTACCTAAACTTTCTTGGGTCCTTGTGGGTTAGTTTTAATTAGGATCCTTTTGGAACCCATATCATATTGCTATTGTTATTATTGTTTTCTTAAAATGGCATGTTGATGCACTATGTCCTTTATTGCAACAATAAAAAGCATGTAAAAAATGGAGAGCTAGTTGCTTGAGTGGATACAAAGAAATTTTTAGACATTTTCTATTGTTTTAGAGGATTATATCCTATTCCTGCTTTATCAAAGATACATATTTGTTTTCCTAATAAAATATCTAAATTGTTTCTGTCCGAAGTGAATTTAGCAAGTGTGATTTTTAGATTATCAATTTCTTCTTTATATTTACTGCATGATGCACATGAACGAGGTTTATTTTCTAGATTGCTTTCAATTGGTTGTTTTGAATTTAACTCTAGTGTGTTAACTTCAAATCTAAGATTTTCTAATTCTTTATTTAATTTTAAAATTTCTGCTTCTAGGTTTGAAATTGTTTTCTTGGAAGATGATACTAGTTTTGCAAGTTTTATTGATTCTTCATGAAAATCGTTAAATTCTTCTTGAAGTTCATCAAACGAAAAAGAAGTTTCAAGATTAGAGGAGGTTACCTCTTCTTCGCTATCATAGTCTCTGGTCATGAGTCCAAGATTTACGATTTCATTGTCTGAGTTATTTGATGAATCAATGCCATTTTCTTCCCAAGTGATATATGCCTTCTTTCCTTTCTTTTCCTTAAAGGTTGTCTTATTAGATTTTTCTATTTTTCCTTTGTAGATAGGACAGTCTAGTCTTAGATGTCTTGGTTGGTTGCATTCATAATATCTCGGGGTGGAAGATGAGTCTTCCCCTTTCTTCCTTGTATTGAACGTTGTTCTCTTTCGACTTCCTTTATTTCTTAAAAATTTGTTAACCTTTTTACAAAAAGACTAAAGTCTTCATCATCATCTAGATCATCATTTGAATCTTCTTTGTCTTTTCCTTCATAGGTGGATGATGAAGCTTTGAGTCCAATGATTTTCTTCTTTTTGTCATTTTCTTCATGTTGATCAAATCTTATCAGTTCCAATTCATGTTCTTGAAGTTTTCCAAATAATGTGGCAAGAGACATTGTTGAGAGATCCTTTGATTCTACAATTGTTGTTACTTTTGGTTGCCATTACCTACTTAAACATCTCAGAACCTTATTAATAAGATCTTCATTTGGAAAAAAACTTTTCCTAGAGATGCAAGATGATTGACTATACGCGTGAATCTTTTTTGCATGTCTTGTATATTTTCATTTTAATTCATTTTGAAAAGTTCATATTCATGAGTGAGAGTGTTTATTCTAGATCTTTTGACATCACTAGTGCCTTCATGCTAATATGTCCCACATTTCTTTTGTAGTCTTACAATTTGACACCCTAAAATATTCATCAATTCTTAGTGCAGAATTATATATTTTTGGCTTTTAAATTATATTGAACTCTTTTTTTATTGTCTTCATTCCATTGTTCTCTAGGATTTTCTACAATTTTATTTTCTACTTGCATTGTAGCGATGAATGGACTAATTTCAATTGCATCCCATATATTTAAGTGTATTGCCTCTATAAAAAATTGTATTCAGGTCTTCCAATAATGGTAGCCCTCTCCATTAAAGATAGGAGGTCTATTTATCGAGTTACCCTCATGAAAGAGAAAATTTGAGGTCATTTGATTCTTGAGCCTTTTAAGCCTTGTTCAAGATTACCTGCTCTGATACCACTTGTTGGACAAGTGACCTCAGTTTACTTAAGAGGAAGGGTGAATTAAGTAGATCAAATTTTAAACTTAGTTTTCTTTTTATTTGATTTTATAATATAATATTTAAAATGAAAGTGAAGTTTTCAAATATGCAAACAAAATAAATAAATAAATAGGAGTATAGGGAAGAGAACTATGAAAACTCTTTTTATATTGGTTCAGCCAATCCACTTGCTTACGTCCAGTCCTCAAGTATCCCCACTTGAGCTTTTACTACTTTTTTAAATCACTTTACAGATGGATGAAACCTCAATCACCTTGGGAGCCCTCTCCCTGTGTTTGAGATTCCTTTATCACTCAAGAAGTCTCTCTTGAATACAATCAATAATCAGAAGAGGAAACAAAAGCCTCTCTTAAAGAGCAAATGATGCAACTTGAAGATCTTATAAGAACTCTTCTGGAATTTGCAAGTGTTTGGCCAAAAGTTTTGTTTAGAGAATGATTGGAAGAATTTGTGTTATAAAATAGAAGAAAAGTCACTTATTTATAGTGACAAAACCAAAGTGATGTCCTCTTTCATGGAAGGTTTGACTTTTCAAACTTTTGATAACAACTTACTGGTAATCGATTACATGATTTAAAATGTTGTACTGTTTCATGAAAGGTTATGAGTTTCAAATTTGTGATAACATCTTTTTTGGTAATCAATTACATCAAAATGGTAATCAATTATATGATTTAAAATTTTGTGTCGTTGTCACTTTTGAATTTAGAGTTTCAATAATCAAGACCTCTGGTAATCCGATTACACAACTTGGTAATCATTACCGATTCATAACTTTGAACTGATAAAAAAACATATCTTGCCAAACCAAGGTTATGCAAATTCGTAGAGATTCTTTTATACAATAACTAAGTTAATTTATTTTATCTAACTTAACATTAATACTTGAATCTCTGTCAATGCTATTTCGTTCTTTTGATTCCTTGCTTTTGTATCAACATTTCTTGTCACTTTTTGGCATCATCAAAACCTGTAATATCTTGGCAATTACAGTTTCACTTCCAACTCTGGTGTTTTTAACATCCCCTATTCACAAAGTGAAGTTCGAACATGATAAGCTAGTATATCTTTATCAACAACACAAAAATAGAAAACATTTCACATTTGATTTACCTTAAAATGTTAGAGAAATGTAAGTTCCAATGAAATCTTATTAGCAAAAACAAAAATAACCATTTCAAACTACAAAGTATTCCACAAATGTATCTTATCAGCAACAAAAGTATAAAATAATAAAAAGAGTGAGCCTTCAAGTTTCTTGAATCTAGAAACCAAAATTGTAGATCACTCGCCCAAGAATTCCTATTTCCACCATTGCTTAGTGCTTAGTCTTCGAGTTACAACTAGAATGGAATGGTACACTGGAATCTCCATGTTTTGCAGAGAGTGCAATGTCATACCTTATCAGGTCTATATACATGAATTTTCCATCTTGCAACCTTCACTCCTCCGACCACCACAATCGTCCTGCATGTCCTCTACCAAATCCTGCAACTTCTATTGCTGCAGCTTAGCCAACGCCGCTCAGCTCAACCTCCCCACATTTTCCTTTTAAACCATAAAAGACATACTCAACACAACCCTTGGTCTTCCAGATCTCGGCAACAAGGTTAGAGCGAAAGAGGGATTCGATGTTGAGGCTTCCAACAATGGAGATTCGCTGTTCATCGGCGTGCAGTGACGACATCAACACAAGGAGAGATGAGAATTGCATGACTACTTCCATCACCAGTTTTTCTTCTTTCCTTGGGCGCTTGCGGTCATCAGATCAAATTTTAGGTTTGATGTTTGGGATTGAGATTTTAGGGTTTCAAGAATAATTATTTGGGGCTAGATGCCCACAAAGAGGTACATGGTTAGGTTTTTAATGAAATATGAGCAAAAAGAGAGTTGAGGTAGCCAAAATACAACCCAAAGAGGTACTGTTAATGAAGTAACAAAGCAAATGAAAATAAAAAAAAATGATTTTTGAGTCTGAGTTGCTTGTGGTGGAGAATGGGAAAGGGATTCAGTGTTTTTTTTAATTTTAATTTTATTATTTTCAATGGCTAAAAACTGCCACAAATATTGTTCTTCTTATATGTGTAATATGAATGATGTGGACTGTTACGTAATGTGAGAAGGGCTTGTCATGTAAGCTCCCTTAATAGCTGACTATGCATCAACTATAAATGACATCATGGACGAAAGAACCTGGATGCATGCATTTTTAAACATCAAGGACCTAGATGCCTAAAAAAATCTTTCAAGGACCCAGTTGTAAGCGCCCTAAACTATTAGGGACCTAAATGCCTAAAAAAATCTTTCAAGGACCCATTTGCAAGCGCCCCAAACTTTTAAGGATCCAGTTGCATGGGTTTTGCCACATCATTATTGTCATGTGTTCATGTGGAGGTGACTTAGAGGGTTAACTAAAGTGTAGGGACCTACCAGCGTGGCATTTGAAAATTGACTATACTAACCCTTGACGACATTTTTAGACATCAGGACCCAGATGCACAAAAAAATCTCTTAAAGACCCAATTGATAATGTCCCAAACATTTAAGGACCCATTTGGTGCTTCACTCCTTATTCATGAGTACCAACCACACCCAAATCCTAATTTACCTTATGTCTCATTCAAATATATATATATATATATATATATATATATATATATATATATATATATATATTCAATTAACAAAACAATATATCTATACAATCACGTTTTATTTTATGAACATTCGTTATGAGTGTTCATAACCCTTCAATTGCATACAAGCAACATTGAAATTTGTTGAAACTTAGGGATTACTTCACTACCCGTTTTCCCTACACATGTCACATGAGAGATAATTTTTCACCCCCTTATCTTGAATCATGATCTTATTGGATGCAAATGATGTGTTTTCAAGTTCCTCAATCTTCCTCGACAACGTTCTCTCTAACCTCCAAGGTCAAAAACGTTAAACTGAAGCGCAATATCTTAACCCTCTTAATTATCCTAGGTTAATAGTTGAATTGAGTTTTTTAACACTAGACCTAAACTTAATATTTAGACTAATTTAGTATTTACACTCATATTTATTTTATTTATTTATTTTATAACATCAATTCTTTATGTATTATAATAAATACAAATATTAAATTAATTTAAGCCTATTAATATAAATTACAATTTTTATTAATATTTTATTTTCTAAAAAAGGGGATGTTACACAAAGTACTATTTTTAAAAGATAGTGTACATACCAATTAGGGTTGACCACTAAAGTTAAAGTTTCAAGGTTATTAATAAAGACAATTATTATTATTAATTTTGTTAATAAAAAGACTTCATGTTTTTTTATAAAAATATCACATATACAAAAACAAATGCTTAATATATAACAATGGTATTATTCATTTTAACTATATAAGTATGGATATAAAACTATTCGTTCTATACCCTTTGTTTCATTATAGTTTCAATAATTATATATAAATTTAAAATTATATATTCCATTTGAAAAGAAAATATTTTTTATAATTTGCTTTAGGTTTTTATGAACATTCTTGGACTGGCATGTACCAATCCACCAGCAGTTCATTTTTTAATTTTTAATTTCTAATTAACTAAAGAAATTCGTTTCTTACCATAGTGCTTAACATAAGGTCAAACTGTGGATGAGGTTTGTAACAAATTTTGGAGTAGTAGAAAGGAAAAATAGACCATTAGAAGAATTGGCAAGAACCATGCTTAATGACATCAAACTTCCAAAATAATTTTGGGTTGAAGCTGTCAATACTACATGTTATACAATGAATAGAGCACTTATAAGACCTATTTTAAAGAAAACACCTTATGAACTTTACAATGGAAGAAAACCAAATATTTTCCACCTTCATATATTAGGATGTCAATGCTTTGTATTAAATAATGGAAAATATAATTTAGGAACATTTTATGCTAAATCAGATGGAGGAATATTTCTTGGTTACTTAATAAATAGTAAAACTTATAATGTATATAACAAAAAAGCTATGATGATTGAAGAATCAATACATGTTGCATTTGATGAATCTAACATTTTTTTGCCAAAAAAGGATGTGCTTGATGATATGATAAAATCTACAAGATACACAGATTCATGAAGAAGGTCACAAAAGTAAGAAAGAGGAAAGCAGTACAAATTCCGTACATCAAACAGATCAAACCAGGTTGAATATTCCAAAGGATTGGAAATTATATTAGGGTATTATTGTTTTTGACAACTAAATTATTACTTGCTTTATTTCAAGAAAACTGTTTTACAAACTATGCAATACTCATAAAGTCAATAAATGTTAAATAAAGGGGGAGTGATCAATAAATATATATGTCATTGTCTTTCCTTCCCTTAAAGATGATTGTCTTCATAAAAAAAGGGGAGAATGTAATTGCCAATATATTACAGGTTTTGATGATGGAAAAAAGTGACAAGAAATGTTGATACAAAAGCAAGGAAGAAAAAGAACAAAATAGCATTGACAAAGATTCAAGTATTAATGTTAAGTTAGATAAAATAAATTAACTTAGTTATTGTATAAAAGAATCTCTACAAATTTTCATAACCTTGGTTTGCAAGATATGTTTTTTTATCAATTCAAAATTATGAGCTGGTAATCGATTACTAGGCTATGTAATAGATTATTAGGCTGTGTAATCGATTTTATGAAAAGTGACAACGACATAAAATTTTAAATGATCTAGTTGATTATCATTTTGATGTAATCAATTACCAGAAAAGCTGTTATCACAAATTTGAAAAGTCACAACCTTTCATGAAATGGTACAACATTTTAAATCATGTAATCGATTACCAGTAAGTTGTTACCAAAAGTTTGAAAAGTCACAACCCTTCATGAAAGAGCACATCACTTTGGTTTTGACACTATAAATAAATGACTTTTCTTCTATTTTATAACATGAATTCTTCCAATGATTTTCTAAACAAAACTTTTGGCCAAACACTTGCAAATTCCAGAAGATTTCTTATAAGATCTTCAAGTTGTATCATATGCTCTTTAAGAGAGACTTCTTCTTCTTATTATTACTGATTGTATTCAAGAGAGACTTCTTGAGTGATAAAGGAATCTCAAACACAGGGAGAGGGTTCCCAAAGTGATTGAGGATTCATCTATTTGTAAAGTGATTACAAAAGTAGTAAAAGCTCAAGTGGGGATACTTGAGGACTGAACGTAGGCAAGTGGATTGGTCGAACCAGTATAAAAGAATTTGCATATTTCTCTTCCCTATACTCCTATTGATTTATTTTTTTTTCATATTTGAACACTTCACTTTCATTTTTAAATATTCTATTATAAAATCAAATAAAAAGAAAACTAAGTTTAAACTTTGATCTACTTAATTCACCCCCCTCTTAAGTAAACTGAGGTCACTTGTGTAATAGAAACCAACATACAAGACAACTATTTGTTCCATGTTGCAAAGTGAGATTTAAGTGGGAATAGACATATTATTTTTAATGAGGTTTATTAATAAGTTGATGAAATAAAAAAGAAAATGCAAATCAAGAAAATTGATTTTTGAGTCTAGGTTGTTTGTGGTGGAGGATGGGAAAGAGGTTCAGTGGTTTTGTTGATTTTAATTGTATTATTTTCAACGGCTAAAAGCTCCCACAAATATTGTTCTTCTTACATGTGTAATATTAATGACATGGACTGTCACATAATATGAGAGAGTCTTGCCATGTAAGTCCTTAAAGTCATGCATTAACTATAAATGGAGTCATGGATGGAAGGATCTGGATGCATGCGTTTTTAAACATCAGGGACCTAGATGCCTAAAAAATCTTTCAAGGACCCAGTTATAAGTGTCATAAAATTTCAAGGACCTAAATGCTTGAAAAAATATTTCAAGGACCCAATTACAAGCGCCCCAAACTTTCAAGGATCTAGTTGCATGGCTTTCGCCACGTCATTATTGTCACGTATTCATGTGGAGGTGATTTAGATGGTTAACTAAAGTGTAGGGACCTGCCAGTGTGGCATTTGAAGGCTGACTGTGCTAACCCTTGACGGCATCATGGATAGAAGGACTACGATGCAGGCATTTTCAAACATCAGGGACCCAGATGCACTAAAAAATCTTTCAAGGACCCAATTGATAACGTCCCAAACATTCAATGATCCGTTTGGTGCTTCACTCCATAAATAAGGATTAGATGCCTTATTAATTTATTTTGTTAGTTTGTTGGAATACATGTATATTATTGGATTATTTGAATGTAATGATTATATTGACATTGGAGTTTTCTCTTTTTATACCTTAAAGATTAGTACTCTTGAACAAAGGAATGGATAGTATTGACTAATTTCATGTGTTAAAGTTGGGTTCATATATAAGAAATAGGATAGTGAAGGTGAACCTAAGTCTTCATAGGAATTAAAGTTTCATGTATTTTACGTGATTGATTAGTTTGTTTATTTCTATGAATGCCACTTATTATTAAATGGTGAAGAATTTTAGTTATACTATTGATTAATGTGATAGTTGAGTAACTTCTATATTATTTGAACTGCTCTCCATACCTAAAGGATTAAGTGTTAAGTGCGGGGTATTTTCTTCCATTGAGAGGATTGATGGAAAATTGATGATTATTACGGAAATTGTAGGGTGTGTTGACAGTAAACAAAGAGATAAAGAAGTAGAATGTTTGAGAGTTTGATGTTATAATTATATTTTAGGAACCTTATATAAGTCAAATGCTTGTTGTGGACACCTAATTTTGTCGAGTACAATATTTTGCATATAAAATTAAGGATAAAAATAATACATTCAGAAAAAACAAAAAAGAGATATCTTGCCATACACTGTCAACATACACAACAAATTCAGACTATACGCCACCCATGAAATCTCAAAATGGAATTTTAATGGAAAAATAATGAAATAAAAAAAAAAGCTATACAAAACAACAGGAAAACATAAGATAAAAAGGAAATAAGGGAGGTTAACCTGAGCCACTATCATGTTTATGCTCTTTGAATCAATGGAGATGCTCTATGGCTCATCTACAA
Source organism: Psophocarpus tetragonolobus (assembly GCA_037954015.1). NCBI lineage: Eukaryota > Viridiplantae > Streptophyta > Magnoliopsida > Fabales > Fabaceae > Psophocarpus > Psophocarpus tetragonolobus. Next base: position 24,231,548 of record CM075695.1, on the reverse strand, counting down.
TACCAACACAATCCCACAAAATCTAGACAAATCACTAATTGACTCTATAAAAGGAGGCATTTGAATCAGGAAAAAAAATTCGGAGGAGAAAATTTTGGAAGAAGAGGGGAAAGAGAGGTTGACTGCAAAGAGACAAGGTAGAGACTAAAAGAGATGAGTTTGAAAGCTACAAAAGGTATTAACTTACACTACTCTATTATAATTCAGTCAACAAAATCATAGGAATAGGATAAAAGAATTACTTACACCATTCACCACCATTACAAGCGGTTTCCAATGGTATGGGTGTCACCGGAGGTGATTGCCGGAGATGGAGTTGCACTGTGCCTGAGGCCCCTCTCCTTTTCTCTTCCTCCTTTACATTCTCGTCCTGCACTCTCATTAAAGGGATTTGAAAAATTAACTTTTGAAATTAAGGTTAGCATAAAAAGGACGTTGCATGCATCTCTATTTTTTAATAAAAAAAAATTCTTTTTAAAAAATTATACTTTACTAAGTTTACCTCCTAATAAATACTATCTTTACCCCTTTTTAAGTCTTATGGGTACGTTATTGTTTGCACCTTTGTTTTCTACTATTTACACCCCTTCCACGTCTCATGGGCTAGTTTACTGTTTGTACCTCCATTTTCTGCTAAGCGCACCCCCTAGCCCAAAGCATTATAGGCTATCCATTTTCTGTTCATACCCTTGTCTCCGCTAAGCACACCTCTCTAACTTTAAGGCCCAAAATGTGTTATTTTTAGCTTTTCGTGACTGTAAATAGTAAGTTTTTTTCATTTAATTTATTCTATCCTTTTCTTTTATTTAATTTTTTTTCTAGTAAATATTATTACAAATACGTGAAATAGCAAATAATAAAATTTTGATTAAATCTAGCAATAATAATAATGATAATAATATTAAATTAAAAATGAAAATGTAATGTAACTATTTTACATGCTTTTCAAATTTAAATATCATAAAATTTTTAGTTGTTATGATTATTATGTGGTTTAAATTATTTAATCTAATAATGCTCACTTTAGATGTACTTCTAATTTGACTATTATGAAAACTAAAATAGCCACTTTAGATATAGTTATAATTTGATTTCTTTTATAAATTTTTAGTTGTTATAATTATTATTACATCATTTAAATTATTTAATTTAAAAAAACATTTATTAATGGTCATCTTGGATGCACTTGTAATTTGACCATTATGAAAACTATAATAACCACTTTAGATGCACTTCTAATTTGGTTTTTTTTTTATAAAATCTTGGTTATAATAATAATAATAATAATAATATTATTATTATTATTATTATTATTATTATTATTATTATTATTATTATTATTATTATTATTATTATTATGATCTTATTTAAATTATTTAAAAGAAATAATTGTCACTTTTCTTGATAGCTATGTTCAATTAAACTCATTAAGTTCCTTGTTAATTCATTGAGTCCTCGAAGGGTTAAACCTACCTTCATGATTTAATTCCTAAGTTCCTTCCCTAGAGTTCCAACAATTAAGTTCACATTTCGGTCCTTTCCTTATTATCTATTACTACAAAAATGTATTGCATTGGTAAAATCAATATATAATAAATCAAGAGAAACCAACATAAGAACAATAAAAATTCTTAATTCATCATCGATAGAATCATGGGTTAAACCCCAATCTCAGAATAAAAAGTCTAGTCACACATGTTCATGATTAAACCAAAAGAAAATATGATCCAGCAAACTTGGAATAAAGAGTGAAAAAGGGGAAAGGAGAAACTCTAAGCCTCGCTCTCTATGCCGCCTTTGATAAGAAAATTTAGCACCCGCTTTTCGAATAGAAACCCTCGATTTAAATTAATGGGCTTTTTATGTCTAAAAACAAAAAGGTCATAACAATAGAGCAATTAAACCAATAACAGAAAGGAATGCATATTTTTGCACGAGAGTACAGTCTTTCATTAATTGACTCATAATTCAGTTTTCTCTTCTGAATTTTCTCTAGAGCTCCAAGCTTCACTCAAATGTTCCAAATCAGTCTAGAAGCGCATCAATATCTAGCAAATTATAAAAAATTTCAATATATAATTTAAAAAACCTAAAATGAAAATATTAAACCTAAATAACATAAAAATAGATAAAATATAATTAAAATAAAACCTAAAAACAGATAAAAATGCAATGCATCAGCTACCCCTTTAAAACCTAGTTTTGTTTTGAATTCATTTTCTAGGTAAATTATTTTTAAAATTACTTGAGAATTTTCCTTTTTATGTTTGACAAATATGAGTCATTTGAGTGGGCAACATAAGATGATTTGTATTAACTTCACTTTTAGAAGTGTTAATGTGGTTGCATTGACTCTTTTATACCCATATTTTTGTGATTATTTAGTCAAGTGAGAACCTTGTCCTTTTGATACGATCTTGAATGATAATTTATGTGTTACATTCACTCTCAAAAACATTGAATGGGGTGACTTATTTTTTATATTCCTATTTTTTCACAAATATTATATTTATTTAATATTTTAATATTATTGCTATTTTTTGAGTAAAAAATTTATTTGATTAATTAACATTAAATTAATTTTTATTATAATAATATTGAATTTTGGACTTATTTTCATTGTGATAATTCTTTTGGTATTTGTATTCTTCAATTATATTGTACCCTCTTTAATATTGATTATCATTTTAGCATTTTATTAATTAGGCATAATCTTAATTGTCTTTCTCTTATGCACATTATTTTCTTTATTAATTTGCATTATTATAACTCGCCTATCATGAGTATAGTAATGTGAATTTTGTATGTTAGTCATATATATATATGATTAAAATTATGCAAATTTATTGGGCAACAGACATAATTTCTCTTTTTATTTATATAATTGTAACTTCACCTATTGTTGATGCATTTATATGAATTTTGTGATATAATTATTTTTTTATTGCATTGATAATAATTATAACATATCGGTGTATTGTTGTTACTGAAATTTGGTGTTGTACAATGTAGTTCTCCTTGTTTATGTTAATGATTTTTTTATACTATCTCAGTATTAAGATTTTATTGATATAAGTTATAGTGTATTGTAATTTTCTTATAATTGAACTTTTACAATTACATAACGTTTCCTATTGAGGTGATATTCAGTTTATTTTCCTAATTTTATCATGTTTAGTTATATTTATATGGAACTAAAATTTATAGTATCATGTTTAGTCATGTTCTCAGTATTAATTTTAATTGGACATTTTTTATTTTAAAAAAAATTGTTGCATTTTTTATGTGGTGCAAATTTTCTATATATATATTACTATTATGTAGGTAGTGAACTTACCCTATCGGTATGACATTACTTGACATAATTCTAGTGTGATAAAAAAATAGTTGAATTTCATTTAGCCCTTCGGTTATTTTTTGTTATGTCAACTATTTTTCTTTTATTTATCAAGTTGAAGGATTTTGTATATTAGAATTCTAATTAATATCTTATAAAATAAATATTTGATATAAGATTTTTACCTCAAATGTCCAATTAATCATACATGATCAAAAAAAAAATTCTTTATAAAATTATTTGTTTTCTTATCGCATTATTTGTTATCACATTGTTGGGATCTATATTAAGGATTTTATCTTAGTCTCTTATAGAATATTTTCTTGTATAATAACTCTTTATTGACCTGCAATATTAGTATACAATTCTTGTATGGATATAGCATCTCAAATTTGAAGAGATTAATTTCTTTAAACCATATTTTATAATATTGTTGATGATATTCTTGTAAAACTAATATGCTTTATTTTAGGATATATAGGTAAACCTATGTCCATTATAAATTGTGATGAGAGTTAGAAACTATTTATTTATCCTTAATATTCGTAAGAATGAGTCCTAATTATTCCGCTACATGTAATCATATTTTGTTCTCAAGTATGTATGAATATTGTTTATTATATAGCACTTGATTTTTTTATGATTATTTGAGCACTTGCTTATGATCTCATATTCTACTTCAAATTATAAAGAAATTCATTTTCTCACTTGCAAAATTACTTTTTCGAGATCCTCATAAGGGTCAATATTAAAGGATTGATTAATATGTGGTTAATAATGGAACCATTTTGCAAGAATTATTTATTCTTATATATGAATTTGTGGCTTCATTTTTTTTAAAATCACTTCTCTCATTAATATTTTGTTATTGTACTACTCTCTAATAATAGATTCATTAAGTAGAAAATAATAAATTTTAATTCACTTTTATTATTATCTTATAAAGTCACAATTCCACTATCACTAGAACTTTAATACTAGTGTACCCTAATGGTAATGCTAATCTTTTTTTGGTATATTAAGGATTAGTGGGAGTATATAATCTTGTGTAATGGCTCGAGACTTATCTATTTATATTGTCATATTTTATTGTGCATATTTAACTATGATATGACATATTGTATAGGACTTTTCTATTTATTTTATCCTATTTTGGTTGCGATACATAAAATCCATTGTATTTTAATAGACATCTTTAACAGATGTTAAGGTCATTCTATTGGGTATTGCACATTAATCCTTTTGGCATACAATTTTGTATTGTGCATCTCTTTTACCTAAAATTTATATTTTAAATGCTCAAAATTTTACAAGTATATAATATTGTATTATGTCTCGAAAGTTATCTATTTGTATTGTCATATTTTCTTGTGTATATTTAATTAAGATATGACATAATCTATAAGACTTGAATATTTATTTTTGTCCTATTTTGGTTCAGATACATAAAATTCATATTGTATCTTAATAGACATCTTTGACAGATGTTAATGCCATTCTATTGGGTATTGCACATTAATCCTTTTGGTATACAATTATTGTGTATTTCTTTTACCAAAATTTTACAGTTTGTTTGATCAATATTCTATAAGTATTTTGTAGATACAATATTTCTATCAAGTATGATTTTGTACTTTGTAAAAGTGTTTATGATGATAGTACTCCCATCGAGTACAATTTTTCACTATTAAAGTACTTATGAATTTTTTGTTTGGATAAATTGTTCAGTTGACATTTTGTGGCCACAATAATTTAGTCTCATTTAAACTAGGTGTCTGTGTGTGATTCAAGTAGGGAATTTATGGATTTCCTATTTATCTTTGGATTTTTACATTGTCACTCATTTTCTGAAACTTGGATTAGTTGAATGTCTGATATTGTACAACATTTATATAGCCTATATGAAATTACATTATTGTTAGGCTATGATGAGTACTTAGATGCATGTGAATTATGTTTTATTGGACTTTATAATTTTTTTCACTGATCAAAGACTTAACTATTGAAGTTTTATGACTCGTGGTTTTGGTAAGTTTTGATGTCTTAAATCAATGGGAGTCTGAAAACTCTCTTATGAGATATGTGCGAAGTAATATTATTTTAGTAACATGTCTCTTAGTATTTTTTTGGGATGCTTCGGACCATTGTATTATCATTTTATTGAACTACATTATTCTATATATTTTATGAGAAATATTTGCTAACGCACAGGGTATGTATCCTTATAGGATATTATGTTGTAGCTCATATTTCTCATATTGTTGTCTAATATAGGATTTGTACCTTAATAATTGTGGATTTGTATTAATTAATTATCTTTTATCATTATCTTGCAATTTAAGATATGATGATAAGTATATCTTATAATATCTTTATGATTATTTTATTGAGATTATAGTAAGATTGACTATGTGATAGATTGAGTCAATCATAAAAAACTCATTTGAGGAGTCTCTGCCTATCCCATGAGATTATAAATTTTTCATTTCATTAAGTAAATTAACACACATTCTCTATAATAATCGCCTGGAAGGTAGGTAGTAAAACTTTCAAGAGTTTTATATAGAGAGAGTTTCTATTCATCATGAAGAGTTTGAGGAGTTCCAATTCAATATATACGAGATACATAAATTCTTTCTCCTCTTTCTTTTATATTTATTTTCTATACATAGCAAATTTTCAACAACAATAATGTCCTGATAGAAAATTCAATCTACAATAATATTGCAAAAGTTTTGTTAACTTCTGAGATGAAATATGGCACAATAACCCAAATATATTCTTATTGAACACCTCAATTTATATCTCAACAAATGAATACAAATATTAAAATAATACCGTCTACTTTTCGTTACATTTTTAAATATAACACAATGGCCCATACATTATTTAATTACTTTATTCAATGCATTGCAACTAATTTTTAAATGAGTTTAATTGGTATACACTGTCAGTGTAAAGATTTTTATACTGACATTCAATCACAACCCTTCATTTATGGTAAATTTGTTGACTTTACTCTTTACTACTTTAAAAGTCATATAAATTGAACAGTCATGATTGAATGTCAGTGTAAAAATCTTTTACACTGACAGTGTATACTAATTAATTTTTTTTGTATATTGTTTTACTGTTTTAAAAGCTATATATAACTTTAATTTTGTGTAATTTTTAAAGTTGTTTTTGTCAAGGTATATCGGGACCACGTTATATTTTGTTGTTATTTTCTTTTATGGTGTTTAAATGGCTTAATTATAAATTTAACAAACTTTGACGGGAGGATAAATGTTAGGGTATACAGAAAATGTCCTTGCGAGTATACCTTTTATTCGTGCTTAAGTATTTTAAAATGTTTTCAGAAGACTTCCTTATATATTATAAAATGGATAAGTTGTACTTAGGTATCAATAATAATTTTCGTAAAGATATATTATTTAATGAGAGTTTATAATTTTACTATTAAAGGATTATATAATCAGTCGTACGACCACTTTCATTTATGTACTCATTCTGACAGTGCATAACATGTTCAACCAAACCATTTATGATACAAGAATTATGGTTAATTATAAATGGATACTGCTGAAATTATATACTTAATTTCCAGACTTCAATTGAATTTTTATTCTCTCTTTTTTTTAAATTTTATAATTTCTATTGTAAAATAAAGATTTTTAATTTTTTAACTCGATTCACAATTTTAGTTCCATGCTTAAACAAAGACATTTTTAGTCTCATACAATTTTATAAAATTTACAATTTCTGAATTTGGTAACATTAGCCTGAAGTTAATTTCTGAATGGTTAAGACTTGTAATTTTACGGAAAAGATTAAAATTGTGTATTCATAAAATTTGGAGATAATATGTTCCTAATATTTAGCATGTTGGTACTCTCAAGTTGTTCATGGTAAATTGATTTTATTAGTAATTCTGAAATTAGTATCACAAATGCTAATTTGTATCTCTCTTTTCATTGAATTCATATTTAAAAAAAACGCAACATTGAACTTATTTTGCTTCCTAAAATTGATAGAGGATAATTAATTGCATGCATATAAACTAATTACATTGATACATATTAGTGTTGTTATAGATTTATTGTTACATGTTTACATGGATACTTATGCATAAATGTATTTAAGTTTTGCAATTTATTGTGTTGTTTGTTTATTGTGAAAATGCAATGTTGTGATTGTTTTGAGAGTTTTACTTGTTAATTAGTAATTAGCAATTAGCGAATAGTTGTTTCTTTCATCTTAAAACTTTGAATTTTTTTATGTTGTAATGGATTCTTTGGGAATATACGTGCCATTTTGAGTTCTTTCAACTTTTGATCATGAATGGTTGGACACTTCTTGATGTAAACACGGATGGATTTGTGATTCCAAGTTTGGGAATTAAAGATTCAGATCAAAGTAAACCTCGTGTAACTAGTACTCTCTAGATTTTTCTTGTCCTTTTTATTGTAGTATAAATTTACTTTTTCTTTCTTTCTTCTTTTGCTAGATTAATGAGTAGGCTAAGTCGGGAAGGGGGAAAATTGTGGATAACCAATACTTCCATTGCCACCAGCATTGGTTGTTAGGACAAATGACACTGAGGACTCAAGTATGTTTATTTGTTCACTTATTCAACGTCCACAATCTCTATCTTCACCTTCATTTATAAAAACATTTCAATTTCAACACTTTTAGATTGATATTGCATTCTCTAAAATTATGTTGAAATATTGGTTATCATGAATTAAGGTCAATATTCACATATTTAGTTTTGCATTAAGTGATCCTTTGAGAGTTTAAGTAACTAATTTTTTATGTTGGAAAACAATTATTGTGAGTTGTTGGTCAAAAGGAAAAGAGTAGAAAGAACAAAGATCAAACTCACAAATGAGTCAAAATCCAAATTTAAAATCAAGTAAATATAAACACAGCTGAAAAAACTCAATCGTTAGTGCTCCAAGAATTAAATAAAGACTAAAATAAAGGAGTGTAAGGAAGAGAGAATTTGCACAGTTATACTGGTTCAGTCCAACCAACCTACATCCAGTTTACGGACTTAGCCTTCTACTAATCTACTTTCCACGAAAATCTTAGTACATGCACACCACACATATAGAGTTTACTTGCTACAAGATTTTCCACAATATCAAGAACATCTGAAGAGTTGCTAACCTTGTGGAAAAACACAAATAAGGGTACAGAACAATATCACCTGATGTGAAGAATACCCAAACAGAAAGATTAAAAACTCAATAGAGCCTTTTCCTTGAATGTTGAAATTGAAGCATTTTCACACCATAAAAAATGGGTATGAATCTTGGAAAGAATTCTTAGAAATCGTATGAAAGAAGAAAGCACTTGATTAGACTGTTCAAAAGTTCTAAAATCTATTTTCAAAATGCTTTTATATATGCTGTTATGCAGGGTAATCGATTACCTACTTGATTACCTGATATCCTGCACAAAACTGGTCCGAAGTGCTTGTTCTCGGGAATAACCGATTACTGAAATCAGGTAATCGATTACCACAGAGAGCATCAATTCTTGTTCTAAAAAATTCTCACAAGGTAATCCATTACTGTTTTTAGGTAATCGATTACCTTACTCAGAAATCCAATTTTGAAGCTTTTCCAACACAACCCAGCCTATGTAATCTATCCAAAACCATCCCAAACACATTCTCAAGCCTATCTAAAACACACAATACAAGTACCACACCTATGAACGTATTTGGTACCATAAAATTGATTTAAGAGCAAAAACAAAGAGGGAAAAGCAAAACCAAAACTTCTTCAAACTTCAATTTAGTTCCTTTGGTTCCAACAATCTCCTGTTTTTGGTTTTGATGAGCCAAACCACTCTTAAGCTGAGCTTCATTCTTCTAGTACCTTTGTTATTTGCTCTTGAATCATGTTTTGATTATACTTGAGAAAATTGTAGCAAAGACTTCACCAAGTCTTCTCCCTATGACTTCACCATATCTTTTACAAGTTTTCTCCCCCTTTTGACACTTTAAACATAAAGCTGAAAAAGAAAAGATTCAAATAATAACAAGTGATATGTTTAGGGAAAAAGAAATAGCTGGGATGGCTAAATATTGTAGGGAAGAAACTTTAACTAGTGCAGTACATAATCTGCACTCAACATCTTAAGAATTCTACAAAATTATGCTGAATTGTTGCATAATGAGCCAATAAACCAGAGAAAACTACAGAAATTAAACTTCCATGGTCCTACAAAGATAGGATATGTATCTACCTTTGTTCCTTATCAAATAAGGTTCAAGTTAGCTGAAATTAAAATTCAATTTGCAAACAGTAGGTCAATAAAGAAATCAGCCAATATTCAGATTTAGAACCAAGAATTAAGCTTTCATTGATAGTTCAGATGATATTACAATGAGCACAGTCAATAAAAGAATAGAGATTAATCAAGATACAATCACAAATTTCTGAATTCAGACATTAAAAATTAAACATGTAAAGGTTGAGTACACTAGTAATCATAAAGCAGATGCAGAGAAGATAAGCTGAAAGGCAATACACAAATGATGCAAGTCCTAAGATGCCTAATCCTAAAATGAAGATGCATAGACAAGTCTTGATCCTATGGTCCAAGGAAAGGGACATCCAACAAATCTAGCCTCTCTGAAATCGATTCCAAGGAGTCTTTTATCTCCTGAAACTCTCTCTCCTATGAAGCCCACAATTCCCCATTTGCTTCAGGATAATGTCCTAAAAAGGAGTTAGTGTCTTTGGTTCCACAGACACATCTTCTTCTTTGACTTGCCATTCTTCCTTTGTTAGCCAATCTTCCTCAGTTACCACGGGGTCTGGGACTGATTCTAAAAAATCCAACCTCTGGCTAATCGATTACTTGTAATAGTAATTGATTACTGCAGAACAAAAACCCTGAATAAGCAAATTATGTAATCTCATTCCATTCTATCAAAATGCAATGCTTCTAATGCATGAATAATGATAAAATGTCATCAATTTTTAGCCAATTCATGGAATGACTTATCTAATACCTATCAGTCCATACGATTTATGCATTCTAGGATCAATAAAAAACACTTAAAGTCAGAGTTCATGAGCACTTACTATACCAAGCTCTCTTCTAATCTTGTAAAAACTTTCTCTTTATAGTGGCTTTGTGAATATGTCAGCTAGCTAGTACTTTGTTTCTATGTATTGGACTTCACAATTCCTTTTTTCTACATGATCTCTCAAGAAGTGATGACAGATCTCTACATGTTTTGTCTCTGAGTGAAGTACAGGATTCTTCGTCAGATTTATTGCACTTGTATTGTCACACTTGAGAGGTGTTTTGTTGTTTGTGATGCCAAAGTCTTCAAGTTGTTGAGGTGTTTTATTGATTGTGATTCCAAAGTCTTCAAGTTGTTGCCTCAGCCTGATACCTAGCACACAAATAAAACATTGAACATAATGTTAGGTCTACTAGTAGTTAAATATAGTAGTGAACCTATCATTCCTCTAATTTAGACACTTCTACTAGATATCCTTTCAAGTTAGCATCTAGGTAGCAGTTGGTTTCCATTAGAATGTTGGAGACTTTGCACTTTTCTATATCAAATTTCTTGAGTAGCTCCTTTGTATATTTGGTTTGGTGAAGGAAGCTTCCTTTCTCCATTTGCTTGACTTGCAAGCCTGAGAAGAAATTCAGTTCCCCCATCATAGACATATCAAACTCCCCTTACATTTTGGACACAAAGCCCTGACAAAGATAAATGTTAGTGGAACCAAATATAACATCCTCTATGTACACCTAAACCAATAGTATATCTTTATAAGATCTCCTAATGAATAAGGCTTTTTCTACCTTTCCTCTTTCAAAGTTCTGAGAAGGGAGAAATTTACTTAACCTTTTATACCATTGCTTCAAAGCTTGCTTAAGACCATAAAGGGCTTTCTTAAGCTTATACACATGGTGAGGAAACCTGTGATCTACAAAGCCAGGAGGTTGTGAAACAAACACTTCTTCATCAAGGAAACCATTGAAAAAGGCACTTTTCACATCCATTTGATACATCTTAAAGTCAAACACACATGTAAAAGCAAGAATAAGCCTAACAACATCTAATCTAGCTACTAGAACATATGTTTCACCAAAGTCTATACCTTCCTGTTGATTATAGCCCTTAGCTATTAATCTAGCCTTATTTTTGGTTATTGTTCCTGTTTCATCTATTTTGTTTCCTAACACCCATTTATCCTGTGACATTCATATAGCTCTTATATGGCACTAGTTCCCAAACATCATTTCTTTTAAATTGATTCAGTTCATCATGCATGGCTAACAACCAAAATTCATCATTTAAAGCATCATCCACACAAGATGGTTCAATTTGAGAAACAAAAGCCATATGTTCAGAAAAAATATTTAGAGAATGTCTAGTAGTAATTCCCTTTCTCAATATCACCAAGTATGTTGTCAAGAGAGAGATCTTTGGGGTCATCCATTCTTTCGGTAGAGGTTGAGTTTCAACTTCATTTGAGACTTCCTTTTCCTCCAAGTTGATGGTGTCTTTTGACTTTTAGGAGGATTATCAGTTGTACCTACAACATCATCATCTACCAAGGAAACTCCCATTTTTTGGGGGTTAGATTAATCAAATACAACATGAACTGATTCTTCAACACTCAAGGATCTTTTATTGAATACCCTATATGCTTTACTACATGCAGAATATCCTAGAAATACTACTTCGTCCGCTTTTGCATCAGACATGCTAAGATTATCCTTATTGTTCAGAACAAAACATGTACAACAAAATACCTTTAGATGAGAGATATTAGGTTTTCTACCCTTGAACAATTCATATGGTGTTAATTTCAATAGAGGACGGATCATAATTCTGTTAAGAACATAACATGCAATGCTCACAACATCAGCCCAAAAGTACTTAGGCATAGAATTCTCATTGAGCATTGATCTAGCTAATTCAGTCAAAGATCTGTTCTTCCTTTCAACAACCCCATTCTATTGTCGTGTTCTAGAAGCATAAAAGTTATGATCAATGTCATGCTCTTCACAGAATTTCTCAAACTCCTCATTTTTAAATTCACCACCATTGTCACTTCTTGGGGACTTAATTTTCAAATCTTTTTTATTTTGGATCCCTTTGGCAATTTTGAAAAAAACACGAAATGCATTATTTTTAGGAGATAAGAAAGCTACCTATTTGAATATAGAATAATCATCAATTTTAACCAACTCATATAAGTTTCCACCTAGACATACAGTTCTAGAAGGACCAAATAGATCCATGTGCAAAAGTTCAAGTGGTTTAGAGGTAGAAACTGAATTAATGGGTTTGAAAGATTTTCTAGACTATTTTCCCTTTTGACATGCATCACAAAGGCCATCTATAGATAACTTTAAGTTAGGTAGCCTACTACAAGATTTTTAGATGCAAGTCTATTCAATTGATTCAAATTAATGTGTGCAATGCATCTATGCCAAAGTGATGATAAATCATGTCTAGAAGATAAGCATGCTATGTTTTATGCAGAATGATCAATGTCAAGCACAGATGTTATTCATTCTCATGCCAACAAACAAAACATGATTTGATGCATCGCTAATAGTACAACACTCATTATCAAACTTGATTTTAAAATTCTTGTCACACAATTGACTTATACTAAGCAGATTGAATTTGAGATCATCAACAAGTAAAACATCGTCAACCTGAATAGAGTATTTGTTACCAATGCTTCCAATACCAAGGATTTGACCTTTATTGTTGTCTCTATAAGTGAAAAAACCACCTGTTTTTGGTTGAAGGGAAATGAACTTGATTCTATCTCCCATCATATGCCTTGAGCATCCATAGTCCAGGTACCACAAGGACTTCTTTGCTTTAAGGTACACCTGCAAAACAAGTTAATTGCCTATTTTCGTACCCAAATAGAGTTTTCTCCATTTGGATTAGTAAGAATTTTGGATCCTTTAGGAATCCATACATATTTCCCACTTGAAACTCCAATCCTCCTTATAAGGCAATTATAGGTAGTATGTCCTTTGTGAAAACAATAGTGACGAGAGACATAAGGTCTATAAGATTTCCTAGAATTTAAAGTCTTTTTTAAGGCCTTTTTCTTAGTGGTATTATGATATCCAAGGCCAACTTTTGAAGAAATTCCATGTTGCTTTCCCAAAAGAGCATCAAGGTTATCACTCCCCATATTGAACATAGAAAGTGTTTTTGTAAGATAATCTACTTTACCTTCAAGCACTTTACAGTTAGCACAAGTGGAGGATGAAGCATGATTGCAATTAGAAATGGTTTTTAATTTCAAATTTTCATGTTTTAAAACTTCCATTTCCTTTTGCAAGTCATTTATGCTAGCTTCATATGCCTTGATGTGCTTTTTGAAACCAATATTGAGGCAACTTAATCTTTTACCCTCACCATGCAATTCAAAAAAAGCTTCTTGGAGTTGGTCATAACCACAATCACAAGAAGAGTCAGAGTCAGAATCACTTGCCCCTTTTTTGCTTTGGCTTTATCAAGCAGAGATTAGATTATTGGTGATTTTCACTCTCACTTGAGGATGTGCTGGAGGCATTGTCTTCCAAAGCAATGTAAGCCTTCTTCTTCTTATTCTTTCTATATTTTGATTTAGGCTCTTCATTGTTCTGATTTCTGGAAGGACAATTAGTTTTCATGTGACCTATCTTACCACATTCAAAGCAAGTGAACTTTGGAGGAGTTGTATTCCCTTTCTTTGATTGTTTTCTGCCACTTGATAACTTTTCCTTGTTGTTGTTCTTCTTCATGAATCTTTTAAATTTTCTTACCATGAGACATATGTCCTCAGATTCTGAAGATTCACTCTTAGTGCCTTCATCATCAGTTGATTGACCATGAGCTTTGAGTGCTAAGCCTTTGCCTTTTTTTTCCTTCTATTCTTCTTCTGCCATTGTAGCCATATCCATCTCATACTCTCTGATTTTTCCAAAGAGTTTAGCATATGTCATGGTAGCTAAGTTCTTTGATTCAATGATCGCTGTCATAGTAGGTTTCCATTTACGGTTGAGAGATTTGAGTATCTTCACATTCAGCTCTTCTCCCTCAAACAACTTTCCAAATCCCTTCAGATGATTGATTATGTGTGTAAATATTTTCCGCACATCCATGATTGTTTCACCTTAATTCATGCAGAACAATTCGTACTCTTGGATCAAAGCATTCTTTTTAGCTTTTCTTACTTCAGTTGTACCTTCATGGGTGACTTGAATTAGATCCCACGCTTCCTTAGCTATATTGCATGTAGATACCGTAAAAAATTAATCAATATTCAAGGAAAAATGTATAATATTTAAGGCTTTTGAATCATTCTCAGCACGTCTTATTTCATCAGTGGTCCACAATTCATATAGTTTTTCAACTATTTGATTTTCAACCATATATGTAGGAATTCTATAATTAGTTACTACAGGTTGCCAGATGCCTCTATTTACACACTCCATAAAAATTCTGATTCTTACTTTCCAAAAAGCATAATTTTCACCAATTAGTAATGGTGTCTATTAATAGAGGCACCCTCACCAAAAGGTAGTTGATTCCCTGACATTTTCAAAGAAAAAATGGATTGATATAATCTTGAATATTTCTTAAGATCTCGCTCTTATACCAATTGTTGGTCCCAGGGGGGAATCTAGAAGGGGAGGGGGGTTGAATAGATTCACCAAATTATTTTTCAAAATTTTTCTATTCAATAGTATCAGAGTATTTTCAAAAATAGCCCATTTTTGAAATTTTCAAAATCTACCTTCTTTTACAAAAATGGGTTTTCAAGAATTCAACCCTTTAGGCAAAGCACCAATCAATTCAATTCCTTCAATAATGATTTTAAATAAAGTTGCTGAGAAACTTAACAAGAATTATACTTAAAGTAATTCAGGATCAAAGGAGAAGAGTAAAAAGAACAAAAATCAAACCCATAAATATGGGTCAAAAACCAAATTTAAAATCAAGTAAATGTATAACAAGAATTTGATTTGCAACAAGAAGTTGTAATAGATTCCATAGATACAAAAACCTAGTCGTTTGTTCTCTAAGAATTTAATAAAGACTAAACAAAGGAGTATAAGGAAGAGAGAATTTGCACAATGATTATACTGGTTTGGTCAAACTGACCTACATCTAGTTTACAGACTTAGCTTTCCGCTAATCTGCTTTCCACTAGAATCTTAGTACATGAACACCACACATAAAGATTTTACTCCCGGAATGATTTAAATCACAAAAAAAGAGGTTTCCTCTTGCACCCCACAAGAGTTTGTTACACTGTGACACCCACCACTCACAACCCCTTACTTGCAACACTCTGCTGCAATATTTTCCCACAATCTCAAGAACACCTCAAGAGATTGCTAACCTTGTGCAAAAACACAAATAAGGGTATAGAACAATATCACCTGATGTGAAGAATACCCAAATGAAAAGCTTAAAACTCAATAGAGTCTTTTCCTTGAATCTTGAAAATTTCAAACCATATAAGAAGGGTATGAATCTTGGAGAGAATTCGTAGAAATCGTATGAGAGAAACAAGCACTTGATTGGACCGTTCAAAAGTTCTAAAAACTGTTTTCAAAATGCTTTTCAATAAGTTTTTATGCAGGGTAATTATTACCCACTTGATTGCTTGTTCTCGGGAGTAATCGATTATTGAAATCAGGTAATCGATTACCAAAGAGAGCATCAATTCCTGTTCTAAAAAATTCTCATAGGGTAATCAATTATTGTTTTTAGGTAATTGATTACCTTACTCAAAAATCCATTTTTGAAGCTTTTCCAACACAACTCAGCGTATGTAATGTATCCAAAATCATTCCAAACACATTCTCAAGCTTGTCTAAAACACACAATATAAGTACTATACCTATGAACATATTTGGTACCATAAAATTAATTTAAGAGCAAAAACAAAGAGAGAAAAGCAAAACCAAAACTTCTTCAAACTTCAATGTAGTTCCTTTGGTTCCAAAAGTCTCCCCCTTTTTGGTTTTGATGAGCCAAATTACTTTTCAAGCCTCTCTTAAGCTGACAAAATTGTACCAAAGACATCACGAAGTCTTCTCCTCCTTTTGGCACTTCAAACAAAAAGGTGAAAAAGACAAGACTCATATAATAACAAGTGATATGTTTAAGGAAAAAGAAATAGTTGGGAGGGTTAAATGTTGCAAGGAAGAAACTTTAACTAGTGAAGTACCTAATTTGTACTCAACATCTTAAGAATTCTACAAAATTATGCATAAAATTACTGCATAATGAGCCAATAAACCAGAGAAAATTGTAGAATTTAAACTTCCACGATCCTACAAAGATAGGATATGTATCTACCTCTGTTCTTTATCAAACAAGGTTCAAGTGCTCAAATTAAAATTCAATTTGTAGAGAGTAGATCAATAAAGAAATCAGCCAATATTCAGATTTAAAACCAAGAATTAAGCTTACATTGATAGTTCATATGATATTACAATGAGCACAGTCAATACAAGAACAAAGCTTAATCAAGACACAGTCATAAATTCTGAATTCTGACATCAAGAAGTAAACATGTAAAAGGTTGAGTACACTAGTAATCATAAAGACATATGCAAAGAAGATAAGCTGAAAGGCAATACACAAATTATGCAAGTCCTAAGATGCCTAATCCTAAAATGAAGATGCATAGACAAGTCTTGATCCTATGGTACAAGGAAAGGGACATCCAACAAATCCAGCCTCTCTGAGATCGATTCCAAGGAATCTTTTATCTCCCAGAACTTTCTCTCCTACGAAGCCCATAATTCCCCAATTTGCTTCAAGATCATGTCCTAAAAAGGAGTCAGCGCCTTTGGTTCCACAAACTCATCTTCATCTTCAGCTTATAATTCTTCCTCTTTCAGACAACCTTGATCAGTTTTGATTAATTTCATCATCTTCAATGAATGGTTATTAACAAAGTGAACATCCCTAGTAAATTCCCTTGCTTCATTTGAGGTGTCCACACCAAACCTGTCTAGGGCTTTTGAGATAAAGACTACATATGGACATTTGTACTCATCCAAATGACAAGTCTTTAGCATGTTATCCTTGATGACATCCACCTAGTTGACCTTGATACTGTTCTTGATAGCACACATCAGAATGATGTCTTCCTCTAGGATCTAAGCATGATTGCTCCCACGAACAACCAGTATCCAAGCAATAGAGTAGTGCAATAGTTTATCATCAACCTTCATTCCTCTGGTGTTAAACAATTTTTTTCTTCTGATCCCTTCTTTCACTTCTACCTGATTCCCAGTCATCAGGTTTGACCAACATAGATTTGAAAACTTCCATTTTGCTATAATTGACCACATTCTCTTTGAGGTCATCCACACTTGCACTAATTCAAGTATTAGCAACCCAACCAATAGTCAAAAACATCTCCTCAGCAGAACAATCTTCTTCCTCTGTACCTCAAAAATTAAATTTCCATAATCATCTTGCTTCAAGTTAGAGTAGAAAATTCTAATCAGATCGGGGTAAACCTTCCTTTTGAGTTGAGAGAAATTTGAAAACCCTTAGAATTCTAGGTCATCATGGAAACTGAACCCATTCTCAGTTAGGCAAGAAAAGATGAATACCTTCAGAGAGACCACTTCCCTTCTTGCATAGCTTCGGTTGAAGCGGTCTTATTGCTCTTAAGAAGAGAACCACTCATGATCTAGTTTTGGCTAGAGAGCCTTGTGTAGGATGCTTTGGGGTAGATCGCTTCTTGGGAGTAATCTTAGGCCTGGATTCCCTTCTTGTGGCAATATGCTTTACCCTCTTCCTTTGACTGGAACTACCTTCTTCCATTCTTAGGCTTTGGATGGAGCAGATTTAGAGGTTGAGATGAGAGAAATTGAAGGATTGAGATGATTTAGGTTGATGGAGAACCCTTCTTGAGGAATTTTCACACTTAAAACTTCTCTTGGAATCAATTTGGAGATTTTGGAATGAATTGGATCTTGCCCTTTTGGATTTTAAATTCAGAATTGAAAAATCGTGCAGGTAATCGATTATTGCTTTTGGGTAATCGATTACCATGAGGTCGGGGACTTCTTTTGAAAAAGCCAGCCTCTAGGGTAATCAATTCCCTACAATAGTAATCGATTACTGCAGAACAAAAACCCCGAATATGCAAATTATGCAATCTAATTCCATTTTATCAAAATACAATGCTTCTAATGCATGAATAATGATAAAATGTAATCAATTTTTAGCCAATTCATGCAATGACTTATCTAATACCTATCAGTCCACACAATTTATGAATTCTAGGATCAATCATACACAATTAAAGTCATAGTTCATGAGCCCTAACTATATCAAGCTCACTTTTAAGCTTGTAAAACCTTTCTCTTGGTAGTGGATTTGTGAATATGTTAGCTAGATGGTACTTTGTTTCTATGTATTGGACTTCACAATCCCCTTTTTCTACATGATCTCTATGAAGTGATGATAGATCTTTATATGGTTTGTCTTTGAGTGAAGTACAGAATTCTTCATCAGATTTATTGCACTTGTATTGTCACACTTGAGAGATATTTTGTTGATTGTGATGCCAAAGTCTTCAAGTTTCTGCCTCAACCTGATACCTAGCACACAGACAAACACTAAACATAACATCAGGTCTACTACCAGTTAAATATATCAGTAAACCTATCATTCCTGTGTATTTGGACACTTCTACTGGATCTCCTTTCAAGTTAGCATCTAGGTATCGGTTGGTTTCCATTGGAATGTCGGAGACTTTGCACTCTTCCATATCAAATTTCTTGAGTAGCTCTTTTGTATATTTGGTTTGGTGAAAGAAGATTCCTTTCTCCATTTGCTTGACTTGCAAGCCTAAGAAGAAATTTAGTACCCCCAGCATAGACATATCAAACTCCCCCTACATTTTGGAAACAAAGCCCTCACAGAGAGATGTGTTAGTGGAACCAAATATAATATCATCTATGTATACCTGAACCAACAATATATCTTCAGAAGATCTCATAATGAATAAGGTTTTGTCTACCTCTCCTCTTTCAAAGTTCTGAGACGGGAGAAATTTACTTAACCTTTCATACCATTGCCTCAGAGCTTTCTTAAGACCATAAGGGCTTTCTTAAGCTTATACACATGGTGAGGAAACCTGTGATCTACAGAGCTAGGAGGTTTCGAAACAAACACTTCTTCATTAAGGAAACCATTCAAAAAGGCACTTTTCACATCCATTTGATACAACTTAAAGTCAAACACACATGTAAAAGCAACAAGGAACCTAACAACTTCTAATCTAGCTACTGGAGCATATGTTTCACCAAAGTTTATACCTTTCTATTGATTATAGCCCTTAGCTACTAATCTAGCCTTATTTCTGGTTATTGTTCTTGTTTCATCTAGTTTGTTTCTAAACGCACATTTAGTTCTATGACATTCATACAACTCTTATATGACACTAGTTCCCAAACATCATTTCTTTTAAATTGATTTAGTTCATCAGGCATGGCTAACCACCAAAATTCATCATTTAAAGCATCATCCACACATGATCGTTCAATTTGAGAAACAAAAGCCACATGTTCACAGAAAAGATTTAGA
This sequence comes from Psophocarpus tetragonolobus, assembly GCA_037954015.1. NCBI lineage: Eukaryota > Viridiplantae > Streptophyta > Magnoliopsida > Fabales > Fabaceae > Psophocarpus > Psophocarpus tetragonolobus. The sequence continues at coordinate 24,211,581 of CM075695.1, read as the reverse complement.
GAATTTCTAGTAGTAACTCTCTTCTCAATATCACCAAGTATGTTGTCAAGTGAGAGTTCTCTGGGTGTCCTCCATTCTTTGGGTAGAGGTTGAGTTTCAACTTTATTTGAAACTTCCTTTTCCTCCAAGTTGATGGTGTCTTTTGACTTTTTGGAGGATTATCAGTTATACCTGCATCATCATCATCTACCAAGGAAACTCCATTTTTTGGGGGTTAGATTCATCAAATACAACATGAAATGATTCTTCAACACTCAAGGATCTTTTATTGAATACCCTATATGCTTTACTACATGCAGAATATCCTAGAAATACTGCTTCGTCCACTTTTGCATCAAACTTCCCAAGATTATGCTTATTGTTCGTAACAAAAAATTTTCAACCAAATACCCTCAGATGAGAGATATTAGGTTTTCTACCCTTGAACAATTCATATGGTGTTAATTTCAAAAGAGGATGGATCAGAATTCTATTAAGAACATAACATGCAGTGCTCACCACATCGGTCCAAAAGTACTCAAGCATAGAATTCTCATTGACCATTGATCTAGCTAATTCAATCAAAGATTTGTTCTTCCTTTCCACCACCCCATTCATGACCATTGTCACTTCTTAGGAACTTAATTTTCAAATCTTTTTCATTTTGGATCTTTTTGGAAATTTTGAGAAAAACACGGAATGCATTATTTTTAGCAGATAAGAAAGCTACCCATGTGAATCTAGAATAATCATCAATTATAACCAACCGATATAAGTTTCCACCTAGACATACAGTTCTAGAAGGACCAACTAGATCCATGTGCAAAATTTCAAGTTGTTTAGAGGTAGAAATTGAATTAATGGGTTTGAAAGATTTTTTAGACTGTTTTCCCTTTTGACATGCATCACAAAGGCCATCTATAAAGAACTTTAAGTTAGGTAGGCCTACTACAAGATTTTTAAATGCAAGTCTATTCAATTGATTCAGATTAATGTGTTCAATGCATCTATGCCAAAGTGATGATAAATCATCTCTAGAAGATAAGCATTTTATGTTTTATGCAGAATGATCAATGTTATTCATTCTCATGCCAATAAACAAAACATGATTTGATGCATCACTAATAGTACAACACTCATTATCAAACTTGATTTTAAAATTCTTGTCACACAATTGTCTTATACTAAGTAGATTAAATTTGAGATTATCAACAAGTAAAACATCATCAATCTGAATAGAGTCTTTGTTACCAATGCTTCCAATACCAAGGATTTGACCTTTATTGTTGTCTCCATAAGCGAAAAAACCACTTGTTTTTGGTTGAAGGGACATGAACTTGTTTCTATGTTCCATCATGTGCCTTCAGCATCAACTGTCCAGGTACCACAGGGACTTCTTTGCTTTAAGGCACACCTGCAAAACAAGTTATATGCTTATTTTGGATTAGTAACAATTTTGGATTCTTTGGGAATCCATACATATTTTCTATTTGGAACTCCAGTCCTCCTGATAAGGTAATTATAGGTAGTATGTCCTTTGTGAAAACAATAATGATAAGAGACATAAGGTCTATAAGATTTCCTAGAATTGAAAATCTTTTTAAAGGCCTTTTTCTTAGTGGTATTATGATATCCAAGACCAACTTTTGAAGAAATTCCATGTTGCTTTCCCAAACGAGCATCAAGGTTAGCTCTCCCCATATTGAACTTAGAAAGTGCTTTTTTAAGATAATCCACTTTAACTTCAAGTAATTTACAATTAGCACAAGTGGAGGATGAAGCATGATTGCAATTAGAAATGGTTTTTAATTTCAAGTTTCCATCTTTTAAAACTTCCATTTCTTTTTGCAAGTCATTTATGTTAGCTTCATATGCCTTGATATGCTTTTTGAAACCAATATTGAGGTAGCTTAATCTTTTACCCTCTCCATGTAATTCAACAAAAGCTTCTTGGAGTTGCTCATAACCACAATCACAAGAAGAGTCAGAGTCATAATCATTTGCCTCTTTTTTTGCTTTGGCTTTAGTCATCAAGCAGAGATTAGTTTCTTGGTCACTTTCACTCTCACTTGAGGATGTGGTAGAGGCATTTGCTTCCAAAGCAAAGTAAGCCTTCTTCTTATTCTTTCTGAATTTTGATCTAGGCTCTTCACTATTCTGCTTTCTGGAAGGACAATAAGTTTTCAAGAGCCCTATCTTACCATATTCAAAGCAAGTAAACTTTGAAGGAGTTGTATTCCACTTCTTTGATTGCTTTCTGCCACTTGAGAACTTTTTCCTTTTCTTGTTCTTCTTCTTGAATCTTTTGAATTTCCTTACCATGAGACTTATGTCCTCAGATTCTGAAGATTCACTCTTAGTGCCTTCATCATCACTTGATTTATCATGAGCTTTGAGTGTTAATCCTTTGCCTTTCTTTTCCTTCTATTCTTCTTCTGCCATTCCAGCCATATCCATCCCATACTTTTTGAGTTTTTTATGCATACATGCCTAGCATGGGCTTGAGCTAGGACGAATAAGAAAGGAGCACGACTTGGAAGAATCTTCAAGGAGCTTAGTTTAGGACATGTTCCATTTTATTGTATTAATTTGACCATTTTTAGGCTTGTATAAGCACTCTTAAGTCATTAGGATTTTAGAGGTATAGTTAGTTTTATTTTCGGCCTTGTATTTTGGCCTAATAGGTTCTTTTTTCTTTAGGAGGTGTAATTAGTTTCTTTGTGGAGTGTGTTAATTAGTTTGAGCTGGTCCAAGAGAGTTTGGATGTGTAGGATCTTATTTCTACACCCCTAATTCCTCTTCACACCCTTCTAACCAACACATGAAGCATGTAGGAGACATGTGGGCCCCCTTGTCCCCTTGTTTCACTCCACATGTGTTTTCTCACTCCTACTTGGCTTATTCTTATTGCTTCTTATTTTAATTTTAATTTTGGAGGTGTCATGTCATTTCCCTCCAAAATTCAAATTCAAACAAGAGGGAACATAGATCCCATTTTTAAGGGACATGTTTGGATCTTAGTTGAATTAATTTAGTGTTAAATTGACATGTACTCAATTAACACTAAATTAACCAACTAATGCTCCCTAATTAGAGGAGTTGCATATTCATGTTAGTGTAAGGACCATAGATCCATGTTAAGCTCTATATAAGAAGTTCCCCTCCTTTCATGTAACTTTTAACACTTATTTGAATGAAAATAACCTTTTTCTAAATTTGAAAGCCCTTTGTTCTTGGAGAGTGTTCATGTTCTCTCCACTCTTGTGAGAGACCTTCATGCTATTTTCAAGGGTTCCTTCCTTTGTGGCTAGCTTCACCATGGCTTATCTACTTCATTGAAGAAGTGGCACTAATCTTCACCTCCATCTCCTAGTCTTCCACCTCCATTTCTTCAACTTCAAGGACCTCTATGAGAAAAGATCTTGAGAGAATTCTCTTCATTAAGGATTCTTCAACCTTGCCTTGGGGAGGGATGCATCAATTTTCCAAACAGATTAGTATTTGTCATGGTAGCTAAGTTCTCTGATTTAGTGATCGCTATCACGGTGGGTTGCCATTTATGGTTGAGAGATTTGAGTATCTACACATTCAGCTATTCTCCCTCAAACAACTTTTCAAGTCCCTTCAGATGATTGATTGTGTGTAAATCATTTCTGCACATCCATGATTGTTCCACCTTGATTCATGCAGAACATTTCGTACTATTGGATCAAAGTATTCTTTTTAGCTCTTCTTACTTTAGTTGTACCTTCATGGGTGACTTGGATTAGATCCCACACTTTCTTAGCTGTATTGCATGCTGATACCCTGAAAAACTCATCACTATTCAAGGCAAAATGTATAATATTTAAGGCTTTTAAATCATTCTCAGGACGTCTGATTTCATCAGTGGTCCAAAATACATATGGTTTTTCAACTATTTGATTTTCAACCATATATGTAAGAATTTTATAATCAGTTACTACAGCTTGTCAGATGCCTTTGTTTATAAACTCCATAAAAATTCTCATTCTTACTTTCCAAAAAGCATAATTTTCACCAATGAATAATGGTGGTCTGTTAATAGATCCACCCTCACCAAAAGGTAGTTGATTCCCTGACATTTTCAAAGAAAAAAATGGATCGATATATCTTGAATATTTCTCAAGATCCTGCTCTAATGCCAATTGTTAGTCCTAGGGGGGAATCTAGAAGGGGGGATTGAATATATTCACCAAATTATTTTTCAAAATTTTTCTATTCAACAGTGTCAGAGTATATTAAAAAAACAACCTTTATTTGAAAATTTCAAAATCTACCTTCTTTTACAAAAATGGGTTTTCAAGAATTCAACCCTTTAGGCAAAGCACCAATCAATTCAATTCCTTTAATAATGATTTCAAATAAAGTAGCTGAGAAACTTAATAAGAATTATATTTAAAGTAATTCAGGATCAAAAGAGAAGAGTAGAAAGAACAAAAATCAAACCCACGAATATGGGTCAAAACCCAAATTTAACATCAAGTAAACGTATTACAAGAATTTGATCTACAATAAGAAATCGTAATGGATTAAACACAGTTGCAAAAATCCAGTCGGTAGTGCTCCAAGAATTCAATAAAGATTAAAATAAAGGAGTATAAGAAGAGAGAATTTGCACAGTAATTTATACTGGTTCGGTCCAACTAATCTAGATGTAGTTTATAGACTTAGTCTTTCGCTACTCTGCTTTCCACTAAAATCTCATTACTTGCACACTGCATATACATATTTTACTCCCAAAAAGATTTAAATCACAAAAGAAGAGGCTTCCTCTTGCACCCCATAAGAGTTTGATACACTATGACACCCCGCCACTTACAATGCCTCCCTTGCAACAACCCGTTGCAAGATTTTTCCACAATCTCAAGAACACCTCAAGATATTGCTAACCTTGTGAAAACACATAAATAAAGGTACGAAAAAATATCACCTGATGTGAAGAATATCCAAACAGAAATATTAAAACTCAATAAAGTTTCTTCATTGAATCTTGAAATTGAAGCACTTTCAAACCATAAAAATGGGGATGAATCTTGAAGAGAATTATTAGAAATCGCATCAGAGAAGAAAGCACTTGATTGGACTGTTCAAAAGTTCTAAAATCTGTTTTCAAAATGCTTTAATATCAATTTTTATGTAGGGTAATCGATTACCCACTTGATTATCTGATATCCTACACAAAACTGGTTCAAAATGCTTGTTCTCAGGGGTAATCGATTACTGAAATCAGGTAATTGATTACCACAAAGAGCATAAATTCCTGTTCTAAAAAATTCTCACAGGGTAATCAATTACTGTATTTAGGTAATCGATTACCTTACTCAAAAATCCATTTTTTAAGCTTTTCCAGCACAACCCAGACTATGTAGTCTATCCAAAACCATCTCAAATCTAAAATACACAATACAAATACCACACCTATGAACGTGTTCGGTACCATAAAATTGATGTAAGATAAAAAACAAAGAGAGAAAAGAAAAACCAAAACTTCTTCAAACTTCAATGTAGTTCCTTTGGTTCCAACATGAGCCTTTCTTAAAAAAAAAAAGAATAAAATTACCCAACATCAATCACTTCAATTCAAAATCAATTGGTGTGCTAAAAATATGATTTTGATACGTTGGTCATTTGTAATTATAAATAATACTAAGACGATTATGGGTCTTTTGTTGAAGGATTATTTCTAGTTATCATAATTTCTAATCTAACATTGTTTGCTTTCTTGTATTAATTAGATCAAGAGATGTAAGATTTTAATGTGGATGCTTGGCATGATCTTTCCTTGGATCAAAAAGTGTGCAAAAAACTTTATGGCCCTTTTATATACCTCCACGACACACAAGACCGGTTTTGATTAAGATTGGTGTCAATGTGTCATACACACATAAAAGTATTTTTTAATTGATCACCTTTAGCCCACAACAAGTTGAAAAAAGAATCCCTAAGTTAAGTAACCTTAGTTGATAACACCTTGCATGAAGATGCTACAATATAATTTCAGATTCATCATCAGCCCATACCCACCTATATTGCCTCCCCTCATATAATAAAACTTCACCCAACACTTCTATTAAAATCCCAAACTGCTTTTCCTCCCAATCGAATAATGTCCTCCTCCATTTGCGTCCCTCCTCCTACATTTCCTTTAACAAATTGTTTCTCTGAGGAGCTAACCTGAATAATCTACTAAATCTGATGTTTAGACTCTCCTCTACTCTTAGACTCTCTTCTCCTAATCATCTATCCTGGCAGAACATAATCGATATTCTTCCCATCTCCCGTAGTACGCTTTACATTTTGATTCCACCACCCTACTTTTTCCAGTCAAAACCTCCTTTATAAAGACAGCATCTGACCACCATCTAGAAACCTACAAAGTATTGCTTCATAGCTTGGCATGTGTTCGATCTAAATCTATTCATGCACTTTGACAACTCATCGTCAGGTTAGAATAAATCTCAACCTCATTAATTTCCCTTTTCATTTATGTTACTTAAAGAAATTTAGTTAACCATATGTTTCTTAATAATAAGAACCATTGTTTATTTTTCTAAGAAGGATTATTGCATGAATAAATTGGTTCTGCATTTAAAATATGAGTCTAAAACTTAAACATATTTTTTGTTACTCATAAATTAATAAGTTTTTGGTATCTAATTATTCTTTTTATTTGATCCCTAATAAATTTATTGTTTTGTTTTTTTTATAAAACACTATTTAAACCATACTTAATTTTGTAAAAATAAATTTACAAATTTATTGGGACAAAAAATATGCTTAAGGCATTAGATAATTAGAAATAACTTAAGAAGGATGAGCATAGCAAAAGTACATTGGTTCTTCGTTTATGATTGTTTTAGTCGTCCATGATACTTTGACACATGCAAAAATGCTCTAAGAAATCTATGAATAAGTATATATGTCATTGTGGATGTTTCTTATTCTTGTATATATTTTCTGTTTGTTTGGTCGAAATGAAAAAAGAAAACTGAAAGATTGTTTTTTTATTATAAAAATGTTGTTTCAATATTATTTGAAGGGTTTAAGTTGTTTTTATACGATTGATAGTGCACGAGTGAAGCAGCAGCAGAATGCCCCTGATGATGATAGGCAAGAAATGCAAATTAAAAGATGGTAAAAGAAATGAAGATGAAGGTCCATCAAATAAATAAGCCACTTTCTGTTGATTCATATATAGAGATTACCATTCTCTTCTATTCAATATGAGTTTATGAAGAAATAAATAGCTGACAATTTGATAACTGCATTGTCCCTACATGAATTCTTAATATGAACTGTGACTTACTTAAAACGTGATTTTTGTATTCATACTTGCGAACGTGAGAGGACGTGTATTCTTAGATTTATCTGACAAATGAGTTATATAATTATTTACTCCATTTCTCTTTTTTACGATTCTCCTTATGAATTAACTTGTTGGCAACTTGCAAAGACCCTTGCTCATGAATGGATTGATTCTCTTGATTTTTGTGACATTACTGATTGGCAGGAAGTTTTCTAAGTACCTTGCAAAAAAGAAAATTTTCATTTCTTGTTGAATCAAGGATTTAAGCCTTTAAGGTAGAGTTCTAATGTAATGTAAACCTTTTCTTTTTAATATGGTCTGCACAATGATTTCAAAATTCAACTTGAAATGAAACAAAAAATTTCCTAATTTTTGCACGCATGAGAGTAAAGTGAATGATAATTTTTGCAAGAAGCTGAAGAGAAAAATTTATTTTGCTTGATCATTTTCTGAAAATTGATGTACAGTGACGATATACAATGAATTGGTTTTTAGGAAACTCTGGAATCACCAAAATTTGGATTTCTTTGATGGTCCTGCATCTTCTTCCATGTCGTCTTCAGCATTTCTTTTTTCGTCTTTAGCATTTCTTTTTTCGTCTTCTTGCATTTTTCTAGCATCAACACGCCCCTTCACGGGTGCACTATGAAAGAATCATATAAAAACAACTTAAGCATTGAAACAACATTTTGATAATAATAAAAAAAAAAACAATCTTTAGGACTAAAAGCATTAACGAAGAGTCTAACCTGTCGATCCTTTTTCTAATTCCTTCGACACATTCGAATTGACTGCATTGGATATCGAGTATCGATTCTATGTTTTGGCTCATTTGGGTTGGATCATCTCTAGTCTCAAGTAATCGCTTGCTCAGTCTCTCCTTCTCCATATTTAAATTCTTCATTCTTTCGCAAAGCTTCATACACTCATCCTCAGACAGTTTCCATTCACTCTCTTTCCCTTTTTCTTTCTCATCATGATCTTTCCCTGACCCTGATGCTGATGCCCCATTTTTCTTCTTTCTTTCAATCTCTCTCACTTTTCTTCTTTGCTCTTTCCCTCCCTTTATGTAATTTCGCTCTAGTTATACTATATATTCATCTCTATTTATACTATGTATTCATCTCTAGTTATGCTATTACTGCCGTGTTTGTTTGGGCCAGTTTTTTCGTAAACACTTTTATAGAATAACAAATATATACAAAAAGTACTTTTTTATAGAACTTACTCTACACGATCTTTTAAGATATGCTACAAATTTTAAGAAATATATAAAAAAGTACCTTGTTTTAACTTTTTTTAATATTTTTTTGTAAAAATGTTTAATTAAAAACTCTCTCAAACAAACATGGCAGTAATATATAGTTAGTTTGTTAGTTTGACTTGACAGTTGCATATAGTTATACTTACAGTTAATTTTTAGTCGTATGGTATATATGAATAAGTATGTTATTATGGATTTTTTTATTCTTGTTATTATGCTGTATATATTTTCTATTTGTTTTCATGGGAATGAAAACAGAATAATGAAAGATTGTTTTTGTTTTATGATTATAAAAATATTGTTTCAATATTTGAAGGGTTTAAGTTGTTTTTATATTATTCATAGTGCACCACTGAAGTAGCAGCAGAATGCCCATCATGATGAACAAGAAATGCAAAAAGATGGTAAAAGAAATGAAGAAGAAGACATGGAAGATGCATGCCCATCAAATATATGAATAAGGCACTTTTTGTTGATTCATAAAGAATTCCATTCTTTTATTTTATATGTGTTTGTGAATAAATAAATACATGACAATTAATGGAATACAATTTTGATAATTGGATTGTCCCTTTGTGAATCTTAACATGAGTTATGAGTTACTGAAATTGTGTAATTTTGGTTCTATGGTTTCACATTTTTTTTGTATTAATTTATGTGTGAAACAACGTGTAATTTAGCGAGAAAATTAATCTTAATAAAATAGATTTTGAATATAATTGATTTTATAAAATAGATTTTAAAATTATGATTATATATTTTGATATTTATATATACATAAACATTAGTGAAGGAGAAAATTTAGTGTGAAATTGTTGATGGAGGCAAAAAGTTACTTTAATTGAATCAATTCTAAACTCAAATTAAATTAATTTTAATGTTTTGTTAAAAAACAAAATATGTCAAAATTTATCTTAAATAAATTTTATATTAACGAGTAGGATAAGGAGGAAGCTAGAGATTAGTGAGTTAGCTACATGAGATTCAGAGGGAGTTTAAATAAGATTCAGAGAGAATTTTGCTTTAAATTACAAAAGAAAACCAAATTTGTTACAAACCTCATTATAAGTTTAACAACAGTTATATAAAAAAACAATTGTGTGTGAATTGATAAAGGCAAACCCAAAAGTGGTCGTAAAAACCTAAAACAAATTATATAAAAATATATTTTTTTAAAGTAATATAGTTATATATTGAGCATTTTTTTTATATGTGTGATATTTTTATCAAAACATGAAGTTTTTTTCTTAACAAAATTAATAATAATAAATTTTTTATCAATAAACCTAAAACTTTAATTAACTTTAGTGACCTATCCTAATCGATAGGTATACTATCTACTAAAAATAATACTTTATATGAATTGAAGTGGTATATATTATCTACTAAAAATAGTACTTTGTATGAATTGAATTTGTATGTCAAAACTTCTTTGCACACCTTATTTTGGATAGTTTCAAAACTAAGAATTAATATATATAATTTAATCTTGATAGTTCATGGAGAAGTTTTTAAAGTAGACTAGACGTACTAATAATACTATTCTTAGAAGATAGGTACAATCAATTAGGGTTGGCACATGATAAGACAATTACAACTAAAGTGTAAGGTCCATAAATAAAAAAGTTATATTATTAATTTTTGTTTAGATAAAAACTTCATATTTTGATAAAAATGTCACACATAAAAAAAATGGCTAACATATAGTTATGTTATTTAAAGAAAATATTTTTATAATTTATTTTAGGTTTCTTTCCTGTTGGGCAACCGTGGTACCAATTGACATGAATTTTTTTTTTTTAATTTCCAAGTAACTGAAACAATACTTTTTAAACTTTTCTTAAAACAGTGCTTGACATATGAGAATGAGGTTTGCACCAAATTAGATTTAAAGCAAAATTCTCTGCATCTCATAGAAATCACTACTTGTGTTTCTAGCTTCCTCCATTGTTATGCCAAACACAAAAAAGTATCTAGTGCATATGATTTATGAATCCAAAATTTATTAAAGATAAATTTTTATATATTTTATTTCTTTAAAAAAATTCAAAATTAATTTTAATTACATAATTAATTCTGAATTAAAGTGACTTTTGTGTATCAATAAGTTTATATGGAATTTTCTTCTTAACTCACTTTATATGACAATAAATTTTAGAAAATCAATTATATTTAAAATCAATTTTTTATTAACGTTGATTTGCTCATCAAAATTACACGTCCTCTAACGTACATTCGCAGATATGAATTCAAATATCAAAATTGTATTCCATTGTCAGCTATTTATTTATTCATAAACTCATAATCTCTATATATGAATCAACAAAAAGTGGCTTATTTATTTGATGGACCTTCATCTTCAATATCTTCTTCTGCATTTCTTTGACCATCTTTTTTTACATTTCTTACTCATCATCGTCATCAGGGTGATTCGGCTGCTGCTTCAGCGGTGCACTATCAATCATATAAAAACAACTTAAACCCTTTAAATAATATTGAAACACCATTTTAGAATATAAAAATACAATCTTTCAGTTTTCTTATTTCATTCCCATAAAAACAAACAGAAAATATAAGAAATATCCACAATGACGTATACTTATTTATAGACGTCTTAAAGCATTTTCATGTCTCATGTGCGACTAAAAAATTATCATAAACAAATAACCAATGTATTTTTGCTGTGGTCATTCTTCTTAAATTATTTCTAATTAACAAATAAAAAAACTTATTAGATACCAAAATCATGTTTAAGTCTTACCCTAGACTCATATTTTAAATACAGAACCAATTTACTCATGCAAGAATCGTTCTTAGAGAAACAAACAATGGTTCTTGTTATTAAGAAACACATGGTTAACTAAATTGCTTAAGTAACATAAATGAAAAGAGAAATTAATGAGGGTGAGATTTATTCTAACTCGATGACGAGTTGTCGAAGTGCATGAAGAGCTTCAAATCGAATGCATGACAAGTTTTGAAGCATTGCTACGTAGATTTCTAATTGTTGATTGGGATCACGTTGACAAGCAAGTTGTCCGATCAATTTACTGTTCTCATAAACCAAATGGAGGTATCTTTCGTTAACTTTCTCTTTATCACTTCCTGACTCTGATGCTGATGCCTCCATTTTAATTCTTTCTTTCTTAACTTCCTTTTTTACTTTTCCTTCTTACTCTTTCCCTTATATATGATTAACATATATGCATGGATGCACCTTTAATGTATCTTAACAGATTTTTATGCACTTTTTATGGATCACCAAGTGTTATTATTTTATAGATTAGATTGGGTCACCCCATATATTTTTACGTATTTATTATTTTAAAAAATTAACAAATTAAATTTTGATAGTTATGATTTTGGTAGCTATAACTTTTAAAGGGAAAGATCTATTTACTCCAAAAATAATTTTAAGAGATTTATTCTTAATCCTAACCCTTTATAATAGTCATTAGATTTTAAGAAAATAATTAGTTAAGATTAAAAATAAACCTCTTAAACTTACTTTGGCAATAAGTTGATCCACTATCATTTTTTTTTTTGGAGCGGTTAAGCATAAAGAATATTCATTTTTCTACCAAAATAATTAATTTAAATATCTTACATAGTGAAACTCAATGTGGTTGTAGAAAGGATGAAGATTCAGGAAAGATCCATGGATTTGGCTAATGAGAACGACAAATTGTGGAAGCTATTAGTTGCGGGTCAAGCTGATATCAATCAACACATAGAATTGTTTGAACACTTGGTGGAGATTGAAAGTAAGTCTCTTAAATTTGCTATGGGAGTAAGTTGATCTCCTTTTTTTTTTTTTCGAGTGGTTAAGCATAAAGAATATTCATTTTTCTACCAAAATAATTAATTTACATATCTTACGTAGTTAATCTGAATGTGGTTGTAGAAAGGATGAAGATTCACCAAAGATCCATGAATTTGGCTAAGGAGAACGACAAAGTTGCGGGTCAAGATGATATCAATCAACACATTAAATTGTTTGAACAATTGGCACGCTTTGAATCTCAATGTCTTGATGGAATTACATACGTCTTCAACAAATACTCCAGGTTAGAATCTCAACCATATGTTTCTTATTAATAATAAGAATTGTTGTTTGTTTTCGTAAGAACGATCATTGCACAAATACGTTGGTTCTTCCTTTAAAATATGAGTCCTTTATAAGGTTTAAACATGTGTTTCTTAATAATAAGAATTGTTGTTTGCACTAAAAGTTGGTTCTTCGTTTCAAATGAGTCCTTTGTAGGAATTAAACATATTCATGCAATCTCGGATAAAATAATGAATTTTATTTTGATCTTTAATAATTTTTATTTTTTTTGCATTTGACCTCTAATAATTTTTTTAAGAAGAATGATCATAGAAGGAGTACATTATATTGGTTCTTTGTTTATGCTAATTTAATTTTTAGTCGTATTGTAATATGAATAAGTATGTCATTGTGGATTTTTTTATTCTTGTTATTATACTGTATATATTTTCTGTTTGTTTTCATGGGAATGAAAACAGAAAACTGAAAGATTGTTTTTTTTATGATTATAAAAATGTTGTTTCAAGGGTTTAAGTTGTTTTTCTATGATTGATAGTGAATCAGTGAAGTAGCAGCAGAATGCTCCTCATGATGATAAGCAAGAAATGCAAAAACAATGCTGAAGAAGACCTGGAAGATGCATGCCCATCAAATAAATAAATAAAGCACTTTGTGCTGATTCATATATAGAGTTACATTCTTCTATTCGAATAAATAAATTGCTGACAATTAATGGAATACAATTTTGATAATTGCATTGTCCCTTTCTGAATCTTAATAAGAATTGTGAGTTACTGAAAACTAATTGTGTAATTTTGGTTCCATGGTTTTTTGTGATTTTTTTGTATTTATATGTGCGAATGTGAGATGATGTGTAATTTAGTTAGTGAATGAACGTTAATAAAATAGAGTTTGAATATAGTTGATTTTAAAATTATGATTTATATATTTTGATATTTACATATAAACATGAGTTAAGAAAAATTTAGTGTATAATTATTACTGCAGGCAAAAGTTACTTTAATTAAGAATCAATTTTAAACTTAAAATTAATTTTATTTTTTTTCAAGAATAATATATTTCAAAATTTATTTTAAATAAATTTTAGATTAAAAATCAATCAAGAGTATGATAATGGAGCTAGAAAGAGAAGTGGTTTGGTCTAGTCTTGCTATGAGATGCAGAGAGAATTTCGCTCTAAATTACAATTGAAATTCAAAATTTGTTACAAACCTCATCCATAGTTTGACCTTATGTTAAGCACTATGTTAAGGAACCAATTTCTTTAGTTAATTAGAAATTAAAAATTAAAAAAAGAACTTCCGGTGGATTGATACATGCCAGTCCAAGAGTGTTCATAAAAACCTAAAGCAAATTATACAAAAATATTTTCTTTTCAAATGGAATATATAATTTTAAATTTGTTATATAATTATCGAAACTATAATGAAACAAAGGTATAGAACGAATAGTTTTATATCTATACTTATATAGTTAAAATGAATAATACCATTGTTATATATTAAGCATTTTTTTTATATGTGATATTTTTATAAAAAAACATGAAGTCTTTTTATTAATAAAATTAATAATAATAATTGTCTTTGTTAATAAACTTGAAACTTTAACTTTAGTGGTCAACCCTAATTGGTATGTACACTATCTTTTAAAAATAGTACTTCGTGTAACATCCCTTTTTTTAGAAAATAAAATATTAATAAAAAATTGTAATTTATATTAATAGGCTTAAATTAATTTAATATTTGTATTTATTAGAATAAATAAAGAATTGATTTTATAAAATAAATAAATAAAATAAATATGAGTGTAAATACTAAATTAGTCTAAATGTTAAGTTTAGGTCTAGTGTTAAAAAAGTCAATTCAACTATTAACCTAGGGTAATTAAGAGGGGTTAAGATATTGTGCTTCAATTTCATGTTTTTGACCTTGGAGGTTAGAGAGAACGTTGTCGAGGAAGATTGAGGAACTTGAAAACACATCATTTGCATCCAATAGGATCATGATTCAAGATAAAGGGGTGAAAAATTATCTCTTATGTGGCATGTGCAGGGAAAACGGGTAGTGAAATAATCCTTAAGTTTCAACAAATTTCAATGTTGCTTCTATGCTATTGAAGGGTTATGAACACTCACAACGAATATTGATAAAATAAAACGTGATTGTATAGATATATTGTTTTGTTAATTGAATATATATATATATATATATATATATATATATATATATATATATATATATTTGAATGAGACATAAGATAAATTAGGATTTGGGTGTGGTTGGTACTCATGAATAAGGAGTGAAACACCAAATGGGTCCTTAAATGTTTGGGACGTTATCAATTGGATCCTTGAGAGATTTTTTTGTGCCTCTGGGTCCTGATGTTTGAAAATGTCGTTAAGGGTTAGTATAGTCAATTTTCAAATGCTACGTTGGCAGGTCCTTACACTTTAGTTGACTCTTTAAGTCACCTCCACATGAACATGTGACAATAATGATGTGGCAAAACCTATGCAACTGGATCCTTGAAAGTTTGGGGCACTTGCAAATGGGTCCTTGAAAGATTTTTTTAGGCATTTAGGTGCCCAATAGTTTAGGGCGCTTACAACTGGGTCCTTGAAAGAATTTTTTAGGTATCTGGGTCCTTCATGTTTAAAAATGCATGCATCCAGGTTCTTTCGTCCATGACGTCATTTATAGTTGATGCATAGCCAACTATTAAGGGAGCTTACGTGACAGGCCCTTCTCACATTACGTAACAGTCCACATCATTCATATTACACATGTAAGAAGAACAATATTTGTGGCAGCTTTTAGCCATTGAAAGTAATAAAATTAAAATTAACAAAACCACTGAATCCTTTTCCCATTCTCCACCACAAGCAACTCAGACTCAAAAATCAATTTTCTTGATTTTCATTTTCTTTGTTACTTCATTAACAGTACCTCTTTGGGTTGTATTTTGGCTACCTCAACTCTCTTTTTGCTCATATTTCATTAAAAACCTAACCATGTACCTCTTTGTGGGCATCTAGCCCCAAACAATTATTCTTGAAACCCTAAAATCTCAATCCCAAACATCAACCCTAAAATTTGAGCCGATGACCTCAAGCGCCCAAGGGAAGAAGAAAAACTGGTAGTGGAAGTAGTCATGTGAGTCTCATCTCTCCTTGTGTTGATGTCATCAACGCACGCCGATGAGCAACGAATCTCCATTGTCGGAAGCCTCAACATCGAATCCCTCTTTCGCTCTGACCTTGTTACCGAGATCTGGAAGACCAAGGGTTGTGTTGAGCATGTCTTTTATGGTATGAAAGGAAAATGGGGGGAGGTTGAGCTGAGCGGAGTCGGCTGCAGCAATAGAAGTTGCAGGATTTGGTGGAAGACATATGGGAGGGTTGTGGTGGCCGGAGGAGTGAAGGGTTGCAAGATGGCAAATTCATGTATATAGACCTGATAAGGTATGACATTGCACTCTCCACAAAACATGGAGATTCTAGTGTACAATTCCATTCTAGTTGGAACTTGAAGACTAAGCACTAAGCAATGGTGGAAATAGGAATCCTTGGCGAGTGATCTACAATGTTGGTTTCTAGATTCAAGAAACTTGAAGACTCACTCTTTTTATGATTTTATACTTTTGTTGCTGATAAGATACATCTGTGGAATACTTTGTAGTTTGAAATGGTTATTTTTGTTTTTGCTAATAAGATTTCATTGGAACTTACATTTCTCTAACATTTTAATGTAAATCAAATGTGAAATGTTTTCTATTTTCGTGTTGTTGATAAAGATATACTAGCTTATCATGTTCGAACTTCACTTTGTGAATATGGGATGTTAAAAACACCAGAGTTGGAAGTGAAACTGTAATTGCCAAGATATTACAGGCTTTGATGATGCCAAAAAGTGAAAAGAAATGTTGATACAAAAGCAAGGAAGTAAAAGAACAAAATAGCATTGACAGAGATTCAAATATTAATGTTAAGTTAGATAAAATAAATTAACTTAGTTATTGTATAAAAGAATCTCTACGAATTTGCATAACCTTGGTTTAGCAAGATATGTTTTTTTATCAGTTCAAAATTATGAACCGGTAATGATTACCAAGTTGTGTAATCAGATTACCAGAGGTCTTGATTATTGAAACTCTAAATTCAAAAGTGACAATGACACAAAATTTTAAATCATGTAATTGATTACCATTTTGATGTAATTGATTACCAAAAAAGATGTTATCACAAATTTGAAACTCATAACCTTTCATGAAACAGTACAACATTTTGAATCATGTAATCGATTACCAGTTGATCTAATCGATTACCAGTAAGTTGTTATCAAAAGTTTGAAAAGTCATAACCTTTCATGAAAGGGGACATCACTTTGGTTTAATAAGTGACTTTTCTTCTATTTTATAACACGAATTCTTCCAATCATTTTCTAAACAAAACTTTTAGCCAAACACTTGCAAATTCTAGAAGAGTTCTTATAAGATCTTCAAGTTGTATCATTTGCTCTTTAAGAGAGACTTCTTTTTCTTCTTTTGATTATTGATTGTATTCAAGAGAGACTTCTTGAAGGAATATCAAACACAGGGAGAGGGCTCCCAAGGTGATTGAGGTTTCATCGAACTGTAAAGTGATTTTAAAAAGTAGTAAAAGCTCAAGTGGGGATACTTGAGGACTGGACGTAAGAAAGTAGATTGGCCGAACCAGTATAAAAAGAGTTTGCATATTTCTCTTCCCTATACTCCTATTAATTTATTTTGTTTGCATATTTGAACACTTCACTTTTATTTTTAAATATTCTATTATAAAATCAAATAAAAAGAATCAAATGAGGCCACTTTCACTGGTCTACTTAATTCACCCCCCCCCCCTCTTTAGTAAACTGAGGCCACTTGTCCAACAAGTGGTATCAGAGTAGGTAATCTTGAATAAGGCTTAAAAGGCTCAAGAATCAAATGACCTCAAATTTTCTCTTTCATGACTCGATAAATAGACCTCCTATCTTTAATGGAAAGGGCTACCATTATTGGAAGACCCGAATGCAAATTTTTATAGAGGCAATATACTTAAATATATGGTATGCAATTGAAATTAGTCCATTCATCCCTACAATGCAAGTAGAAAATAAAATTGTAGAAAATCCTAGAGAACAATGGAATGAAGACGATAAAAGAAGAGTTCAATATAATTTAACAGCCAAAAATATATAATCACTTATGCACTAAGAATTGATGAATATTTTAGGGTGTCAAATTGTAAGACTGCAAAAGAAATATGGGACATATTAGAAGTAACACATGAAGGCACTAGTGATGTCAAAAGATCTAGAATAAACACTCTCACTCATGAATATGAACTTTTTAGAATGAACTAAAATGAAAATATACAAGACATGCAAAAAAGATTCATGCATATAGTCAATCATCTTGCATCTCTAGGAAAAGTTTTTTCCAAATGAAGATCTTATTAATAAGGTTCTGAGATGTTTAAGTAGGCAATGGCAACCAAAAGTAACAACAATTGTAGAATCAAAGGATCTCTCAACAATGTCTCTTGCCACCTTATTTGGAAAACTTCAAGAACATGAATTGGAATTGATAAGACTTGATCAACATGAAGTAAATGACAAAAAGAAGAAAATCATTGGACTCAAAGCTTCGTCATCCACCTATGAAGGAAAAGACAAAGAAGATTCAAATGATGATCTACATGATGATGAAGACTTTAGTATTTTTGTAAAAAGGTTTAACAAATTTTTAAGAAATAAAGGAAATCGAAAGAGAACAACGTTCAATACAAGGAAGAAAGGGGAAGACTCATCTTCCACCCCGAGATGTTATGAATGCAACCAACCAAGACATCTAAGACTAGACTGTCCTATCTACAAAGGAAAAATAGAAAAATCTAATAAGACAACCTTCAAGGAAAAGAAAGGAAAGAAGGCATATATCACTTGGGAAGAAAATGGCATTGATTCATCAAATGACTCAGACAATGAAATTGTAAATCTTGGACTCATGGCCAGAGACTATGATAGCGAAGAAGAGGTAACCTCCTCTAATCTTTAAACTTCTTTTTTGTTTGATGAACTTCAAGAAGCATTTAACGATTTTCATGAAGAATCAATAAAACTTGCAAAACTAGTATCATCTTCCAAGAAAACAATTTCAAACCTAGACGCAGAAATTTTAAAATTAAATAAAGAATTAGAAAATCTTAGATTTGAAGTTAACACACTAGAGTTAAATTCAAAACAGCCAATTGAAAGCAATCTAGAAAATAAACCTCATTCATGTGCATCATGCAGTAAATATAAAGAAGAAATTGATAATCTAAAAATCACACTTGCTAAATTCACTTTGGACAGAAACAATTTAGATATTTTATTAGGAAAACAAATATGTATCTTTGATAAAGCAGGAATAGGATATAATCCTCTAAAACAACAAAAAATGTATAAAAATTTCTTTGTATCCACTCAAGCAACTAGCTCTTCATTGTTTACATGCTTTTATTGTTGCAATAAAGGACATAGTGTATCAACAAGCCATTTTAGGAAAACAATAATAACAATAGCAATATGATATGGGTTCCAAAAGGATCCTCAATTAAAACTAACCCACAAGGACCCAAGAAAGTTTAGGTACCAAAATCATGTAATCTATTTTGTGTTTGAAGGAGTCTTTGAAGAAAAGCTGGTACATTGGTAGTGGTTGTTCAAAACATATGATGGGAGATACTTCAAAGTTTCTCATCTTGAATCCCAAGAACAATGGACATGTAACTTATGGAGACAACAACAAAGGTAAAATTCTAGGGGTCGCAAAAATCGGTACGAATCTCTCTACCTCAATAAATAATGTTTTGCTTGTTGATGGAGTTAAACACAACTTACTTAGCATAAGTCAATTATGTGACAAAGGCTTCCTAGTATTTTTTGATTCACATGAATGTGTTATTGAAAGTAAAAATGATAAGAAAATTACTTATGAAGGAAAAATGATTAGCAATGTATATATGTTAAATTTAGATAAAACTACAAATCATACTCAATGTTTTATAAGTAAAGAAGATGAATCTTGGTTGTGGCATAGAAGAATTACTCATATAAATATGGAACATTTGAATAAACTAATTTCAAAAGATTTAGTAATAGGATTACCCAAAATCAAATATGAAAAAGATAAACTTTGTGATGCATGCCAAAAAGGAAAACAAGTAAGAACTTCATTTAAATCTATAAATATTATCTCAACTTCTAGACCCTTATGACTATTGCACATGGATCTTTTTGGTCCCTCAAGAACTATGAGTTTTGGAGGTAGTTATTATGCCCATGTAATCGTAGATTATTACTCTAGATTCACTTGGACATTGTTCCTTGCTCATAAAAATTATGCCTTTCATGCATTGAAGAAATTTGGTAAAATTGTTCAAAATAAAAAGGAACTCAAAATTACTTCAATTAGAAGTGACCACGGAAGAGAATTTGAAAATAAAAACTTTGAATTATTTTGTGATGAAAATGAGATTGATCATAACTTCTCTGTACCTAGAACTCCTCAACAAAATGGAGTAGTAAAAAGGAAAAATAGACCATTAGAAGAATTGGCAAAAACCATGCTTAATGACATCAAACTTCCAAAATACTTTTGGGCTGAAGCCGTCAATACTACGTGTTATACAATGAATAGAGCACTTATAAGACCTATTTTAAAGAAAACACTTTATGAACTTTACAATGGAAGAAAACCAAATATTTTCCACCTTCATATATTAGGATGTAAATGTTTTGTATTAAATAATGGAAAATATAATTTAGGAAAATTTTATGCTGAATCAGATGGAGGAATATTTCTTGGTTACTCAATAAATAGTAAAACTTATAAAGTATATCACAAAAGAGCTATGATGATTGAAGAATCAATACATGTTGCTTTTGATGAATCTAACATTTTTTTGTCAAAAAAGGATGTGCTTGATGATATGATAGAAAATCTACAAGATACACAGATTCATGAAGAAGGTCACAAAAGCAAGAAAGAGGAAAGCAGTACAAATTCCGTACATCAAACCAGGTTGAATATTCCAAAGGAGTGGAAATTATATTAGGATATTATTATGTTTGACAACTAAATTATTACTTGCTTTATTTCAAGAAAACTGTTTTACAAACTATGCAATACTCATAAAGTCAATAAATGTTAAATAAAGGGGGAGTGATCAATAAATATATATGTCATTGTCTTTCCTTCCCTTAAAGATGATTGTCTTCATTAAAAAAGGGGGGAATGTAATTGCCAATATATTACAGGTTTTGATGATGGCAAAAAGTGACAAGAAATGTTGATACAAAAGTAAGGAAGAATAAGAACAAAATAGCATTGACAAAGATTCAAGTATTAATGTTAAGTTGGATAAAATAAATTAACTTAGTTATTGTATAAAAGAATCTCTACAAATTTTCATAACCTTGGTTTGGCAAGATATGTTTTTTTATCAGTTCAAAATTATGAACTGGTAATCGATTACTAGGCTGTGTAATCAATTATTAGGCTGTGTAATCGATTTTATGAAAAGTGACAACGACATAAAATTTTAAATCATCTAGTTGATTATCATTTTGATTAATCAATTACCAGAAAAGCTGTTATCACAAATTTGAAAAGTCACAACCTTTCATGAAACGGTACAACATTTTAAATCATGTGATCGATTACCAGTTGATGTAATCGATTACCAGTAAGTTGTTATCAAAAGTTTGAAAAGTCACAACCTTTCATGAAAGAGCACATCACTTTGGTTTTGACACTATAAATAAATGAATTTTCTTCTATTTTATAACATGAATTCTTCCAATGATTTTCTAAACAAAACTTTTGGCCAAACACTTGCAAATTCCAGAAGATTTCTTATAAGATCTTCAAGTTGTATCATCTGTTCTTTAAGAGAGACTTCTTCTTCTTATTATTACTGATTGTATTCAAGAGAGACTTCTTGAGTGATAAAGGAATCTCAAACACAGGGAGAGGGTTCCCAAGGTGATTGAGGATTCATCCATTTGTAAAGTGTTTACAAAAGTAGTAAAAGCTCAAGTGAGGATACTTGAGGACTGAACGTAGGCAAGTGGATTGGCCGAACCAGTATAAAAATAGTTTGCATATTTCTCTTCCCTATACTCCTATTTATTTATTTTGTTTGCATATTTGAACACTTCACTTTCATTTTTAAATATTCTATTATAAAATCAAATAAAAAGAAAACTAAGTTTAAACTTTGATCTACTTAATTCACCCCCCCTCTTAAGTAAACTGAGGCCACTTGTGTAATAGAAACCAACATACAAGACAACTATTTGTTCCATGTTGAAAAGTGAGATTTAAGTGGGAATAGACATATTATTTTTAATGAGGTTTATTAATAAGTTGATGAAATAAAAAAGTAAATGCAAATCAGGAAAATTGATTTTTGAGTCTAGGTTGTTTGTGGTGAAGGATGGGAAAGAGGTTCAGTGGTTTTGTTGATTTTAATTGTATTATTTTCAATGGCTAAAAGCTGCCACAAATATTGTTATTCTTACATGTGTAATATTAATGGCGTGGACTGTCACATAATATGAGAGAGACTTGCCATGTAAGTCCTTAATAGTCATGCATTAACTATAAATGGAGTCATGGATGAAAGGATCTGGATGTATGCGTTTTTAAACATCAGGGACCTAGATGCCTAAAAAATATTTCAAGGACCCAGTTATAAGTGTCATAAACTTTCAAGGACCTAAATGTTTGAAAAAATCTTTCAAGGACCCAGTTACAAGCGTCCCAAACTTTCAAGGATCTAGTTGCATGGGTTTTGCCACATCATTATTGTCACATATTCATGTGGAGGTGATTTGGATGGTTAACTAAAGTGTAGGGACCTGCCAGCGTGGCATTTGAAGGCTGACTGCTCTAACCCTTGACGGCGTCATAGACAAAAGGACTACAATGTAGGCATTTTCAAACATCAGGGACCCAGATGCACTAAAAAATCTTTCAAGGACCCAATTGATAACGTCCCAAACATTCAAGGATCCGTTTGGTGCTTCACTCCATAAATAAGCATTAGATGCCTTATTAATTTATTTTGTTAGATTGTTGGAATACATGTATATTATTGGATTATTTGAATGTAATGATTATATTGACATTGGAGTTTTCTCTTTTTATACCTTAAAGATTAGTACTCTTGAACAAAGGAATGGATAGTATTGACTAATTTCATGTGTTAAAGTTGGGTTCATATATAAGAAATAGGATAGTGAAGGTGAACCTAAGTCTTCATAGGAATTAAAGTTTCATGTATTTTACGTGATTGATTAGTTTGTTTATTTCTATGAATGCCACTTATTATTAAATGGTGAAGAATTTTAATTATACTATTGATTAATGTGATAGTTGAGTAACTTCTATATTATTTGAACTGCTCTCCATACCTAAAGGATTAAGTGTTAAGTGCGGGGTGTTTTCTTCCATTCAGAGGATTGATGGAAAATTGATGATTATTACGGCAATTGTAGGGTGTGTTGACAGTAAACAAAGAGATAAAGAAGTAGAATGTTTGAGAGTTTGAAGTTAGAATTATATTTTAGGAACCTTATATAAGTCGAATGCTTGTTGTGGACACCTAATTTTGTCGAGTACAATATTTTGCATATAAAATTAATGATAAAAATAATACATCCAGAAAAAACAATAAAGAGATATCTTGCCATACACTGTCAACATACATAACAAATTCAGACTATACGCCAACCAGGAAAATCTCAAAATGGAATTTTAATGGGAAAATAATGAAATAAAAAAAAAGCTATACAAAACAACAGGAAAACATAAGATAAAAAGGAAATAAGGGAGGTTAACCTGAGCCACTATCATGTTTATGCTCTTTGAATCAATGGAGATGCTCTATGGCTCATCTACAATACCAACACAATCCCACAAAATCTAGACAAATCACTAATTGACTCTATAAAAGGAGGCATTTGAATTAGGAAAAAAAATTCGGAGGAGAAAATTTTGGAAGAAGAGGGGAAAGAGAGGTTTGCTGCAAAGAGACAAGGTAGAGACCAAAAGAGACGAGTTTGAAAGCTACAAAAGGTATTAACTTACACTAATCTTTTATAATTCAGTCAACAAAATCATAGGAATAGGATAAAAAAATTACTTACACCATTCACCACCACTACAAGCAGTTTCCAGTGGTATGGGTGTCACCGGAGGTGATCGCCGGAGATGGAGTTGCACCGTGCCTGAGGCCCCTCTCCTTTTCTCTTTCTCCTTTACATTCTCGTCCTTCACTCTCATTAAAGGGATTTGAAAAATTAACTTTCGAAATTAAGGTTAGCATAAAAAGGACGTTGCATGCATCTCTATTTTTTAATAAAAAAAACTTTCTTTTTAAAAAAAATTATACTTTACTAAGTTTACCTCCTAATAAATGCTATCTGTACGCCTTTTTAAGTCTTATGGGTAGGTTATTGTTTGCACCTTTGTTTTCTACTATTTACACCCCTTTCATGTATCATGAGCTAGTTTACTGTTTGTACCTCCATTTTCTGCTAAGTGCACCCCCTAGCCCAAAGCATTATAGGCTATCCATTTTCTGTTCACGCCATTGTCTCCGCTAAGCACACCTCTTTAACTTTAAGGCCCAAAATATGTTATTTTTAGCTTTTTGTGACTGTAAATAGTAAGTTTTTTTCATTTAATTTATTCTATCCTTTTCTTTTATTTACTTTTTTTTTCTAGTAAATATTGTTACAAATACGTGAAATAGCAAATAATAAAATTTGATTAAATCTAGCCATAATAATAATGATAATAATATTAAATTAAAAATGAAAATTTAATGATAACTATTTTACATGCTTTTCAAATTTAAATATCATAAAATTTTTAGTTGTTATGATTATTATGTGGTTTAAATTATTTAATCTAATAATGCTCACTTTAGATGTACTTCTAATTTGACTATTATGAAAACTAAAATAGCCACTTTAGATGTAGTTCTAATTTGGTTTCTTTTATAAATTTTAGTTGTTATAATTATTATTACATCATTTAAATTATTTAATTTAAAAAAGCATTTATTAATGGTGATTTTGGATCCACTTCTAATTTGACCATTATGAAAACTATAATAACCACTTTAGATGCACTTCTAATTTGGTTTTTTTTATAAAATCTTGGTTATAATAATAATAATAATAATAATAATAATAATAATAATAATAATAATAATTATTATTATTATTATTATTATTATTATTATCATTATTATTATTATTATTATATTATTTAAATTATTTAAAATAAATAATTGTCACTTTTCTTGATAGCTATGTTCAATTAAACCCATTAAGTTCCTTGTTAATTCATTGAGTCCTCGAAGGGTTAAACCTACTTTCATGATTTAATTCCTAAGTTCCTTCCTTAGAGTTCCGATAATTAAGTTCACATTTCGGTCCTTTCCTTATTATCTATTACTACAAAAATGTATTGCATTGGTAAAATCAATATAAAAGAAATCAAGAGAAACCAACATAAGAACAATAAAAATGCTTAATTCATCATCGATAAAATCATGGGTTAAACCCCAATCTCAGAATAAAAAGTCAAGTCACACATATTCATGATTAAACCAAAAGAAAATAAGATTCAGCAAACCTGGAATAAAGAGTGAAAAAGGGGAAAGGAGAAACTCTAAGCCTCGCTCTCTATGCCGCCTTTGATAAGAAAATTTAGCACCCCCTTTTCGAATAGAAACCCTCGATTTAAATTAATGGGCTTTTTATGTCTAAAAACAAAAAGGTCATAACAATAGAGCAATTAAACCGATAACAGAAAGGAGTGCATATTTTTGCACGAGAGTACAATCTTTCATTAATTGACTCATAATACATTTTTCTCTTCTGAATTTTCTCTAGAGCTCCAAGCTTCACTCCAATGTTCCAAATTAGTCTAGAAGCGCATCAATATCTAGCAAATTATAAAAAATTTCAATATATAATTAAAAACACCTAAAATGAAAATATTAAACCTAAATAACATAAAAATAGATAAAATATAATTAAAATAAAACCTAAAAACAGATAAAAATGCAATGCATCAGTTACCCCTTTAAAACCTAGTTTTGTTTTGAATTCATTTTCTAGGTAAATTATTTTTAAAATTACTTGAGAATTTTCCTTTTTATGTTTGAAAAATATGAGTTATTTGAGTGGGCAACATAAGATGATTTATATTAACTTCACTTTCAGAAGTGTTAATGTGGTTGCATTGACTCTTTTATACCCATATTTTTGTGATTATTTAGTCAAGTGAGAACCTTGTCCTTTTGATACGATCTTGTATGATAATTTATGTGTTAAATTCACTCTCAAAAACATTGAAAGGGGTGACTTACTTTTTATATTCTTATTTTTCACAAATATTATATTTATTTAATATTTTAATATTATTGCTATTTTTTGAGTAAAAAATTTATTTGATTAATTAATATTAAATTAATTTTTATTATAATAATATTGAATTTTGGACCTATTTTCATTGTGATAATTCTTTTGGTATTTGTATTCTCCAATTATATTGTACTCTCTTTAATATTGATTATCATTTTAGGTCATTTTATTAATTAGGCATAATCTTAATTTTCTTTCTCTTATGCACATTATTTTCTTTATTAATTTACATTATTATAACTCGTCTATCATGAGTATAGTAATGTGAATTTTGTATGTTAGTCATATATATATATATATATGATTAAAATTATGCAAATTTATTGGGCAACAGACATAATTTCTCTTTTTATTTATATAATTGTAATTTCACCTATTGTTGATGCATTTATATGAATTTTGTAATATAATTATTTTTTTATTGCATTGATAATAATTATAACATATTGGTGTATTGTTGTTAATGTAATTTGGTGTTGTACAATGTAGTTCTCCTTGTTTATGTTAATGATTTTTTTATACCATCTCAGTATTAGGATTTTATTAATATAAGTTATAGTGCATTGTAATTGAACTTTTACAATTACATAACTTTTCCTATTGAGGTGATATTCAGATTATTTTCCTAATTTTGTCATGTTTAGTTATATTTATATGGAACCAAAATTTATACTGTCATTTTCTTGTTGTTCCATAATGACTTATAACTTTTTAATTGGACATTTTTTCTTTAAAAAAAATTGTTGCATTTTTTATGTGGTGCAAATTTTCTATATATATTACTATTATGTAGGTAGTGAACTTACCCTATCGGTATGACATTACTTGACATAATTCTAGTGTGATAAAAAAATAGTTGAATTTCATTTAGCCCTTCGGTTATTTTTTGTTATGTCAACTATTTTTTTTATTTATCAAGTTGAAGGATTTTGTATATTAGAATTCTAATTAATATCTTATAAAATAAATCATTTGATATAAGATTTTTACCTCAAATGTACAATTAATCATACATGATCAAAAAAAAAAATTCTTGATAAAATTATTTGTTTTCTTATCGCATTATTTGTTATCACATTGTTGGGATCTATATTAAGGATTTTGTCCTAGTCTCTTATAGAATATTTTCTTGTATAATAACTCTTTATTGACATGCAATATTAGTATACAATTCTTGTATGGACAATATAGCATCTCAAATTTGAAGAGATTAATTTCTTTATACCATATTTTATAATATTGTTGATGGTATTCTTGTAAAACTAATATGCTTTATTTTGGGATATATAGGTAAACCTATGTCCATTATAAATTGTTATGAGAGTTAGAAACTATTTATTTATCCTTAATATTCGTAAGAATGAGTCCTAATTCTTCCGCTACATGTAATCATATTTTGTTCTCAAGTATGTATGAATATTTTTTATTATATAGCACTTGATCTTTTTATGATTATTTGAGCACTTGCTTATGATCTCATATTCTACTTAAAATTATAAAGAAATCCATTTTCTCACTTGCAAAATTACTTTTTCGAGATCCTCATAAGGGTCAATATTAAAGGATTGATTAATATGTGGTTAACAATGGAACCATTTTGCAAGAATTATTTATTCTTATAGATGAATTTGTGGCTTCATATTCTTTTTTTTTTTTAAATCACTTATCTCATTAATCTTTTGTTATTGTACTACTCTCTAATAATAGATTCATTAAGTAGAAAATAATAAATTTTAATTCACTTTTATTATTATCTTATAAAGTCACAATTCCACTATCACTAGAACTTTAATACTAGTGTACCCTAATGGTAATGCTAATCTTTTTTTGGTATATTAAGGATTAGTGGGAGTATATAATCTTGTGTTATGGCTCGAGACTTATCTATTTATATTGTCATATTTTATTGTGCATATTTAATATGATATGACGTATTTTATAGAACTTTTCTATTTATTTTATCCTATTTTGGTTGCGATACATAAAATCCATTGTATTTTAATAGACATCTTTAACAAATGTTAAGGTCATTCTATTGGGTATTGCACATTAATCCTTTTGGCATACAATTTTGTATTGTGCATCTATTTTACCTAAAATTTATATTTTAAATGCTCAAAATTTTACAAGTATATAATATTGTATTATGTCTCGAAACTTATCTATTTGTATTGTCATATTTTCTTGTGTATTAATTAAGATATGACATACTCTATAAGACTTGAATATTTATTTTTGTCCTATTTTGGTTCAGATACATAAAATTCATATTGTATCTTAATAGACATCTTTAACAGATGTTAATGTCATTCTATTGGGTATTGCACATTAATCCTTTTGGTATACAATTATTGTGTATTTCTTTTAGCCAAAATTTTACATTTTGTTTGATCAATATTCTATAAGTATTTTGTAGATACAATATTCCTATCAAGTATGATTTTCTACTTTGTAAAAGTATTTATGATGATAGTACTCTCATCGAGTACAATTTTTTACTGTTAAAGTACTTACGAATTTTTTCTTTAGATAAATTGTTCAGTTGACATTTTGTGGCCACAATAATTTAGTCTCATTTAAACTAGGTGTCTGTGTGTGATTCAAGTAGGGAATTTATAGATTTCCTATTTATCTTTGGATTTTTACATTGTCACTCATTTTCTGAAACTTGGATTAGTTGAATGTCTGATATTGAGGGAACATTTATCTAGCCTATATGAAATTACATTATTGTTAGGCTATGATGAGTACTTAGATGCATGTGAATTATGTTTTATTGGACTTTATAATTTTTTCACTGATCAAAGACTTAACTATTGAAGTTTTATGACTCGTGGTTTTGGTAAGTTTTGATGTCTTAAATCAATGGGAGTCTGAAAACTCTCTTATAAGATATGTGTGAAGTAATATTATTTTAGTAACATGTCTCTTAGTATTTTTTTGGGATGCTTCGGACCATTGTATTATCATTTTATTGAACCACATTATTCTATATATTTTATGAGAAATATTTGCTAATGCACATGGTATGTATCCTTATAGGATATTATGTTGTAGCTCATATTTCTCATATTGTTGTCTAATATAGGATTTGTACCTTAATAATTGTGGATTTGTATTAATTAATTATCTTTTATCATTATCTTGCAATTTAAGATATGATAATAATTATATCTTATAATATCTTTATGATTATTTTATTGAGATTATAGTAAGATTGACTGTGTAATGGATTAAGTCAATCATAAAAAACTCATTTGAGGAGTCTCTGCCTATCCCATGAGATTATAAATTTTTCATTCCATTAAGTAAATTAACACACATTCTCTATAATAATCTCCTGGAAGGTAGGTAGTAAACTTTCAAGAGTTTTTATTGAACTTATATCTCTACAATAATCATATAAAGAGAGTTTCTATTCATCATGAAGAGTTTGAGGAGTTCCAATTCAATATATACGAGATACAGAAATTCTTTCTCCTCTTTCTTTTATATTTATTTTTTATACATAGCAAATTTTCAACAATAATAATGTCCTGATAGAAAATTCAATCTACAATAATATTGCAAAAGTTTTGTTAACTTCCGAGATGAAATATGGCACAATAACCCAAATATATTCTTATTGAACACCTCAATTTATATCTCAACAAATGAATACAATTATTAAAATAATACGTCTACTTTTCGTTACATTTTTAAATATAACACAATGGCCCATACATTATTTAATTACTTTATTCAATGCATTGCAACTAATTTTTAAATGAGTTTAATTGGTATACACTGTCAGTGTAAAGATTTTTACACTGACATTCAATCACAACCCTTCATTTATGGTAAATTTGTTGACTTTACTCTTTACTACTTTAAAAGTCACATAAATTGAACAGTCATGATTGAATGTCAGTGTAAAAATCTTTTACACTGACAGTGTATACTAATTAAATTTTTTTTGTATATTGTTTTACCTTTTATTCGTGCTTAAGTATTTTAAAATGTTTTCAGAAGACTTCCTTATATTTTATAAAATGGATAAGTTGTACTTAGGTATCAATAATAATTTTCGTAAAGATATATTATTTAATGAGAGTTTATAATTTTAATATTAAAGGATTATATAATCAGTCGTACGACCACTTTCATTTATGCACTCATTCTGACAGTGCATAACATGTTCAACCAAACCATTTATGATACAAGAATTATGGTTAATTATAAATGAATACTGCTGAAATTATATACTTAATTTCCAGACTTCAATTGAATTTTTATTCTCTCTTTTTTTAAAATTTTATAATTTCTATTGTAAAATAAAGATTTTTAATTTTTTAACTCGATTCACAATTTTAGTTCCATGCTTAAACAAAGACATTTTTAGTCTCATACAATTTTATAAAATTTACAATTTCTGAATTTGGTAACATTAGCCTGAAGTTAATTTCTGAATGGTTAAGACTTGTAATTTTACGGAAAAGATTAAAATTGTGTATTCATAAAATTTGGAGATAATATGTTCCTAATATTTAGCATGTTGGTACTCTCAAGTTTTTCTTGGTAAATTGATTTTATTAGTAATTCTGAAATTAGTATCACAAATGCTAATTTGTATCTCTCTTTTCATTGAATTCATATTTTAAAAAAATGCAACATTGAACTTATTTTACTTCCTAAAATTGATAGAGGATAATTAATTGCATGCATATAAACTAATTACATTGATACATATTAGTGTTGTTATAGATTTATTGTTACATGTTTACATGGATACTTATGCATAAATGTATTTAAGTTTTGCAATTTATTGTGTTGTTTGTTTATTGTGAAAATGAAATGTTGTGATTGTTTTGAGAGTTTTACTTGTTAATTAGTAATTAGCGAATAGTTGTTTCTTTCATCTTAAAACTTTGAATTTTTTTATGTTGTAATGGATTCTTTGGAAATATACGTGCCATTTTGAGTGCTTTCAACTTTTGATCGTGAATGGTTGGACACTTCTTGTTGTAAACACGGATGGATTTGTGATTCCAAGTTTGGGAATTAAAGATTTAGATCAAGGCAAACCTCATGTAACTAGTACTCTCTAGATTTTTCTTTTCCTTTTTATTGTAGTATAAATTGGTTACTTTTTCTTTCTTTCTTTTTTAGTTAGAATAATGAGTAGGCTAAGTCGGGAAGGGGGAAAATTGTGGATAACCAATACTTCCATTGCCACCAACATTGGTTGTTAGGATAAATGACACTGAGGACTCAAGTATGTTTATTTGTTCACTTATTCAACGTCCACAATCTCTATCTTCACCTTCATTTATAAAAACATTTCAATTTCAACACTTTTAGATTAATATTGCATTCTCTAAAATTATGTTGAAATATTGGTTATCATGAATTAAGGTCAATATTCACATATTTAGTTTTGCATTAAGTGATCCTTTAAGAGTTTAAGTAACTAATTTTTTATGTTGGAAAACAATTATTGTGAGTTGTTGGTCCTAAGGGGACTCTAGAAAGAGAGGTTGAATAGATTTACCAAATTATTTTTTAAAATTTTTCTATTTAGCAGTATCAGAGTATTTTAAAAAACAACCCCTTTTTGAAATTTTCAAAATCTATCTTCTTTTACAAAAATGAGTTTTCAAGAATTCAACTCTTTAGGCAAAGCATCAATCAATTCAACTCCTTTAATAATTATTTCAAATAAAGTAGCTAAGAAATTTAACAAAAATTATATTTAAAGTAATTATGATCAAAAGAGAATAGTAGAAAGAACAAAGATCAAACTCACAAATGAGTCAAAATCCAAATTTAAAATTAAGTAAATATAAACACAGCTGCAAAAACTCAATCGTTAGTGCTCCAAGAATTAAATAAAGACTAAAATAAAGGAGTGTAAGGAAGAGAGAATTTGCATAGTTATACTGGTTCAGTCCAACTAACCTATATTCAGTTTACGGACTTAGCCTTCTGCTAATCTACTTTCCACGAAAATCTTAGTACATGCACACCACACATATAGAGTTTACTTGCTACAAGATTTTCCACAATATCAAGAACATCTCAAGAGATTGCTAACCTTGTGCAAAAACACAAATAAGGGTACAGAACAATATCACCTGATGTGAAGAATACCCAAACAGAAAGATTAAAACTCAATAGAGTCTTTTCCTTGAATGTTGAAATTGAAGCATTTGCACACCATAAAAAATGGATATAAATCTTGGAAAGAATTCTTAGAAATTGTATGAGAGAAGAAAACATTTGATTAGACTATTCAAACGTTCTAAAATCTATTTTCAAAAAGCTTTTATATATGTTGTTATGCAGGGCAATTGATTACCCACTTGATTACCTGATATCCTGCACAAAACTGGTCTGAAGTGCTTGTTCTCGGGAATAACTGATTACTGAAATCAGGTAATTGATTACCGCAGAGAGCATCAATTCTTGTTCTAAAAAATTCTCACAAGGTAATCCATTACTGTTTTTAGGTAATCGATTACCTTACTCAGAAATCCAATTTTGAAGCTTTTCCAACACAACCCATCCTATGTAATCTATCCAAAACCATCCCAAACACATTCTCAAGTCTACCTAAAACATACAATACAAGTACCACATCTATGAACGTATTTGGTACCATAAAATTGATTTAAGAGCAAAAACAAAGAGAGAAAAGCAAAACCAAAACTTCTTCAAACTTCAATGTAGTTCCTTTGGTTCCAACAATCTCCCATTTTTGGTTTTGATGAGCCAAACCACTCTTAAGCTGAGCTTTATTCTTCTAGTACCTTTGTTATTTGTTCTTGAATCATGTTTTGATTATACTTGAGAAAATTGTAGCAAATACTTCACCAAGTCTTCTCCCTATGACTTCACCATATCTTCTACAAGTTTTCTCCCCCTTTTGACACTTTAAACATAAAGGTGAAAAAGATAAGATTCAAATAATAACAAGTGATATGTTTAAGGAAAAAGAAATAGCTGGGATGGCTAAATGTTGTAGGGAAGAAACTTTAACTAGTGCAGTACATAATATGCACTCAACATCTTAAGAATTCTACAAAATTATGCTGAAAATTGTTGCATAATGAGCCACTAAACCAGAGAAAACTACAGAAATTAAACTTCCATGGTCCTACAAAGATAGGATATGTATCTACCTTTGTTCCTTATCAAATAAGGTTCAAGTTAGCTGAAATTAAAATTCAATTTGCAAACAGTAGGTCAATAAAGAAATCAGCCAATATTCAGATTTAGAACCAAGAATTAAGCTTTCATTGATAGTTCAGATGATATTACAATGAGCACAGTCAATACAAGAACAGAGATTAATCAAGATACAATCACAAATTCTGAATTCAGACATTAAAAATTAAACATGTAAAGGTTGAGTACACTAGTAATCATAAAGCAGATGCAGAGAAGATAAGCTAAAAGGCAATACACAAATTATGCAAGTCCTAAGATGCCTAATCCTAAAATGAAGATGCACAGACAAGTCTTGATCCTATGGTCCAAGGAAAGGGACATCCAGCAAATCTAGCCTCTCTGAAATCGATTCCAAGGAGTCTTTTATCTCCCGAAACTCTCTCTCCTACAAAGCCCACAATTCCCCATTTGCTTTAGGATAATGTCCTAAAAAGGAGTTAGTGTCTTTGGTTCCACAGACACATCTTCTTCTTCGACTTGCCATTCTTCTTTTGTTAGCCAATCTTCCTCAGTTACCACGAGGTCTGGGACTAATTCTGAAAAATCCAACCTCTGGCTAATCGATTACTTGTAATAGTAATCGATTACTGCAGAACAAAAACCC
The DNA here is from genome assembly GCA_037954015.1 of Psophocarpus tetragonolobus. Lineage (NCBI taxonomy): Eukaryota > Viridiplantae > Streptophyta > Magnoliopsida > Fabales > Fabaceae > Psophocarpus > Psophocarpus tetragonolobus. Next base: position 24,177,621 of record CM075695.1, on the reverse strand, counting down.
TGAATATGCAAATTATGTAATCTCATTCCATTCTATCAAAATGCAATGCTTCTAATGCATGAATAATGATCAAATGTCATCAATTTTTAGCCAATTCATGCAATGACTTATCTAATACCTATCAGTCCATACGATTTATGCATTCTAGGATCAATAAAAAACACTTAAAGTCAGAGTTCATGAGCACTTACTATACCAAGCTTTCTTCTAATCTTGTAAAAACTTTCTCTTGGTAGTGGCTTTGTGAATATGTCAGCTAGCTAGTACTTTGTTTCTATGTATTGGACTTCACAATGCCTTTTTTCTACATGATCTCTCAAGAAGTGATGACAGATCTCTACATGTTTTGTCTCTGAGTGAAGTACCGGATTCTTCATCAGATTTATTGCACTTGAATTGTCACACTTGAGAGGTGTTTTGTTGTTTGTGATGCCAAAGTCTTCAAGTTGTTGAGGTGTTTTATTGATTGTGATTCCAAAGTCTTCAAGTTGTTGCCTCAGCCTGATACCTAGCACACAAACAAAACATTGAACATAATGTTAGGTCTACTAGTCGTTAAATATAGTAGTGAACCTATCATTCCTCTAATTTGGACACTTCTACTAGATATCCTTTCAAGTTAGCATCTAGGTAGCAGTTGGTTTCTATTAGAATGTTGGAGACTTTGCACTTTTCTATATCAAATTTCTTGAGTAGCTCCTTTGTATATTTGGTTTGGTGAAGGAAGCTTCCTTTCTCCATTTGCTTGACTTGCAAGCCTGAGAAGAAATTCAGTTCCCCCATCATAGACATATCAAACTCCCCTTACATTTTGGACACAAAGCCCTCACAAAGATATATGTTAGTGGAACCAAATATAACATCCTCTATGTACACCTAAACCAATAGTATATCTTTATAAGATCTCCTAATGAATAAGGCTTTTTCTACCTTTCCTCTTTCAAAGTTCTGAGAAGGGAGAAATTTACTTAACCTTTTATACAATTGCTTCAAAGCTTGCTTAAGACCATAAAGAGCTTTCTTAAGCTTATACACATGGTGAGAAAACCTGTGATCTACAAAGCCAGGAGGTTGTGAAACAAACACTTCTTCATCAAGGAAACCATTGAAAAAGGCACTTTTCACATCCATTTGATACATCTTAAAGTCAAACACACATGCAAAAGCAAGAATAAGCCTAACAACTTCTAATCTAGCTACTAGAACATATGATTCACCAAAGTCTATACCTTCCTGTTGATTATAGCCCTTAACTATTAATCTAGCCTTATTTTTGGTTATTGTTCCTGTTTCATCTATTTTGTTTCCTAACACTCATTTATCCTGTGACATTCATATAGCTATTATATGGCACTAGTTCCCAAACATCATTTATTTTAAATTGATTTAGTTCATCATGCATGGCTAACAACCAAAATTAATCATTTAAAGCATCATCCACACAAGATGGTTCAATTTGAGAAACAAAAGCCATATGTTCACAAAAAATATTTAGAGAATGTCTAGTAGTAACTCCCTTTCTCAATATCACCAAGTATGTTCTCAAGAGAGAGATCTTTGGGGTCATCTATTCTTTCAGTAGAGGTTGAGTTTCAACTTCATTTGAGACTTCCTTTTCCTCCAAGTTGATGGTGTCTTTTGACTTTTAGTAGGATTATCAGTTGTACCTACAACATCATCATCTACCAAGGAAACTCCCCTTTTTTGGGGGTTAGATTAATCAAATACAACATGAACTGATTCTTCAACACTCAAGGATCTTTTATTGAATACCCTATATGCTTTACTACATGTAGAATATCCTAGAAATACTACTTCGGCCGCTTTTGCATCAGACATGCTAAGATTATCCTTATTGTTCAGAACAAAACATGTACAACAAAATACCTTTAGATGAGAAATATTAGGTTTTCTAACCTTCAACAATTCATATGGTGTTAATTTCAATAGAGGACGGATCATAATTCTGTTAAGAACATAACATGCAATGCTCACAACATCAGCCCAAAAGTACCTAGGCATAGAATTCTCATTGAGCATTAAGCTAGCTAATTCAGTCAAATATCTGTTCTTCCTTTCAACAACCCCATTCTATTGTTGTGTTCTAGAAGCATAAAAGTTATGATCAATGTCAAGCTCTTCACAGAATTTCTCAAACTCTTCATTTTTAAATTCACCACCATTGTCACTTCTTAGGGACTTAATTTTCAAATCTTTTTCATTTTAGATCCTTTTGGCAATTTTGAAAAAAGCACGAAATGCATTATTTTTAGGAGAAAAGAAAGCTACTGATGCATTCTCCCCAAGCAAGGACCCTATCACTAGGGTCATGGCTAGGAGAATAGAAGAAGACATGGCTAGAGTAGAAGGAGGAAGATCTCACCTCCATATGACCATCAAGTTATGCAAGCCATGACTTATTTACTTGTAATTTTTATTTTAGGAACCTAGGATTTTATTTTGGACATGTATTAGTCCATTTAATTTTCTAGGAGGTGTCTTAGTAATAAGAAGGGGTAAGATTAGCTTTTGGGCCTTCATTTAGGAAATAAGGGGGTACTTTGATAACTACACCCTCTTTTGCTAAATAAAACCCAAAACTAATAAAGGAGTAATCTTGGCCCTTGGATGAGGTAGCTTGGGCACAAATTCTCATCTAAAGGAGGGTATTGATTGGACTTTGGGCTTCAATCCTCCTCCCTTGGATGACTCCTTTTAATCCTAGCCCTTCATTTCCTTCATGACTTGTCCAAGAGGTTAGCTCCCTCTATAAAAAGGTTCTCCTTCACACTTTTGTATTTTTTACACTTTATTGAATGGAAAAACCTTGAGTTGGCCAAAATTCTCTTAGTGTCCACCCTTCTCTCTTTGAGAATTCCTTAGGTTTTTATCAAGGGTTCCATCCCTTGTGGAAAACTTTCCCTCTTAGGCTTATCTTACCTTAAGTGGCGCCTAAAACCACCTCACTTCTTACCTCTCCACAAACCATTTCACCAAAGAAGAAAACCTCTAGAAAAAGATCAAGCGGGGCATGCATCATTTGGTATCAGAGCGTTGGTTCTAGAGGTCTAAACTCTCTTCCTACCTCATTTATTTTTTCTTTCCGTTTTCCTATTTTATTTTATCTTTAATTTCTGCAATTTTTTCTAGCTTTCCATTGTTGTTTATCATTTCCATTTATGTCTTGAGTTTATTGTTTTTAGTTATAGTTTATTTACGGCATTTATTTTTTGCTTGATGCAATTTATATTGTTCTTTTCTTTGCATCTACGTCTCTCCTATATTCATTAATTTCCGCTTAAGCTTTGAGTTGGGTGCTTTCTTGCTTGAATTTTGGTTTTGAGAATTTCTTGATAAAAATCCATGCCGTTGTGGTGAATTCCACAACCTTGTGGTCAAGAAATTTAGACCAAATTCTTGTATTTTCTTGCACCTAGTTGCCTTGTTTTTGCCTTATTTTTAGCTTTTATTTTTCACTTTTATACTCTTGTGTAGTTGTCTATAAGTCATGTTTATAGTTTCCCATTTTGTCTATTAATTCCTTTTAAGTTTAACCTCTTTTGTTTTTACAAAAATCTTTTGAAACTTCTTAAATTGAGCAACATAGAGGGTCATACCTCATGTCTAAATCTGTTTAGAGGTTCATGTGCTTTTAGTTTCAAGCATATTCTTAAAAAAAATTCCAAAATAGTTGCTCAATTCCTTTTGTCTTTATTTTCCTTATACGTATAATTAGTAGCTCATTTGTGTGGTAAAGGTAGTTCTTGTTTGTGGGTGCTTTCACTTAAGCTATAAGTTTGGTATTTGTGTTCAACAAATTACTAAAAACTTAACAAAGCTTGAGTCCAGTGGCACACCAAACTACTAAACCATTAACACATCTATCGCTACTTTGCATTTTGAAGTCTTTTCTAGTAGTACCTAAATTGTTGCTTTTAATTTTCTTTATTGTTCCAAGCGCATAACTATTTTTTATTAAGCACTAAATTCACAATCAATTTAGGTGCATCTAGTAAATATTCAAAAAAAAAAAAAACAAGAGAACAAAGTCTAAAATAAAATACAAAAAAGAAAGCAACGAAGGATTCAAAAAAAAAAAAAAAAAAAAAAGAGAACAAACAAGAAAAGAAAGTTTGAAAAATTCATTTGATGTACCTAACCTAAAATTAGCAAGTGCTTCAACTTTGAACTTGGAACCTTAAAAGAAATTTTATTATTCTTGGTACACTAGAACTTGATATTTGTGTCTTTCTACTCTTTAATCTAGTGTCATTCTTAGGTACTCCATTGTGTGCTCTCTTTCTTTTGTTTACCTTTTAGTTGTTGCTTGTCTTTTAAATTATCTTTCTAGTTTGTCTTATATACTCTTACCATTTGGTTAAGTGTCCTTTTGATTGTGTTATCTTTTTTTGCTTTTTGAGTTTCTATTCGCACCTCCCCTTGCTACTTTTGGTTTCTTTGGTTTGTGTGTTAGTGCCACTTTTTGGAGAAAGCTTGAAAAAGGAATTTACCACAAGGGTAGCATATTTTGGAAGGTTGAACTAAGAGCCTAAGGGATCACCTCAAAAGGAAACACACCTAGCCGTGAGGACTTTGATTTGAGGGAGCATTTGGAGAATCATTTTTTGAAGACTTTACTTTTTCTTTAATTTGGGTGTATTAATTTTGTAGTTGGGAGCTTAGGAGCTCCCAACTACAAAATTTAGTTAATTTTTTAGTTTCTCTAAGATTAGGTGAAGAAGGAAGAAGTGGTACACTTCCTTCAACACCTTAGGAGCTCGCTTTAGATCCCTTCTCTTTTGAATTTTTGCTTTAAAATTCTTGCTTTATTTTTCTTATTCAAAGTGCTTAGAAGGCTAAAGAGTTCCAAAGACTCATCAAGCCATTTTAGGCAAGAAAACACAAAAAAAAGGAGTTTTTGTTTGTGAAAGGTTTTTAGCCACCTTTTTCCTCTTAGAAATTCAAGCACAATGACATCACACACCCACTCTAGTGCTCATAGTTATTCATCAAACAAGAGTGTAAACCAAAGAAATATTTCTAAAGATTACACTATAGAAAACTTAAACATGGACTTTAGAGAGTGGATGGCAAAAGAACAAGAGAAAAGAGAAGAAAAAAGGAGAGAAAAAGAGTCCAAGGAGAAAAGAAAAATAAAAGAAAGAGAGGAAGAAAAGAGAGAAAAAAGAGAGAAGGAAGAGAGAAGAATAAGAGAAAGGAGAGAAGATGAAGAAAGGAGAGCAAGAAAAGAAAGAGAAAGAAGAAAAGAGAAAGAAGAAGAAAAAAGAAAGCATGGGAATGGTGAGAATTACAAAATGAAAGGGATAGTCTTAGGTTCCCCATCTAGACATACCCATAGGAGTGAAAGTGAGGAAGAATACTACAATCATCCTAGGAGAAACTCCCATTCATCCATGCATAATAATGGGGCCCCTACAAGGGAGCCCAAAATTGATCTCCTCCCATTTCATGGGAGGGAAGATGTGGAAGCCTACCTTGATTGGGAAATCAAGGTAGAACAACTCTTCACTTGCCATGAGGTAAGAGAAGAAAGAAAGGTTCCAATCGCAACCCTTAGCTTCCAAGGGCATGCCATGCATTGGTGGTTGGGTTAACCAATGAAAGAATCCGCACCAGTATGCCTTCCATAAGATATTGGAATGATCTTAGAAATTCTCTAAGAAGAAAGCATATTCCCTCTTGGTATGAAAGAGATCTTTTGGATAGACTCCAAAGGCTAAGGCAAACAAACCTTAATATAGAAGAGTATAGACAAAAGATGGAACTTCTTATCTTGAGGGTGGGTATCATTGAGGAACCCAAGGCCACTATGGCAAGGTTTTTGTGTGGGTTGACCCCTGAAATTTGTGATAAGGTAGAGCTCTTCTCATACAATTCCCTTGATGAGTTAGTTCAACTTTGCATCAAGGTGGAAAATCAACTTAGAAGGAAAAGTTTTAAAAAGGATAACCCACCTTATGTAAAGAGGGACCAACCTAAGGGGAACTCTTTCAAGAGTTACCCCAAAGAGGAACATTCCAAGCACTTCAAAGAGCATAAAACATCACATGTAGAGAGAAAAATCCCTACTACTAACTCTCAGGAGAAAGTTAGTAGTATCAAATGCTTTAAATGTCTTGGGAGAGGCCACATTGCCTCTTAATGCCCTACGAAGAGAAACATCATCATGAAGGCCCAAGATGTTTATAGTAGTGAGTCTAGCTCACACTCCTCTAGTGAGAGCGAAGGAGAAGGGGTTCATACATACCAATCTGATTGTGATGAAACTGCTTATGCATGTGAGGGAGACCTCTTGATGATAAGAAGGCTTCTTGGAAGCCAACCTTTGAAAGTGTCCTTATCTCAAAGGGAGAACATATTCCACACTCACTGTAAGGTGAATGACAAAATATGTTCTCTCATTATAGATAGTGGGTCATGCTGCAATTGTTGTAGCTCAAGGTTGGTGGAAAAGCTAGCCTTGACCCCACTTCCCCACTCTAAGCCTTACAAGCTTCAATGGCTCAATGAGCAAGGGGAAATGGGGGTTAATGAGCAAGTCAAGGTTCCAAGTTCCATTGGGTCTTATAAAGATGAGATCCTATGTGACATAGTCCCAATGGAAGCTGGCCATATCTTGCTAGGAAGACCATGACAATTTGATAAGAAAGCCATACACTATGGTCATTCCAATAACATCATCCTCACTCATAAGGATAAGCGCATTAAGTTGTGTCCTCTAACACCTTCACAAGTTGCGGAGGACCAACTCATCATGAAACATAAGAGAGATGAGGAGGAAAAAAAGGCAAAGCTTTACCCCTAAAGCTTGAAAGGGGTAAGGAGGTTGAGTTGGAAGTTAGTGCCCCTTCTAAGAAAGTCATTAGTAAAGGGAGTTTATTTGTGACAAAATTGGATTTAAAGGAAGTCCCCTTAACTAACAGACCTTTCTATCTCCTCCTTTGCAAAGAGGCATCCCCCATTTTTTCCCCCTCCGCTTCTTTCCCTTCTAGTTCTAGCACTGCCATAGAACTTAGACATGAGAATCTACCTCAAGAGGTTCAAGAGCTTTTAAAGGAGTTTGGTGATATATTCCCTAATGAAGTTCCCAAAGGACTTCCTCCAATTAGGGGTATAGAACACCAAATAGACTTGGTACCTGGGGCTAGCCTGCCTAATAGGCCTGCTTATAGGACTAATCCCATGGAGACTAAGGAGATTGAGTCTCAAGTCCAAGAACTATTGGAGAAGGGTTGGGTTCAAGAGAGCCTAAGCCCTTGTACTGTGCCAGTCTTGTTGGTACCCAAGAAGAATGGTCAATGAAGGATATGCATTGATTGTCGAGCAATCAATAACATCACCATCAAATATAGGCACCCTATCCTTAGGCTTGATGACATGCTTGATGAATTACACGGGGCCCAATTATTTTCAAAAATTGATCTTAAGAGTGGTTATCACTAAATCCGCATCAAGGAAGTTGATGAGTGGAAAACCACTTTTAAGACCAAGTTTGGGCTTTATGAGTGGCTGGTAATGCCCTTTGGGCTTACCAATGCCCCAAGCACCTTCATGAGGCTTATGAATCATGTCCTTAGGGATTGCTTAGGAAAATTTTGTGTAGTTTATTTTGATGATATTTTAGTGTATAGCAAGAGCCTAGATGAGCATGTAGGTCATCTTAGGCGCGTCTTTCGCATCCTTAGGTCACACCAACTCTGTGGAAACCTTGAAAAGTGTAATTTTTGTGTAGAGAGTGTAGTGTTTTTAGGTTTTGTAGTCAATAAAGATGGGGTTCATGTGGACCCCGACAAAATCAAAGCCATCCAAGAATGGCCCACCCTAAAAAGTGTGACTGAGATCAAGAGCTTTCATGGTCTCGCGAGTTTCTATAGGCGCTTTGTGCCTAATTTCTCCACACTTTTCTCACCAATCAATGATTTGGTGAAGAAGGAAGTTCCCTTCATTTGGGGTGCTAAACAACAAAAAGCCTTCGAACTTATTAAGGAAAAACTCACCCATGCCCCTGTTCTAGCTCTACCTAACTTTTCAAAAACTTTTGAGCTAGAATGTGATGCATTAGGTGTTGGAATAGGTGTTGTGTTATTGCAAGGCGGTCACCCTGTGGCTTATTTTAGTGAAAAACTAAATGGTGCCACCCTCAATTGTGCCACCTATGACAAAGAGTTTTACTCCTTAATAAGGGCCCTTCAAACTTGGGAACATTACCTTATTCCCAAGGAGTTTGTCATTCATAGTGACCATGAGTCACTAAAATATTTGAAGGGTCAAGGTAAGCTCAACAAGAGGCATGCAAAGTGGGTTGAGTTTTTGGAAGCTTTTCCCTATATAATCAAATACAAGAAAGGGAAGAACAATGTAGTGGTCGATGCCCTATCTAGAAGACATACTCTTCTTGCCACTTTGAGCTCCCAAATCTTAGGATTTGATTATATTAAGGACCAATATGCTTCTGACCAAGAGTTTGGCCCCATTTTTGCTACCTCATTGTCCAAACCTAGTGATGGATTTCATGTGAGAGAGGGGTACTTATTCAAAGAAAGTAAACTTTATGTACCCCAAAGATCTCTTAGAAAATTGCTTGTGAGAGAGAGCCATGAGGGTGGGCTCACGGGGCATTTTGGAATAAACAAAACTTTGCTCATTTTAAAAGAAAAATTTCATTGGCCCCATATGAAAAGAGATGTCCAAAGACATTGCTCTAGATGCATAGCTTGTTTACAAGCTAAATCTAAAGTAATGCCTCATGGACTTTACACACCCTTACCGGCTCCCTCCGCTCCTTGGGTAGACATAAGCATGGATTTCATCCTTGGACTTCCTAGAACCCAAAGGGTAGCGGATTCTATCTTTGTGGTAGTGGACAGGTTTTCTAAAATGGCCCATTTCATACCTTGCCACAAAATAGATGACGTGAGCAACATTGCAAGACTTTTTTTCAAAGAAGTTGTCCGTCTGCATGGCATACCTCAATCCATAGTGTCTGATAGAGATGTTAAGTTCCTTAGCCACTTTTGGAAAACTTTGTGGGCTAGGCTGGGAACTAAACTCCTATTTTCTACCACATGTCATCCCCAAACTGATGGGCAAACTGAGGTGGTAAATAGATCCTTATCCACTATTCTAAGGGCACTTCTTAGGGGAAATCATAAGTCTTGGGATGAGTACCTTCCCCATATAGAGTTTGCATATAATAGGGTGGTCCAAAGAACCACCAAGCACTCACCCTTTGAGATTGTTTATGGCTTCAATCCTCTTACACCTCTTGATATTTTGCCTTTACCTTTCCCTTCTTCTATTCATAAAGAAGGATTAGCTAAAGCAGATTTTGTTAAAAAATTACATGAGAGGGTCAAAGCCAACATTGAACGACACTCGAAAGGGTATGCTGCTAAGGCTAATAGGGGAAGGAAAGAAATTATCTTCAATGAAGGGGATTGGGTATGGCTTCATTTGAGGAAGGATCACTTCCCTACTCATAGGAAGTCCAAGCTTAGCCCCCGAGGAGATGGTCCCTTTCAAGTCCTCAAGAGAGTGAACAACAATGCATACATATTAGATCTCCCTGAGGACTATGGTGTCAGTACTACCTTTAATGTTTGTGATTTGATCCCTTTTGTAGGTACTGATGAAGAAGAGGAAGACCTATCAGATTTGAGGTCAAATCCTTCCCAAGGGGGAGGAGATGATGCATTCTCCCCAAGCAAGGGCCCTATCACTAGGGCCATGGCTAGGAGAATAGAAGAAGACATGGCTAGAGTAGAAGGAGGAAGATCTCACCTCCATATGACCATCAAGTTATGCAAGCCATGACTTATTTACTTGTAATTTTTATTTTAGGAACCTAGGATTTTATTTTGGACATGTATTAGTCCATTTAATTTTCTAGGAGGTGTCTTAGTAATAAGAAGGGGTAAGATTAGCTTTTGGGCCTTTATTTAGGAAATAAGGGGGTACTTTGATAACTACACACTCTTTTGCTAAATAAAACTCAAAACTAATAAAAGAGTAATCTTGGCCCTTGGATGAAGTAGCTTGGGCACCAATTCTCATCTAAAGGAGGTATTGATTGGACTTTGGGCTTCAATCCTCCTCCCTTGGATGACTCTTTTTAATCCTAGCCCTTCATTTCCTTCATGACTTGTCCAAGAGATTAGCTCCCTCTATAAAAAGGTGCTCCTTCACACTCTTGTATTTTTTACACTTTATTGAATGGAAAAACCTTGAGTTGGCCAAAATTCTCTTAGTGTCCACCCTTCTTCTCTCTTTGAGAATTCCTTAGGTTTTTATCAAGGGTTCCATCCCTTGTGGCAAACTTTCCCTCTTAGGCGTATCTTACCTTAAGTGGCGCCTAAAACCACCTCACTTCTTACCTCTCCATAAACCATTTCACCAAAGAAGAAAACCTCTAGAAAAAGATCAAGGGATATGCATCAGCTACCCATTTGAATCTAGAATAATCATCAATTTTAACCAACTCATATAAGTTTCCACCTAGACATACAGTTCTAAAAGGACCATCTATAGATTTTCTAGACTGTTTTCCCTTTTGACATGCATCACAAAGACCATCTATAGATAAATTTAAGTTAGGTAGGCCTACTACAAGATTTTTAGATGCAAGTCTATTCAATTGATTCAAATTAATGTGTGCAATGCATCTATGCCAAAGTGATGATAAATCACGTCTAGAAGATAAGCATGCTATGTTTTATGCAGAATGATCAATGTCAAGCACATAGATGTTATTCATTCTCATGCCAACAAACAAAACATGATTTGATGCATCGCTAATAGTACAACACTCATTATCAAACTTGATTTTAAAATTCTTGTCACACAATTGACTTATACTAAGCAGATTGAATTTGTGATCATCAACAAGTAAAACATCGTCAATCTGAATGAAGTATTTGTTACCAATGCTTCCAATACCAAGGATTTGACCTTTATTGTTGTCTCTATAAGTGAAAAAACCACTTGTTTTTGGTTGAAGGGAAATGAACTTGATTCTATCTCCCATCATATGCCTTGAGCATCCACGGTCCAGGTACCACAAGCACTTCTTTGCTTTAAGGTACACCTGCAAAACAAGTTAATTGCCTATTTTCGTACCCAAATAGAGTTTTCTCCGTTTGGATTAGTAAGAATTTTGGATCCTTTGGGATCCATACATATTTCCCACTTGAAACTCCAATCCTCCTTATAAGGCAATTATAGGTAGTATGTCCTTTGTGAAAACAATAGTGACGAGAGACATAATGTCTATAAGATTTCCTAGAATTTAAAGTCTTTTATAAGGCCTTTTTCTTAGTGGTATTATGATATCCAAGGCCAACTTTTGAAGAAATTCCATGTTGCTTTCCCAAAAGAGCATCAAGGTTAGCACTCCCCATATTGAACATAGAAAGTGTTTTTGTAAGATAATCTACTTTACCTTCAAGCACTTTACAGTTAGCACAAGTGGAGGATGAAGCATGATTGCAATTAGAAATGGTTTTTAATTTCAAATTTTCATGTTTTAAAACTTCCATTTCCTTTTGCAAGTCATTTATGCTAGCTTCATATGCCTTGATGTGCTTTTTGAAACCAATATTGAGGCAACTTAATCTTTTACCCTCACCATGCAATTCAAAAAAAGCTTCTTGGATTTGGTCATAACCACAATCACAAGAAGAGTCAGAGTCAGAATCACTTGCCCCTTGTTTGCTTTGGCTTTATCAAGCAGAGATTAGCTTATTGGTCACTTTCACTCTCACTTGAGGATGTGGTGGAGGCATTGTCTTCCAAAGCAATGTAAGTCTTCTTCTTCTTATTCTTTCTAAATTTTGATTTAGGCTCTTCATTGTTCTGATTTCTGGAAGGATAATTAGTTTTCATGTGACCTGTCTTACCACATTCAAAGCAAGTGAACTTTGGAGGAGTTGTATTCCCTTTCTTTTATTGTTTTTTGCCACTTGAGAACTTTTCCTTGTTGTTGTTCTTCTTCATGAATCTTTTAAATTTCCTTACCATGAGACATATGTCCTCAGATTCTGAAGATTCACTCTTAGTGCCTTCATCATCAGTTGATTGACCATAAGCTTTCAGTGCTAAGCCTTTGCCTTTCTTTTCCTTCTATTCTTCTTCTGCCAGTGTAGCCATATCCATCTCATACTCTTTGATTTTTCCAAAGAGTTCAGCATATGTCATGGTAGCTAAGTTCTTTGATTCAATGATCACTGTCATAGTAGGTTTCCATTTACGGTTGAGAGATTTGAGTATCTTCACATTCAGCTCTTCTCCCTCAAACAACTTTCCAAATCCCTTCAGATGATTGATTATGTGCGTAAATATTTTCTGCACATGCATGATTGTTTCACCTTAATTCATGCGGAACAATTCGTACTCTTGGATCAAAGTATTCTTTTTAGCTTTTCTTACTTCAGTTGTACCTTCATGGGTGACTTGAATTAGATCCCACGCTTCCTTAGCTATATTGCATGTTGATACCCTAAAAAATTAATCAATATTCAAGGAAAAATGTATAATATTTAAGGCTTTTGAATCATTCTCAGCACGTCTTATTTCATCAGTGGTCCACAATTCATATAGTTTTTCAACTATTTGATTTTCAACCATATATGTAGGAATTCTATAATTAGTTACTACAGCTTACCAGATGCCTTTATTTACACACTCCATAAAAATTCTGATTCTTACTTTCCAAAAAGCATAATTTTAACCAATTAGTAATGGTGTCTATTAATAGAGGCACCCTCACCAAAAGGTAGTTGATTCCCTGACATTTTCAAAGAAAAAAATGGATCGATATAATCTTGAATATTTCTTAAGATCTTGCTCTTATACCAATTGTTGGTCCTAGGGGGGAATCTAGAAGGGGAGGGGGGTTGAATAGATTCACCAAATTATTTTTCAAAATTTTTTTATTCAATAGTATCAGAGTATTTTCAAAAATAGCCCATTTTTGAAATTTTCAAAATCTACCTTCTTTTACAAAAATGGGTTTTCAAGAATTCAACCCTTTAGGCAAAGCACCAATCAATTCAATTCCTTCAATAATGATTTTAAATAAAGTAGCTGAGAAACTTAACAAGAATTATACTTAAAGTAATTCAGGATCAAAGGAGAAGAGTAAAAAGAACAAAAATCAAACCCACAAATATGGATCAAAAACCAAATTTAAAATCAAGTAAATGTATAACAAGAATTTGATTTGCAACAAGAAGTTGTAATAGATTCCATAGCTACAAAAACCTAGTCGTTTGTGCTCTAAGAATTCAATAAAGACTAAACAAAGGAGTATAAGGAAGAGAGAATTTGCACAATGATTATACTGGTTTAGTCAAACTGACCTACATCTAGTTTACAGACTTAGCTTTCCGCTAATCTGTTTTCCACTAGAATCTCAGTACATGAACACCACACATAAAGATTTTACTTCCGGAATAATTTAAATAACAAAAGAAGAGGTTTCCTCTTGCACCCCACAAGAGTTTGTTACACTGTGACACCCACCACTCACAACCCCTTACTTGCAACACTCCGCTGCAATATTTTCCCACAATCTCAAGAACACCTCAAGAGATTGCTAACCTTGTGCAAAAAACACAAATAAGGGTATAGAACAATAGCACCTGATGCGAAGAATACCCAAATGAAAAGCTTAAAACTCAATAGAGTCTTTTCCTTGAATTTTGAAATTTTCAAACCATATAAGAAGGGTATGAATCTTGGAGAGAATTCGTAGAAATCGTATGAGAGAAACAAGCACTTGATTGGACCGTTCAAAAAGTTCTAAAAACTGTTTTCAAAATGCTTTTCAATAAGTTTTTATGCAGGGCAATTATTACCCACTTGATTGCTTGTTCTCGGGAGTAATCGATTATTGAAATCAGGTAATCGATTACCAAAGAGAGCATCAATTCCTGTTCTAAAAAATTCTCATAGGGTAATCAATTATTGTTTTTAGGTAATTGATTACCTTACTCAAAAATCCATTTTTGAAGCTTTTCCAACACAACTCAGCCTATGTAATGTATCCAAAATCATTCCAAACACATTCTCAAGCTTGTCTAAAACACACAATACAAGTACTATACCTATGAACTTGGTACCATAAAACTAATTTAAGAGCAAAAACAAAGAGAGAAAAGCAAAACCAAAACTTCTTCAAACTTCAATGTAGTTCCTTTGGTTCCAAAAATCTCCCCCTTTTTGGTTTTGATGAGCCAAATCACTCTTCAAGCCTCTCTTAAGCTGACAAAATTGTACCAAAGACTTCACGAAGTCTTCTCCTCCTTTTGGCACTTCAAACGAAAAGGTGAAAAAGGCAAGACTCATATAATAACAAGTGATATGTTTAAGGAAAAAGAAATAGTTGGGAGGGTTAAATGTTGCAAGGAAGAAACTTCAACTAGTGCAGTACCTAATTTGTACTCGACATCTTAAGAATTCTGCAAAATTATGCAGAAAATTACTGCATAATGAGCCAATAAACCAGAGAAAATTGTAGAATTTAAACTTCCACGATCCTACAAAGATAGGATATGTATCTACCTCTGTTCTTTATCAAACAGGGTTCAAGTGCTCAAATTAAAATTCAATTTGTAGACAGTAGATCAATAAAGAAATCAGCCAATATTCAGATTTAGAACCAAGAATTAAGCTTACATTGATAGTTCATATGATATTACAATGAGCACAGTCAATACAAGAACAAAGCTTAATCAAGATACAGTCATAAATTCTGAATTCTGACATAAAAAAGTAAACATGTAAAAGGTTGAGTACACTAGTAATCATAAAGACATATGCAAAGAAGATAAGCTGAAAGGCAATACACAAATTATGCAAGTCCTAAGATGCCTAATCCTAAAATGAAGATGCACAGACAAGTCTTGATCCTATGGTACAAGGAAAGGGACATCCAACAAATCCAGCCTCTCTGACATCCTACGAAGCCCATAATTCCCCAATTTGCTTCAAGATCATGTCCTAAAAAGGAGTCAACGTCTTTGGTTCCACAAACTCATCTTCATCTTCAGCTTGTAATTCTTCCTCTTTCAGACAACCTTCATCAGTTTTGATTAATTTCATCATCTTCAATGAATGGTTATTAACAAAGTGAACATCCCTAGTAAATTCCCTTACTTCATTTGAGGTGTCCACACCAAACTTGTGTAGGGCTTTTGAGATAAAGACTACATATGGACATTTGTACTCATCCAAATGACAAGTCTTTAGCATGTTGTCCTTGATGACATCCACCTAGTTGACCTTGATACTGTTCTTGATAGCACACATCAGAATGATGTCTTCCTCTAGGATCTAAGCATGATTGCTCCCACGAACAACCAGTATCCAAGCAATAGAGTAGTGCAATATTCTATCATCAACCTTCATTCCTCTGGTGTTAAACAGTCTTTTTCTTCTGATCCCTTCTTTCACTTCTACCTGATTCCTAGACATCAGGTTTGACCAACATAGATTTGAAAACTTCCATTTTGCTATAATTGACCCATTCTCTTTGAGGTCATCCACACTTGCACTAATTCCAGTATTAGCAACCCAACCAATAGTGAAAAACATCTCCTCAGCAGAACAATCTTCTTCCTCTTTACCTCAAAAATTAAATTTCCATAATCATCTTGCTTCAAGTTAGAGTAGAAAATTCTAACCAGATCGGGGTAAACCTTCCTTTTAAGTTGAGAGAAATTTGACAACCCTTAGAATTCTAGGTCATCATGGAAACTGAACCCATTCTCAGTTAGGCAAGAAAAGATGAATACCTTCAGAGAGACCACTTCCCTTCTTGCATAGCTTCGGTTGAAGCGGTCTTATTGCTCTTAAGAAGAGAACCACTCATGAGAGTACTCTCTAGTTTTGGCTAGAGAGCCTTGTGTAGGATGCTTTGGGGTAGATCGCTTCTTGGGAGTAAGCTTAGGCCTGGATTCCCTTCTGGTGGCAATATGCTTTACCCTCTTCCTTTGACTGGAACTACCTTTTTCCATTCTTAGGCTTTGGAGGGAGCAGATTTGGAGGTTGAGATGAGAGAAATTGAAGGATTGAGATGATTTAGGTTGATGGAGAACCCTTCTTGAGGAATTTTCACACTTAAGACTTCTCTTGGAATCAATTTGGAGATTTTGGAATGAATTGGATCTTGCCCTTTTGGATTTTAAATTCAGAATTGAAAAATCGTGCAGGTAATCGATTACTGCTTTTGGGTAATCGATTACCACGAGGTCGGGGACTTATTCTGAAAAAGCCAGCCTCTAGGGTAATTGATTACCTACAATAGTAATCGATTACTGCAGAACAAAACCCCCGAATATGCAAATTATGCAATCTAATTCCATTCTATCAAAATGCAATGCTTCTAATGCATGAATAATGATAAAATGTCATCAATTTTTAGCCAATTCATGCAATGACTTATCTAATACATATCAGTCCATACAATTTATGAATTCTAGGATCAATCATACACAATTAAAGTCATAGTTCATGAGCACTAACTATATCAAGCTCTCTTTTAAGCTTGTAAAACCTTTCTCTTGGTAGTGGATTTGTGAATATGTTAGCTAGATGGTACTTTTTTCTATGTATTGGACTTCACAAACCCCTTTTTCTACATGATCTCTATGAAGTGATGATAGATCTTTATATGGTTTGTCTTTGAGTGAAGTACAGGATTCTTCCTCAGATTTATTGCACTTGTATTGTCAAACTTGAGAGATATTTTGTTGATTGTGATGCCAAAGTCTTCAAGTTTCTGCCTCAACCTGATACCTAGCACACAGACAAACACTGAACATAACATCAGGTCTACTACCAGTTAAATATATCAGTAAACCTATCATTCCTGTGTATTTGGACACTTCTACTGGATCTCCTGTCAAGTTAGCATCTAGGTATCGGTTGGTTTCCATTGGAATGTTGGAGACTTTGCACTCTTCCATATCAAATTTCTTGAGTAGCTCTTTTGTATATTTGGTTTGGTGAAAGAAGATTCCTTTCTCCATTTGCTTGACTTGCAAGCCTAAGAAGAAATTTAGTACCCCCATCATAGACATATCAAACTCCCCCTACATTTTGGAAACAAAGCCCTCATAGAGAGATGTGTTAGTGGAACCAAATATAATATCATCTATGTACACCTGAACCAACAATATATCTTCAGAAGATCTCATAATGAATAAGGTTTTGTCTACCTTTCCTCTTTCAAAGTTCTGAGATGGGAGAAATTTACTTAACTTTTCATACCATTGCCTCAGAGCTTGCTTAAGACCATAAGGGCTTTCTTAAGCTTATACACATGGTGAGGAAACCTGTGCTCTACAGAGCTAGGAGGTTTCGAAACAAACACTTCTTCATTAAGGAAACCATTCAAAAAGGCACTTTTCACATCCATTTGATACAACTTAAAGTCAAACACACATGCAAAAGCAACAATGAGCCTAACAACTTCTAATCTAGCTACTGGAGCATATGTTTCACCAAAGTTTATACCTTTCTATTGATTATAGCCCTTAGCTACTAATCTAGCCTTATTTCTGGTTATTGTTCTTGTTTCATCTAGTTTGTTTCTAAACACACATTTAGTTCTATGACATTCATACAAATCTTATATGACACTAGTTCCCAAACATCATTGCTTTTAAATTGATTTAGTTCATCAGGCATGACTAACCACCAAAATTCATCATTTAAAGCATCATCCACACAAGATTGTTCAATTTGAGAAACAAAAGCCACATGTTCACAGAAAAGATTTAGAGAATTTCTAGTAGTAACTCTCTTCTCAATCTCACCAAGTATGTTGTCAAGTGAGAGTTCTCTGGGTGTCCTCCATTCTTTGGGTAGAGGTTCAGTTTCTACTTTATTTGAAACTTACTTTTCCTCCAAGTTGATGGTGTTTTTTGACTTTTTTGGAGGATTATCAGTTGTACCTGCATCATCATCATCTACCATGGAAACTCCCTTTTTTGGGGGTTAGATTCATCAAATACAACATGAAATGATTCTTCAACACTCAAGGATCTTTTATTGAATACCCTATATGCTTTACTACATGCAGAATATCCTAGAAATACTGCTTCGTCCATTTTTGCATCAAACTTCCCAAGATTATGCTTATTGTTTGTAACAAAAAATTTTCAACCAAATACCCTCAGATGAGAGATATTAGGTTTTCTACCCTTGAACAATTCATATGGTGTTAATTTCAAAAGAGGACGGATCAGAATTCTATTAAGAACATAACATGTAGTACCACATCAGTCCAAAAGTACTCAAGCATAGAATTCTCATTGAGCATTGATCTAGCTAATTCAATCAAAGATTTGTTCTTCCTTTTCACCACCCCATTCATGACCATTGTCACTTCTTAGGGACTTAATTTTCAAATCTTTTTCATTTTGGATCTTTTTGGAAATTTTGAGAAAAACACGGAATGCATTATTTTTAACAGATAAGAAAGCTACCCATGTGAATCTATAATAATCATCAATTATAACCAACCGATATAAGTTTCCACCTAGACTTACAGTTCTAGAAGGACCAACTAGATCCATGTGCAAAATTTCAAGTTGTTTAGAGGTAGAAATAGAATTAATGGGTTTGAAAGATTTTCTAGACTGTTTTCCCTTTTGACATGCATCACAAAGGCCATCTATAAAGAACTTTAAGTTAGGTAGGCCTACTACAAGATTTTTAGATGCAAGTATATTCAATTGATTCAAATTAATGTGTTCAATGCATCTATGCCAAAGTGATGATAAATCATCTCTAGAAGATAAGCATTTTATGTTTATGATCAATGTTATTCATTCTCATGCCAATAAACAAAACATGATTTGATGCATCACTAATAATACAACACTCATTATCAAACTTGATTTTAAAATTCTTGTCACACAATTGTCTTATACTAAGTAGATTGAATTTGAGATTATCAACAAGTAAAACATCATCAATCTGAATAGAGTCTTTGTTACCAATGCTTCCAATACCAAGGATTTGACCTTTATTGTTGTCTTCATAAGCGAAAAAACCACTTGTTTTTGGTTGAAGGGACATGAACTTGTTTCTATGTTCCATCATGTGCCTTCAGCATCAACTGCCCAGGTACCACAGGGACTTCTTTGCTTTAAGGCACACCTGCAAAACAAGTTATATGTTTATTTTGGTACCCAAATTGAGTTCAATCCATTTGGATTAGTAACAATTTTGGATTCTTTAGGAATCCATACATATTTTCTATTTGGAACTCCAATCCTCCTGATAAGGTAATTATAGGTAGTATGTCCTTTGTGAAAACAATAATGACAAGAGACATAAGGTCTATAAGATTTCCTAGAATTAAAAGTCTTTTTGAAGGCCTTTTTCTTAGTGGTATTATGATATCCAAGACCAACTTTTAAAGAAATTCCATGTTGCTTTCTCAAACGGGCATCAAGGTTAGCACTCCCCATATTGAACTAAGAAAAGTGCTTTTTTAAGATAATCCACTTTAACTTCAAGTAATTTACCGTTAGCACAAGTGGAGGATGAAGCATGATTGCAATTAGAAATGGTTTTTAATTTCAAGTTTTCATCTTTTAAAACTTCCATTTGTTTTTGCAAGTCATTTATGTTAGCTTCATATGCCTTGATGTGCTTTTTGAAACCAATATTGAGGTAGCTTAATCTTTTACCCTCTCCATGCAATTTAGCAAAAGCTTCTTAGAGTTTCTTATAACCACAATCACAAGAAGAGTCAGAGTCAGAATCATTTACCTCTTTTTTTGCTTTGGCTTTATTCATCAAGCAGAGATTAGTTTCTTGGTCACTTTCACTCTCACTTGAGGATGTGGTAGAGGCATTTGCTTCCAAAGCAAAGTAAGCCTTCTTCTTATTCTTTCTGAATTTTGATCTAGGCTCTTCACTATTCTGCTTTTTGGAAGGACAATAAGTTTTCAAGAGCCCTATCTTACCATATTCAAAGCAAGTGAACTTTGAAGGAGTTGTATTCCACTTCTTTGATTGCTTTCTGCCACTTGAGAACTTTTTCCTTTTGTTGTTCTTCTTCTTGAATCTTTTGAATTTCCTTACCATGAGACTTAGGTCCTCAGATTCTGAAGATTCACTCTTAGTGCCTTCATCATCACTTGATTTATCATGAGCTTTGAGTGTTAATCCTTTGTCTTTCTTTTCCTTCTATTCTTCTTCTGCCATTCCAGCCATATCCATCCCATACTTTTTGAGTTTTTTATGCATACACGCCTAGCATGGGCTTGAGCTAGAACGAATAAGAAAGGA
This sequence comes from Psophocarpus tetragonolobus, assembly GCA_037954015.1. Classification (NCBI taxonomy): domain Eukaryota; kingdom Viridiplantae; phylum Streptophyta; class Magnoliopsida; order Fabales; family Fabaceae; genus Psophocarpus; species Psophocarpus tetragonolobus. The sequence continues at coordinate 24,157,296 of CM075695.1, read as the reverse complement.
GCATGACTTAGAAGAATCTTCAAGGAGCTTATTTTAGGACACGTTCCATTTTATTGTATTAATTTGACCATTTTTAGGCTTGTATAAGCACCCTTAAGTCATTAGGATTTTAGGGGTATAGTTAATTTTATTTTCGGCCTTGTATTTTGGCCTAATAGGTTCTTTTTTCTTTAGGAGGTGTAATTAGTTTCTTTGTGGAGTGTGTTAATTAGTTTGAGCTATTCCAAGAGAGTTTGGATGTGTAAGATCTTATTTCTACAACCCTAATTCCTCTTCACACCCTTCTAACCAACACATGAAGCATGTAGGAGACATGTGGGCCCCCTTGTCCCCTTGTTTCACTCCACATGTGCTTTCTCACTCCTACTTGGCTTATTCTTGTTGCTTCTTATTTTTATTTTAATTTTGGAGGTGTCATGTCATTTCCCTCCAAATGCAAATCCAAACAAGAGGGAACATAGATCCCATTTTTAAGGGACATGTTTGGATCTTAGTTGAATTAATTTAGTGTTAAATTGACATGTACTCAATTAACACTAAATTAACCAACTAATGCTCCCTAATTAGAGGAGTTGCATATTCATGTTAGTTTAAGGCCCATAGATCCATGTTAAGCTCTATATAAGGAGTTCCCCTCCTTTCATGTAACTTTTAACACTTATTTGAATGAAAATACCTTTTTCTAAATTTGAAAGCCCTTTGTTCTTAGAGAGTGTTCATGTTCTCTCCACTCTTGTGAGAGACCTTCATGCTATTTACAAGGGTCCTTCCTTTGTGGCTAGCTTCACCATGGCTTATCTACTTCATTGAAGAAGTGGCACTAATCTTCACCTCCATCTCCTAGTCTTCCACCTCCAATTCTTCAACTTCAAGGACCTATATGAGCAAGGATCTTGAGAGAATTCTCTTCATCAAGGATTCTTCAACCTTAACTTGGGGAGGGATGCATCAATTTTCCAAACAGATTAGTATTTGTCATGGTAGCTAAGTTCTTTGATTTAGTGATCGCTATCACGGTGGGTTGCCATTTGTGGTTGAGAGATTTGAGTATCTACACATTCAGCTATTCTCCCTCAAACAACTTTTCAAGTCCCTTCAGATGATTGATTGTGTGTAAATCATTTCTGCACATCCATGATTGTTCCACCTTGATTCATGCAGAACATTTCGTACTATTGGATCAAAGTATTCTTTTTAGCTCTTCTTACTTTAGTTGTGCCTTCATGGGTGACTTGGATTAGATCCCACACTTTCTTAGCTATATTGCATGCTGATACCCTGAAAAACTCATCACTATTCAAGGCAAAATGTATAATATTTAAGGCTTTTAAATCATTCTCAGGACGTCTGATTTCATCAGTGGTCCAAAATACATATTGTTTTTCAACTATTTGATTTTCAACCATATATGTAAGAATTTTATAATCAGTTACTACAGCTTGTCAGATGCCTTTGTTTATAAACTCCATAAAAATTATCCTTCTTACTTTCCAAAAAGCATAATTTTCACCAATGAATAATGGTGGTCTGTTAATAGATCCACCCTCACCAAAAGGTAGTTGATTCCCTGACATTTTCAAAGAAAAAAATGGATCGATATATCTTGAATATTTCTCAAGATCCTGCTCTAATACCAATTGTTAGTCCTAGGGGGGAATCTAGAAGGGGGGATTGAATATATTCACCAAATTATTTTTCAAAATTTTTCTATTCAACAGTGTCAGAGTATATTAAAAAAAACAACCTTTTTTTGAAAATTTCAAAATCTACCTTCTTTTACAAAAATGGGTTTTCAATAATTCAACCCTTTAGGCAAAGCACCAATCAATTCAATTCCTTTAATAATAATTTCAAATAAAGTAGCTGAGCAACTTAATAAGAATTATATTTAAAGTAATTCAGGATCAAAAGAGAAGAGTAGAAAGAACAAAAATCAAACCCACGAATATGGGTCAAAACCCAAATTTAACATCAAGTAAACGTATTACAAGAATTTGATCTACAATAAGAAATCGTAATGGATTAAACACAGTTGCAAAAACCCAGTCGGTAGTGCTCCAAGAATTCAATAAAGATTAAAATAAAGGAGTATAAGAAGAGAGAATTTGCATAGTAATTTATACTGGTTCGGTCCAACTAATCTACATCTAGTTTATAGACTTAGTCTTCCGCTACTCTGCTTTCCACTAAAATCTCATTACTTGCACACTGCACATACATATTTTACTCCCAAAAAGATTTAAATCACAAAAGAAGAGGCTTCCTCTTACACCCCATAAGAGTTTGATACACTATGACACCCCGCCACTTACAATGCCTCCCTTGCAACAACCCGTTGCAAGATTTTTCCATAATCTCAAGAACACCTCAAGATATTGCTAACCTTGTGAAAACACATAAATAAAGGTACAAAAAAATATCACCTGATGTGAAGAATATCCAAACAGAAATATTAAAACTCAATAAAGTTTCTTCATTGAATCTTGAAATTGAAGCACTTTCAAACCATAAAAATGGGTATGAATCTTGAAGAGAATTATTAGAAATCGCATCAGAGAAGAAATCACTTGATTGGACTGTTCAAAAGTTCTAAAATCTGTTTTCAAAATGCTTTAATATCAATTTTTATGTAGGGTAATCGATTACCCACTTGATTACCTGATATCCTACACAAAACTTGTTCAAAATGCTTATTCTCAGGGGTAATCGATTACTGAAATCAGGTAATTGATTACCACAAAGAGCATCAATTCCTGCTCTAAAAAATTCTCACAGGGTAATCAATTACTGTATTTAGGTAATCAATTACCTTACTCAAAAATCCATTTTTTAAGCTTTTCGAACACAACTCAGTCTATGTAGTCTATCCAAAACCATCTCAAATCTAAAACACACAATACAAATACCACACCTATGAACGTGTTGGGTACCATAAAATTGATGTAAGATAAAAAACAAAGAGAGAAAAGGAAAACCAAAACTTCTTCAAACTTCAATGTAGTTCCTTTGGTTCCAACATGAGCCTTTCTTAAAAAAAAAAAAAGAATAAAATTACCAAACATCAATCACTTCAATTCAAAATCGATTGATGTGCTAAAAATATGATTTTGATATGTTGGTCATTTGTAATTATAAATAATACTAAGATGATTATGGGTCTTTTGTTGAAGGATTATTTCTAGTTATCATAATTGCTAATCTAACATTGTTTGCTTTCTTGTATTAATTAGATCAAGAGATGTAAGATTTTAATGTGGATGCTTGGCATGATCTTGCCTTGGATCAAAAGAGTGTGCAAAAAAGTTTATGGCCCTTTTATATACCTCCACGACACACAAGACCGGTTTTGATTAAGATTGTGTCAATGTGTCATACACACATAAAAGTATTTTTTAATTGATCACCTTTAGCCCACAACAAGTCGAAAAAAGAACCCCTAAGTTAAGTAACCTTAGTTGATAACACCTTGCATGAAGATGCTACAATATACATTTCATATTCATCATCAGCCCATACCCACCTATATTGCCTCCCCTCAGATAATAAAACTTCACCCAACACTTCTATTAAAATCCCAAACTGCTTTTCCTCCCAATCGAATAATGTCCTCCTCCATTTGCGTCCCTCCTCCTACATTTCCTTTAACAAATTGTTTCTCTGAGGAGATAACCTGAATAATCTACTAAATCTGATGTTTAGACTCTCCTCTACTCTTAGACTCTCTTCTCCTAATCATCTATCCTGGCAGAACATAATCGATATTCTTCCCATCTCCCGTAGTACGCTTTACATTTTGATTCCACCACCCTACTTTTTACGGGCAAAACCTCCTTTATAAAGACAGCATCTGACCACCATCTAGAAACCTACAAAGTATTGCTTCATAGCTTGGCATGTGTTCGATCTAAATCTATTCATGCACTTTGACAACTCATCTAGGTTAGAATAAATCTCAACCTCATTAATTTCCCTTTTCATTTATGTTACTTAAAGAAATTTAGTTAACCATATGTTTCTTAATAATAAGAACCATTGTTTATTTTTCTAAGAAGGATTATTGCATGAATAAATTGGTTCTGTATTTAAAATATGAGTCTAAAACTTAAACATATTTTTTGTTACTCATAAATTAATAAGTTTTTGGTATCTAATTATTCTTTTTATTTGATCCCTAATAAATTTATTGTTTAGTTGATCTCCTATTTTTTTTTTCGAGTGGTTAAGCATAAAGAATATTCATTTTTCTACCAAAATAATTAATTTAAATATCTTACCTAGTGAATCTCAATGTGGTTGTAGAAAGGATGAAGATTCACGAAAGATCCATGAATTTGGCTAAGGAGAACACAAAGTTGCAGGTCAAGATGATATCAATCAACACGTTGAATTGTTTGAACAATTGGCATGCTTTGAATCTCAATGTCTTGATGGAATTACATACCTCTTCAACAGATACTCATCATTGCACGAATACGTTGGTTCTTCCTTTAAAATATGAGTCCTTTATAAGGTTTAAACATGTGTTTCTTAATAATAAGAATTGTTGTTTGCACTAAAAGTTGGTTCTTCGTTTCAAATGAGTCCTTTGTAGGAATTAAACATATTCATGCAATCTCGGATAAAATAATGAATTTTATTTTGATCTTTAATAATTTATTTTTTTTTGCATTTGACCTCTAATAATTTTTTTAAGAAGAATGATCATAGCAGGAGTACATTATATTGGTTCTTTGTTTATGCTAATTTAATTTTTAGTCGTATTGTAATATGAGTAAGTATGTCATTGTGGATTTTTTTATTCTTGTTATTATACTGTATATATTTTCTGTTTGTTTTCATGGGAATGAAAACAGAAAACTGAAAGATTGTTTTTTTATGATTATAAAAAAGTTGTTTCAATGTTTCAAGGGTTTAAGTTGTTTTTCTATGATTGATAGTGAATCAGTGAAGTAGCAGCAGAATGCTCCTCATGATGATAAACAAGAAATGCAAAAACAATGCTGAAGAAGACATGGAAGATGCATGCCCATCAAACAAATAAATAAATAAAGCACTCTTTGCTGATTCATATATAGAGTTCTATTCTTCTATTCAATATGTGGTTGTGTAATTTTGGTTCCATGGTTAATAATAATTGTGAGTTACTGAAAATGTGTAATTTTGGTTCCATGGTTTCACTTTTCTTGTTCTTTTTTTTGTATTTATATAGGCGAATGTTAGAAGACGTGTAATTTAGCTAGTGAATGAACATTAATAAAATAGATTTTGAATATAATTAATTTTAAAATTATGATTTATATATTTTGATCTTTGTATATAAACATGAGTTAAGAAAAAAATTTAGTGTACAATTATTAATCCAGGAAAAAGTTACTTTAATGAAGAATCAATTATAAACTTAAAATTAATTTTAATTTTTTTTAGAAATAAAACATTTCAAAATTTATTTAAATAAATTTTATATTAAAAATCAATTATGAGTATGACAATGGAGGAAGCTAGAAACAGAAGTAGTTTAGTCTAGTCTAGCTATGAGATGCAGAGAGTTTTTCGCTTTAAATTACAACTGAAATCCAAATTTGTTATAAACCTCATCCTGAGTTTGACCTTATGTTAAGCCATGTATTAAGGAAAGAATTTCTTCAGTTAATTGGAAATTTTAAAAAAAAAATGTGGATTGATACATGTAAGCTCAACAGTTGTCATAAAAACCTAAATCAAATTGTGCAAAAATATTTACTTTTTAATTAGAATATATAATTTTAAATTTATTATATAATTATCAAAATTGTAATGAGACAAAGGGCATAGAACGAATAGTTTTATATCCATGCTTATATGTTGTAGTACTTATACCTAGTTAAAATAAGTAATACCATAGTTATATATTAAGCATTTTTTTATATGTGATGTTTTTATCAAAACATGAAGTCTTTTTATTAACAAAATTAATAATAATAATTATCTTTATTGATAAACCTGAAACTTTAACTTTCGTGGTCGATCCTAATTGGTATTACACTATCTTCTAAGAATAGTACTTTGTGTAACATCTTTTTTTTAAAAAATAAAATATTAATAAAATTGTAATTTATATTAATAGTCTTAAATTAATTTAATATTTTTATTCATTAAAATACATTAAGAATTGATTTTATAAAATAAATAAATAAAATAAATATGAGTGTAAAGTTTAGGTCTAGTATTAAAAAACTCAATTCAATTATTAACCTAGGGTAATTAAGAAGGGTTAAGATATTGTGCTTGAGTTTCACTTGTTAGAGAGAGAACCTTCTCAGGAAAGATTGAGGAGTACAACATTAGGAAACTTGAAAACACAATAACATCATCATTAAAGGTAAGGAGATGGAAAATTATCTCTCATGTGACATTTGTAGGAAAAATGGGTAGTGAAGCAATCTCTAAGCTTCCATAGATCTCAATATTGCATGTATGTTATTAAAGGGTTATGAATACTCACAACGAGTGTTTATAAAATAAAACGTGATTGCATAGCTATATTGTTTTGTTAATTATATATATATATATATATATATATATATATATTTCAATGAGACATAAGATAAATTAGGATTTGCGTGTAGGTGGTACTCATGAATAAGTATTAGATGTCTTATTAATTTGTTTTGTTGGATTGTTGGAGTACATGTATATTATCAGATTATTTGGATGTAATGATATGACATTGGAGTTTTCCCTTTTTATACCTTAAAGATTAGTACTCTTGAACAAAGGAATGGATAGTATGGATTAATTTCATGTCTTAAAGTTGGCTTCATATATAAGAAATAGGGTAGTGAAGGTGAACCATAAGCATTCATACGGATTAAAGTTTCATGTGTTTTACGTGATTGATAGTTGTTTGTTTCTATGAATGCCACTGATTATTAAATGGTGAAGAATTTTAATTATACTATTTATTAATGTGATGGTTGAGTAACTGCTCTATTATTTGAACTGCTCTCCACACCTAAAGGATTAAGTGTTAGTGTTTGGTGTTTTCTTCCATTGAGAGGATTGATGGAAAATTGATAATTATCACGGCAATTGTAGTATTAAGTAGAATGTTTGAGAGTTTGAAGTTAGAATTATATTTTAGGAACCTTATATAAGTTGAATGTTTGTTGTGGACACTTATTTTGTCTAATACAATATTTTGCATATAAAATTAATGATAAAGATAATAAATCCAGAAAAACAAAAAAAAATATCTTGCTTTACACTGTCAACATACACAACAACATTCAGACTATACACCAACTAGGCAAATCTCAAAATGGAATTTCAATGGAAAAATAATGAAATAAAAAAGCTATACAAAGCAATAGGAAAACAGAAGATAAAAATCAAACAAGGGAGGACAACCTGAGCCACTGTGTTTGTACTCTCTGAATCAATGGAGATGCTCTTTGGCTCATATGCAACACCAACACAATCCCACAAAATCTAGACAAATTATAAATTGACTCTATAAAAGGAGACATTTGAATCAAGAAAAAGAATTCGAAGGAGAAAATTTTGGAAGAAGAGGAGAAAAAGAGGTTGCTGCAAAGAGACAAGGCGGAGACCAAGAGAGACAAGTTTAAAGGCTACAACAGGTATTAACTTACACTACTCTTTTATAACTTAGTCAAGAAAATCATAGGAATAAGATAGAAAAATTACTTACACCATCCACCACAACCAGAAGTGATTTCCGGTGGTGTAGGTGTCACCGAAGGTGACCATCGGAGATGGAGCTGTGTCGTGCTAGAGGCCCCTCCCTTTTTCTCTTTCTCCTTCACATTCTCATCGGAGCACTTTCACTAAAAGGCTTTGAAAAATTAACTTTCAAAATTGAAGTTAGCGGAAAGGTGACGTTGCATGCATCCCCATTTTTTAATAAAAAAAACTTTCTTTTAAAAAAAGTATACTTTATTAAGTTTACCCCTAATAAATGCTATATGTACCCCCTTTTAAGTCTTATGGGTGGGTTATTGTTTTCACCTCTCTTTTCTACTATTAGCCACCTTTTCACGCCTTATGGGTTAGTTTATTGTTCGCACCTCCATTTTTTGCTAAGCGCACCCCTAGCCTAAAGTATTATAGGCTATTCTTGTTCACGCCCCGCTAAGCACACCTCTCTCACTTTAAGGCCCAAAATGTGTTATTTTTAGCTTTTTGTGAGTGTAAATAGTAAGTTTTTTTATTTAATTTATTCTATCCTTTTCTTTTATTTACTTTTTTCTAGTTAACACATTGTGATGAATACGTCAAATAGAAAATAATAAAATTTTGATTAAACATAGCAATAATAATAATGATAATAATATTAAATTAAAAAATGAAAATTTAATGATAACTATTTTACATGCTTTTCGAATTTAAATATCATAAAATTTTTAGTTGTTATAACTATTATGTGGTTTAAATTATTTAATATAATAATGGTCACTTTAGATGCACTTCTAATTTGACTATTATGAAAATTAAAATAGTCACTTTAGATGTACTTCTACTTTGGTTTCTTTTATAAAATTTTTAGTTGTTATAATTATTATTACATCATTTAAATTATTTAATTTAAAAAATAAATTTAATAATGGTCATTTTGGATGCACTTCTAATTTGGTTTCTTTTATAAAATCTTTGTTATTATTATTATTATTATTATTATTATTATTATTATTATTATTATTATTATTATGTTATTATGTTATTTAAATTATTTAAAAGAAATAATAATCACTTTGGATGCACTTCGAATTTGACTATTGTAAATGATAAAAAGGTCCATGATGATTACTTTTGATACACTTCTGATTTGATTATTGTGAACTCCTTTAAAATTATTTTTTTAAAGTATAAGAACATAAAACGTAAAAATTTAATTATGACTACTTTGAACGTAATTTTGATTTAATCATTGTAAAAGTTATCATAATTTAATAATTGTGACTTTGGATGCACTTCTAACTTGACAGATATGTTAAGTAATCATTGTAACCACTTTGGATGCACATCCAATTTGGTTGCGGTAATAATATTTCAAAATAAACTCAAGAATTTTTAAAAAAATTAATTATCAAAATTAAAAACTTAACACATAAATCATTTCAAGAACTTATGTAGGAGCAATAGTTCACTCTTGTCGAGCTCTGAATAATAAAAAGAAAATGAGTCAATTAAAAAAATATTAATAATATGTTTATTAAAAAGAAATTTTCCAATAATATTTTTCTCATTAAAATGTTAAAACCAAAAATAAAATAAAAGTGATTTTATATTTTAAGGTTGGAATAAATATTTTTAAAATTATCTAATTTCACACATTTGATTAAAGGTAACCATCCTTAATATGGATGTATAGGGTGCTAATACTTTCTCTACGCGTAATAAACTCCCAGACTCAAAATTTGGTTTTGTAGACCACTTTTCGTTAAAGGTTTTTTTAATATTTTCCTAAATAAATATTGGTCATGATTCGTCTAATTTTCAAAATTATTTTTTCGTCATCCCGTCCATACCCACGTATCAACACTTGTTATATGAAAACTTTTGTTTGAAGGTACCTTGATCAATGTTTTGATAATATCTTTCTATGTGGTTAACTAAATCAAGTTACATTTTTTGTTTTAGAAAATAGACATTTGGGCCTACAGTTTAGGCTCAAGAATTACATAAAAATATTAAGAATTAACCGAGTTATATAAGTTAGAAGTTGAGTTTCTAATCCAGTGTGTAGAACATATGTTTTTGTGTTGTAAACCCTGCAACATGACCTAACCAACCTTATTAGGGTTCATGTTCTTCATGAAAGTTGTATACTTATATGCTATATTTCTATTGGAGTTGAAATCACTCAAAAAGGATGTATATAACTCAACTTATGAATAAAATAGTGAGTAAAGGTCAAACTGTCATATTTAGGGTTAATTGTTGCAGATTGGTAATTTTTTAAAATAGTAGATGATAAAACTAGCTCTGGACATTAATATAAAAGTTTAAGATAATTGTATTATTTTCCTAATTAAAATTTTACCACCTTATATCATTAGTACAACTATAGATATTGTATTTAGACTACACAATGTAATAAAAGAGTAAGATAAGAAAAGATAGTGCAAATTGTAATAATGTTGATTGTTAAAGTCTAAAATATTGAGATGTATCTTATAATTAGGAGTGTCATGAGTGAATGAATGTTTGAAAAGTTTTTTGGGGAGCATGGATTAAGGATTTGACCCACTGTATGATACTGATTTGATTACAATTGATCATATCATATGTTGATGATCAATAATAGTCAAGGTGTGTCTAATAATGTGTCATCCCAACTGTGTTGGGGATGAAATGTGATGACATGATTAAATGTTGATATTGTTGTTTATGTTTATGATGGTGGTGGTCAAGGTGTGCTTGACGAGATGCATCCTAGGTGTAGATTGGGATGGAGTATGATGACATAATTAAATGTTGACATTATGATTTATGTGTTGGATGACATGATGCATGAATATGGCAGTCAAAGAAGTTTTGTAAGGATCGCTCATTGTGTGGTGCTCTGGACAGGTCTTGGATTATTTTGCATTGCACGATTATACCTACGTATCACTAGTGTAGAAGAGGATTCACTTTTGGTGGACATATGGTGAGATGGTTATACCTAAGTGTTACTAGTGTAGAAGATACCGCTTCAAGCGTGTACCTAGGATAGCATGCATGAACATCATTAGCATGAACAAATTTATGTGTGTAGATGTACAATCTCTATCATGAGTCTGGAATGAGTTTATATGTTTATTTTTTGTACTTTAGTTGACTACTCATTCTCTTTTTATGTGTCTTAACATGAGTGAGACGTATTCTCACCCATTTGTTGTTTGTTGTTGCATTTTGTTTGGATTGAATGTCACTTTCACATGAGCAAGATGTAGATTATATCATGGGTGATGAAGCTTCAACTTTCCTTTGCCTTTTTTTGTTGGGCTACTTTGATTAGGTGTAACATTGGGCTAGAGAGAATTGATTAATAGCTTTTCATCATGTATAAGAATCATTTAAAATTTCATTAATTGAGAATCTTGTAAAGACAATTTTAAAGCCTAACGTGATTACTTATATGTCTATGTTTGTTATATCATTGATTTGGAAAATAAGTGTATATTGAATTATATGAGTCATTTTACCTAAATGTTAAATCTAGTATTTAAATGGACAAATTTCTATATTATTTTGTAATTAAAAAATAAAATGTTTGGAGTAAAAAGGTTTCACTCTTTGTGTGAATTGGTATATCACATCTTCTTTACAAACCTTCTCATGGATAGTTCTAGGACTAAATATAATTTAATCTAATAGTTCTTAGAGAAGTTCTAGAAAAAGGTGTGACATACCGTACTATTCTTAGAAAATAGTGTACAATCAATTAGGGTGGGCACAAACATAAGACCATTAAAACTAAATTTTAAGGTTATCATAAAAAAATTATATTAGTAATTTTTGTTAAAATAAACTTCATGTGTTGATAAAAATGTCACATATATCAATAAAAAATGTCTAACATATAGCTAGATTATTTAAAAGAAAATATTATTTTTATAATTTATTTAAGGTTTCTTTCACTTGGGCCTATTGTGTTGCAAATTCACATTATCTTTTTTCTAATTTCCAAGTAATTGAAACAATTCTTTTCTTAATACAGTGTTTGACATATCAGAATGAGGTTTGCAATAAATTTGATCTTCAGTTGTAATTTAAAACAAAATTCTCTATATTTCATTGACTCATCACTACTTCTGTTTCTAGCTTCCTCCATCATAAAAAAGTATCTAATAATAAGTGCATCTTCGGTTGTTTTTTTCTTTTTTACAGCTGACAAAAGTTAATATTACAAACAATTAAATGCATCTTCCTCCATATTAAGGTGGTTCATGAATTGGTTAAAAAATAATGGAGGTTGAAAAAAGTGTGGATTCAATTATTATTTTTTTACTGTTGATAACAATTAATATTACAAACAATATATTAACATTTAACCTATATCACTGTTTATCATTTACATTTCCTTACGGAAATTTGTTTACTAATCAAATATAGGATAGGAGGTTAGTGAGATAAAGAGTAGGAATTAATTGTTTCCATGCATGTTTCACAAATGTTTTCTGTTCTTTATGGAAAATTTTAATAAATTTCTCTTTCTTGCTAAAAACTTTGTTGTAAAATATCTCTATATAACTAATGTGTACTAAGTTTAATTTGGTAGTTCCAAAGAAGCAGTAAATACTAAAAATAAAAATAAACATAAAATAATAAAAACTAACGAAGGAAGTCGTAAACTACTCTCATGCCGCAAAATATACCAACATGTTCTCATTTCGGTTAATTTGAAACCCATAAAATAATTAATATTAATCCGTAGAAGATGGTTTTAATTTTTAACTCATATGCTTCATATTAGGGATTCACATAGGGATAATAATAAAATCGAATGAAATTGTTTTGTATATCTGCACAAAAAAACCCTAACAATTTTTTTATTCACACCCTATTATATGAATGAGGAAAAAGTGACCTGTTTATGTGATGCTATTTCAACCAACAAACTGAATTGAGTAACATTTGGTCTCTTTCAAGATTTTGAGTTTTGTGTAAAAAAACTTGTCTACACAAAGAAACCCTAAGAATTTATTAATTCACACCTTATTATATAAGAGTAATGATACACATACACTTTTCTAGTTTATAGACCTTATCAACACTTTTTTTTTTCTATTTCTCTCTTTCTAATTTATAGACCTTATCAACACTTTTTTTTTCTATTTCTCTCTTTCTAATTTATAGACCTTATCAACACTTTTTTTTTCTATCTCTCTCATATCTCTTTTCTATCTCTCTCATCCTATCACATCAACATCATAAATCATATCGTACATATATATATCTTTTTTTTTTTTCTTCTTCTTCTCAATGTGTGTGTAATAGCACATGAGGTGTTCATGTATTATTTTTCATTATATAAATAAGGAAAAAATGACTTGTTTATGTGAGTCTCTTTCTACCAAGTCATTGATCTAAGTAATATTTGATCCCTTTAAACAAGTTTTTGAGTTTTGTATAAAGAAAAATGTCTACACAACGAAAGCTAAGGATTTATTCATACCCTATTATATGAATGAGGGGAAAATGATGACTTGTTTATGTGATATGCTCTTTCAACCAACAACTCTCTTTAACAAGGTCTCGACTTTTGTAGATAGAAAAAATGTGTGAGCCAATTTTCTTATAGAGATTAATTATCAATAAGAGTCGATGGATGGATAGTTCGTATCAATATCATGATAAAAAAATAATGGTAGTCTACATTTGTTGTGTCATCTTGCTACTACTAGTGTGGTGGTCTTGGACCAATGCATTACAATCACGTGAAAAAAAAAATTAAAATCTTGAAGTAATATTTATAATAAAACCTATTTTTCCAATTTTCTTTTTCACTACTGGAACGAAAAAAGGATTATAGAAACATAGAAAAAAAGAAGTAAAAAGAAAATTAAATGTGTTTGGTAATGGGAGAGAAGCACTCAAATGTGTTGTTGAGTGTAGTGTTCATTCTCTTAACAAAGTTGTTATCATTATCATCATAATTATTGTTATTGTCGTTATTTTTATTGTTTTGTCATCGTCATTATTCTTACATTCTTGAAGCCGTGCTTGGTAGTTTTCCTCATGGTCATACTGAGCTGCAATTAGTCTACACAACCTCGTATCCTTCTGTATATTTGGAATGTATTCTCCAATGATTTCATAATGTTTTCAAACCAAATCTGTTTTCTGTTCTGAAAACAATTATCTCTCTTTTCCTAATCTTGAAGGTGATGCCTCCATTCTTCTTCCCTTCACTCCAAAACTCCACTCTTTCTCAAGTTGGTTGTCCTTTGTTGTTTTTTTATCACATAAGAATTGCACACACAAGTGTTGATAAGTGTTGCTATTTATAACAACTCAAAAATTTACGCAATTAACTAAGATAGAACTTTGTTATTTGTTGTTATTATTCTTGTTGAAGCAAAGTTTGTATATATATAACGATATTATTTAGTTTTTAAAATAATACTATTATCTTATCTTTATGATATTATTTAAATTTAAATATATTATATTTATAAATTAGATTTTTATTTTTTATTTTCATATTAACAGTTTAAATTTTGAAATTCAAATATTAAAGATATTGTTTAATTTTAAAATGATACTGTTATATTATATTTTGATATAGTGTTTAAATTTAAACATATTATATATAAATTAGAGATATGTTAGTTTGATCTTTTAAGAAAATATATTGAGTCTGCTAAGATTGTTGAGATGAAAAAAACGATTAATGAGAGAATTATGTGAAGAGAAGAGTTATAAAAAAATTAAAAAACTTGTGTGGAATTTGTATATGTGAACATGAGAAGCCGAATCAGATCATATTTGTTAAATATGTGATGGAAACACGAGACCAAATCAGCATAAATATAAAACTGCTACAAGTATATGTGTGTTTTTTAACGATTATTCAGTTGTATATTTCCCTCTAACTACTAAAGTATAACCTTCCCTCTCTATATATATGTATTATTAGTTGTCACTGTATTTTTTATCTTCTTTAATTTATATTTTTACATCAATTAAATGCCTGGTTCACTTGATACAGAAAATCCTATCTTAAAGTTCTTCCTTCTTAATTAACTCTCTCAAATCATTACCTATTTTTAATCTATACAACCTCATATTTAAGACATTTAATGACACACTCAAATTTTGTCTCTAAACTCCTCTATCAAGTTAATCTCTTGTACAATCAAAATAGACATATATGTAAAGATTTCCTGTTGGTCCTAGAGGGGAATCTAGAAGGAAGTTGAATAGAGTTACCAAATTATTTTTCAAAATTTTGCTATTCAATGGTATTAGAGAGTATTTTCACAAACAACCCTTTTTTGAAATTTTCAAAATCTACCTTCTTTTATAAAAACGAGTTTTCAAGAATTTAACCCTTTAGGCAGAGTATCAATCAATTTAATTCCTTCAATAATGATTTCAAATGAAGTAATTGAGAAACTTGACAAGAATTATATTTAAAGTAATTCAGGATCAAAAGGAAACAGTAGAAATAATAAAAATCAAACCCATAAAATATGGGTTAAAAACCCAAATTTAAAATCAAGTAATTATATGTCAAGAATTAGATCTGTAACAAGAAATCTAAATGAATCAAATACAATTGTAAAAGCCCAAATGTTTGTCTCCAAGAATTCAATAAAGATTGAAATAAAATAGAATACGGAAGAGATAATTTGCACAGTGATTTATACTGGTTCGGTCCAACTTATCTATATCTAGTTTACAGACTTAGCCTTCCCGTAACCTGTTTTCCACTAAAATCTTAGTACATGCACACCACACATACAGATTTTAATCCCCGGAAGATTTAAATCACAAAAGAAGAGGTTTCCTCTTGCACCCCACAAGAGTTTGCTACACTGTGACACCCCGTTACTCACAACGCCTCACTTGCAACACCCAGCTGCAAGATTTTTCCACAATCTCAAGAACACCTCAAGAGATTGACAACCTAGTGCAAAAACACATATAGGGTATAGAACAATATCACCTGATGTGAAGAATACCTAAACAGAAATATTAGAACTCAATAGAGTCTCTTCCTTGAATCTTGAATTAGAAGCACTTTCAAACCATAAAAAATGGGTATAAATTTTGGAAATAATTCTTAGAAATCGTATGTGAGAAGCAAGCACTTGATTGAACTGATCAAAAGTTGTTAAATTTGTTTTCAAAATGCTTTTATATCAGTTTTTATGCAGGGTAATCGATTACCTAATATTCTGTACAAAACTGAACCAAAGTGTTTGTTCTCGGGAATAATCGATTACTGATTTCAGGTAATCGATTACCACAGAGAGCATCAATTTCAGTTCTCAAAAATTCTCGCAGGGTAATCGATTACCATTTTTAAGTAATCGATTAGCTTACCTAAAAACTTATTTTTGAAGCTTTTCCAACACAACCCAGCCTATGTAATCTAACCAAAATCATCACAAACACATTCTCAAGCCTATCTAAAACTCACAATACAAGTACGACATCTATAAACATGTTTGGTACCATAAAATTGATCTAAGAGCAAAAACAAAGAGAGAAAAGCAAAAGCAAAACTTCACTAATCTTCAATGTAGTTCCTTTGGTTCCAACATTTCCTACTTAGAGCATCAGTTACTACATTGGTTTTTCATGTGTGGTACTTCAACATCCACCTTATCTGTCTCATGTTCAACTCCTTTTTATGAAACAAAATTTTAAGGCTCTTATAGTGACTAAAAACTTCAAATTTTGCACTATACAAAAACTTCCTCCAAATCTTTAAAGCAAACACTACGGCTGCTAACTCAAGATCATGGGTGGAATAATTCCCTTAATGAGTCCTAAGTTTCCTAGAGGCGTACGCCACTACTTTTCCTTCCTGCATCAATACCAACCTAATCCATTTCTAGACGCATCACAATACACAACAAAACTCACTAAAGGGTCTGGAATAGTCAAGATGGGTGATGAAACCAATCTCTTCTTGAGCTCTTGAAAACTCTCATCGCACATATTATTCCACTCAAAGGGTTTCCTTTTCCTAGTCAACATGGTCAAAGGTAAGGTTAGTCTAGAGAACCATTTCATGAACTTTCTATAGTAACCTACCAATCCCAGAAAACTCTTCACTTTAATCACTAATTTAGGTTGCTCCCACTCTAACACTACATCAACCTTACAAGAATCAACTACTACACCCGTCCTAGAAATGGTATGCCCTAAAAACTTCACCTCATTAAGCCAAAACTCACATTTTTCTAGCTTAGCAAACAAGTGTTGATCCCTCAAAATCTACAACTCTATCCTCTAATGTTTCTTATGTTCATTTGGTGTCTCTGAGCGTATCAAGATATCATATATGAATACCACCATAAAACTATCCAAGATAGGTCTAAAGATCTGATTCATGTAATCTATAAAGACTGTCGGAGTATTAGTTACACCAAAGGGTATCACTACATACTCATAATGCTCATACCTCATCCTAAAGGATGTTTTAGGGATGTTTACACTCTTAACCCTAATCTGATGATACCCTGATCATATGTCTATCTTAGAGAATGTCGTTGCTCCCCTCAGCTGATCTAGCAGGTCATTTATCATGCGCAAAGGATACTTATTCTTGATAGCCACTTTATTTAATTGCCTATAGTCTACACAAAACCTCATATTGCCATCATTCTTCTTCGCTAAAAGTATTGGTGCTCCCTAAGGTGACACACTAGACCTATAAAGTGTTGGATAAGAAAAAAATAAGGCTAAAGAAAAATGTGAGAATTTTTGTTTGTATTCTAACATGTTGCCTGATTGTAATTACTCTATTTTGAAGAGATTTGAGGAAGTGATTCCAAAGGTGGAAAGCAAAGCATCAAATGAATATGAACTTGAGTTAACAAACTCCCTTGTATTGTTGTCAAGAAACTCTTGCCTTTTCAAGTGGTTGACAAGGTCAACTATAATGCATATAAACTTTAGTTTTATGGTAAATATCAAATCAATGTTACTTTTATCATGTCTGAATTAACTTTTTTTTGTGCAGATGATGAACTCGATTCGACAATGAATCTTTTTGAAGAGGGAGGGAATGATATGATCCTATCAAAGTCCAATTATTTTAAATATCTTTTACAGTGGACAAAAGACCCAATAACTAAAGCAAGACTTGGAAGAATTATCAAGGCATTTCAAAACATATTCATGGTGGTATCCAAACCAAGAGTTGGTTCATATCTACATTGTAAAGACATATTCAGCAAACTTAAAGGCAATAACTTGGAGAACAATTAATTCTTTATAATCAAGTTGCATCTGTGGGCTGAAATTTATTTAGGTGGATTAGATACTTTTTGGGCTAAATAACAACTAAGGTCCATTTTCTAATTATTATGTAATTTTAGTACCTTTTTATGGGAGATTTTTAATGCGACCTTTCGTGTTTTTCTAGATAATTTTTAAGTTTTTAGAGTTCCTAAATCATTATGTATGTAAGTGGGAAATAAATTCTGAGTGGAAAATAATGGGATAGTGGGAAAATTAGTGGGAAACTAAGGCTAGTAGGAAATTATTGTCTTAGTGGAGTTTTAATGTTTCTTTTCTCAATGTTTCATATCTTTATCTATAAATAGGAGTCTCTTGTAAGCTTTTCAAAACAATAAAATTCAAAATATTACTTTGAGTGATTTTCTCTTGTGAGAAACTTTGTCTTTGTTCTTGGATAAGAACTTTATAGTGTTAGTTCCACCGGCAGGTCATGGTTCGGGTCATGCTATTTTCTGATAACTTTGGTTCTACTGGTAAGTCATGGTTAGGGTCAAGTTCCTCTTTCTTCTTACTTTATATGTTTTCAAGACAATCTGGATAGTAGATTCATATCACCTAATGAACCCATTTTCCAACATCTCCTCTAATTGTTTCTTAAGTTCACTTAACTCCAAAGGAGACATCCAATAAGGTGCTATTGAAACTGCACTATTTCCTAGCATAAGGTCTATGTTAAACTCCACATCTCTAATTGGAAGTAAACTCGAAACCTTCTTAGGAAAAATGTCTTGGAATTCATACACTACAGGTATAGTTGCCATATCTAAATCAAGCTCCATCCTAGCCGAAAATAAGAGCATGTATCCTTGGGCCCCCTTAACTAAGCACTTAAGGCAAAAAGCAACTGAGGTAATATTTGACACAAAGGAATTAATGGACATGGGTTGTGCAATAATAGAAATAGTCTTATGAAAACAATTTATAACATGATTTGTAGATAACTAATCCATACTAAGTATGACATCCAAACTAGACATAGGAAAACATATTAAGTTAATAGGATAAGACACATATTGATACACTAAAGGACAATTCAAACAAACAATTGAAGTAACAAGCTTGTCCTTTGTAGGAGTAGCAACACTTAAATCATATGACTATTTAGAAATAATAAAGCTAATTTTTTTGCATAGTCAAGAGATATGAAGGAACATGTCGCTCCTAAATCAAACAATATAATTATTTCTTTCTTTTTAATAAATCTCATACCTTGAATCAAGCCATCAAACTCTTTCACCTCTTCTCCTTGGACTGTAAAGTCTTTCCCTTGGTTTTGGGGCCTTGGTTGGGATTGCCCACCATTTCTGCAATTTCTAGCATAGTGCCCTATCTTCCACATTTTTTAGCTAGTAGTGTTTAGTGCAGAACACAAGCGATCTCCATGAATAAAGTCACATTTATGATATTTTCTACCTTGATCAATCTTTACTCCTAGTGTCTACTTATCTTTATTAATGGTGGACACTAGTCGAAGCTGTTTTTGAAATTTTTCATCCTTGTTATTGATTTTTTTCCCATAATAGTTAGTCTTCACCTTAGATTGTTCTGTCATTACTAGTTGCATATTTTGTTCTACCATCCGACACTTATTTACTAATGTGGGACAATATCCAATCTCCAGGATGCAACAACACTACTCTATAACTCTAGCTTCATGCCCTACTCAAACTTGATAGCTTTCCATTCATCTTAAGGATTGTCTCTCAAAAAATGAGAAAACCTAGCCAAGCTCTCAAACTTAACCACATACTCTGCTACAATCATCTCTTCTTGGCAAAGATTAAGGAATTCAACTTCCTTTTGAATACGAACACTGTGAGAAAAGTATTTTTCTACAAATACTGCCTTGAACCTGTCCTAAGTGATATAAGCTCCCTGAGTTACCAAATCTCCTCGAGTGTTATTCCACTAGTGTTTATCTTCAGACTCTAATAAGTAAGTAGCAAGGTCCACTCTTCTTGCATCATCACATCTCATAACTCTAATATAAGATTTGTCTATGATTGTCGTTCTAATTTAATGATTTGTCTTTGGATTATTGATTAATATCATCCAAGTAGGAGAATGTTGAAAATAATTGTGGATTGGTATTAATCAATTATCTTTTATCATTATTTGGCAATTTAAGATTTGGTGATAATCATATTTTATCATATCTTATATTTTTATATTATTTGAATGAAATTATAGTAAAATTGACTCTATGATAGGTTACGTTCATCATAAAATGTTCATTTGAAGGTTCTCTGCCTAACCTGGAGAATTATAAATTTGTCATCTCATTAACAAAATTTAACACACATTCTCTATAATAATCCCTAGAAAGTAGATAGTAAAACTCTAGTTCTTATTGAACTTATATCTTTAAGATAATCATACATAAAATTTATGTTATGTAGCGTCAATTCAATATATATAAGGTATACATAATTTATCTTTTTGTCTTTTTCTCTATATATACTATAATCATATATCTATTTATTTAAGGGCTAATTTTATTTCCATCACACATGGCATGCATTGAATCTCAATGTATTGATGGAATTAAACAATTCATCATCAGGTTAGAATCTCAACCATGTGTTTCTTAATAACAAGAATAGATAGTTGTTTGTTTTCGTAACAACGATTATTGCACCCAATACGTTGGTCCTTCGTTTAAAATATGAGTCGATTGTAAGGCTTAAACATGTTCATGCTCTCTAAAAAACTAATGAATTTTATTTTTTGTCTATAATAAATGTTTTTTTTTTTTTTTGCATTTGTTCTCTAGTAAATTTGTTAAGAAGAATGATGATAGCAGGAGTACATTATATTGGTTCTTCGTTTATGCTCATTTAATTTTTAGTCGTATTGTAGTATTGTATATATGAATAAATATGTCGCTATGGATGTTTTTTATTCTTGTTATCATACTGTATATATTTTGTATTTGTTTTCATGGGAATGAAAACAGAAAAGTGAAAGTTTTTTTTTTTATGATTATAAAAATTTTGTTTCAATATTTCAAGGGTCTAAGTTGTTTTGATATGTGAAGGAGCATCAGAATGCTCCTGATCATGATAAACAAGAAATACAAAAAGATGATAAAAGAAATGTTGAAGAAGAAGACATGGAAGATGCATACCCATCAAATAAATAAATAAAGCACTTTTAGTGGAGTCAGATATAGAGTTCCATTCTTCTATTCAATAGGAGTTTGTGAATAAATAAATAGCTGACAATTAATGGAATACAATTTTGATTTTGATAATTGCACTGTCCCTTTGTGAATCTTAATATGAATTGTGAGTTACTGAAAACTAATTGTGTAATTTTGATTCCATGGTACATTTTTTTTTTGTGTGATTTTTTTTTGTACTTATATGTACGAATGTGAGACCACGTGTAATTTAGCAAGTGAATGAACATTAATATAATAGTTTTTAAATATAATTGATTTTGTAAAATTGATTTATAAATATGAGTTAAGAAAAAAATTTAGTGTAAAATTATTCATGATGGCAAAAGTTATTTTAATTCAGAATCAATTGTTAACTCACAATTAATTTTAAATATTTTTCAGAAATAAAATATTTCAAAATTTATCTTAAATAAATTTTGTATTAAGAATCATCATATGATAATGGAGGAAGCTAAAAACAAAAATAATAAGTGTTTGATTGGTTTTGTTTTGTTTTTTAGTTTTTGAAAAGAGTTTTCAAGAATTGTTTTCAAAAATTGTTTTTGAGAAAAAAAGAAAATAAAAACTCATTTGGCAAGTATTATTTGAAAACTGTTTTGAAGATATAAAAATGGAAAAACTTGTTTATATTTATTAATATTTCATTAATGAAAAGCATAAGACAATATATTATTATTGTATTTTGAGTTTTCAAAAACAAAAACAGAAAACTAAAAAGCAAAACTACTTTTACCTGTTTCTATGTTTTAGTTTTTAAAAACTAAAAAATCAGAACTATTTTCAAAAAATACTACTTAAACAAGTTTTTTAGTTTTTAAATACTGGAAACAGTTTTATAAAACTGTTACTAAACAAGCACTAAATATAAGATGCAGAAAGAATTTTACCTTAAATTACAAGTTAAAAATTTGTTACAAAATTATGTATGAATTGGTAGAAGGCAGCCCAATGGTGGTCATAGAAATCTAAAGCAAATTATATAAAAATATTTTTTTAAAATAATATAGTTATATATTAACATTTTTTTCATATATGTGATATTTTTATCATAACATGAAGATTTTTTCTTAACAAAATTAATAATAATAATAATTTTTTATTAATAAACCTAAAACTTTAACTTTAGTGGCAATTCTAATTTGTATGTACACTATCTTTTAAAAAAAAAAGTACTTTGTGTGAATTGGTATGTCACATCAGGGACATTCTCTTGGATAGTTCCAAGACTAAGATAAAATTTAGTCATGATAGTTCCTAGAGAAGTTTTAAAATAAGGCCGACATACCTACTTTTACACAATACTATTATTAGATGATAGTGTATAATCAATTAGCGTCAACATAAGAGCAAGACCATTAAAACTAAAGTTTAAGGTCCATCAATAAAAAAATTATATTATTAATTTTTGTTCAAAACAAAAATTCATGTTTTGATAAAAATGTTATGTAAAAGAAAATAATTTTTTATAATTTATGTAGGTTTTCTTTACTATTGGGTCAAGTTGTGAAAATTTGGATCAGACTGGCTGGTTCAACCGAAAACTAAACCAATGTCTAGTTCATTCGTTTCAAAAAATAAACCATACTAGGAACCTACTAACAATCAGTCAAACCAGTCAAAAATTAGGTAAACTGATCAAAATCGGCCGGTTTAAGGGTTAACCCATTTTATTTTTATTTTTAAAAAATATATATAAAAATTGAAAATTTATGGTTTTTAAAATTTTAAATATATAAATTAGAGATGTTCTAATAAGGTATTGTGAAATTTAAAAGGATTGGTTTCATATCCAAATTCATTTATGATTTGTGAATGCAAAATTTATTTAAGATAAATTTTGATATGTTTTATTTTTTAAAAAAAAAGTTTAAAATTGATTTTGAGTAAATAATTAATTCTGAATTAAAGTAATTTTTGTGTATCAATAATTTTATACTGAATTTTCTTTTTAACTCTCTTTGTACGACAAACATCAAAATATAAATCACTTCATTTTAAAACAAATTTTACTAAATCAATTATATTTAAAATCAATTTTTTGTTACCTTTCCTTCACTCATCAAAATTACACGTCTCTCTCATTCGTACATATGAATACAAAAATAAAAAATCACAAAAAAAAAAAGTGAAACCATGCAATCAAAGTTACACAATTAGTTTTAAGTCACAATTCATATTAAGAATTCAAGTAGGGACAGTGCAGTTATGAAAATTGTACAGCTATTTATTTATTTCCCAAACACATTGAATTGAAGAATGAAACTCTATATATGAATCAACAAAAAGTCCCTTATTTATTTGATGGACCTGCATCTTCAATATCTTCTTCTTCTGCATTTTTTTTACCATCTTTTTTGCATTTCTTGCTTATCATCAGGAGCATTCTGCTGCTCCTTCAGTGGTGCACTATCAATCATATAGAAACAACTTAAACCCTTGAAATAATATTGAAACAACATCTTTATAATAATAAAAAAAAATCTTTCAGTTTTCTTTTTTCATTTCCATGAAAACAAATAGAAAATCTATACAATAACGAGAATAGGAAACATCCACAATGACATGTACTTATTCATAGATTTCTTAGGGCCTTTTTACATGTCTCAAAGTATCATGTATGACTAAAAAATTATCATAAACGAAGAACCAATGTACTTTTGCTATGCTCATTCTTCTTAAATTATTTCTAATTATCTAATGGCTTAAGCATGATATTTGTCCCAATAAATTTGTGAATCTATTTTTATAAAGTATGGTTTAAATAGCACTTTATAGACAAAAACAAAACAATAAATTTATTAGAGACCAAATAAAAAAATTATTAGATACCAAAAAACAATATGTTAATTTATGAGGAACTAAAAACATGTTAAGCCTTACAATATACTTATATTTTAAACGCAGAACCAATTTACTCATACAAGGATTGTTCTTATTATTAAGAAATTAGCAAAAACATAGGTGTTGTCGCGTCTATGTATTTGCATTTCTATTTTGATATGTTATAAAAATTTTATGGTTTTAATTTAATATTTTTTTTAATAACATGATAGAATATAAATAATTGACTATGTTATTTTGTGTTTAATAATTTTAGTTTAGTATATTTTAAAATATATTTTGTTAATTTTTATTTTTTTTTTCATGATAACATGATAGAAACATGTTAGATCATTAATGAATATTTCAAATTTACTATGAATTTAAAATGAATATGGCAGGTCCTATTCTCATTATATATAATATCATATTAAATATTATGTATGTTGGATATAAATATTTTAAAGTAGTTTTTTTCTTAAAATTATAACGTTGATCTAGTGGCAAAGTCTATATATGGGAGAGGGAGAGATTGTGGGTTTGAATCTCTTTTTTAACAAAATAGGTTTTTTTCTTTTTGTTTTTTAAAAAGGGTAGAATAGGTATTTTGAAAAGTGAACATCAAAAGAGGAAATTTCTTTTATTAATAGTATAGATATATAGTATATAATATCATATTATATATTATAAATTATAGATACAGTAGGATCATTTATATATGTTGGATATAAATATTTTAAAGTAGTTTTTTTGTTAAAGTTATAAAGTTGATCTAATGGTAAAGTCTATATATGGGAGAGAGAGGAAGTCGTGAATTTGAATCTCTCTTTTAAAAAAATAGATTTTTCTTTTTTATTTTTAAAAAGGATAGAATAGGTTTCTTAAAAAATGGACATCAAAAGGGAAATTTCTCATTATTAATAAAATATAGATATAGATACATGGTTAACTAATTTGCTTAATTAACATATATGAAAAAATCAAAAATGAAAAGGGAAATGAGACTGAGATTCTAACATGATGAGTTGTCGAAGTGCATCAATAGATTCAAATAGAATGCATGGCAAGTTATGAAGCAATACTTTGTAGGTTTCCATTTGTTGGTTGGGATCATGTTGAGACT
Source organism: Psophocarpus tetragonolobus (assembly GCA_037954015.1). Taxonomy (NCBI): domain Eukaryota; kingdom Viridiplantae; phylum Streptophyta; class Magnoliopsida; order Fabales; family Fabaceae; genus Psophocarpus; species Psophocarpus tetragonolobus. Next base: position 24,132,202 of record CM075695.1, on the reverse strand, counting down.
TGAGAAGCAAGTTGCTTACACAATCTCCGGTTCTCATCAGCCAAATAGAGGTATCTTTCGTAAATCTTCATCTTCTTGTCAAATATTTTCCATTCACTTTCTTTTTCTTTCTCTTTCTCATTCTCTTTCCCTTTATCACCTCACCCTGATGCTCAGGCCTCCATTTTTCTTCTTTTTCAATCTCTTTCTTTAACTCTCTTTTCTAACTTTTCTTTCTTACTCTTTCCCTTTGTATATATATAACATAACATATATGCATGCATGCACATTTGACTTTGTTTCAGTCATTTAAATTATCACATTCTAACTGTAATTATAACTATTTTAAATGTAATTAAGGGTGTGCAAAAACTTTGGATATACAAAATTAATCCATATTCAATTATCCAATTTATTTAAATTTATTTTAATGGATTAGTTTCATATCCAAATCCATTTTTTGGATTTTACATCCAATCCAATTAATTGGATATGGATTTTATATTTATCCAAATTTTTAAAAATCTAAAATTCAAAAATGTTTCAAATTTTAATTATATTTTTAAGGATATAAAAATTTTGAAAATAAAAATTATGCTATGTGAAAGTTTATTAATAATTAAAGAAAAATACAACTTAAAATATCATATATATATATATATATATATATATATATATTTAAAATATTAAGACTCATTAGTTAAATTAGGCAAGGTCGGGTGAATATTGTATTTTATTAAATATTAAATTTATCCTTATTTTCTTTAGTAGTGACATAAAATATTGTATTTTATTTATAGAATAGTTAAATTTTTTACTTTCTAACAGTTCACACAACAGTGTGGATATTCCTACAATGATGTGAGATGAGAGATGCACGAGAAGATAATATAAAAAAAATTATCAAGGATTCGACCACACACCTATGTCACATAATTGAGAAGGCACACATTAAAAATAGAAAATGCATATGTCTGTATCCTACTTCACTATGAGATAAACCATGATGCTATGTTCGAACTTCAGACATAATCACATAACTATGGTAGATGTTAAAATGACGGTTACGAATTTTAACTTCATTTTTATTAGACTTTTAACTACTATGTAAGTAATTACTTGATAAAAACTATTTTTTGTATAAATCAAATAAGTTGTGTAGTTAAATATAATTAATTTTTTTAATATTACTTATATTTGTGATAAGAAAAAAAATTAAATAAAATATATCTATTGAAATTTGCTAAAGATCATATTTAAAATTAAATTAAATTTTAATTATAAACCGATTTTAAAACCAGTTTCAAATCATTTTCAAAAAATTCAATCCGGTTAAATCCAATTAAATGGATATAGATTACATCCATAACCATTTAATTGAATTTGGATTAAATATGGATTATATTTTTAAATATCCAATTCATGCACACTCCTGATAATTATAGCTATATGTAATTGTCAAGTCAAACTAATTTCTAGCTGTCATGTTTGTTTGGGGTAGTTTTTTCAATGCTACAAATTAACTAAAAAATAACTACAATTTTTTAAAGAATAACTACAAATTAATTAGGATTATTTTCCTAATTAATTAATTACCTATTTTATACTACTATTAATATTATAATATTCTTATAGCTAAATAGTATTATTAAAAATTAATTACAAATTAAGTACTTTTTTTAGTTAATTTAACATTTTCTTGGTGGCATGTGCATCCGAGTGTGTGCATGAAAGTTAGTAAGTTACTTTGACTTGACAGCTACAACACTATGGAGAGAAGAAAAATGCAGTTATAACAGTTACCGTGATCAGATAATTGAAATAACTGAAAAACTGCAGAATTAGAAAAAGTGAGAGAGAAAGTTGAGGAGAGTAAAAGAAAGAAGAGGAATGGACACATCAGCGTCAGATGTGATAAAGGAAAAGGGAAACTGAAAAACATGACAAAGTTCTTTTAAAGAATGCATGCAATTTCACTCATTTCAAGTTCTGGATAATCAACTTATACAAATATAAGATAGTCATATACCTTATATTACTATTTAATAAAATTACCCATCTATGAGACTATCACTACTATAAAAAGAAAAATATAACTAATATATACAGTTTATTTTTAGAAGTTATCTATAACATGAAAAATAAAAACAAAACATGGAGACAAGATTTAAAGTTTATTACAAAATTAAGTAATCACACCAAGAACAAAATTATGCATATTATTTCTAAGAGAAAGACTAGCAACACATTTCTTCTACTCACTCTACAATTGGTTGGAATATATAAAAACAACAAATTATGTAAGTGTTATTTGTAATTAAATGATTCATTTGTACGATAAATTTATTAAACATTCTTGTATAGAGTGTGGCTCTAGTATTTCAAAATAAGATAACAACTGCTCCCACATGACAATGCATAGATGGTGATTGCAGTAGTTTATGTGACATGGCAGTTACTTTGACTTGACAGCTACAAGTACAATTAGGTAGAAAAAAAACGGTTATGACAGTTAAAATGGGATGATTGAAAATATTTGGAATAACTGAAAAAAGGTGCATGTTAGATATATATGCAAAGAAAGAAAAGTGAGAGAGAAAGTTAAGGAGAGTGGAAGAAAGAAGAAGAATATGGATGCATCAGCATCAGGGTCAAGATCAGGAAGTGATAAAGGGAAAGAAATTGATAGTGATCTAGAGAGGAGAAAGAAGATTTGGATGGAAAATAACGAGAAGTTTTTCCAGAGAATCCTTCCTGTGATGGATGAGGATCAGAGGCAGTGCAGGCTAATAGCTGCTCAATATGCCAAAGAAGAAAACTACAAAGGGTGGCTCCAAAACTGGGCAAGCATTCAATCTGATGATATTGATGAATATGTGTGGCAAAGTGAACTGAATCAACAAGAACAACTATACAGGTGAGTGACTGAGTGAGTGCATCTCTCTCAATTCTCAAACGCACGTTTCATTTCTCTTTTCTTTCTTTGGAGTGAAAAAATAACACTGGAAAATTACTTTGATTTTTTATTAGGCTTCATAAACATTTTGGTTCCTGGTTTTTTTTTTTAAAAAGTATATGACTTATATAATACACTTTTAAAGTATATGATTTTTAAGTATTATATAGAACAATTTGAACAAAATTTTATGTGTCAAGTCACTGAATTGTTGCAAAAGCTGTTTAATATTTTAATTAACATTGTTGTTTGCATCTAAAGACCTTTGACAACAGAGACCAAGCAAAAAAATCGAAAGGACAAATTCAAACAAAAATACTTAAAAGACTAAAAACAGAGACTATTTTCAAGAATGAAAATGTTACTTAAATCTTTTTATTATAAATCTTATTCCAAGAATTTATGGTTTAATTTGTTTTTATATGATTGATAGTGCATCTGTGGAGGACCAGCAGAAATGCAGGAAGATGGCACGAGAAATGCCGAAGAGAAGAAGCTGAAGCAGATGCAGCCCATAGAATAAATAATGCATTTTTTTTTCTTGATTCATATATAGAGTACCATTCTTTCAATTTAATAGTTGTGTGTGATTAAGCAAATCCTTAAGCTTTGTTTGGGTAGATGATGGTTGATATAGTTGAACTGTGTATAAGAGTAGTCCCTATGGTTTCTTTGTGTAGTTGATATACCAAATGATTAAAACTTTTGATGACTGCATCAACCTTGTTTGAATCCCTGATTTGGATTTGGCATCACTGAAAACTACTTGTGTTTTTGGCAGAAAATCTCACTCTAAATTATAATTACAATGATACAGTCCAAAATTATTAACCTACTTCTGTGTGTGACAAAAACAAAATTTTTCCAAATCTCATTCTTACACAACAAATGCTGAAGAGACTGATGCAGGTACAGGCACATAAAATAAATAAGCCATTTTTTGTTGATTCATATACAGAGATCCATTCTTTCTCTATTCAAGAACAGTACTAGAAATTGTTTTTCAGAGACTTTTTTTTAATCTTCTTATGATTAGTTAGAATTTATTCGAAATCACTGTGTTTAGGTTAAAGACTCATTTAATGATAAGTAAAACCTACAAAAATTGGTGATTTCCAATCAGTTGTAACTAATATATTGGAAGAGTTTTAGGAAGATAATTTCTGAAATAGTTTTCTTCTGAAATAGTGTTTTCCTCTTCTATTCAATAATTGTTTGTGAATAAACAGAACCTTATGGTAAGTTGTAACTAATATATAGGAAGAGTTTCAGGAAGATAATTTCTGAAATAGTTTTCCTCTTCTGTTCAATAATTGTTTGTGAATAAACAAAACCTTCTGGTTTGTTTGGCTAGATGGTGGTTAATACTTAATACAACTGAACTTTGTATTAAGTAGTCCCTATGGTTTCTTTGTGTAGTTGATAGACCAACTGATTAGGACTTTGCTGATTCCATTGTCCCTATGTGAATTTCTGCTATATGTGTTTGAGCAAATTATACAACAATACCTCCTTAATTTTTATTACATTATATGTAACTCCACTCTTTTATTTTTCTACACTAACCTTCCTTCACTCACACTCCATAATCCCTATATATTTGAAAACATTATCCTAACGTTCCACTTAAAGCTTACACTAACATTCCTTTAAGAATGCAAAAGTAATTTTTCAAAAAAAATACATATGTAAATAAACTAAACTTTAAAGATGTTGCTGTAATTTAGTTTATGTCTTTTGTTACTCAAAACTATTTGTGTATTTAGTTGCATGGTTTGACTTTTTCTTTTGTGCCTTTTGCATTCATATGTGTGAAAACTTTTCTCATGATAAGCGTAGAGGTCAGATTAAGAAGCAGAGTGAGATGCAGAGAATCTCACTATAAATTCCAATGGTACTGTACAAATGATTAGCCTTTGCTCTGTGTAGTGACAAAAACCTATTTATTCTAAACTATTATGAAATGAAAATTATTTCATGGACACCCAAAACCTATGTTGATATATAGTGAGAGAAGCATATTGAGAAACAAGATATAATAAGTGTTAATAGAGTGGAAGAATATTTACTATTCACAATAAACTTTGAATAGATAAACTAGGATTTTGAACTTTGAAATAAACTAAACTTTGATCTGGTATATAGACTACATTGTTATAATATGATATGAGCTTCAAAAATGGGAACACGTTCGTATATTTTCAAGCACGAGGATAGATCACAACTTCCATTATCAGTTTTTTTTTATCAGTAGCAACGTTGTGCCACCTTTGTTTTAGTTTTTCCCACTGAAAAAACAAAATAAAGCTTTTTTTTCTAAAACTGATGCACTTATTTGTTTTTATTGAACACTTGAATTTAATATGATATATTAAATTCATGTAATATCATATATGACTTATTTTCTACTTAATATATTACTGTGTTAACCAAAAATTGTAAAAAAACTATTTTATTAAATTCAGTTGAAACTTATTAACTGCTTGTCTAGCTTCCAGACTTAATTTTAGCCCAAATAACACCTAACTTTTAAAACAGTTGGTTAATTTAAAGATATTTCTCAGGGGATATTAAGCCAAATCACTTCTGAAATTGAAAATTTGATAATATCCCTATCTCATAAAAGCATATATCATCATGTAAGGATAATAAATAATTAGATTTGAGAGCAGATTTCTATTACCACTTCTTTAATTCTTTATATTGAATTCTGTTTCTTAAGGAGCTGACAATAAAGCACAAATACTATTACTCTGTTCTACACAATTTAGTTCATCAATTCATTTCTTGAAATTTATAGATATTGTAAAGATACCAAAAGTAGGTTGAACACTTTTAAGAGATGTGCACTCAGCCTGTACCATTTTCTTATTTAGTGTATGTGATTATGACTTATATTTTTATTTATTTTTCATTATTTAGTTGCATTGTATTTTCTCTATTTTGTACTGTGTTACTCTTCCCAAGCTGGAAATACTAGATGGTCCTTCTAACTTGCCGAAGATATTAGAGATATAGAATGTTAGGATTTTTATAAGTTACACTGTACTTATGTAAAATTGATTTACTCATTGTAGTAATATTCACTCTTAGTTTTACCTCTTTTCTCCTTAACCATCATTTCTAACACTCATAAAAACTACACTTAAAACTAGGCATGATTACAAGAACATTTTGGCGCTAATTTCATTCCTCTGAAACAGTTGGCAGTTCCTCTTTAAACCAAGTATAGAGGCCACCTTCTAGATGAAAGACATTGGTATAACCGTTGAGGACCAGCAAGTACGCTGCTATAAGAGACCTGTGAAAATATCCAAATATTTCCATTAAAGCATAATCAATATTTGTGAGCAATTACTAGTAGTAATTTTTCCATCATCACTTCACTAAAAGACAATGTAATGTACAAATGATACAATACAATGAAGTATCAAATGGACAACAACTTTAGTGGTTTATTTAGCTGTTGCTAAGCAATTTAGATGTGAGAGCTACTACCTAATTGTATATGGATTTGAAGCAGTATATCAAGCAATAAACAACTTTACACTCCATGAGTTTGCATATCCATGAACGTTATTAAATATCTTGCTAATCAGTGCCTTTAGGGCACTAGTTCAGTGTCGGACGTACTAACACTAATTGAGGAGCAGAGAAGTTTTTAATAGGAATCATATGTGACTGCAACTCAAAATAGGTGAGCATAATTTTACGTGTAGAAATAAAATATTTTTTTCCTTACAGCTCCTTCACCAAGACCCTAAGGTTAGTGGTTAGCATTCCCCATATTATTATACTTAAATGATGAGGGAAGTATCAATTTAGTCCTTAAAAGTTATAAAGATTGACACTTAGATTTAAAATGTCATCTAAACCACTTTTTAAAGTGTTTTAAAACTCTATCAAAACACTTTAGAGACCAATTTGCACAAAGAAAGAATTATGATAGACTAATCTGCATGAAATTGCTTCCAAGATCTAAGTATCAATATGTATCACTTACAAAAACTAAAAAGGTACTTCATTCCTTAAATGGTTAACAACTTATTAGCATGGTATATAATAACATTAAATAATACGTGAAGGGAAAAACTAAACACAAAAGTCACCTTAATCTTTAATCTAGATTATGCATGTAGGGTGATGATTTATTTATTTCACTTAATATCATAAAATAGTCTTATGCATATTGCTCAGTATTGGTCAAGGAGTATAGCTAAGCTGGTTTAACAAGATGGGAACATTATTAAGGGTAAGCCAACGAGAAAATTAATACCTTGATTGCTGACCTTCTGGCAGACTTTGTGATGGTCTCAATGTACCCCCTGATGTGCAAGCCACTATTATCTTTGCATCCTTATCTAGTTTTGCTTCAACATCTGCTAACACAAATCTAAGGTTTACTTCAAGGAAACAAGCATTTACATTGCCTCAAGTAATGTGTGGTTAGTTATATATGTTTTTCACATAAGTTTTCGAACTAGAATCAGTTTCAATGAACTTTTGACTTAGAAGTCGGATTTAAGTTTATCTTACTCTGTATGAACTCAGGATTCTCTTCTGTACCAGAAAAAATGCCAAAAAATGCAAATGCTGCACGTCTTGCAATGTCCCATGCTGTCCACTCTTTTATTAGTCTATATAATTGCACATTGATTGCATCTGGTGGATGTGCCTGCACCATTAACCAATCCACTAACTAGTAGTAACTACTAATGCCTTTCCTTAGTGAAAATTTGTTCCCTAAATGTACAAATTACCTGAAAAAATATTAGCATAGCCCTGACACAGGATTCAAAGTTTTATGAATTTTTAGAAACACAAGACATGGAAAATACAAGTGGACTCCAATTTCATGTAAATGCTGTCAAATTTAATCCCTAAAAGTAATAAAATCACAAAAGATTCCTTGGAAGTCCCTAAATTCAACTAATAATTATAATTTTAGTCACTGAAAATAGGTTAATATTTTCACTTACCTCAATTGACTTTTTTAATATTGGACTAAATTGACGTATTTTTTACAGTTTTGCGAACTACTCCTCTGGTCTTTATTATTAGACATTTTGATAATTTACATACTAATAATAGGACCACCAATTTTTTCAAACTATGTCTTATAATAAGGATTAGAGGAGTATTTCATAATTTTTTATCTTTTAGTCAATGTCTCACACTTTTAGGATGAAAATGACTTTTTTCCATTCCAATTTCTGTAGTTTTTATTTGTTCCTATGTGTAGGTAGATATGAAGAATTTCCTGCACACTAACCTCCTTGAACTCTGCTTCTGGTCTTACATCAAGTAACACAAAGTTGTTTTCTTTCTGAAGGCGTAGAGCTTCCTTTACTTCCACACTCCTTACCTGTAATATTATACAAATTAACCTTAAGATAAAACGTAGCAATACATTATGCATATGGTATCAACCAGAGCAGTGTCAGAAAAACTCTCTTAGAAACTCTCTCTGGAAACTCTGTCTATAATTGGTTAGAATTTATTAGAAATTACCAATATTAACAGAGAGTATGATAGATGAAACCTATTAAAATGAGTGATTTCCAATAAATTTTAACTAATCATAGGAAGAGTTTCAGAAAGAGTTTCTGAGAGAGTCTTTTTAACACTCCTCTATAAACTAATAAACTTGATTTTAAGGAAAGTTATAAATTTGATCTATTGACAAAGTCTGTTAAAAAAAAGACATGAATTCACATTCTATCAAATTCTACACAAGATGCTGATATATTTGGAATTACTATTTCTACCAATTATTTACTTTGCCTCTGTCTCCAAAGCATTATTTTACTATCTCTGTTTACTTGTTTAGATATTATAGCTGCTAGTTCAGTAATCAAGATTTTTATGATTTATGTTATGGTACTGATAATTTAAGGAATATCACATGTTTTAAAAATCAAAAGCCTTGTCTAGCTCATGTTAGGACAATTTCAAAAGTTAGCATTGATCTTGATATTTCTGAATGATCCTTTATTGGTTAAATGTTTTCTACGATTGATAACCTTAAAAGAACTTCGGAGCAATGCAATTTGTCTTTTTAAATAACTGTGTGTGACAAAGATCTGGAGATGAAGCTGTACCCTTTTCTGAAGCAGAACTTCTCGCTTAATCTTCCAATCTTCTTCAGCTAATTACCACAAGAAAAATGAAAAGGAAAATAAGTTAATAACTTAATTTTTTTTTTTGGCACTAATAAGAATTAATGACAGTGTCAAAAAAATTTACAACATCATCTCACGTACTTTGTTCAACAAAGCAAAGTACAAACTAGACTAAAGCAGTTAATAACTTAATATAATTATGGCTTAAATATATTTTGAATTTATAATATATTAGCAAATTTTGGGATAAGTTTTCAATAAATTTCAAGTTCGTGTTAAATGCATGATATTTATTTTTTTAGTCCTTGAACAGTATATAAATCACTTTTTAAGCATTTCAAAGCAATTTTGAACCTTATCTAAAATGTTCTAAAAACCTGAAATAAAATAAAAAATTTATTTAAAACCCAGTACAAAACAAGAATTTATTGAAAACCTAACATAAAATTCACTAATACATTATGCAGTTGAACGTATTTAAGCCTATAATAATCTCCATGTATCATCATAAGTTATAAGTTACAAGTGAGAATAACTACCTGGAGATTTTGCTGGTTTTGTTGCTGCACTTTGGACTTTTAGTTTCATCCCTTTTGTTATGTTCTGTGTGTGTACTCCTTGACCACTTTGTTTCTGTGATCTCAGTCTTACCCACCAAGAATTGTGATCATGTGCAACTTCAAAAGAAGGCACCAAGAGCGAAGAATGCAAATGGGTCTGTAAAGATAATGATGATGAAGATGCACACACAGCCATTCTGGGGTGTCTTCAGCATAAAATTGGAAGTGGTGTTCCAAATTTTATGAGTTAAAAATGTTCCAATGTTATCTTAGTGGAAGTGAAAGTGCTGAGGATGATGCTTAATGGACGATTTGGTAACTTGTCGAATGAAAACTTTTGTTACATTTATGGAAAATGTACTGTGTTAAGAGGTTGGTGCAGATATTTATGACTTAGAATCTGAATTTGTGGACTATGTTTTTGGAAGTGATTTCCTATTTGGATATGCTTTTACTAGAAAAATGATTACATGGTACCGATAAAAAACATAGCATCATTTAATGAATGGTATAAAAAAAACTATGATTTATTAAATAACATAACTAATGAAAACAGAAAATGACACATAAAATAGGGAGATAGAGAATTTTCATTTATGAAACCATTACATTATTTATGATAGTTCCAACTAATAAGTAAGCTGTAGCATATAATTAATTTATTTTGTAAATTATTCTAATTAATTATTTATATATTGATTATATGTGGTGCTACATGTAATAATTTTTCCTTGTCACATTTTTTGTTTTTTCTTTGTCTTGTTGGATTCACTTTTCTCCACATTCAATAGAAGTGTGCCACATTAACAAGGACAACTCAACCGTGGTCGTCTTCTAGCAAGGAACATCCCTATCCTAAATTAGAACACGCACGTTTGTTCTTTCAACTTTCAACAAGTGTACACAATTGTTAACTTACACAGAAATTCATGAATGGAAGTAATATTCATACAGATAACTTCTTAATCATGAAAATATTGTAATCATCTCATCTCTAAATAAATGTTTGTTCATATTGTTTTATAAAAATTAGTAAGAAGAATGCTAAGCAACTAGTATTCTAAGGATACTAATCATAGAATTATAAGAAAAAAGTATTTTATTGGGATGTATAAATTTCTTAATCCGGTGTTAAGAATACTCGTTAGAAAGACCCAATATTAAATAGATAAAATTAAATAATTAACCTTAATATTATGTTGAAACTTTAATATGACATTATTGAATTATTAATAAAAAACCAATTAATATTATAGATTACAAATGTAACATTCTTTATAGTGTAGAAGAGTTTGAAAATAACTCAAAGAAAAAAAATAAACTATTGAAGAATAATTATAGATTACAAATTTTAGCTTCTCAAAAATAATTTATTTATTCAAAGAAAATTTTTTTCTGAATTTCCAAAGATCCAAATTATTTCTCAAAACAATTTATAGTCTACAACACAAATTATAATCCAAAATTTAAGAATTCCTAAACACACTAAAAATATACATAATATTAATTCATCTCTTAAAAGTTACTTATATTAATTAGGTCTCTCCAAAGTTTAAACATATTTTTCTATGTTCTTGAATGTAACCGAAGTTGCAGTAACTATAATAAGATAATTAGTGTTGACATACTTGAATCTATTAGGATTAACTAATTGGATTTTGTTGCCCGAGCTCAAAAACCATGTCCTACTAGCTCAACTAGATCATTTTACGACTGCAATAATTAATATAGATATGTCCCTTAGCAATGTCAAATTACAATTCAATATTTATGAAGACTTAAAATAATATGTTTAATTTTGAAGAGACTATATTATAAAAATCTTGGATGAATATATTTTATGTAAATCCAAAATATAAAATATAAATTCAAAATGGAGAAGGGAGAGGTAGTGGGTTCGAATCTCTGCACTAAAAAAACTTATACATTAATAACTAACATTTGAATTAACAAAAAATATAAATCCAAAATAAAATTTACCCATTTTAAATATATTAATATTAATATTTTGATAAAAAAGAAAATATAGCATAAGCTCTCCCTATAGATATGCACATGTTATATTGAGATAAATATTTGAGTTTAGGATTTCAGGTCATCCACGAAGTTTGGAACGTGAAATCCTAAAATTTTGAACTTATTTAGATATGCATACTGTTTAAGTTCAACCCACAAAACATGTGGTTCAGTGGGTTAATCTGCTCGGCCTAGTCCCTGACTCGGTTAGGGCAAGGAGTCTTAGGGTCATTAGTCAACCCAGGGAGTCGATAATTGACCCCATGACTCAGATTACATTAAAAAATATAAATATTTTATAACTTATATAATTTTATACTGTAAAAAATCATAAACAATTAAATTATATAAAAAACTAAAAACACAAATTAAAGAAGATAGTGTCAATGCCAAATTTGTGGCTTATTTGATGTTAATTTTCACTGCAAGTCAAAATCTCAAAAAGACAAAGTCGCAGAAATTTCTAGTTGAGTCGCTCCAGCTTAATCCGGTTCTAATGCATTTCCGATCCTAAGAGCGGCTCAAACCATTTTTATGGCAGCTCCTGTTCCGAGCCGAGTTTTAAAACATTGTTCACAAACCTTTGCATACTTAATTTTTTAATAAAATTATATTATTTATAAAAAATTGGGTGTCATAAATAAAAGAAAGAATTCAATACTTTTGTAATAACATTTAAGAATTGAGATTTTCACACAGATGTAGGTTGTGCTACATCACTCACGATAAACCCTAACACACTTTTTCTTCTAGTTGCTACTCACACATGATGTGTCACTTTATTATAGGAAAACTCCCAATGTATTTTTCCTTTCGACACGTATATATAGATATAACCACACATTTTTGGCATACTTCAAGATAACTGTACCAGAAGGAATCCCCGCCTGAGTCAGATCTCCATTCAAGGTCAGGTCCAGATAAATCCAAGTCATCCTTTACAGGTAAGAGACAAACCTCTAAATTATGCAGGCTCAAGTCTAAAAACGTAAACACTATAAATAGAAAATATCATGTACAAGCTTGAGTCACTCATTATTATATTACTCTCACTCTTACTGACACTTGATAACATATTTGATGATGTAACCTAAGGTTGAGCTTACACTGACTTAAGCGTTGGAGTGTCATTGCTAGATCAGAAGCCAACAACAAAAGACTCATTCAATCAGTAAGTATTCTACCAATTCTTGTAGGTACAACAATTACAAAATTTTTAAGTTTATTTTTAATTATAATAATAATTAAAGAAAAAGATATTAGATGTTACGGGTTAAGAATGGCAAAAATACTCACACCCGTGGGTACCCGCCCAAATCCGCCCCGGTTTGACCGGGTATGGGTATGGGTACGGTTACAGGTACAGTATTACCTGATGTGTTAAACCAAGTACGAGTACGGGTATGGGTATGTGACTACTCACCCCATACCCAAACTCGTACCAGCCTCGTTATAATTTTAATGATTATATAATAATTTTAAATTTATATATTTAATTAAAATTTTTAATTTTTAAGCTTTAATTTATAATTTCTTGTTATTAATTATTCTTTATATATTTTTTAAATTAAAATATAATTAATATATATATAATTTATTTAATAATAAATAAGTAAATTTAAATTATAAAAAATATTATTATGAGTACCCGCAGGTGTACCAAATCCAAAAATACGCAACGGAGAGAGAGATGAAAATTAAGATTTTATACTCACTCTTTTTATACCTAAATTCGCCTCGTACTTTGCGAGAACAGAAGAGAATCAAACCCAGAGAAGAGGATCAAAATCGCACACGCTCCGTTGTCATCCTTATCACATGTTTAAAGATTACAACCAATGTTAAATTACACCCCAATGAATGAGATTGACAAGAACGAGATTCATCATGCAAAAATGAGAGATTAAACTTTATTATAATCTTAAATAAAACAGGGCAATGAAATAAAATTGAATTCTCCCCCTCCATGACTTTGCAGCTAATCAGGGTGCAAGTCTTGTTTTTCAAGTTGGGTTATTTCACCCAATACCCTTTCCCTTAGTTCTTAATTTCTTAGCATTCTATCTTCATAAGATGCACACTTTGCTTTGGGAACCCTTCACTCCTCCATCACCAATTCACTCTTCCACCAACCAACCAAGCCTCTCTCTTTTTAACCCCTCAAACTCAAACCCTAATGTCCCTCACTTCACCCTCCTTTACAACAACCCACCAAGTTACACCACCTATGCTTCAGTTTTTGACTCTTGTGGGTCCCCCACTTTGGCGAAACAGCTTCATGCCCACTCCCTAAAATCTGGGTTCCACACCCATCAGTTTGTTAGGACCAAATTGCTCCAAATGTACGCTAGAAACTGTTCCATCGAGAACGCATGCCAAATGTTCGACACAATGCCTGTTAGAAACTTGCACACTTGGACCGCCCTCTTGCGTGTTCATGTTGAAATGGGGTTGTTTGAGGAGGGGTTTTCTCTTTTTGAACAGTTCTTGTGTAAAGGGGTGGAATTGGAATTTTTCGTGTTCCCTTTGGTGTTGAAGATTTGTTGTGGGCTTTGTGCTGTGGAACTCGGCAGGCAAGTGCATGGGATGGCGTTGAAATTGGGGTTTCTTAAGAATATTTATGTGGGTAATGCTTTGATAGATATGTATGGTAAATGTGGGAGCTTGGATGAGGCTAAGAAAGTTCTAGAAGGAATGCCCCACAAGGATTGTGTATCTTGGAATTCGTTGATCACTGCTTGTGTTGTCAATAGGTTGGTATACGAGGCGTTGGATCTCTTGCAAAATATGTCTCTGGGTGAGTGTGGTGTAACACCAAATCTTGTTTCTTGGAGTGTGGTTATTGCTGGATTTGCGCAAAACGATTACAACGTTGAGTCAGTTAAATTGCTTGAAAGAATGGTAGTAGAAGCTGGGATGCAACCGAATGCTCAAACGCTGGCAAGTGTTCTTCCGGCTTGCACGAGGATGCAATGGCTACACCTTGGGACGGAACTGCATGGCTATGTTGTTAGACATGAGTTCTTCTCTAATGCTTTTATTGTGAATGGGTTAGTGGATATGTATAGAAGGTGTGGGGATATGGATAGTGCCTTCAAAATGTTTTCCAGGTTTTCAAGAAAATGTGCAGCATCCTACAATACAATGATGGCTGGTTATTGGGAAAATGGCAGTATCTTTAAGGCCAAGGAGTTGTTTGATCAAATGGAGGAAGATGGTGTAGAGAAGGATAGAATATCATGGAATTCTATGATATCGGGATATGTGGACAGCTCTCTGTTTGAAGAAGCTTTTAGCTTGTTTAAAGATTTGCTGAAGGAAGGAATTGAACCTGATTCTTTCACTCTTGGAAGTCTCCTTTCTGGCTGTGCTGATATGGCTTCTATTCGACAAGGGCAAGAGATACATTGCCATGCCATTGTCCAAGGTTTGCAGTCCAACAATTTTGTGGGTGGAGCTTTGGTAGAAATGTATTGTAAATGCAATGACATAGAAGCTGCTCAAATGGCATTTGATGATGTTAGTGAAAGAGATCTTGCAACTTGGAATGCATTGATATCAGGCTATGCACGCTCTAATCAAACTGAAAAGATTGGAGAACTTCTCAAGAAAATGAAAAGGGATGGTTTTGAGCCAAATGAGTATACATGGAATGGTATTATAGCTGGCTATGTGGAAAATAAGCAGTATGATTCAGCAATGCAATTGTTCACCGAAATGCAGATTGCAAATTTGAGGCCTGACATATACACAGTTGGAATAATTTTATCAGCATGCTCTAAGTTGGCTACAATCCAACGAGGAAAGCAGGTCCATGCATATTCCATAAGAGCTGGGCTCGATTCAGATGTTCAAGTTGGAGCTACCCTAGTGGACATGTATGCAAAATGTGGGGATGTTAAGCATTGTTATCCTGTTTATAACAGGATATCAAACCCTAATTTAGTGTCTCACAACGCTATGCTCACTGCGTATGCCATGCACGGACATGGGGAGGAAGGAATTAGTCTTTTTCGCAGAATGTTGGCTCGGAAAGTAAGACCAGACCATGTGACTTTTCTAGCAGTTCTTTCTTCATGTGTACATGCTGGATCATTGGCAATTGGTCATGAATGCTTTGATTTGATGGTAACTTACAATGTGCTACCCACATTGAAGCATTATACATGCATGGTTGACCTCTTGAGTCGTTCAGGCAAGCTCTACAAAGCATATGAACTTATCAAGAACCTGCCAATGGAAGCTGATGCAGTGACATGGAATGCTCTGCTTGCTGGTTGTTTAATTCACAATGAAGTTGCATTGGGTGAAATAGCAGCAGAAAAGCTCATAGAATTAGAGCCAAATAATCCTGGAAACTATGTTATGTTAGCAAACTTGTATGCTTCTGCAGGAAGATGGCGTTGTCTTGCTCAAACTAGACAATTGATGAAAGAAATGGGAATGCAGAAGAGTCCAGGGTGCAGTTGGATAGAAGATAGAGATGGGATTAATGTGTTTGTTGCTAGTGATAAGACTCACAAAAGAACATATGAGATATATTCTATTCTGGACAATTTAACTAATTTGATTAGAATAAAGCATATTAATCATTTATAGTAACTAGAGAAAACGGTAATATTGGTAAAAAATTGCATATATGTATTTTAGAAGATGATTTTTATACCTCAACTAGTAAGTAGATCCATGTTGTGGGTTCATATAATTTAAATTTTTAAACATATCCATGTTGTTGGTGTAAAAATAAAATAAAAATCTATATGAAAGGGAAAATACGATGCGAAATTTTATAGACTATTAGGATATCATGCTCAGTAGTAATATCATAAATAAAGCCTATTTTTAATGACTTATAGAATTACAATTAAAATGCAAAGCATCTAAAATTTAAAGTATAATCGTAGATTGCCATAGAGTTTTCTTTTTTATAAGTAAAAAACTTTTATTAATCAAGAAACATAAAGTATATCTCAACAGTAAATAGTCTTTAAAAATGTGTGTTGATAATGTTTGATGATGTTGCAATAGACTTGATTTCTTAGATAAGATTTCAAATTGTAATGGTTGATGATATTGCTGAAGATCTTGTGTCTTGATGTGTGTTAATAAAAAATTTGTAACAATTATCGTATAGTATAAGTGATGTAAATATTTAACTTTATCTTGTAAGGGATTATTTGTTAGCAGGGAAACATCATTATATACAATTAAAGGGAAGTCAAATAGAAACTTTTGTTAGGTGTCACACTCTCAATAATTAGAGAAAATGTATACCTATCTCAAAACATGCTACTTACGAAAAACATCTAAATAAAAAACGAAATCAACCCTTACCGTCAACAAACAAAACCCAAAACCGCATGCATAACCCACAAAACAATTCTTATCTTGGCATAACACACCACAAATGCAAACCCACAAAACAATTCTTATCAGGTTCTTCACGTGACAAATCGAGTGATGTATTTTTCCCTGCATGTAGTTTTTCATAGATGTAGAAACACTTCACAATGCTTAAAACACGTCATCCAGCAGCAGTGACACAAATGGAAATGGAGCATACCTATATAATAGGGAAGCAGCTTTCGTTACATGCCAAAGTCGCGATCCTACAACTTGGTAGGTGTGTATGACTCAATAAGGTATGATAAGGTATTATCTGAAGTAACAAAAATGGGTTTTATGAGACAAAAAGGTAATGCAATCAAGTACATGCCAATTTAAATTATCGAAGGTAGAGGGTTATTAGTATAATGGGTTGACTGGGTGAATGAGATTAATTTGAAATTGTAGTAAAGGTGTGGCAAATCTCAGTATAAATTCTTTGTGTAAATGTGACACTAAAGAAGAAAATCATATCGAACTCATTGTATAAGTATTACATGTATCAAAAGAAAAAAATGTTTGTTAACAAGGTGTCAGAAATAAGTCCAAAAAAGGAGAATTGGAAGATAATTGTAAGGGTTAATCATGCTTGAGTGGTTCATTATTTGGCTACATAAAGAATTCTTCTATCTCTAGAGTTGGTGTTGTGTGATGCAAAGGTCTTGTTTTTTAAACTTTTACTTATTTATTTATTCATGCTTTTACCATGTATTGTAGTTATACTAGTTAGCTTTTAATATAGGGACAGTGAAATCATGCTTATATCAAGAGAACTCTGGTGGACAAGTGCCAGCATCTCTTGAAAGAAGGTTGTATCTACTTCATTCATTAATTTGGAGGGGTGAAGAATAATAGTGTATAGAACATCATACCACAAATACAAGATTGTATTTGGTCCATCCAATACAGTGGTTTTGGTGAACAATCCAAGTTTTTCTAAAAATATGTATACTTTTGTCTCGATATCTGAAATCATAGGTAGTGATTATGATGTTAACTATTTAATTGGTAATACTTATACTTACTTTTCTAAGCTGCTTTTTGTAATAGTAAATATAAATATAAATATGACAAAACATTAGTGTTTTGACATAACTAATTAGCAATGTATTTGCATTTATTTAATGTATATGTCATGGGGTTGCTAACTATTGTTGGGACTGAAAGAGAATATGAAAAAAATGGTAAACAAGTTAAGATGAATGTCATCCTAATGGAAGCTGATAGGTAAGGTTAAGTAGTTAGTTAAATATGTTCATCAAGATGAAGTTTGTTCTTATGAAAACTGTTTCAAATGTTGTAGAAATCTTATAAAGTATACATTATTTCAAGGTATGCATGTTGTTCTTACCGGAGTTTGGCAGAACTCGTGCTCTCTCGAGTCTCGGGTTTCGGGGCTTCAAAAGGACAGGTGAGTACCTGTAAAAGGAACTCAGATACCTAAGTCAATGTTGGAATGAAAGTGAGAAAGTGAAATGTGAATAAAATGATGTCCCTAAATGTGAGATTTAACTATCCTTTTATTCTTGTTCTTCTAAGGGTTTTGTCCCTAGTTATCTTTTTCACCATTTTCCTTAATGTTTGTCTTTAGTTATCTTTTTTACTATTCTCTTTAAGATTTGTCTCTAGTTACCTTTTTTACCATTCTCCTTAAGATTTGTCTCTAGTTACCTTATTTAGGGATTTTGGGCTTAGTTATTGCTAGGTCGATACCGAGATAGTGAGGCACTGAGCTCAGGGTGTTGAGTCAAACACTGAGGTGTTGCAGGCTGATGGTATTGACGACAAGGCCCCAAGAGGAGTAGAGACCGAGCTCTAGAGGGGTACATATGCCTCCTAGCCTTGAGGTCGATCCAAAGTAGGATGAGACCAAAAAGGCAAGTAGAAGGACATGGACCTGTCAACGTGTGACGTCGGAGCCTCTGTTGAAGACAAGTGCATGTTTATTTTGTTGAAGTATTGTTACATGTTTTTTGTGTTGCATTTCGTTGTCATGTAATCGTGTCATTTAGGGAGTAATGAAGTTAGGTTTGCAATTGGTGTCTTTATTCTTTCTTGCACGTTTTGTCGGTGAGAGTGAAGCAGGGATGACATTTTTTTCAACGTTTGGACACGCGAGAGTTACAAAGAGGGTGAGTATAGCACCGAACAGGCAAGTTTATTGTTGAGCAGGCGACTAGAGTATCGAGTAGGCGATAGAGCGTCGAGTAGGTGATATGGCGCCGAATAGGCAGTAGAGTGACGAGTAAGCGATGTGGGCGATAGAGTGTCGAGTGGGTGATAAAGCGTCGAGTAGGTGATGGTGGTTTCGTCAAACCAGAGTGCTGAGTAGGCGACGGGAATGCAACAAGTCGGGGCAGGCACAGGTAGTGGTTACCCATCGTCCGACCCGCTACAAAAACCCGCCACTCGTTACCCGCTAAAAACTCATCGGGTATCCGCTATAAGAATACCGCCAGTTTTTTTATTATCCACGATAACCATGGATATTTTTAAAAAAAAAATAATTTTTTTAAAATTAAATATTTTTTATAAGAAGTTTTATCAAATAAATCATTTATCTTTTTGGAAAATCAGAAATAAAATTATACTAGTTTCTACAAGGTTAATTAGAATCATTTAAAATTAAATATTTTTTTATAAGTAGATTAATATAATATATATGAGAAAATATTTAATACAAATAAAATCTTTATTTTATATTATCGGTATTTTTATAATAAATAATTTTATTAACTATGAAGTTTTCATAAAAAAATAAGATTGATATCAATGAATTTTAATAATTAATATGTTAATTTGATTTATTTTTTAAAATATTATCTTTTTTAACTTATATATATATATATATATATATATATTATTTTAGTTTAGCATGTACTATGATACCCGTACCTGTGCCCATTAAGGAGCAGGTAGAAAAAACTCGTACCCGCAGGTGTAGATTTTTTTGCTATCCCTAGTAAGCAATGAGGGCATTGAGTTTTCTAGTTGTTTGCGATACTGTACTAGAAAATAAAGGAAAACATGCAAAAAGAGAAACAGTGACGAGAAATGGTAAAACTATGAAAGGTAAACATTTAATGATGTTTCATTGATTTGCATTTACACACCTCATTAAAATCTCGTTGGCTAAAACCCATATTCTTTTTACTTGGGAAAAAAGACTGGGGCAGTAAAAAGAGTACATCACATTTGTGGTGTCTTCAGTTGGTATACTCCATTGCGGTCCTTCTTTATACTACGAGGGTCTCTAAGGCATTTGCCTCTAGCAGATACTTCTTCCATATTGATGAACTTGGAGAATCGCTTTAAGAATTCGTCCATAGTCCTCAAGTGTCGCTTGACCACACTATCAACGAACCTTCCAAATTTCAAAACACCAACATTTGTGTAGTATATATATATATATATATATATATATATATATATAATTACCGGTCTAATCTTATTTAAACCTATTCCCTGTTTTACACCAGTCTAAAAATTTATGTTTGTAGTTTAGTCTGATTTAAGCCTATAATTTTTTACTCGTTAACATGGTTTTATAGTAGGATAAATTTGAATTAAGTAGATACAAAGTAACGTTGAATTTATTATATTGTATGATTATCAGTTTAATGTCACTCAAGTATACAGTTCTCTCTATTTATGTCTGGTCTTAAATATTTTATTTTTTTTTCATTTTAGTTTGATTCAACTCCATAAATTTGAATTTCCTATAAATTTTAATTAAATAAGGATTTATTTGGGTAAATTATTTCTAGAAACACTCTAGGAGAAAAAAAAAAACCTTTTCCATAAACTTTTTTAAAAGAAGTGAGACATTTATCAAATTAATTTTAGTAAATATGTAAAATCTTTCTCATACAATTTTTTTAAAATGTGAAACATTTTAAAATTTAATATGTAAAAAGTCTCATATAATTTTTAAAAAGCTATGAAAAAGTTGCTTTAACTTGTTTTTCTTTGTAGATAGAAGTGCTTCTTTAGAAGACTCCAAACAAACCTAAAATTTATAAAATATTTTAAATTTAACTTTTGTTGTGCTAAGATGATTTTGTTGAATAAAATCGTTAATGTATATTAGTTTATTATCTACTAACACTATATTGATATACTAACATGCGTACTAGTATAAAGAAAATTAATATTATTTTATTGATCTTTTAAAAATGACTCTAATTTGTTAATTTTCTCTTTACTAAGCATCTCTAATAGTTAATCATGAAATTAAGTATTTCTGATTTTACTAAAACCATTTATTGGAGTTGAAGGCTTTTTTTTTTTTATAAACCAAATTAATAAAATGAAATTGGAGTTGGAGACTTAATCTGCACAGTAGAGATATGATCTTGTACAAGATAAAAAAATATCAACACATATTAATTCTAAGAAAAAAATATTCTTTAATCTCTCCTTCTCTCAAATATGGAATTTTAAAATTACAAAATTTAATATAAAATGTAGACTAAAATAACAAAGTTAAATTTTTTATTTGAGATATTCTAATGCACTAATATTAATAAAAAAACACAAATACTTAGAGTATTTAATAAAGGTAAACGGTGAAAATAAAAATTAAATATTACATAAAATTATAAAATACAATCATCATCAATTCTTTTAAAATAATGTCTTAAAGTAGCTATTACATATGTATAATCTAAATCTTTTATTGTATTTGGTTTATCATTGATCATTTGGCAAAAGGGTGGTACACGTGATTGCTTTAAAACAATTGAATTTGTAATTTTTTCAGAACTTGAGATTTTTATCACTAATAGCGTTGTTCAGAACTTCAGATTTTTATCAGCACTTTCACTTTCATCTTAGATTTTATGTTTCCATCAAAAGCGTGGAAAAAACTTAACCTTTCCTAATCAAATAATCTCATACTCAATGCAAACCTCTTATAAATAAAAAGAAACACAACCTAATCTCGTGTCCTACATATGATCTACGTAATACGTACAATCGAACCAAATTGCACAACCTAGCACTTTATCATAATAAAATCAATCTAAAAAGTAGAAACATATTATCTACGTAATACGTACAATTAAACCAAATTGGACAACCAAATACTTTTATCATAATAAAATCAATCTAAAAAGTAGAAACACGGTTTAAAATACTAAACCTTTGTATATAATAATATTAATATATAGTTTTCAGAGAATATTTTCTCTCTGTACCTTCATAATCCTATGAAACTTTTAAAATATCCTTAGGTTAAAAAAATGTTAAAGCTCTTTCTCTCTCCTCACGTCTCTCTTCACTTCTATATTTGATTTCTTTTGGGTCTGACACACTTCATCCAAGTTCGTGCACACCCTTTCTCTGAGTTTCTCTGACACATCTTTCCTCCAGTCTCCCAACTTTGTCCACGTCTGGCGACGCAGCAATTGTAGCAACCAATATTCCTCATCCATTTCATGCTTCAGGCTTCATTCTCGCTCAAGGTAAAGTCCAGACAAGACTATCTAGACTTGGAAAAAAAATTACAATTATAAATCCGGACATGTCTTTTTTTGTATTCAGACTTGTATTTACCAATTGATAGGCAACAAAGAAGCTGAACATTGCAATAATCATTAAATTAAGCCGGCAATAACTCAATGACAATTTACCAATTCACTATCCATCATCAGGCAATTCATCTACATATGCAACAAAGTTAAGCACATTCCGCGTAACAAGATTTTCAATTATATGAACTGCATAAGATTAGAGCATTAAGGTAAGTACTATGAATGCAATTACAAGTTTGGATGGACCTATCCAAACTTGTGAAAAAACTTACAGAAAAAACAAAATTTTTATTTTTTTACTTAAAGCTATTTTTAGAATTTTTAAAAAATATAGAAGTGCAGGAAAAATCATAAAAGTGTAAGAAGAAAAATTCTAATATTCAAATGAAACATAATAACATGAGCTAGTGGGCTACTTATTTTAGTAGTTTCTATATGCTTTTTCATATTTATCTTTATTTAAAAATAAAGTTAAATGAAAATCAACCCACAGAGTGTTAAAGATAAGAATCAAGAAGGTTTGCAGGACTCACTAAACAGCAACGTCAGATCAATCACTGACTCCCAAACTAATTATTTTAAATTTGTTTTGCAGTGGACACTAGGTCCAATTATTAAAGCGATAGAATTGATAAAACTTTTTAAAACATATTCATAATTGTGCTTAAACCAATAATTAGTTTATATCTATATTGGAAGAACATTCAACAAACTTAAAAATAATAATTTGAAAAACAAAATAAATTAATTTTTGTATTCAAAATAAATATGTGGAATAAAGTTTTGCGATATACTACATAGTATTTTTTCTTTTGGCAACCAAGGTCCCTTGTAATTTTCGTATTTAAGTTTTGAGGAATATTTTTATACGGCTTTTCATGTTTTTTTAAGGTAATTTTTTAGTGTTTAGACTTCCCAACTTATTATGCATGTAAGTAGAAAGTAAATGTTGAGTGCAAAATAATAAATAATGGCCATATTAGTGAGAAGTAAAAAGCTATGAGAAATTAATATTAATACCTTAGTATCTTTTTATTGGTGTTGTTTTCAAAGCTACCAATACAGTCAATAAATAGGAGTCTTTTGTAATCATGTGAACACAAAATACAGAACATCACAATTGACAATTGAGTGTTTTTCTTTAAGTAAGAAAAATCCCCTTTGTTCTTAGATAAGAACGTGTAGTGTTAGTTTTACTTGCAAGTCACAATTAAGGAATGCTTCGCTTTTTCTAATAACTTTAGTTCTATTAGCATATTGCAGTTAGGATCAAGTTCCTTTGTGCTTGTTTTCAAGATAATCTGTACTTAAATTCATTTCAGGAACTTGATCCTAACTACGACTTATTGATAGAATCAACACTGCAAATTCTTATATAAGAACAAAGGGAAAGTTTCTTTAAAAAACACTCAATTTTTATTATTCTTGTGTATTAGATGCTTAGAAAAAGGCTCCTATTTATGAGCTATATGATAGGCAACCTTGAAAACAAAAGAAGAAAAATTCTACTAATGTATTATTGGTTTTCCTTTTACTTCCGACTAATTTTGTTCACCATCTATTATTTTCCACTCAGCATTTACTTCAATCATCTCAAAATATTTTTCAAAAGTTATATATGAAAATTACAAAGAAATTACAAAATGAGTCTTAATTTACTTTTTAGTCCAAAAACTATGTAATTCAATCAAATAAATTTCATCCTACATATGCATCTTGAATGTAAAAAACTAGGTTCATTTTATTTTCCTAATTATCGTCAAGTTTATTGAATATTATTTTCACCATGTAGATATAAACTAATTATTTATCTGAACATCTTTGTTTTGAAAAAACCTTATAATTTTGTTTTTAATTATTGGGTCTTTTTCCATAACAAAAGATTGTCCAGAAATATATAAGATCCTCTTTACCTTTTTTTATCGGTTTTTTTTTTCACGATCCGTACTAACATTATACTAAGTATTTCAATCGCATACTAAATATGAAATGCAATACGGAATTGGGTATCAACTCTAGCACTTGAAGGTGTGCGAATGTAACTTCAATCACAACATGCAAGAAAGAGTAAGTATTCAAATAACATAAATAAAAAGATAAACAAACAAAAAGCTGAGAATAAAACAATGGTGGTACCCAAATGTAAGTTGAGCTTCTAGCAAAAAAAAAAGTTGCAACAGAGGGAAAGAAAAAAACATGGTGGAAGAGGGGAGAAAATGAAACCTTGAGAATGAAATGTTGCTTTGTATCTTTCGGTTGAGATATAAGCAAACTAATGGACAAGTCTCAAACAATTAGAAAAGGAAGATGTAAAAAGAGAATGAAAATGTGCTGTTGGTGATCAGAGAAGGGCTTGAGAGAAGGAGAAATCTATGGAAATTTAGCAACATTTTGAGGAATGTGTAGTAGGTGGTATTGGTGAAATCAGAGAAGGGTTTGAAAAAGGGAGAAACTGACAAAAATTAAAATAAGAAGGGGGTTAGAGAAGTAATTTTCTTAGCCTCTATTTTTATATAGATATAGTAGATGTCAACCTATTACTTTTATACAGAGACAATAGACTGACTACCAAAGAAGACAACATTGACTTATCTGCAAGAAAACTAAGTTGGATAATTCTATGATACAATAGACATAATAAAAGAAATGGAAGCAAGCATCAGCTGGTATATTCTGCTCTTACAAGACAGTTTGTAGTTGACAAACAAGAATCTACGTATTCTGCTGATCCATTGAGTCAAATATCCAACATACTAATAACAATAATTCATAAATTTCATCATATTAAGAGCTACAATATGGACAAAGTTCAAAATTTTAAAATTGGGTTACAAGTTTTGTCAATATCAGGAATATACAATTTTATAAACAAGCAAATAATCATCTTATCTTACAGCAATTCTTGTCACACCACCAGTCAATAATGAAATTGAAGAAACAATGACAAATTTTAGATAGGTAGTAAGATAAGACATCAGGACCCTCCAGTACAGAGTAAAAGCATGAATGAACTGAACAAACTTCATGACTTGAACGAATGGATTAAGGAAAATCATTCATAAGTGAATGCTACCAGTTCTCCTTCACAAGTTTTGATTTTTCCAGTATGAATTTTCCTTCCTTGTACTTCTGTGATGCTTCATAAGCTCTTTCATATTTCCAACCCAACACTTCACGGCAGTCACCACAATAAACATCAGCAACAGTGTGGAGGCCAGTCATTAGGTGTCTGTCTTCTTTTGGCCCTACCACAACATTCATTGCATGGGAGAACAGAAAACCTCTGCCATATCTTCCCTGCTCATAAAAATTAGTACGAAAGTAATGTCATGGATCTGGGAAAACTTATAAATACAACTGAGACACAAGTTTCATCAACCAAATCCCATTGTCAAAGAACACATAAGCCAGGAAGCACAGGTATCAAACAAATTTTACAAATTATAGGACACAACACAATTATAATATAGCAATATATAAAATTAAGACTTACATAAGTTTTTTACCCTTAACGTTTTACCAAAAATCACTTTAATCCTTAAAATTCAAAAATATTTTTTTTGGTCCCTAAAATTAATTTGTTTTTTGTATCAACGTTGATTGTATATAAATTCCGGTGTATTTGATTGTGATGGATGCAAAATTGAAGATTGAGGGAGTTAAGGTTGAAGAGAGTGATTCACAAGTACAAAAACATATTTTCTGTCATCAATTTTTTAACGGTATTAACTAGAGAAGAAAACTAAAAGTGAATAAGGGACTACAAAAAATATTGTTGAACTTTAAGGACTAAAAGTGATTTTTGGTGAAACATTAGGAATAAAAAACTTATATAAGCCTAAAATTAATCTAAAGATAGCGTAGGATAAAAATTTAAAACCATGAGAATCTATGTTTTAAAAAAGAATATAAGTCATTATGAACATAATAAAATACAAAATTTTATCTAATTATTGTAGTACTCTAATCAGCATTACTATAAAGTTCACAAAATATATCTATAAAAATTATAAAATGCAATTAAAAGTATTTAAAGTGTTCATGCAGTATCTGACACCAGATCTGTTGGGTAAACTTTTCTAGAAACACTTTAAAAACATAAAATGAAAAAATGAGGAAAAGCTTCTCCCTTATTAAACTTAGAAAAATGCAGATAAAAACTGTGTTATGAGAATAACACTTGTATCTTTTTTAAGACAAGAGTATCTACAAAAGACACATTTGATTGCTCTCATTGAGAGTTTATCAAGACCAAAAGACACATCATGATTCATGAACAAAACATGTATAACCAAACATTCATGGAGATGTATGGAACAGAGGTCCTTTTGTAAAAATGATAGAACGAGGAATTTGATTCTAAAGTGAAAAAGAAGGCATCCTCTCTATAAGGAAACAAGCAATAAAAATTACATCTCCCTAATGGTGCAAAGGAACGTTAGCCCTAATAATTAAGAAGCATGCAATTTCAACAAGATGTTAATTCTATCTTTCAACAATTCCATTCTATTGAGATGTGTAGAGGCACGTAGATTGATGTAAAATCCCTTGTGAGGAAAAAAATGAAGACAGATTAGAAGAAAAATATTTTTTAGCATTATCATTTATGAGAATCTTGATCTTTTACCCAAATTGGTTTTTTTCTTCATTAAAAAAAGACACAAATTTGAACAAAGTTCATATCTTTCTTTCATTAAGTATATCCAACTG
Organism: Psophocarpus tetragonolobus; assembly: GCA_037954015.1. Taxonomy (NCBI): domain Eukaryota; kingdom Viridiplantae; phylum Streptophyta; class Magnoliopsida; order Fabales; family Fabaceae; genus Psophocarpus; species Psophocarpus tetragonolobus. The sequence continues at coordinate 24,104,940 of CM075695.1, read as the reverse complement.
CAACGGGAATATTCGTCAATAGAAATTACAAAATATTTGAATCCAAAAGATGTTACTTGACTTGGTCCCCAAATATTTGAGTCAATGGTAAAAAAGGTTGAATTGCATCTTTATCAATTTGTTTCAAAAAGGAAGATTTTACATGTTTGCCTAGTTGACAAGCTTTAAACTCTAATTTTTGGGAAGTGCTTGAGATTATGAGTCATTATTTTCATTTTGGCAAGACTTGGGTGACCAAAATGATCATGCCAAAGTTTGGGAGATAAAGTTGCAAAACAAGACACAGCTAGGTTAGATTTCAAATATTAGAGACCTCTTGATTCATGTCCCTCACCAATCACTCAACTTGTACCACATTCTTGTATTACAAAAGAATCAGCATTAGACAAAATTGAACAATTTAGCATGCAAGTCAATTGACTCAAAGAGACTAAATTATAGGGGCAGTTCAAAATATACAAAACAGAACTTAAGTTTAAGGAAGGAGAAATGGAAATTTGATTAATTCCTTGTGAGGCAACTTTAGACCCATTAGCCAATGTGATAAGGTGAGAAAATTTAGGGGATGACATGGACGAGAACAAAGAAATCAGAGATATGATCAGAAGCACTTGAATCAACAATCCAAGAACTAGGACTCTCCACAACTTGAGATATGCAGATTGTTGGTGTGGAAGGAGGTTGAGCTTGATTATTGGATTTTAACCTTAAATACCCTTGGTATTCTTCTTAGGGTAATTTTCTCTCCTCGGATTTTTCAGAATTAGATACATGGGCATTTTTATCTAGAAAACCATGTAAGGAATAACACATTTCTTATGTATGTCCCATCTTCTTACAGTAAATACACTGAGGATGTCCATCTCTCCCACCACGTCCTCCTCAGTTTCCACGACCTCCTCTCCCTCTCGTAGATACCATGGTAAATAGTTTCAAGTAAATTGCCATCATTTTTAAGGGTAGGAACATATAAGAGACGGTCGTGTAACTTTCCATAGTAACGCCTTGTTGAATGTGATTGAAAGTTAGGTTCATACCACGAAGAATCATGATCATGTATAAGTTATGATGTCTCTTCCTTATACCTTCCAGAAATTCAGCCTCTAGAATCAGTTTCAGCTTCAGCTTCTCTACAACAGCTTGAGCTTCAGAAACACAAGCAACCATATCAAGATCAGTTTGTTTTAGAGAAGCCCACAAGCAACCATATCAAATAGATGTTGAATGTCATTGGCATAAATAGTTTGAGCTTTCTCCCAAAAAGAATAACAAGTTTTAAAAGCTCTAATGTTCCTTAGAATATTTGGTTCCATTGATTGCCATAAAACCAAAGTACAGAACCTGAACTAGAGAAACCAAAGTTCCATAGAGTCTGACCATGGATAAATAGTTTTTACCATTTAGTTTCTCTGTGGTGATAACGGTTGTTCCAACAATAGAAAGTACAGAACCTGAACTAGATCCAGTAGAGGTTGAAGCAGCCATTATACTGTTGAGAAAAGGAGAGACCAAGAGAATGAGAGGTCAAGAGAGCGAGAGATTCTGACCCACTAATCAAACAGATACAAAACCAGAGTACCAGACAATAACACCTAAAATGGACAGAGCAAGAGTTGACGAGACAGACGGCATTGGTTTGGTCGGATTCCGGTGGCTGGACAACGGCGAGTAGCTTTCATGCACCCAACAATGGCTGCTTCAACAGTATATGTTGGGGTTTTGCTACACTCAGTGAGACACACCTGATGGTGGTGTTCGCCAGAGAAATGGTTGTTACCGGTAGCAGAGACTGGCCTGAGATGGCAGACTTTTACCGGAAGCGTGCAGAGTGGGACTGAACCTACTCTAATACCAACTTGAGAATATTGGTGTTTGCTTGAGTGACTTAACTCACTTAGCTAAGCTCCATACCATACATATATATTAAATAATATGAGTATACAACAAGCAAAAGTGATGTGCAGTCTGAGCCCATTTCCAACCTATGGCTATAACTAAGAAAAATAAAAGTATACAAGACAATACACCCTATAGTTCAAATAGCATTAGTGGACATAAAACAACATATATTTAACATTCATAAACAAAGATAAGCTCCCTATAAACTCTTCCAAACAATCTCTGAGAAATGTATATGCTTGGCTTTGGAATCCAATTAAATTCATGACTGAAAAAGACAATTACCCTGCTTTCAATCATTTATAAAAGTTAACTTCAACTCTATTCCCAAGCCACTTAAATAAATAAAAAAAGATAACTCCTAGAATTTCCATCGTCTAACTTCTTTGACATAAAAGAAAATCTATAACCATCTACCAACTTTTTCTTCTATCTCATTTCTACCATATTTTCTACCCATCTCCTTTTTTTTATCACATCACTTATCACATTTTTACTTTGTCCCTCCATCACTCTTGTTAAATGGTAGCACCATTTAGAATAACATGGCAGATTTTAGCCAATCACCATAGGCAATTTGTGAAGGATGGCCTGCTATACCAGTGTCATACGCCACAATCCACCACTACTCTCTACTTCTTGTCTTTTTTGCCTCAATCCACCACATTTAGGGGTGACCAATTATCAGAACTCTAACCCAAAACAATATGATTGTGATCTTACCTATGCAACATCAACCCTCTATTTGGTAGAGGGGAAAATGAAAGGGAAGGAGTATGGTTGTTTGGTAAGAGGAAAAGAGGAGAGAAATAATACGAGACTCATGTACTATTTCTCACCTATATCTACCCATCTATCTATCTCTTTCTTACTTTCTTCTCTGTTTCCCTTCAACCAAACACCTTCAATTTTCACTTTATTTCACACAAAAATTTTCATCCACTTTGTATTTCCATTTATCCTGTTTCTCCCCTCTCTACCAAACAGGGCAAAATCCTGCTCCCAGTTAAATAATGATTTTTGAACAACCAAAATTTTCACACATCCCACCAACAACTCTAATTTTCCTCTATCTCTTTTCTTTGTCATATCACAACACCAATTTCATCCATCACTTATTTCTATTTATTTTTTTTTTTTCTATCTCTCTAAAGTTGTATACAACCCTTTGGTTGTTCAAGAATAATTTTCTCTACCACTTCACCTCCTTTAAATGAAAATCAAAATAAACCAAAGCACAGATTTTTCAAGTACCATTTTATTAGCACTAATAGCAAACTACCCAGAAGAGTAAAAACTCTAAATTTCATTTCTTCTAAATATGATACGCAACAATAACTAACATTCTCATCAAATGTCATATAAACTTCTTATTTTCAAAAAAAAAAAAAAAAACAACCTGAAAGGTTTTAGCAATTATATCATCGTGGAGGGCAACTTGGTTTCTGCAATTACAACAACAGTACAAGCGAGGCCCTAGCATTTCCCCCATTAATTTTTCATCAATTGCAAACTAAACACTTCGCTTCTCTGCAAAAAAAAAAATAATAATAATAATAATAATAAAACCACAGTTATGCAAGAGTAAGAACAGCACAGAAGATGTTTAGATCTGCAAAAACAAAAGAAAAGAAAAATAGCAGTGTTAGTGGGAAAAAGTAGTGAGATTTCTTTACCTGCAAACATCGAAAAATGGCCCAAAGATCCGAAACAATAAATTAAGGTAGAAAAAATCAAAGAAATCTTAAATTTTAAGAAAACGAAAGACAAAAAGAAAAAGAAAAAAGAAAAAAGTTGGTTACATCAGTGGAATAAATGCCAACACTGGTATGCAGTATGCATAATAAAATATCCTGAATAAATAAGAATAAAACTAATTTTATTTTATTATTTGTGATATGGAGTTTCCTGTCATGTCCTTCCCATCAATTGATGAAAGGAACACTGATGAACTGTACTTGAAGATAAATTATTTATGTACCAATTTAATTTTTAATTAAAATTAATATAATTTTTTTATATTATTAAGTAACTTAAGATTTTGTAATAAAAATTTATAATATATATAATATTTATTTTTGTCATATACCAGATATTATGGACTAGATCAAAGACTAATTTTGTGATTATTATTACTAGTTAAAAAAATTACAAATATAAGGATTAAATATGAGTTTTTTTTTAATCAAGTACGATTTCTTTCATTAATGATATTGAAGTTTATACTATATATAAATTAAAATAAAATTTAATTCAAGAATTTTTTGTTAAAAAAATTAAATTTTTGTGAAATATTAAAATATATTTAATAAATTAATTTTAAAATATTAAATATAAATATATATATATATATAATTATAAAAAACTAAAAAACTAATAAAAGAATAAATATATTAAATAAAAAATAATATAAAAATAAAAATAAATAAGAAAAATAAGAAAATTGAAAATTAAAAAACATAAAAAGAAAAAACAAAGAAGAAAGAAAAGTTGACAATAAAAAAATATAAAAAGAAAGCAAGAAAAATAAAAATAAAAAATATAAAAAGAATAAAATAATAAATAAAGATAATAAATAAAATACATAAAAAAATAGAAAGAGGAAAAGAAAAAATAAATAAAAAAGGTTGAAAATAATAAACATAAAAAATAAGAGATTAAAATAAAAATGAAAAGACAAAAAAATTAAAAAGGAAGACATGTTAAAAATAATAACAAAAACAAAAAGATAATTTTTTTTATACTAGCAAAGTGAACACTATTTGACTAATCATGTATAGTTTATTATAATTTAATGTGTAAATAGTATAAGATTTTATTAAATTATATTATTTTATAAATTAAGAGCATGGTAATAAAAATAATTTTTGAATATAAATAAATACTATGTAAATTTTTTGGAAAGAAATGATATAATTTTAAGTATTAAAAAACTTGATATCATTCAAACGAGCAATAGTCATAGCAAGAATTCAAATTTAATATATTAGTAGATAAAGATAGTAAATAATAGATAACTAGTAAAACACAATGTAATTCAAAATCATCATGCAAAAAATGATTAGTAGATAAAAATTAAATTTGATATTATATTTTAATCTAACCGTAGTATTTTATACTTAACATATTTGTCAATTTATGTGCATTTAATCGCATTATTCTTATTCAAATAAGATACTTTGTTCCAGAAGATAGTTGTAGTATTTTTCATAAAAAATGAAAAAAAATTTAATTTATGATATTATTAGTAATTAATTTAAAATCATTTTCCATAAAAATAATTTGTTAAATTAATTTTTAAATATGTATCATACATTTATGAAAAATAATTAATATTATCACATACTTATTAATAAAAAATTAATTATTAAATATAAAGTCAATACATTGTTGAGTTTTTAATTAAAATGTGATTGTATAAATATCCTTAGAAAAACTTTAGCATTTGTAATGGTGTCGAGTTTAATTATCTCTCGTGAATGATATTTGCAGTTTTGTAATAAGAATTTAAAATTAATTAATTTATTATACTATTAAATAAGTAATTTAAGATTATTTTATCCAAAAATATATTAAATAAATTTTTTTTAATATATTTATTATATATTTATATTTTCTTGAATCATAAATCTCAAGTAGGTGTTCCCTAACCTATTAAGTCAAAGACTAATCATACTCATAGTGCATAAATTCTACTGGTCCAGGAAAATTTTACATTTAGAGAAAATTGAACATTATTTTTCTGGCCACTAATAGTATTATATTTTTTTTGTGGAAACTAATATTACTAGATAAACATTAATAAAAATATTGATTAAGCATGACTTTTTTAACAAATATCACTTAATCTATGATATTTTTTGAGTTAGTAATTTAAATTATTTTATAGTTTTAGTATATTTATTACATATATGTATAATAAATATATAATAAAAAAATTCATTAGGTAAAAAATTAATCGTACTCATAATGCATATATTTATCCAAAAATAGTAAGTGCTAATGGCCGAAAAAAATTTACATGAGACAATCGAATACTATTTTCTTTCTAATAGTGTTAAATAAATAATAATCTACAAATATTCATTGAAAATGACTTCTATTACAGATATAAATTAATTTATGATATTTTATTGAGTAAGTAATTTAAAATTATTGAATAATTACAATATATTTATTATATATTTATGTACAATAAATATATAATAAAATCTATTAGGTCAAGGACAAATATTACTCATGGTGCGTAAGTGTTTTGGTTTCTCTCAGTGTGCAAAATGAACTGTCAAGATTTTTCATAGAAGTACAAGGACACTTTGGGTAGGAGAGAGTCAAATTGAAGTACTATTGGTCCAATTTTTAAATATAGAGAAAATTTAAAACTATAAAATGGTTTTACATAAATACTAAATAATAAATATAGATAAAATATCTCTCACGAATGATATCCTATTTTTTTATAAATAATTTAAAATTAGTTTATAATTCTAGTATATTTATTATATACTTATGTGTATAATAAAATTGGCTTTTTAAACAAATAAGTTTCTATATTATTTATATAAAAAAATTATATCAATTAAAAATATTAAGAATAATAAATATATTTAATGTATTAATAAAAATTAAATATTAAATTTTCAGGAATTGATTTTGGTCAATTAAAGTTGGATGATAGAAAAAAATTGTTGAAAATTAGAAATTATTAAATAATTTCCACTAGAACTAAACTTAAGTCAGTATGAATTTTAAAAAGATAAAAAAATATATAACAAATTAATTTATTTTTAACATATTAAAATGAATATAAAAATAATAAAAAATAAAATAAAATTATGTTTGTATATAAATTTACTCAATAACATAAAGCTAATATTGAAAAGACTCAAAATCCTATAAAAAAAAGACATTTGACAATTTTATAGAAAGGATAGTTTGATAATTTTATGATGCTCCAAATTATATATATATATATATATATATATATATATATTAAAACTAATTTAATTTCAAATATTATTCAGTGAAAGAGAAAGAAGAAGAAGCAAGAAAATAATTAAAAATGAAAAAAAAATAAAAAATGAAAGACCAAAAATTTTAAAAAATGACACATGTTAAAAAAATAGAAAAAGCAAAAAGTAATTTTGCAAGCCTAAAACTTCTTATATAGCCACGGCTTGGGACCTAAAAAAGACACAATAACAACAATTTTTTAGAATATAACTTTGTACACCTAGCTAGTCTCATAATTTTATAAAAGGGAAAGACAAAGAAGAAAGAAAATTGTACATGCACAAATACATCCTAATGCTCAAGTTTTTGCAAAAGTCTTCGTGTCCTCAGAATGTCCCAGTTAATGTTCCTTTGCCAGCATATTTGAGGTACTTACAATGACACTTCGACGCTCAAGTAAGCATGAGTTCAACCTAGGATACTTTGTATACAAGTGTTAGAGAAAAATGATATAATAATGAGAGAGAGTTAAACTTGCATAAATGTTACCTTTTATATTGTGTACCTTAGGCTTGGTGATAACTTCCTAAATTACCTATTTTTACATAGGTAAAATAGCACACTTATCCTAATTCTTTCTTATTTAAGGTCTTGTTTTCCTTTATTTTCATTTAAAATTAGAATTATCTAGGAATTTAGTTTTAGGGATAGATTTATATATATTATGTTTGTTTTCTTGTTTTAATTATTTTTAGACAAGTTGTGAGATAGACTGAAAAAATGACAGTAGATTTGAGTCCATTGGTGTTGTGACAACTTCCAGGCGTTAAATGACCAATGTCTAAGGACCCAGGACTGCTTGTCAGAGAGGGGCAAAAGTGGAAAAACAAGCGTCCAATGCGTAGATTCTAGTTGCTCAACGCTTGGCTAAGGCAGGGTCACATGTCCAAAAATGGGCGCCAGTGCCCATATCAGTTGCCGCTCAGCGCTCAGTGCTAAGTAGGGTTGACATCTCCAAAAGCGCCGCTTAGCGCTAGCAAATAGATCAAAGGCCTTTATATGCACATCTTTTGTTAGAGAAAAGAATATTACACACCTTGCTAACCGAGAGCATGCTCCAGACCTATCTTCGTCCATTCTTCGTGTTTATTCATCCCAATGGTTAGTTAAGTTTTGTTATTTTCTTAGGATTTGATGTAGTTTTACCTAAACTCTCATGTATTTTTGTATTCTTAATCTAAGTTTATTACTCAATGTTAGTGTTCTTGTTTACCTTACTCTTTATTGTCTTTATATTTTGTGGTTTTACCTTTTGAATGAGCTTGGGAGAGGACTTTAACTTGTAAAATGAAAATAGTTCCAAATGGGTTTTATTGCTTAGGAGAGATTAAAACTCATTGGTCATCTTAAACTCCTTTTCTCAATGCAGGTTATTTGACTTTAGATTGTGTGAGGGATCCATAGTCTAAAGCCTAAATAGCTTAGTTTCTTGCTTCTGAGAGATCGAGGTTAAGGATATTTTTTATGGGTGATGGGAACATGGATAGTGAATAAGAATGTTGAGTTCATTTATGCACTTAAAGGATGGTTTAGTGAAATTAAACTCAATTGAATATTATACGTGTAACCACTACTTTTTACTTATTTTTGCATTTATTTACTCTATGTTCGATAGTTAGTTAAATTTCTACCTTTTTGTTAGTACAAGTAGAAAATATTAATATTTCTGAGTATCAACAAGTCCCTATGGGATCGACTCAATATTTATCAGTTACTTCATATAATCGGTGCACTTACTGATAACAATGTAGAAAACTTTGCACTTCATCAAGTTTTTTGTGCCGTTGACGAGGAGTTGTGCTTGAAACTCAGAAATTTCATTCTTTATACTTAGAAAACTTTGTTAGGATATTTACTAACTTATTATTTTATTAGAAGATTTAGTTTTTATCTTTCTTATTCTTAATAGGTGCTACTAATTGTTTTCTAGTGCTCTGTGTGTTATCAGTTTTCATGTGAAGCAAAAAGCACTCACAAAGATGAAGGGAGAAGTTAGTTGACATATTTTCCAAGTGAATCTCGCTAATCCAAATTCATCTAACATGGCTGAGGGCACAAGCTTTAATATCCAACAATGGGGGCAAAGATGTGCTGAAATGCAAAGGGAATAAGAAGAGACAAGAAAAAGGCAGCTCCAACCAAATCCTCTCTGAGTTTGAAAGGAGAAGAACTCTCGTCCCAGCACAACCTTCTTAACCATATTATCAAGATCAAACTCTAGGACCATAGTACAATAACAAACACAAGTACCTTGGTATCATTCTCAACCATAGTGGTATCAAGAACAATTTCAACCATGGTACCATGACAACACTCCAGATCTTGAAAGAACTTTCCAAGAATACATGCAATGGTCATCTCAATAAAGAAGAGAAACTTTATACAGAGTGCCACAAGATCCACCTTCATAGTCATGGCCTCAAAACATGACTTTCACTTTAGACTACAACTTTTAAGGCTACCCATATATGAATTATTAAGTTGCTCGTAAAAAGAACATGTTTAAGATGAAGGAAATAATTGAATATGTCAAGATGTCGAAAAAGGAGACACAAGCTACTATGGAAAGGATAAGTATGCAACTTAGTCAGATGTTGGAGACAATAAAGGAGATGAATAGAACATATTTGGCGAGCTGTCAACATCAACTTAAATCCCATAGCAACCCCACCACCACCCAATGAGGAAGAGGAAAAAGAAGAAAGGAGAAAAATGGAGAGGAATTAGTGGAAAATAGTTTGGGTGAGAGCTTGAGTGCAGAGAAAGAGGTGGTTAAAGAGAAAGAAGAGGAATATGGAAGACTCTCCATGGTAATAACCATGACCAGGTGCTCATCTCTTAAGTTTGTAAGGAGATTCATTCGGCAAAAGACAGTAAGCATATTGAAGATTATTTAGAGAAAGAGAATGAAAAAGAGAAAATAGAGCTTCTTGAGGAAAAGGTGCATTTAAAGGACTTAACTGGTAATCCCCTACCTATTGGTGTGGATGTGAACTCGAATGAAGAAGATTCTTATAAAGCATCATTGGTAGTGCTAAGGAGGCCCAAAACCAAGCGTAGGAGTCCCAAAACCAAGCCTAGGAGGCATAAGCACCTGCTTCACTTCAAAGAGTTTGTGAAAAGGATGTGCAAGAAGGATAACTCCTGGCCTGGAGCTAAAAGACCCGAGTTAAGGCTCAAAATATCTCCTAGGAAGCAAGGCTCTATCTGGGCAAATCATCCAATAGACCCGTGAGGTCTTGGACTGTCATGCTCGTGACATTAAACAAGCGTTCAAACTAGAAGTCGAACTTTAAGAGCTCAATTGACCAAGCGATCATCCAACCAACCAGCTCTGGTTTACAAAGTTTTTTGGCTATGGGATAGTCGGTGTGTACCATTATGTGGTGCCCTTGGAAGTAGTATCGGAGCCTCTTACTGTTATGGCTATTGCCAAGGCGGCCTTTTCAAGCATCTGGTACATTTTCTCAAGGCCATGTAGGCTTTGGCTAATAAAGTAAATCGATACTTGGTTATTCTCCTTTTCCTGGATGAGGACCACACTTATGGTGTATTGAGTCATTACTATGTACAAGTATAAGCACTTCCTAGGGTGGGTTTGGTTTAGTGAGGATTGGCGGGGTGGCCACTGCTTCCTTAACCTTAAGAAAAACCTGCTCACACTGTGGAGTCCACGCAAAGTGGTCTACCTTTTTCAATAGCTGCAAGACTGGCTAAGTTGTCTCTGTCATGCAAGGAAAGAACCTTGTTAAAGCGGCAAGCCTTCCGTTGAGTCGTTGCACCTCCTTAGGATTGCTTGGTGACTTTATTTCTATGATGGCCTCGCACTTGTTCTGGTTAGCTTCTATTCCCCTACTGGTTAGCATGAATCCTAGGAATTTTCTCCCTTTCACTGTGTCTGTGTATACTTCTAAACATCAGCCAATTAGGGGTCAGGATATTTTGTCCATGAGTCATTGATAAGTGCCCTTGTATTCTTGAGGCCAAAGGGCATGACCATGAGCTTCGTTGGTGATGGATGTTGTCTCTCTTTAATTAGCCGGGTGTATGCGAATTTGGTTATACTCGAAATATGCATCCAAGAAATTCAACAACTAATGTATGATTGCCTAGTCCACTAACTTGTTGATGTTAGGGAGATGGTACACATCCTTCAGGCACACTTTGTTGAGATCTGTGTAGTCGGTACACATCTCCCACTTCCTATTCGACTTCTAAACCATGACTACATTTGCTAGCCAATTGGAATAATGTACTTCTCATATGAAGCTTGCCTTTAGCAACTTCGAAGTTGCCTCCTGAACCACTTTTCTCTTGTTGCCTCTTATCTTCCGTTTTCTCTTTCCTGCTAGTTTGGCATAAGGACTTATTGCCAGCTGGTGGCAACAGAAATAAGGGGCAATACTCGACATGTTTGATGTCGACCACACAAAAAGGTTGGTGTTCTCCTATACCTTCAAGACGATGACCTTATGTACTTTTGTAGGAAAGATGGAATTAATATTGGTTGTTTGTCCTTATTGATAGCTAAGTTGAAGGGACTTAATTGGCTCAATTGGCTTGACATGGAAGCTCATGTTCATTCTTAGTTATAAATCCATTATGTCTTCGAGTTGTACCCTGCAAACATTTATTAGATTGACCCGGAGTTCGTCCTCTTCAAATAGTGGGGTAACTTTGAGACTAGCCATGTAACATTCCCAGGTTGTGTGCTGGTTAGCATTAACTATACCTATTTGTCTATTAGTAGAGAGGAACTTCATTACCAAATGAGGGGTATACATAATAGCCCCGAGTGCATTCAGCGAGGGTCGCCCCAAAAGAATGTTGTAAGAGGTACTAGCATGCATAAAAATATACCAGACCCTCACTGTTTCTCGGTTTCTCCCTTTCTCTATCTATGTTAAACTTAGTGAATAGGTGAATACATCCATTTGTGTTGACCTTTTCTCCGAAGAATCACACTAAGGGTTCATCATATGACATTAGCTCTTCTTCCGGGATCTCTAGCTCCTTAAAGGTATGCTAATAGAGAATTTCAACCAAACTCTCCTGGCCCACCAATGTCTTCCTGGCTATGTAGTTGGCAATCTCGGCACTTATCACCATGAGTTCGTCTTGCACTACAAGAGGAAGAAACTGCATTGACAGTTCTAACTTGCTGAAGGTGCCTCTTATGGGTGAATGAAGTATTGTCTGCTTAGACTAAGCCACCAACTATTGTGCTGATGATTTTTTTAGGACTTTTATTCCTTTGATCCTCTTGGGGGTTATGACAGGGTGTTCTTGGGAACGACTACGACTTCTTCTCTTCTATGACCTCCTATAACTTCTCTTGGCATTATTCATGCAGTCCTGATCAAGGCTCCTTCTATCATACTTGTCTGGGTTTCCCCCATCAATCTAGTCATAAGTAGGCTTCGGGGTCCCTCATATTTAGCTTTTTAGATGACCAACCTTGATCAAGCCTATCTTCTATTCAGTGCCTTTGGTTTATGTGGTACCGGTACTCTTTTTTCTTCTCTGCGCCTAGTGAGGTGTTTGCCTTTTTAGGGATTGACATTAGTTCTACGACAAGGGCTTGTTCTAGAATCATTCGCCTTGCTGGTATTGAGCGGGGTATAATGTGAGTATTTAGAGCAGAAGGTTTTCTCCTCAAAGCTTCCTCCTTGCCTTTTGGGATAGTCCCAGTCTGAATCCTTTTTGCCAAGGCTAGATGATTTCGTCGAGCCTTGTTGTGGTACTCCGCCAATTCTTCCATATCCATGTCAGTTATAGCCCGACATCACAGCTCTTCCATGCTTTTGGCAGACTCTAAACATAGGTTGTCAACGAATTGCCTAGGTTGTCGGGTGGTGACCGTATAGTGAAATGCCACAGTTGGGTCTAGATTTCTTATTTTCACAGTAACCTTTCCAAATTGTTTCATGAAGGAGCAGAGCGACTCTTTCTTCTCCTATGCGCTAAATGTTAATTGGTTGGAGCAACTGCTGGCGAATTGCACTGTGAACTTAATGGACATTTCCTTAGAAGATGACACTGATCCTAGGGATAGCAAAAATACCCATACCTGTGGGTACCTACCCCGATTTTGATGGGTATTACCTAGTTTGACCGGGTATGGGTACGGGTATTACCCGATATGTTAAATCGGGTATGAGTATGGGTATGTGACTACCCGCCCCGTACCCGAACCTGTACCCGCTCCGTTATAATTTTAATGATTATATAATAAGTTTAAATTTATATATTTAATTAAAAAGTTTAATTCTTAAACTTTAATTTATAATTTCTTGTTATTAACTATTATTTATATATTTTTAAAATTAAAATCTAATTAATAACTTAATATATATAATTTATTTAATGATAAATAAGTAAATTTAAATTGTAAAAAATAATATGACGGGTACCCATGGGTGCCCGAACCCGAAAATACCCGACAGGGATGAGGATAGGGATTAAATTTCATACCCGAACCTGAACCCGCCCCACACTTTGTGGGAGGGTCAAACCCGCACTCGCCATCTCTAACTGATCATAGGGGAAAGAGTCAGATGAGCCGCTACCTTGGTATCTGAATTCAATGTAGTGAATCTTTCCATAAAGCATCAGTTATGCGTTGTTAGTACTTATGTTCAAGTTGAGCATAAATGTGGTTTATTAGTTATGCTTGCATATGTTTAGGTAGAGAATAAATGTGATTGATTCGTTGTGCTTGCGTATGTTCAAGTGGAGCATAAATGTGATTTATTGGTTGTGCTTGCTTATGTTCAAGTGAAGCATACGTGTGACTGATTGGTTGTTAGTGTTTATGTTTAGGTGGAGCATAAAGGTGATTGATTGGTTGTTATACTTTGTGATTGCATAATTGTATATAATAATAGAATGTCTTATATCATATGTTTACCCTTGCATGTGTGTTTGTTTTGTATGACTATGATGATCGTTCTTTGTAGGGAGCAGATAGCAACGGCGATGCTGTGAGATAGGTAGATAGGTTGTAACTGCAGTTGGAGACTTGACCTGAAGTATAAGATGTTTTGAATTGAGTTTTGTATGATCTTATAAATCTTTTAAACTTGGTGTAATTATTAAAGTATAGAACAACATGAATAACTCAGTTATGTTTTATAATGAAAATTGATTGAAATATGGTGTACCATGATAAACTTAGTGTATGGTATATGTATGTATGAATGTTGAAGTTCAAATGGTGTAGAATTAGTTTAAATGTGATGTATTTTGTTAGGAGTCATGCAGTAGAGTTCTGCAGTCTACATGACCTCGTTGGGTGAAGGGTCTTGCCTAGTGAGAGTTCACCCAACGCAAAGTGGTCTTGGGTTGGATTTTCATTGTGTTTATGCCCAATGAAGCCTCTCGTTGAGCGAAGTCCCTTTACTGGGACAATGTATATCAAGGTCCTCCCTGGGTGAGCTACCCTATGTCTCGTTGGGTGACTTGGTTCGTAATAGTGTATAATATGTTTTTTTTTTAAATTATTACTCATAGGTGTATGTGGGTTAGTAATGTTGGAGTGATGTGTATAATGAATGAGTATTTGAGTGTTTATTTGGGAAGTTGAAACAAAAATTTATTTTGAGTTTCATTCATTTGAAAAGTAATTAAAAGTAGTCAATATAGTGTTAAGTATTAGAAATTATAGGATGTTATAAAAGGCGTGTGAACCAACTCAAGTCTTGACCCTTGAGGAAGGTGGGTAATACTTTGCATAAAATGGCATCCTTAGAGGTGTAGAGCCCTACCCAAGTGGTGAAGGCATCCAAATGCTCCTCCAGGTTGGTGTTCCTGTCATACTCCAACTTAGGTGCTTCCAACTATCAAGAAAGGGTGTCTCCATGATATCAGGTGTAAATAGGTGACTTTACCTGGTTGACCTTTCGGCTGTGGTGATGGATACAATTTTGGAGGTTCAGAGTTGCTCAGTAGGGGTTGGCTACAGCTCCAAGGGCATAGTGGATTCCATGTCCCAAGATGTGGCCTCATAGTCTTCATCACTTTCGGAACTATTTGCATTGTTGCATAACTCTTCATTCTCACACCTGATTCGATCCAACTCTTGTTGTATCTGTTGGAAAGTAGGCAATAGTACATTTTCCTTCACTCTTAGTGTCGGGGTCTCCCGCGGTGAAGGATCATGAGAGAGCCAGTAGTACATTTTCCTTCAATCTTGCTCGCTTTTCCTTCTAAGGGTCGTGGGTAACAAATTATCGAGCCCCACGGTGGGCGCCAAAATATACCTACACAAATACATCTTGATAGTTGGGTCTTCGTGAAAGTTTTCGTGTCCTTAGAATGTCTAAGGTAATGTTCCTCGCTAGCACAAATGGGTTACTTGCAATGACACTCTAACACAGTGTGAGCTCAACCTAGGGTACTATGTATACAGGTGTCAGAGAAAAATGATATAATAATGAGAGAAAGTCAAACTTGCATAAATACTACCTTTTATATTGTTTACTTAGGGCTTAGGTTTGTTAATTAGGGTTTGGATTTGTTTAGAATTATACCTGAAGTCAATGTCTTCCCATGGTTGTGGCTGCTAACACACCCCGACTTTTAGCTGAGCAATCCTAGATCACGCCTCAACATACAACCGAGTCGATCCTATGATTACCTTGGTAGGCATGCTTGACACATCTTAGTTGACTGTCAAATCCTCTGTAGTTTGGCGGGGTAAGTCAGACCCTACTTAGCAGTCACCTTGGTATAAAAATAATTAAAAATGAAAAACAAAAAAGGAAATTGAAAGAAAAAGAAAAAATTAAAAGACCACAAAATTTTTAAAAAGGAGACATGTTAAAAAAATAGAAAAGGAAAAAAAGTAATTTTGTAAGCCTAAAGATTTCTTATATAGTCACGGTCGGGACCCAAAAAAGAACATGATAACAATAGTTTTTTAGGATACAACTTCTACATCTAGCTAGTCTCACCATTTTTAAATTTTTTCACATATCTAGTCTTTAATTAATTTTATAGAAAAGATAGTTTGATAATTTTATGATGCTAAAAAGTTCACACACGTACGTACATACATATATATATATATATATGATAAAAGTAATTTAATTTAAAATATTGTACAACAAGTAATTAAAGATTAATTAATAAAAATTAAAAAAGGAATGGAAAAGAAGAAGAAGAAATAAAATAATTGAAAATAAAAAACCAAAAAGGAAATTGAAAGAAAAATAAAAAAAAATGAAAAGACCAAAATTTTTTTTAAAAGGGACACATGTTAAAGAAATCGGTGTCCACACATAAGTCTTGACAGGACGACGAAAGATGATTTAAAAGTCAAAAGAGTCACTATCAATATTTATTTTAGGAAAACATTGGGAAAAACCTTAAAAACGAAAAATGGTCTACAAGTGAAGAAGGTATTGACATCTTACGATGTTCATCGTAAAGATGATGACCTCTAATTAATTAAGCAAATTATTTATTTTTTAAAATATTTATCTTATCCTAAAATAACTAAAGTAAATAAAAACATAAGGCTTTATTGTGACATTATTATTTTTTATTATTATTATTATTATACATAACAATACTTTAATATTTTTATAAAAAAGAGGTTATTATTATTATTTATTTATTTATTTTTACCTCAATAAGAGTGATCCTTACTCCCACATAGTCTGAGTGAATTAACAATCGGAGTTTACATAATTCTTCTTAAATAGGTGTGCATTGACATGTCATGTTTTATTTTTATTTTTACTTTATTAAATTTAGAATTTCTAAATTGTCACAATTCATACGTCCTAAAATTTAGAATTGACAAAGGTGTCCCCCTAAGCCAATTTATTGGAAAATTTTTGTCTTTTTAGATTATTTTTATCTTTTTAAAAATATATTTTTGACTATTAATTTTTTTTAGATATAAGATTTAAGACAAAAAGTTGTCATAACTTATGTCTTAAAATCTCAAGATTTAAAAGATGTCACATCTAATTAATCATTTTATCTTTATTAAAGAAATATTACATATGAAAATAATAACAAGAAAGTTAAGATTTTTTTATAAATTATACTTATAGAAGAATTTTATCATAACTTGAATTAATTAATAGAGAATTTTAAGTACACAAAATTATCACAATTCTATACAAATTTATTTTTTTAAAGATGAGATTTAAAGTAAAAAGTTGTCACAAATTATGCTTTAAAATATAATTTCTATAATAAAATTTAAAAGTTAAATTCCTTTTCACAGGTAACTATATTATAATCTTGTATATTTTGTTTAATTTATATAATTTTATTTCTGTGATATGTGGATAATAATTGTGATTTTTAATTGTTAGGTAAATATAATATATTAATTTAAAACAATTTAATTTAATTTTTATACTTAAACACCTAAAGAAAATACTATAGTTTCAATGTTGTCTTTATCATAAAAAAGATATGATAATTTTATATTAAAGTTTAAAATTTTTTATTTATTAATATATTAACTTTCAATTTTAAGTTCTTGATAATTTGTGTTTGTTTTTATTTTAATCATGATATTGGTCTAGATTACTCATCCTTGGTAACAATGACTATTTTTTATTAAGGGCATTGAACACATACAAGATAAGTATTTTCCTTTCAACATGTAGTTTGCTCCATACTTAAAGTGACATGGTTAAGCAACATAAATTGTTACCATTAATATCAATAAATGTTGGTAATTTTTTTGTGCCTTTTATCTTGTTAAAAATAAAAAATTATCAAACTTAAATTTCTAAATGTAACACATTCTTTAAAAACTAACATCAACAAAATGATATTTTATAATCAAATACATGTCATATTTGAATTTAGATAAAAAAGAAGATAATAACTTTAATGGTCTATAAAAATAATATAAAATTATGTAAAGTTTTATTTATACAAATAATATAATTTTAAAAAATTAGGCCACCCTTAGTCCTGGGCCTCTAGGGTAGTCACCCTTTTGATCAAGGTCAGGGTTGACCCTGCTCATGATCCTAACAATTTATTTTATTGAAATCTAATGGTTATAATAAGTAATTAATCATAATTTTAAGAAAATAAATTGTTAGGGTGAACTTACTCATAGAGTAAGTGAATTCCTCTTTTCTCTATATATAGGTCAAGATGCATTAGGTGTATGGGTTAGTCAATTTACACTTTTAATAACTTCTTATGAGGTGAAAGTTTTACAAATCCAACCATTGGATATTATTATAATATACTCATAATCATGTACATTAATGTTCACACAATTTGAAAGTTCCTAGATATGTTATATGGATAGTTATATATTTTTAAATATCATTTTATACATTAATATTAAGTGATAAGTAAAGTACTAAATAATTTTAAATTTGTATAAAATTTTGTATACTTGATAAGTTAATAAGAATATAAAATTCAATGGTTGAATTAGTCAATTTACATTTCATAAATAGTTGTTAAATGTGTAAGTTTACTATGTTTGACATCGAGTGTAATTATATATATATATATATATATATATGAGTTTAACACCTATACACTGTCAATGTAAAAGAGTTTTTCACTGACAGTTAATTACAATTGTTCATTTAAATGATTTTTAAAGTATTAATTGATATATTCAACAAACTTAGCATACATAAATGGTTGTGATTAACTATTAGTTTAAAACTTTTTTACACTAGTAGTGTATAAGTGTTTCTCTCTCTATATATATATCCAAAAAAATGAGGTCATTGAGAAAGAAGAGAAAATAATATCTGAAAAATCTTAGTCATTAAAAGAGGAGAGAGAAAAAGAATAGCAGATAATAAATGCTAGAAGAGGGAGAATGAGTAAATATGTAGATTTGATTTCAATCAGTAATTTTTATCAAATGAGAATACTTTGTACAATGAGAAATGAAAACAAAATAGTACTCGTTTGATTAAACACAACAACTTAGATTAAAATAATCCACTTAAATATATCATGTATCTCTTTCGGTATAACTTACCTCCCTACCTTTACCCCTACCCTCACCACTAGTGACACTACCAACAACGAAAGCGGTGGTGGTGGCGGCGGCAACTGTGGCTGCACTAATAGCAGTGTGACAACAACGATGATGGTGGTGAAGGCGGTGACACTGACAATGGTGATGGTGGTGAGGGTGGGGATGAGAGTAGGAGTGTAGGTAAGTTACACATGATATATTTAAGTGAGTTATTTTAATTTGAGCTACTATTCTTAATCAAACAGTTATTATGATTTGTTCTCATTTCTCATTATAACCAAGTTTTCTCACTTATATATATATATATATATATATATATATATATATATATATATATATATGTGTGTGTGTGTGTGTGTGTGTGTGTGACATCTACTTATTTGAAGAGTGAGTATAAGTGACTTACTTTCATCTCCAACATTCATTTTCTTAAAAGCAAAAGATTTTATAAGTAATTAATATTAAATTTCAAGAAAATGAATTGTGAGAATAAAGACTAAGCCTCTTTTACTTACTATTGGAGTAAATAGATGTCTTTCTCACATACACACAGGAGTACGTGCACACACACACACATATATATCATTGAATTTAAAGTTATTTAATAAATGGATCTATTTCTCACTCACACATATGCACACACACGTACACACATAAATAAATATATATATATATATATATATATATATATATATATATATATAATTGAATTTAAAGTTATTTAGTGACTTGACACTAGATGTAAATTACAAAATGTAATTTTGACTTTTCATGATAATTTTACTATTTTATATAGATTAGCCAACTTTCACCTTCTAAGTTTATGTAGAATGAAAATTTGACTAATCCAACCGTTGAATTTCTTGATATTATCTTATAGATTATATTTATCAAATTTCATATAATTTGGACTTTTCTAGATATGCTATTTAATAAAAAATATTTACATGTCTTTAAATATCATATTATACCTTAAAATTAAGTAGTGTGATAAACTATCAAATAATTTTGAAATTGTATAAAATTTTGTATATCTTATCTAATTAATAAAATATGAAACTATTGGGTTAGTCAAATTTGCTTTTTATAATTTATATAAATTTATTAAAGTGTAAGTTGACTAACTTTGAGATCTATAGTCAACATATTTTGTTTATATATATATACATATAGAGGAAGAGGATCCACTTAATACAAGAGTAAGTTTAAGGGAATTGTTCTCTATCCTCACCATTTATTTTATTGAAATATAATGATTATAATGAATAATTAATCTTTACTATTAGATTTCAAGAAAATAAAGAGTTGAAATGAAAAGTAAATGTCTTAAAATTACTCTTAGAGTAAGTGGATCCCCTGCAGGTAGAATTCATTGACACTTTGATACTAGGTGGAAGAGTTGATCAAATTATATCTTTAATAATTTTCTATAGAATGCAAATTTTACCCAATAAATTATTAAATTTTATATTCTTATTAATTAGATCAAGTATACAAAATTCCATACAAAATTTAAATTATTTTAGTTGTTCATTGTATCACTTAACATTAACATATAAAATGGCATTTAAAAATATATAAAAATCCATGATAATATATTTAGAAAAACTAAATTATATATATATATATATATATATGTGAATCTCGCTAAGGAACACCCCAATTATAGTGGATAAGAATTAAATTTAGTGTAAAATTTTTATATTTTTATTACTTGTCATTTAATGTGATTAAAAAAATATATTATTTTTAATCACATTAAATGCTCTTGCTTTAAAAATAAAATAATATATTTTTTAATCACATTAAATGATAAATAATAAAAATTTAAAAATTTTATATAAAATTTAATCTTATATCACAAATGAGGAGTGTTGATTAGTTTTTTCAAATTAAATAATATATTTTTTTTATTACATTAAATAATAGATAATAAAAATTTTAAAATTTAACATAAAATTTAATTCTTATGTAACGTTTCATTCTAAAAATTGAATGAAACTCTCTAAGATAAAATTATTAGATAAAGAACGTATCATTAATCATGTGTAAGTCTCTAAGATAAAATTATTAGATAAAGAATGTATCATTAATCATGTGTATTTGTCAATTGTGGATTGCATCTATCGGTTCAACAATAAAACATTGGCATACAGACTCAATTAATGCCCCTCACTAGGTAAAAATGATGGCTAATGAATTTACCAAACCTGACTTTTCTTTAACCTAGGATAATTGTATTTTTAACATTGTTCTACAGTTCTATTTATTATTTTTTATAATGACTTGAATTGTATAGTGATCTCCTATAGTTAACCTTAAAAAAAAGAAAATTATAAATTTGACTTTATATCATATTATACAAATATTAAATGATACAATGAACTAAAAAATAATTTTAAAATTATATAAAATTTTATATACTTTATTTAATTAGTAACAATATGAAATTGATGGATGAATTAATAAAATTTTACTTCTACAAATTCTCAATGGTTAGATTTTGTTTTGCACGTTTAAAAGTTAATAAAAGTTAGACGTGTGAAAATACCATTTTAATATTTTCCATGACTCATGACGTCTCCATTTTATTTTATTTTTTTAAAACTAATTTCCTAAAATTTTAACTAATTTTGCTAAAGCCACTTCTAATCCGTAGCATGTGATGATTGAACATTCGTTCTTCTAGAGTCTTCTATCATCGGCTTCCCACACCTTTTGTCTTTTCACGCAGCGACAGAGAGAGAGAGAGTGAAACCCAAACCCACGAGCCAAACAGAGCCTTCCCGTTCCGGCTTTCGCGTTTGTGTCGCCAGAAAGAAAAACCAATAAGAACCCGCGAGGTGGACGTGGCGGTGGTGGAAAGGGCATTGCGGTAATTTCACACACCCATGTTCTTCACATCCTCCCACTTAAACAGCAACACCATCAGCAATAGCAACCGCGACACCGCCTTTCTCTCCGTCGCCACCGGCGGTGGCAGGTCCGCGTTCCGGTTAATGGCCGCCGCTCCCTCGCCGTCCACTCCGGCGGTTCTCTTCACCGCCCTCGCCGGCGTCGTCATCGTTGCCGTTATTTTCTACGGCGCCAGTAGGTAATCCGAAAACATAATTTAAAAACCAAAAAAATTCACATTAGAGCTTCCAAAACCCTAACTCTGAAAACTCGCATCTCATTATATTCATCAAATACATATCAATCATCTTCATAGATGAAGCATAATCCTCATAGACGAAGACACAATCAATCTTCTAATTCATCTTCTTCTTCTTCTCCTTCTTCTTCTTCTTCAACGACGTCGTCTTCGCTTCATTTGCTTTCGGTTCTATTCGTTGTTACCTCTTCCTCCCCCTCTCATCGGTGAGTTCTTCTTCTCTCCAATTTGATTTCGAGTTTCTCGCAACTCTAAACCCCGCGTTTCGACTCTGGCTATCTGTTTTCGTAATTTCGTCTCAGATCTCTGGTTCTTCGCATCACCGATTTTTCCATCACTTGTTGTAGTAGTAAAATTTGTTGTTTGTTCGAAATTGAAGCTCCTTTCCCTCTTGTTTTCAGCTTTTCCCCTGATTCGTTTCAATTCAATCACCGAGATTAAGTTATGATTGCATTCTGGGTTCATATATGTGATATATTTCATTCTGAAGTTTTTTGTTTTTGATTAATTACAACACTGCCCCTGAATTTTCGAGTAATTACTAACCACCCCTATTGTTTTAGCTATTACTTCCCTCTCAAGTGAAGGGTGTGAGTCAGTGTAAGGTTTGGTGATGTGTTTGTGTGATTTTTCAAACATATAATGAGTATCAGGTAATGTTTTTAAACCTTGAGAGGGTTAATGTAGGAAAATAAAAATAGATGGAGTTATGAGTAATTTGATAAAAGCTTGGAAGTGTTGTTTGTAATTTGCTCTGTTTATATCAGTTTTATTTTTCAAATATTATAAGGAGTATTAGAGTAATGTTTTTTATATATCTTCACAAGAACATAGGTTCCTCCCTAAAAAAAGTAAATTAAACTATAAAATAGGGTAAGTTAGTATTAAATAGATGGAGTTATGAGTAATTTGATAAAGCTTGGAAGTGTTGTTGTAATTTGCTCTGTTTATATCAGTTGTAATCTTTTAAATATATAAGGAGTATTAGAGTAATGTTTTTTATATATCTTCACAAGAACAAAGGTTCCTCCCTACAAAAGTAAATTGAACTATAAAATAGGGTAAGTTAGTATTAAATAGAGTTAGTAGTGAATTTATATGTTGATGTTAGTAGTTGTAGTGTTGAAGTACATCACTGAGGCGACTTAGGAATTCCTGTTATAAATTTATAGTGATAGTTCTTACACCTGTGTAGTTAGTTTTTGTTTTTTTTTTTTTTTTTTTTTTTTTGTATGGAAATAGAAGCTGGAGAATGAATTAATAGTGTGTAAGTTGAATGCATGTAACACTGGATGCATGTGAGTTCTTTGTCATTAAGGGATTAGGACTATTCTACAGTAGAGGTTGTGAAGTGCTTAAATCTGGAGATGTTTGTTCAACTTATTCACTGGGGAAAGTAGAAAACCATAAATGGCTTGAAAAAAGTTCCTGGTTCATGGTAGAACACTGTTTTTTTACTTATGGAAGAGCATCCTTTTGTGTGTACGTTTTTCATTTTGGATACAGTTGTGTCTTGTGTGTGTGTATTTTCTGCAACTCTAATTAGTTTCATTATTGTTGGTTCCTTATTCTCTATTTTAAAACATGCCTGTAGTAATTGATTTCCCCCCCTTATATTTTTAGGGGTCGGCTTAAATCCCCATGGTCACAACGGAAAAGAAAACATGCCCTTTCACCTCACCAGTGGAAAAGCTTGTTTACAGAAGATGGTAGGCTCTGTGATGGTGGAAATAAGTTCTTGAAAAGAGTGCGCTGTGGAGTGAGTTTATCTATTCTCGTATTTACACTATAAAATTGTGTTTTGTGTGCTTCTTTTGAAGAATTAATTAAATTATCAATTTTTTATGCAGGGTGTTGATCCCAGTATTAGGGCTGAGGCTTGGCCTTTCCTGCTTGGAGTGTAAGCTATTCTTTCTTTAGATGATCTTTACTACTTTATTTCCTTTAATACTTATGATGAATCCTAATTATCTTTTAAATCTGCCTATTGTTTTGCTTCATGTTATACATTTGGAAGGAAGGATTGACTTGTTATTTCTTTATTTATGAATATTGGAATTTATACTTTTTTACGTGTATTTATTTGTTCAGATAACATTTATATAGCTACTGATTATACTTGTTATCTTATACAGGTATGACTTAGACAGCACCAAACATAAAAGAGATGTTGTAAAAACTGAAAATAGGTGGGTATACTAGTTTGATCATGTTCGATTTTTTTTTTTTTTGCGCTCTATCAATTTTGTTTTGCTAGACTTAAATTTATATTATTTGAAAATTTCCTTCCTCTGTTTTTGGTGATTGGGGTGTTAACATCATGTTGATTTTATTGCTAATCTTTACACAGAAAGCAATATGAGAAACTCCGCAGACAATGCCGGAAACTCCTCAAGCAAAGCAATGAGAAGAGTAAGTTAAACGAAGTTGGTGAAATTAGCTATGAGGGAAATGGTGTAAGTCTCTCTCAAGATTCTGGTTCTGCTAGTTCTGATGACGCAACCAGTGCAAGGGAGTCTCTTTCTAGTGAGGATAAGAGCTCTGATGTTAAGCATTCTGACAATCCATCCAGTGGTCTTTTGGAAGGAGATGACGTTCCTAATGTTAACAACACTGATGTCTCTTCACTGGATACTGATTTTTCTGATTCAGACTCCTCAGAAGGTCCTGAAGTAATTCAGACATCCCCTTCTAATGATGTTCAGGAACATAACAATCCCGACAAAGCTGCTGAGGAAGTCTCTTCCTCCAAAGCAGAAAGCCCATCAAAGCTACCAACTTCTGAAGATTTTTCCACCTGGCAACGTATTATCCGACTCGATGCAGTACGTGCAAATGCAGAATGGATAGAATATTACCCCTCTCAAGCTGCAGTATCAGAATCCAGAGCACATCGTATTGCTGAGGCTGTTGCCTTGAAGGATTATGGTCACCTAGAGGCAGGCAGAATCTTCCATGCTGCTCGACTTGTTGCTATTCTTGAGGCATATGCACTATACGACTCTGATATTGGCTACTGTCAGGGTATGAGTGACCTGCTATCTCCTATAATTAGTGTTATATCAGAGGATCATGAGGCTTTCTGGTGTTTTGTTGGATTCATGAAGAGGGCACGGCAAAATTTTAGGCTTGACGAGGTGGGTATTCGCAGGCAACTGGATTTAGTTGCAAAAATAATCAAGTTTAAGGATGGCCACCTTTTTAGGCATTTGGAAAAGCTTCAAGCTGAGGATTGCTTTTTTGTCTATAGGATGGTGGTGGTAATGTTTAGAAGGGAACTGACATTCGAACAGACTCTTTGCCTTTGGGAAGTAATGTGGGCAGATCAAGCGGCAATCAGGGCCGGTATTGGGAAATCTGCATGGAGCAGAATTAGGCAGCGTGCTCCACCAACAGACGATTTGTTGCTTTATGCAATAGCAGCTTCAGTGTTGCAGAAAAGGAAATTGATAATTGAGAAGTACAGCAGCATGGATGAGATCATTAAGGAATGCAATAGCATGTCTGGACATCTTGATGTTTGGAAACTGCTTGATGATGCACACAACTTAGTGGTCACCCTGCATGACAAAATAGAGACATCATTCTCGTGACTCCAACAAACACACTAGTTTACAATGTTGTCATAAAAAACATTTATCGTAGCCTACCGGCTTTCTCTCCTCTGCATCTCAAATAAGCACTGGAGCTGCAAGAGCAATTGCAAGCTACTCTGAGGTCTGCTGCATAAACATGTCACTGCTCATGTGCTTGATTTTGTGTCGACAAAGGTGGCTAATGTGTGGAAGTTTTCTTCAAATGGGTATGTTGTCTTTTTTGATTCGAGACTGGAGATCTTTTCTTCTTTGGCTCTGCTAACTTCGTGCCATTTGAATATCTTCAAAATCGCTTCTTCAGAATGCTCGATTTTTGAAGGTTAAAGGAAGAGTTCAAATTCTTAAACTGTTGAAGTTTTACTTAATTGATTTTAGAATCAATATCATTTAGCTTTTGGTTGATTCAGTAACTCTTAAGTTTGAGTTTTCCGTGGGGTCAATTAATTGTTGTTAACATCTTCATTGTTTGGTTTAATTTGTTTTTAGGAAGTCATTCTTCTCTCAAAAGATATTGTAACAGTTAGTAAAGTTAATTATTTATTTCTTTTCCTACTAATTTTGAAGAACCCCATATACCATATCTAAT
The DNA here is from genome assembly GCA_037954015.1 of Psophocarpus tetragonolobus. NCBI lineage: Eukaryota > Viridiplantae > Streptophyta > Magnoliopsida > Fabales > Fabaceae > Psophocarpus > Psophocarpus tetragonolobus. The sequence continues at coordinate 24,078,703 of CM075695.1, read as the reverse complement.
TCACTTTGTAATTTAAAAAATGACTACTATTGTAGATGGATTTTATGGTGGACTAGGTTAACATCTAGGCTACCATGGACCATTGCCCTTTTCCAATGAGTAATGAGATGGAAGATGGAAATCCACTATTCCCAATCTATGTTCCATTTTTCTTTTTTATTAATTAAGAAATGGTATGTCATTTAATAAATTATATTTTATATTTTTTATCTCTTTTATAACTCATGACATAGTGTTTTTCCATTAATGTAAACCGGAAATGGGGAGAAAGGATTTACTTCATGGGATGTTATGGTATATTCCCTATTAAATTATTTTCTCATTTCCCCTTATTCTTATCCCTTCCTCTTTCATTAAGTTTTATAATTGTGTTGACTCTACAACATTGTTAGCACTGCATTGTGATACTGCTCCTTTAGATGATTGACAATTTTGGGCAATGGTCGATCACCACTTGAAACGTTCTCGATACTATAAATAAAACCCAATAGGTATGGTAAAAAATAAATAAACTATCAATTCTATAAATAAACTTAAAGATTCGTTATAACAAATGTTTACATATTTGTTCTGTATTTCTACGACTTTGTTTATCCTGTTTTGTGACAATTTTCAAAATCAAATGAGTAACAAATGTTTTTGTTGTGTTGTTATCTATTATATTTTAGTAAATCAAACGAATCCTTAAACATATAATACATATAGAAATAAAAAACATTCACAAATATTCTAATAAGTTGACTGAGTAAAAAGGAAAAACTTAGTTGAAAAATGTTAAAACACTACTATATATTTTTGTATTTTATCTGTGGATATATTCACAAAAATACCTGAAAATTTCCTACAAAATTCTGTTAAGAAATCACAGAAAATATGTCAGATTTATCTGTGGATATAAATCTCCAGCTAAAACTTGTGAGTAATTTTTTCTGTGGAAAAAATATTTGCTGCAAAATTTCTTACAAAAATGTTTATCAGAAACTTTTCCCTAATTCTATTGAAGAAAGAAATAACTCGTTTACATTTCCTGAAATTTTACATGCAGATTTATTGCAGTATAAAAATCCGTAAGAAATTCTTGCCATTTCCCCAAAATCACATGTAAATATATTTTGCCATTTCATGAACCGTGTGTATTTGTTGCGGATTTTCTGCATATTTATCCCGGAGAAATATGTTATTTTTTAAAAAATAAATAATTACTTAAAAATAATTTTAAAAAAAAATAAAAATATTAAAAATAATTACAAGTATATTCATAAATTTTTGTCAATTTAGAGTAACTTTTTTTAGATAAGTTATTTCTCTCATTTATCTCATTAATTATTACAATGACTTTTTGTTGATAAAAAACAATACTTAATATTTCTCTTTCTGTATATATATTAATAAAAAACAATAGTTAATCTATTATATAAAACAGAAGTATAACATTATTATGAGAATATATAATTTTTTATAATAATATATTAATTTATAATTTTGATACATACATTTATATTGTAATATAAAAATTATTACTATTATTCAAATAATTTTGAAAGAATTGTATTTGAATCATAATTACAATTTTAAGAAATTTAATGTATTTATAATTTTAATAAAGACTAACCATGTAAATAAAATAATTTTTTTTATAATTTGGTTAAAATTATGTTTTTAATGTTAATTTATATAATAATTTATATATAATATTTGAATTTTTATTTGTATTATTTTATATATTATATTTGACATATAAATTTAAATTATAATATTATTAAAATAATAAAAATTAATTTTTTTGGTGAACTATTAAAAATTAAAAACTAAATAATTATTATAATAATTTAAATATTAATTATGATTATTAAATATTATATATCTTTTACATTATAAAAAGTAGCTATATTGTATATAATACTAGATCTTCAACCCATGCGATGCACAAGTTTATTTAATTTATTTTTTATTATTTTTTATAATTTTAAAACGTAAGTAAATTATTTTTTAAAATATTTATAAATATATTAAAATAATTAGATTATAATTAATGAAATATTTAATTATATTTTATATTGAATAAATGTTATGTTAAAAAATATTAAGTTTATTAAAATTTAATATAATTTATTATTTTCAAATAATAATAGTAATATAAAACCATATGAAATATATAAATTGAAAATGTAATAAATATAAGACTATAATTATTTAAATTTAGGTATTTAATTTTCTTATTGTGAATATTATATTTGTATGTACTTAAAATTTATGTGTTCATATTTAATAAATTTTAAAAATATTTATTATAAAAATTAAAATGTATTTTAGAATAATATTTATAATAATTTGGACTATATTATTTTAATTATATGATATTGTTAAATATTTTATTTCTTTATTTTCATATTAATCATAATCTAACTTTTTATATTATTTTATGTAATAATATTCATTCTAATGTTGTGTACTACAACATAATTCTAATAAAAAATTTTCTTAAATACAATTTGTTTCTACATATTGAACACAAGCTTTTACTTCTTCAATGGGTCCTCCTTCTACGTTTCTCTTGATCTTCTTCGTAATAGTCAATCTGGGTCAGCACATGTGGGTACCTACAAAAGTACTCTGATGCTCAAGTCAAAGGATGATTGACTATTCTCTCCAAGTACATTGTATCAACAATAAAATAGTAAAATAATGCATCGTCAAATGTGTACATGTCTCCTATTTATAATACTTGTCTTTTTGGGTTTGGATTTAGGTCATTAGGGTTTTGATTTACCATAAAGAAGACAATATGAACTTTTCACAAAAGGGACCAAAATTGTGGACTTTACCCGAGTCAGATTGGTAATGTCTGTCTAGTCTCTTGCTAGGTCATTTAGATGCCTAGGCAGGGATCAGTCTGGCCCTCGGGAGTATCCTCAATATACATGCCCACCAACGTCGAGAAGCGGAGCAACAACGATGCTAGAATACCTTTGGGTGATGTCCACTGAGCTGGTTTTGACGTGGATTCGGTAGGTATGGTTCGACCTTTTCTAGGGCAACCCAGTTTCCCACCTTTTTGACTAAAATTATTTTGTTGTTAGGGAGGATTCGTCAGAGATGCAGTGAGATTTGAAACAGCAATGAATTAGGACCGTAGATCTTGAGAAATTTAATGGTGATGCTTCTCTTTCCACTTGGGCTTTCGTGGGCCTTTAGCTTATAAATATGGGTAAAGTTGCGAGTTTTGCTTCACCTACCTTCATTTTGCGTTCAAGCTTCGAGCCACCCTTCTTGCTTTCTCTCAAGTATTCCTAGTGATGCAATTCTACCTACCAAGGATCTTATCACAAAGGTTATGACTAGGAGGATAGAAGAAGACATGGTTAGGAAAGAGTATGTTAGGCCTCAACTCCTACTTGAAGTGAAGACCCATGAACGCCATAGTCTTTGATTTCTTGTATTTGTATTTTCATACTTTGTTTAGTAGTTAGGTGGATGCATTTATCCTCATTTGGGCCTTGTATTTTTTACCATGTTTTCCTTTATTTTTAAGCATGGGATGCCATTAGTTATTATGTGGAGTGGGTGCAAGAAGGTGGCTCTGTTTAGCAAGTGGACATGTGGTTACTACCACACCCCTTTGTTTGAGTTCTACACGTCTCTAGCACATAGAAACATGAGCAACGTGTGGGGCCTCTTTATTCCCCCTCTTAGGCTCCAAATTCAAATTGAGGGAACAAAATCCATGCTTATAGGGGATGTTTGGATTAACATGACTTAACCATGTGTTAGTTGGCTTTTAAACTAATTAATCTTGATTTTCTCCTTCTAATTCTCACGCCCAAGCTTTATAAATAGCACCCACCCTCATTTGTTCTCTTTACACTTAAATGAATAATCTAAGACTCCATTTGAGAGAGCATTTGTTCTTAGTAAAATGTCTTGAATTTTCTTCTTATAGAAAATTCTTTTAGTTGACTTTTATCAAGAGTTCTTTCTTTTGTGGCAAACTTCAAACAATTTTTGGCTTATTTCTTTGAGTGGTGCCATCCATCAACCATTTTCCTTTCTTCCACTTTCATCTTCTTGGTGTTGGAACTTATATGGAGGAAGGATCTATTAATTACTAGCGAAATTTTCTATTTTGATATATTATAACAATTTAGAATTTTAATTTAATATGTTTTGTAATAATACGATATAATATAAATAATATACTATGTCATTTTGCGTCAAACATGATAGAATATATTTTGTTAATTTGTATAGAGTTTAATTGGTATACACTGTAGTGTAAAAGATTTTTATACTGACATTCAATCATGATTTTTTATTTATGTGACTTTTAAAATAATAACGAATAAAGTTAACAAATTTATCATGAATGAAGGATTGAGATTGTCAGTGTAAAAATCTTTACACAGTGTGTACCAATTAAACTCAGTTGTATATTTCTTTATTTACGATGACATGATAGAAACATGTCAGATCATCAATTATTATGATAGATTTGCAATAAATTTGAAAAAATAGATAGAGAAAAGAATTCAAAATGTTATTTTATCTATGTATTTGCATTTTTATTAAAAATATTAATCATAAAAGATATACATCATATAAAATATTTAGAAAGATAAAATAAAATAGTCATAAAATAAAAATACTAAAAAACCTTATTGGGTTACCTTACCTGCGCCCACGTTGGGAATTCGTTTCTGTTGCCTATTTTGAGGTTTGCTATTTTTTGTTCTTGCTTTTAATGGTTATGGGGCAAAGATGGGTTTATTCCTCTTGATTCTGGCTGTTGAAAAATGAGTGTCTTTGTTCGATGTACTTCGGAGTACGGTTTATGCTTTGTTTTTTTTTTTTTTTTGTTGTATATACAATGTACTGCGGCTATTGATTGCCCTTTGTTATATCTAGTAACAAAATTTATGGCACGTTTGTTAATAATATGTATAGCTGTTTATTATTACTAGTAAATCGTTGTTATCTAGGTGGAAAACACGTGAATTTCCACCTTTTGGTGCTTAAAATTCAACTATTACCAAACATTTTCTGAGTTTGATTGCTTAAACAACTCGTATTATGTTTTGTGTGCTTTTCTATGAGCTTGTTTTTGTTGAGGTTCTTTAAAAAGGTGATTTCCTACTTTTCTGTTGTCAACATTGTTTTCACTTGTATTCAACATTGTGCTAACCGAGTCATTTACAGACTTTCCTAACCAGAGGCTGTGTTCATCATTTGCTCAGAAAGAGTTTTGCTGCAAGAACTTGACACGCAGTTGTGTAAATGTCTGTGGCTTTTACCAACCTCTCATGGTGGTTGTGGAGTGGGAAGCATCAAGAGCCAAGAATCTCAAATGGGTCTTCTATAAATTCTTCAGCTGAATCTAATTTGTGGGAATCTGATGTTTTGAGGTTTCCTTTGGTTCGGGCGAATGTGGGGTCCTCATCAAGAAAGGTGAAGGGCAAATGGCATAGTAAGGAAGAGATGAAGATGGATAAGGAATATGATGTTGTTTTGGTTCCATCAGATGGTGGATGTGTTTCTGGTTCTGAATCTGATGATTCTGACTGGTCAATTGGCTGGTTGGAGCCTCATGGACCTGATTTCCCAAATGGTGATGAAACAGATAACAGTTTTGCTGTGCTGGTTCCTTGTTATGGCAGAATAATGGAGGATCCAAAAAATAATTTGCTCAAGGGTGTTGGGAACTTTCCAGACAGTTATTCTGATAGTGAGTTTTTTTATTAACATCTGTTGTTGGATACTACTATTACATTTGTGCTGTTTTAAACTTGATTTTCTCTTCATGTTTTGCTTAATGGATAGTTAGCAATTTACCATTTCAATGCATGGATTTGGTGTTGAACAACAACATTGGTTCAAAATGTAAAAAACTAGTCAAAATGTTGGTTTGGTTGTCTTAAATTTTTATGGGTTTGTGCATGTGATAATGATTTCTATCAAAACACAGTTTAGGCTAAGGCATTGGTTCCACAAAGCTGCTGAAATCCAACATGAACATATTATTTAAAAAGAAATTAGCAAGATATAATTTTGACAGAAGTAAGCCATTATGCATTTAGTGTTATATACAATTTATCTTTCTCTTTGAGAGGAAGTTGCTTCATCTATAATATATATATATATATATATATATATATATATATATATATATATATATATATATATACTATGGAAATTACTAACTTAACCTTTTCCCTAAATTAACATGTGTCTTTTCTATTATTTTTTTTTTTGTATTTTCAACTTTTAATGTTTTCCTTTTCTGTTTTTCTTTTAAAGCTTTCTTTCTTCTTTCTTTTTTTTTTCTTTTAAGATTTCTATTTTTTTTTCTTTTTTATGTTATTTTATTTATTATTATCTTTGTTTAGTATATTTTTTTATATTTTAATTTTATCTTCTTTTCTTTTGATTTTTTTGTTTTTAATTTTTATTAATTGCTTTTTATTTTTTATTTTGTTTTATAATTTTCAATTTTCTTATTTTATATATTTATTTTTTATTTTATGTTATTTTATTTTTTATTATCTTTCTTTATTATTTTATTCTTTTTATATTTTCTATATTACAATATTCTTATAGTTTGATATTTATATGTTAAAATTAATTTATTAAATATATTTTAATATTTATAAACTATAATATCATTTATAAGAAAAGTTATATTTAATTAGTAAAAATTATGTTTTCCGTTATCTATATGTGAAAAATTTTCCTATGCTAGCCGTAACATTTATGTATTATAAATGATAATAGTTTATAACCCCGATGGGTTGAGACATGATCACTTTTGACCCAAAAAAAATCTTATAATTTATTAAATGGATTTTTTTTATGAAAAATAGTATTAAATTATTTACTAAATAATATTGTAAATTAAATTTAGTTTAGTTATTCATTAAAAAAATATTATTTATAGAAGACAATTCAATTCGATACATTGTGATTAATAAATTCTTCTATGATTATTTAAAAGATTCTATTTAGAAAAACATCTTAAATTAAATTTGTTTCAATTTATTTAGTTCTATTTTTTATGCTTTTTGTCCTTTCATATTTATATCTTAACTATTTTGTTATTTTATATTTTTATTTATTCTTTTATATTTATATATTTTTATTCCATATTTAATTTGTTAAAAATTAATTTATTAAGTATGTTTTAGTATTTCACAAAATAAATTTAAGTTACTCTAACAAAAGTATCTTAAATTAAATTTACAGTAAAATAAGTTTTGGGTCCCTAAAAAAGTTTTGCAATATTAAATATGTCCTTCAAATATTTTTATTTATTTATTTGGTCTTTCTAATTTTAAAATAATTACTTTGATCCTCCAAATGTTTTAAATAGTGATTTTTAGAAAGATAAAAAATTATTTAAATAACGTTTGGAAGACAAAAAATGATATATTAAATAAAGAGACTAAAATAATATAAAAAAGTTGGAGGATATATTTAATATATTGAAAATTTTATAGGAAACTAAAACATATTTTACTCTTAAATTTACTCTATTTTCGTCTAAATTTGTTTAACCAAAAACAACCACACACCATGAGAGAAATGGGTCGTTCATCTAATGAGTTAAGAAACACATCGTAATCTCTGGTCCAAGACAAAAATATAAAATATAATACATATAAAATTTATTAAAAATTTTTATTACAAAATAGTGTTAAATTACTTACTCAATAATATAATAAATTAAATTAATTTTTTAGCGAAAGAAACTAAAAATATTATTCAAGGAGATAACCAAATTTGAAAGACTTAACAATATAAATTTATTATTCCCTTTTCTATTTATAAGATTCAAGATAAAAGATGTGCTCCATTTTTTTTATAAGATTATTACTTTTAGACTTAAATATACCTGATCAAGTGAAGGATAATAGTGACAAATATATTATTATTAAAATCAACTAGGTATTGATAGTTGCTTGATGGTTTAACATTTATATATATAAGAAATAATTCGGTTAGGAAAATTACCATTTTTGTCCTTCTTCTATTTTCAACAAGTGTCATTTTTTAATATTTTGTGGTCTTTTCACTTTTTTTATTTTGTTTTTATTTTTAAATTTTTATTTTTATCTTTTTATGTATTTGTTGCTTTCATTTTTTAATTTCTTAATTTTTTTATTTTTTTATTTTAATATTCTTATATTTAATATGAAATTTATTTTTCCTTTAATTTATTCTTATTTTATTTTTATGTTTTATTTAAAATTTTAATTTATTAAATTTATGTTAATATTTATAAGATAATTTTAAATTTTATATTTATTTGATATCTGAAATATTAGGTTACTAAATATATTTTAATATTTTACAACATAATTTTAAATTTTATTTTATCTTTTCCTTTTTTATTTTTAATTTGTGTTTCCTTTCCTTTTTTTCAATTTTCTTCTTCCTTTTTTTTAATTTCATCTTTTAATTTATTTTAGTTTTCAACTTTCTTATTTTCTTCATTGTTTTTCTTTTTATCTTTGCAATATTTTTATATTTTATTCATAACATGTTAAAAATAATTATTAATATATTTATCATATGAAAAATAATTTTAAATTAATTAAAAAATATTAAATTAATTTTGTAGAAATTTCATATCTATATTTTCTTTTTATGTTTTATTTTTCTTATTTTATTTATTATTTTTTATTTTATTATAATTGTTTTATTAATTATTTTTCTTTTTTTTATTTTCCATTTTCATTTTTATGTTATTTTATTTATTATATTTTATTTTTTATTTCTCTAGGCATATAAAATTATTCATGTGCTCTTTCTCTATTTTTAACATGTGTCATTTTTTTGTCTTTCCAATATTTTTCCATTCTTAATTTATTCTTTTTCTTTTATTTTTAAGAAATATAGTATCATTAATAAGAGAATATGATATAAACATATTATCATTTACAAGAAAATATTAAGCATAGTAAAATACATGTTTAAGTTTATATTAGTTTTCTCAGTTTACATCTTTTTAATTTTAATTAAAGTTTATTATTCAAATAAATATATATCTACCATGACTAAAGTTAGTATGTGCTAACACATACTCATTATGATTGTCCAGAATTATCCTATGTTAAATAAATTGTCATTATAATTTTTTCAATAAAAATTTGTTTCACATTTATAATCTATTCTATCAATTGAAATTGTTCTTTGTTGCAAATTATTAAATTATTATATTATATTATAATACTAAATATATGAGATCAACAACATGTACTAGTTTTGTTATAAAAAATCCAACAATCTTGCTGCATTTTTGTTTAAGGTCCATAAGAGCCAAAATATGATTTGAGGGTAATAGTTTTTTTTTTTTCTTAATTCATGTTATTAAGTTTTCTCGCTTTTAAATAAGATTTACCATTTGGTTTGATATATGATTGTTCCTTTACCCTCATATCCATTAGCTGTAATCAACAAACCTATTAACAATGATGACACAAACTGGATTTTTAAGCCAATTGAGAGTACTCTTGGACTTACATGTTATATCTAGTATGACATGTGATGTGACTTGTGATGTTAATTTTAATTTGGACTTTGTGTGTATATTTGTGGTTGTTTATATTTACGGAATTCAGATTTTCTTTTTCTTCTGGTGGGGCTAGAGCTGTAACATTCATGCCTTTTTTCTCTTGTCTTCAGAGAGCAAAAAATATGTTGAAGACTGGCTCTCTTCTCTTCGAAATACCTGATGCACAACCATTCATCATTGTGATCCTACACTTCCCGAGAAAAATCCTCTTTTGTGGTCTCACCAATAAATAATTGTATAATGTAAATATTGTAAAAAAAATGGCATTGATGTGATGTCATAATAGGATTGGTTAATGTTGAATCTTTTGGTTAATTCAAAATCTATGAGGAAGCTGATATGTTCAAGAGTGAAGCAGTTGTGACTTGTGAGCTTTGGCACTGAGAATGATGCAACTGCTGTTCTGCTCTCTTAATGGAGAGTCCAAACATTGTGACTGAATGGAGAGTTGTATTTGAAGTGTGACTTTGGAACTTGCAATTCATTGATTTAAATATAGTAATTTGTTATTGAATGTTTGACCATTTACTCAAATTTGTGCATAACTGTTTATAAATTTTGTATAACATGGGTGTACTCTCTGTGTATGTGTTTGTTTTTTTTGAGTTTGCATGGATGTATTGTTAAATTAGCTGTTTTGTATAGATTTGTTAAATTAGCCTCTACTGAGCTACTGTGTTTCTCTAAAGGATAGAAGCATCTCACTTGGCATTCAAAATTTTAGAGATACCTGCATAATATCTAGATATAGTACAAAATCATAAAAATCTTCTCGTTATGAACCACCAATAAAAAGAGTTGATTCAAGTCAAATTTAAAAATTGTTTTCCAACCAAATTTTAAATCTAAAATTATAAGATGAGTAATCAATTTATCTTAAACAAAAAGAACAAAATCAAATCACTATAATGAGATTATATACATATGTGTAAAGGATTACAAAAGAGTTTGAACTTCTTCCTTCTTTGGTGCTTCTATTTTTCTTTTATCTACATACCTTATTTTTTATATATATTTCCTTGTATACCTTTTGAATTTTAAAATATAACATAAAGTAAGTGATCATGAAACAATTCTTTTCATTATAAAAAAATTTTTGAAATTTTAAATTTTATAAATTAAATTCTTTTCTCTCTTAACATCTGACACCCCCTCCCTCATTCTTCTTTCTCTCATTCACTTCTCTTCTTCATGTTCATTTCCTTTCCTTTTTCCACCTTTTGGTGCTTCATTTATTCTCAAATCTCTTACCTAGTGAAAGATAATGAAACCCAAAATTCCTACTATTTTCCTTCTTCTTTTCAAAACTAAGTTTTGGTAACTTTTGATGTTAAGGATAGTGCTTTAAGGAAGAGTACCCACCCACGTCATAAGGGAAAGGTTGCTTGTTTTGACTCTCTAAGATAAATCTATAACTCGTAACTTAAAGAATAAGCTATTGGCAGGTATCAGCTGTCATGCTGATGTGTGAAAAACTGCTGATATGTGAAAAACTGCAAATATACAGTGTTGTCAAGTAATAACAATAATCATAAATAATTGTTCTTCCATAAGACTGTGCTTTGGAAAATAATAATTGGTTATAATTTTAATTTGTTTTTATAATTTTAATTTATTTTTATAATTTAAATAAAAAAATCAAAGTTCTCTAATTGATAAAAATAAAAATAAAGTAAATGAATTGTAAAATTAAAAGAATATGATAGTTTTAAATACTATAATATCAAAGATTAGAAAATCGTAACTAAAATAAAATGTAGTTTTTTAGATTTTCAATATATTTGAAATATAGAAAATATATGATAAAATAAAGGAAGGAATAATTCAAGTATTTAAAATTCAAATTTTAGAAAACTCCTAGGGGGACTGCTTATCAAATCAAAATCAATTATCTTTTATGCTCACGCAGGTAACATTTGTTCTTTGTGAAGTTGAATTAACCTAAGGTAACATTCTTTTCAAGGTACAAAGGTGTATGCTCAAAGGGTTAAATCTACTTTCGTTATTTAATTCCTTAGTTCCTTCCCTCGGGTTCCAATAATTAAGTTCACCTTTCGATCATTTCCTAATTATCTATTACTATAAAAATGTATTTCATCAGTAAAATCAATAGAGAAGAAATCAAGAGAAACCAACATAGGAACAATAAAAATGCTTAATTCATCATCAATAGAGTTATGGATTAAACCCCAATCCCAAAATAAAAAGTCTACTCACACATGTTCATAATTATAAAACAAAAGAAAATAAGATTTATCAAACCCAGAATAAATAGTGAAAAAGGGGAAAGGAGAAACTTCAAACCTTGCTCTCTATGTGTCTTTGATAAGAAAATTTAGGACCCTTGTGTTCGAATAGAAACCCCCTATTTAAACTAATGTCTCAATCATAAAAGGTCATAACAATAGAGGAATTAAAATGATTACACAAGGGAGTTAATATTTTTACACAGGAGTATAATCTTTCATTAATTAACTTATAAGTCATTTTTTTTTTCTTTTGAATTTCCTCCAAAGTTTCAAGCTTCACTCTAATGCTCCTCCAAGTCAGTTTACAAGCATATTAATATCTAGCAAATATATCTTAAACACGAAAAAATACTAAAAGCGTAACAAATTCCAAAATATAATTAAAAACACCTAAAATGCAAATATTAAACATAAATAACATAAAAATAGATAAAATTCTAATTAAAATAAAACCTAAAAATAGATAAAAATGCTACTGCATCATGCGCTTGTGTATTCTCATTTCTATTTTGATATGTTATAATAATTTTAGGTTTTAATTTAATATTTTTTTTTGTAATAACATGATAGAATACAAATAATTTACTGTGTCATTTTGCATATAACACGAGAAAATATATTTTTTTAATTTTTATATCTTTTTGTTTATGATAACATGATAGAAAAATTTCACATCATCAATGATTATGACATATTTGCAATAAATTTGAGAAAATAGGGAGAGGAAAGAATTCGAATATACATATAGATTATCGATAGTAGAACAATAAAATATGTTTGATATAAATGTTTTAAAGTAATTTTATTCTTAAGGTTATAGGGTTGATCTAGTGGCAAAATTTACATTTGACAAAGTAGTTTAGTTTTTCATTTTTAAATAGGTATAAGAGTATAATAGATATTTTGAAAAGTGGACATAAAAAAGGAGTAAGTATTTCCTTTATTAATAGTATATAATAGATATATTATAAATTATAGATACTAGAACAATTATTTATGTTGGATATAAATGTTTTAAAGAAAATTTTTTCTTAAGATTGATCTAGTAACAAAGTTTACATTTGAGAAGGAAGATGTTGTGAGTTCGATTTCCTCTTATGACAAAGTAGTTTATTTTTTAATTTTTAAATAGATATAATGGTAGAATATGTGTTTTGAAAGATGGACAACAAAAAGGGGTGAGCATTCTTTTTATTAATAGTATAAAATAAATATATTATAGATAGTAGAACAATTATTTATGTTGAATATAAATGTTTTAAAGTAAATTTTTTCTTAAGGTTGATCTAGTAGCAAAATTTACATTTGGGGACAGAGATGCTGCGGGTTTGCCTCCCTTTTATGACAAAGTAGTTTATTTTTTAATTTTCAAATAGGTATAAGGGTATAATATGTATTTTTAAAAGTCGACATCAAAAGGGGGATTCCCTTTATCAATAGTATAGAATAAATATATTATAGATGGTAGAACGATTATTTATGTTGAATATAAATGTTTTAAAATAATATAAATAGGTATAAGGATAAAATAGGTATTTTGAAAAGTGAACATCAAAACGGGGCATTCCCTTTATCAATAATATATATAGGGAGGAGATTCACTTACTCCAAGAGTAAGTTTAAGAGACTTACTCTCAATCTTAACCTTTCGTTTTCTTGAAATCTAACTATTAAAATTAATTGTAGATAATATATATATATATATATATGTATGTGTATTGTAGATAGTAGAATAATTATCTATCTTATATATAAATGTTTTAAAGTAATTCTTTTTAAGGTTACAAGATTGATCTAGTGACAAACTTTATATTTGGGGAGAGAGAGATTGTGGGTTCGAGTCCCTCCTATGCTACAAAGTAGCTTATTTTTTAATTTTCAAATAGGTATAAAGGTAGAATAAGTATTTTAAAAAGTGGACATCAAAATTTGGTATTCCTTTAATATATATATATATATATATATATATATATATATATATATATATATATATATATATATATATATATATATATATATATATGACAACTCAGATGAGAAAAAAGTTTACAATGAGAACTGAGAAAACCTAATAATGGCGGCGATATGCAAGTGTGCAATAACAACGATGACAATTGTTTTGTTCCGAATAACATATAAGTGAAAGAACAAGTGTTTAAAAAACACAATTCGCTTTATTGTCTTTTGAATTTAAAACAACACCGATTTTCACATAGTTTTGTTTTTGTCTCTTTTCTCATTACACCACTCTATATTTGTTGAATTTTTTCTCTTCTCAATTTCTTTTTCTTTTTTCAATTTGATTAGGGTTTTAAATCGTGACAGATATGTTTCACTCCACCACTACCAACAGTGGCGACAATGGTAGCAAGACAGGGTTGGTGGCGACCTTGTAGAGCATTCTGCAGGGATGACCAATATATATATTATAGATAATAAATAGTAGAACAATTATCTATATTGGATATAAATGTTTTAAAATAACTTTTTTTTAAGGTTATAAAGTTGATCTAATGACAAAGTTTAGGGTTTAAACCCTAAACAAAGTTTACGTTTGGAAAGAGAGATGTTACAAGTTTAAGTCTCTTTTATTGTAAAGTAGTTTATCTTTTAAGTATAACCAATAATCTATAAAATATAATATTATAGATTATATATATAGATTATAAATAGTATGATAATTAAGTATTTTGGATATAAATATTTTAAAATAATTTTGTTCTTAAGATTATGAAGTTGATGTTGTGTCAAAATTTATATTTGATGAGGAGAAGTTGTGGGTCCAAATCTCTCTAAGATAAAATATGTATCTTGAAAAATGTATATAAAAAATGAAGTTTTTTTTACTAATAATATAAATAATTATAATTAGAGAATTGTAACTATAATACAATTGATGAGAGATTTGTGTAAATTTTAAAAATGTGAAATAGTTTTTCTAAACAAAAAATGGGAATGTAATTTACTTGTTTTCACGCACCCTCTCTTCCCCTTATTGGCATTGTTGTTTTTTATTTTTAGGTAAAATAAAACAAACACTTTGGGTTTTGTTTGTTCCAAGTCTTTCACCTCTTCGAAAGCCGTTTCTCTTGTGGCATAAAGGTTTCATCTTTCAAAGTCTGGTCTCAAAGTGTAAGACATTTCTCTCACTCAACACTACGTTCTCCTTCGGTTTTTAATTCCTTTCATTCTTCATTGCATATCGCGTTTATGTAATCTAATCAGCAACAGCTTCAGAGAGGGAAAAACTTTTTTATTTTTTTTGGTGAAAGAAAGTTTGAAATTTGTGATCTCTTTTGGGTTCTCTTCTTTTGTTGGAATTTTGGGTGTTTACTTGAAGTTTGACTGGAATGAAGTTTGGAAGAAAGATGTGACTTTGTACTGGGTTTTATTCTTCTTCTTCTTCTTTTTTTTTTTTTTTTATTAAAATTTTCCTGGTTTTATTCTCAAAATTTATGTATGAGTATTGGGACTGAGAGTTTTGGTCCATGTTTATATTTTAGGTTTCAGTTTGGTAAAGTTTAAAGTTTTTCACTTTAGTCATGTTTGGTCTATTATACCAAATTAGGTTGTGTTTAGAAAAACGATGCTCTTAAGGTAATGGATGTTTTCCTCGATCGAGGCACATTGTTATTTCTCAGTTTGGTGCCTTGGAAAGTGTAAACCGCTGTTTGAAAATTTTCAAATGGAAATCCAAACAGGCACTTAGTCATTGTGAGATCTTTGCCAAAGCTTTGGGAGAGTATGTTCAAAAGAGTGTGTAGTTTTTATTTTTTGCTTATTTTGTGAATTTGAAAAACTATATTCCCACAACACTCTACATGACTCATGTGTAGTTTGTTTCTCTGTAGATTCGGATAGCAGACACTTGTTCTTTTTCAGTGGATTGTAAGATTTGAAGACTCATAAGATGCTGGCTATTGATCCTGCAAAAAAGCTATCGTTTAATCGATCAATCAGTAATGGTGATTTGGTTATTGTTTATGAAAGGCATGACAACATGAAGGCTATAACAGTGTCTGAGGCATCAGTTCTGCAGAACCGATTTGGTGTTTTTAAGCATTCAGACTGGATTGGAAAGCCATTTGGATCCAAAGTATTCAGCAACAAGGGTGGTTTCGTGTACTTGTTGGCTCCTACAGCAGAATTGTGGACTCTTGTTTTAAGCCACAGGACTCAGATTCTCTATATTGCTGATATTAGCTTTGTTGTCATGTACCTGGAGATTGTTCCTGGTTGCTTGGTTCTTGAATCTGGAACTGGAAGTGGTTCCTTAACTACTTCACTTGCAAGGGCAGTAGCTCCTACAGGACATGTCTATACGTTTGATTTCCACGAACAAAGGGCTGGATCAGCTAGGTAACAAGGAAAAGTGTCTGTTGTGATTACCACTTGTAATGTATCTATATTTTTTGTTAAATAATGTATCTGTTAATATCTGGCATTTGATACATGTGCTTATAACTTCCATCAATGCCTTATGTTATATTGTAATAGCTTTAGATCGTGTTTTGTTGTTGTCTTGTTGATGAAATTGTAAGGCATATTTTAAGAATCTTTTGATGGGTGCATCATTTATGATATCATAAAGTATTATTGCGAACTCATAATAAATACAGTATATTTGTGTTTATCTGTATTTGTGTGAGAAAATTCACTTAACATGGTCAGTATCAAGGTAAATTGCATACTACTGTTTGTTTGGCATGGATTACGTGGAAATACTGAATTGTTCCTGTTGTATTTTACTTCTTCCCTTTCAGGGATGATTTTGAGAGGACTGGTCTAAGCAGCTTGGTCACTGTGGGAGTCAGGGACATTCAGGGTGAGGGATTTCCTGATGAGTTCACTGGCATGGCTGATGCAGTATTTTTGGATCTACCTCAACCTTGGCTAACTATTCCTTCAGCTGCAAAAATGTTAAAACAAGACGGAACGTTGTGTTCATTTTCCCCGTGCATAGAACAAGTTCAACGATCGAGTGAAGTGCTTCGAACCAGCTTCACTGGTGCTGTCTTGTTTTCTTCTTTCTATCTTTAATTCTTTATCTGTACATTTCATATTTACGTAGCATTTGGCTCAACTTCTCTCAGTCATTGCTTCTCCTGAATAGGAAAAGTTTGGCCAAACTTAATTTAAAAAAAGCTCTTAAAAATGAAATTTGCATCTCTTATTTCTAATAAGCAAAAGTCCAAAACTAGAGCTTATGTAGAAACTAACTTGGTGTTGTTAAAGAACAGCCATGACAGCGCCATAGTGCCATGGTATAACCTATTTTTAGCCAAACGCCACACACAATTTGTGAAGGGCATCAATAACAATAACATTGAGCTAATTGAAGAAACTTATTTTAAGAAGAAACTTGACTTGTCGAACCACTATTTTGCTTATCTTTTGGTGTTAATCTATGCAATTAATGTTTATCAGCATAAGCACTAACAAAATTTCTTTGTAAATGTTTTCTTATGTATCAGATATAAGGACTTTTGAGGTTCTCCTACGAACGTATGAAGTTCGAGAAGAGAAACTGCAAAACATACAAGGGAATGGTGATGGCTTTAATGGTTCACTTCCTTGCAAGAGGAAACAGTGTTCAGATGGAGGCAATGTGATCACTAGTCCTATTTCATCTGTTGTGGCTAGACCTTGTGGTGAAGCTAGAGGTCACACAGGGTATCTCACATTTGCCAGACTTAAATGTCTCTTATGAAGTGTTATCATGTCCTTCCCTTTTTCTTTATTCCTAGAAGAGAAAAGTTTTGTATTTTTGAACCATGTCTTTTTTCCCTTTCCTATCATTAGTTTTCAGTGAAAATTTTGACATATACTTGGCTACAAATCTACTTTTCTGATTATTAGCTTTCATAAATGTGTCCTCATTAAAGGATGGATTTACGGGATACAGTTCGTCTGACATGATGTTATTGCTCTAACAACCATGTTGGAGGTGTATGATAGGTACTTCTGATATTGATCAAAGTCTATCTGATATTTTGCTTGTTTGGTTGCATCAACAATGTAACATAAGCATATTAAATATAAGATACAATTTTAAAGTTTCTTTGTACCTTATATTTTTAAGTTTTGTGCATGAATCATATTTTGACTAGAATGTACACTTTTTATTTATAATTTACAGTTTTTTCACTTTAAGAGTATTTTTTAAGTATAATATATATTTATAATTTACATTACGGGTTAGTTTTTTAGTCACAAAAAAAAATTGTCTATTTGCATAAGGTCATTGTAAAAGTAATAGCAAGTATTATATTAATCTTGTTGAAGGTTGGATATATGCCTATTATTTGGTAGTTGGTCAAGCCTGTTACATATTTAACATTTAATTAAGAAAACAGTTACTAATATAATTGTAAACATGTAATATGAGGTTAAATAAAAAAAGTGGACATTAAAAGAGGTATTTCTTAAATCAGGATAACCTTATTCCATTAAATATATTATCAAATTCAAATTTAGTTTTTTTATTATAATATTAACTTGGGCGTTTAGATTCACAAAAAAGAAGTGTGAAATTAAACCTCAATATTAAATATTTATAGACATATTTTTCTCAAATTTGATATTGAGAATTTAGTTTGTGTAAGATGAAAAACTGTCCCTTTGCATGAGGCTAAATACTTTGTAAAAGGTTGGATACATACTTATTACTTGGTCTTGCTCATGGTCATTGACTTTCCAAAATCTTGTTGATTGAAAATTGCAACATACAACATATTTAAGCTTTGATTGTTTGAAAATAAGTATTAGTAATAACTAATGAATTATCATGTAAAATTATATATAATTGTAAAATATGATAACTAAGTTTAGATTTTGAAATTTGAAAATATTTTGATAATCATAATATTTTATATGTAAATTATATTATTGAACTAAAGTGAAAATTCCATTAACACCATTATAGTGTAACCAGTTTTAATAAGGTTAAATAATAAAAAAATGTTCTACAAACCATGTGGAAAGTAACAAATATCCAAATTACTTTGGTCTCGCTTTATGGAAATTAGTTCTTTGAGATCCCAAAGATGCAAGATGAGAACCTACAAGATCAAATAATTTAACAATAGCAAGTAATTATTGTTAACATTAATAGCTAAAGGGTATATATGTTTAGTAATAACAAATTGTACACCTGAAATAAGTTGTTGATAATTTATTGTTCGAGTTAATCATCGTACATATGACAATCTCATTGTAGTTTTGTATTATTTGACATGCGAATATTGTTTGTTTTTCTTTGTTTGCAACTTGCCTGTGTCGTAGATAAGTGATTTTGCTGTTCTTCTATGGTTATTTTGTTTCTTTTATTTCTTGCATGTTGTCTCCATCTATGTCTTTGTTGTTGTCTTTGACTATCTAAATTTTCCAAATTTAGAAATCATTCTATAATAAATGGGGTAAGATGAAAAGGAAAATATATATGATATACTTTAAATAGAACTCACACAAAAATGCGGAACATTAATAATTAAATAGTAGAAGAGTATATATAATAATATATACATTATATTAAAAAGTTATAGAAAAATTAAAATAAAAAAATGTAAACTACCAAATACATTAACGTATAAATTTATCGTGTAGTAATATTATATTAAAAGTAATAGTAAAAGTTATATAAAAGATGTATAAATTAACTTATAAATTTAACGTGCAGTAATATATATAATATTATATTAATGTGTAGTAATATTATTATATAATAATATTAAAAGGTAAAGTAAAAGTAAATTAAGAAGTGCAAAATTAACATGCAGTAAAATATGAAAATCAACTATCAAATAAAAGATAGAAAACTAATGGTTGTAAGATAGAAATAAAAAATAAATTAAAAAAAAGGAGTGCATAAATTATAAAAATAAAAGTTATATATTGTAAAATAAAAATAAGGAAATAATAAATACATGGAATGGTGGTAAGATATTTGATGTGGTGATATGTGTAGCTAGTATATTAATACACCAAGTCTTTTTATTTTTTCCATGTTAGTTTAAGTTTAAGGGAAATTTATGTACTAATTAAATATAATAATTAACTTTATTTGAATGTAACAACAGAAATTTGACCAATTTGTTGGTTAAAAACTTCAATTTTTTAGAATAAAAAATATAATAACAACAGAAATTTAGAAATGATTTTTCACCTATAATTATAATTAAAATAAATTTTTATTTAGATAAATTTTTTGGAAAGTAATTTTAAAATAATTAAATTTATTTGAATGTAAAAAAAACCTTTTTATATAATAAAAGAGTGTAAAAACATTTAAAATTACAAATTTTTTAGATTATAAAAATATTTTTTTCATATTTTTTTAAAAAAATTCAACTATTTTGCGAAACACTCTTATTGATTTGCAACATAGTTTTTTTTTTTAAAAAAAAAAACCAGCTGAAATGATAAAATTTAATCTTTTCCAAACATAATGACAATATATATTCCTGTGAGAGTTACTAAAATTATGTAAAAATGTACTTAAGTAGATTAATTCATTAAGGAATCTAATAAATGGTAAATAAACAAAAAAGGCTAGGAAAATTTAATAGAGTTAACTATCAGAAAATTTAATACTGTTAAAAACATCTGGACAGATGATAAATGAAAACCATCACTCATGTGTTATTAAATTAGCTTTTGATGATGAAAAGTGTTTAATTAAGTTGATTGAGTATGATACTTGAATTATTTTAAACTTTTTAACATTGTCTTAATTTGATTTATAGATAGAAAAACTATTCTGATTTTCTTTTTATCATTTTAAGTTGCAAAGAAGTAGATTTCATTTTACGTTTAAAATAGTTATTTTCTATTTGTTATGTTCACCATAACCAAAATTTATTTAAAAACACCTTAAAAATTATGAAAAATGGCAAGTTTTTAATTTATATGATAAGTTTAGATTTTATTATTTCATAACATTGAAAATTAATATAAGTTATTATTGTTTAGTTAATTACACTAACATGATTTATTAATAAAAAATATATAAACAAACACCACTTAACATATCATAATAACAATAAACATCTAAAATTAGAATCGATTCGTTCAAAATAAAAAATACGAAAATTAAAAAAAAAATCATAATTAAGACAAAGTCAAGTGGAAAAAAGAAAGGAGTTATAGTGAAACTAAATAATGTAATGTAAAAAGTTTAAAAAATTATAAAATATTGAAGCCCTATGAAACTAAAATTATAATAATAAAGTATTATAAAGGAAACTAAAATTAGAAATAACATGGTTATAACATCTCAATAGTAATTAAAAAAAAGTGAGATAAAAATTAAATACATCCTAAAATAAGTATAATATTTAGTAATGATATTGGTACAAATATTTCTACTTTAAACCGACACAAATATGAAATCTTTATGAGAGCGATTGAAGAAAAAACAAAATATGTATGCATGAAGATGAACCATGATAAGATAAGATAGCTGACAATAGAAGTTATCTATCTAGTTTGATTTAAGAAATGGAATCGGATGCTAAGAATCTTGAAAATAATAAAAAGACGAATCTAAAAAAGATCAAATTTATCCATAAAATATATAAATTTAGAACAAATCTCTTACTAAAAATAAAAATAGTCAATTAAATAAGAATCATTTTTCAACAAATTAAATCAATAGATATTTTGTAATAATAAGACAGTACCATCAAAATACAAATTCAAAATTACAAATAAGAAGTTGCTAACGAAGTAGCAAGTCTAGTAATCTAGTATTAAATACTAAGTAGCAATAAAGTGGTATAGTAATTAGCACTAAAAATCAATGGAGAGAGAAAGGAAAAAGAGGAAGAGGTTAACAACAACAACAATTGTAACTGTAATAGAATCTACATAGTATTTCAAATAAAATAAAATAAAATTAAAAACAAACTAATTGGACAAAAAGTCGTTTCATGATTTTTTTTTTTAGATAACAAAAAGTCGAGTTTTTATCTGTTATTATTGTTCAATTGGTTATTGGTGTTATCTCACTCTCACAATTCACTTTTCAAATTGTATTCATTTTGTAACAAAGTAAGATACATAATTAAATAGATAGGAAAATCTTATCAAAATTATAAGATATATCATATTCTTAAAAACCATACCCACCTTAATTAGTTGTAGCAAATAACAATCTCCTTTTATACTTTTTTGAAGTCGTTAAGATTTGACTTGTTTCTGTTATTTACTTATTTAGTCATACTTATTTTCTCCTAGTTTTTCTCTATCAACAACTACATTTATTTTTTCTCTCTATCTTTCCTCCTTTTTCTCATAGTCATATAGTTAAGTTAGACCATCAATACATCATTATATATTGTGCAGCAGCTTAGGTAAATGTTTAGTCACTTAATGATGCTTAATTAGCTAATTAAGAGAGAGTTTGTTTTTGGAATAAGATTTTTGGTTATCGATTCTTCTTCTCATGGTTCTTACCTAATACTATAATCCATTCCTGTTTTGATTCTCTTTTCTACTATAGTTCTGACCCTACAAGGTAATTTGGTTCCTCCTCCTTGCATCATTCTATTAAAGAAAGCAAAAAACAATGTTACGTTGGCAACCTCATTCATGCTTTTTTCTTCTTTTATTGTGATAGTATTTTCTGGTTTAATTGTACTTTATTGATTACTCATCATGTGATTTTAGTTTCTCATGTTTCAATTGTGATAATTGGGTTTCTCAATATTATGAATGTACAATTTTAGTCTAATTATAGAAATAATACAACATTAGTCCCTCAAATTTATGGATAGCAATGGTAGAATCTAGATAAATACATACATTAATTTGAAAAAAATAAACCTGTATTCAGTCTCATGTAGCATGTTTTGCAATTACTCTTACTCTAAAACTTCTTAAATGAGTTTTTATACATCAAGTTATTAGTGTATGTTTGATTTATAGTTAATACTACCTTCTATTCACTTTAACATGAAGACATACATATGTACGTACTTTGTATCTCTATGACAAAAAAAATTTATTCCACAATTTAGAGTATTGAAGCATGTATTTTTTGAAAAATTGTTAAAGAGTCTCAATCAATTAGCATGTAACATAATTATTTGATACGAAAAAGTTATCAAATAATTGATAAATTAATTATATGTTATATGTTTATGAATTAAAACTATAAATAATATGGTAATGTGAGATCATGTAATAATTTTGTATTAACAGATTAAATCATGGATGAAAACACACAAGAGTGTTCAATAAAACAAGTGGAGCTAACAGTTCTTAAAACCGACGATCCCACAATGCCAATACTTACGTTCAGAACATGGGTTCTGGGCGTGAGTTCGTGCGTGGCATTGTCCTTTGTGAACCAGTTCTTCTGGTACCGAACGGAGCCATTAAATGTGGGATCCATCGCAGTACAGATCGCGGTGGTTCCCATAGGTCACTTCATGGCAAGGACAATGCCCACACGTGTGTTCTTTAAGGACACGTGTGTGGAGTTTACGTTGAACCCTGGGCCTTTCAACGTGAAGGAGCATGTTTTGATAACAATATTTGCTAATTCTGGCGCTGGAACGGTTTACGCCACTCATATTTTGACTGCTGTGAAGTTGTTGTATAAACGCCCTCTGTCTTTTCTTCCTGCCTTCTTCATCATGCTCACTACTCAGGTTTGTTTTTATTGTTCATTTATTGTGTTCATGTTCATCTGTTCAACATAGCACGGTTTTCTATTTTATTAATTTTTTATATTTTATTCATATTTTTAAATCATAATATTTCATCACTACAGTGTGTATCGGAGTTGTTTAAGTTTAATTAAAAATATCCTCACATCCTAGTGTTAATTAAATATTTGAAGGAATAGTTTTGCCTTGTTTTATAAGTCTAAAAAGTATTGATTTAAAGATATTTATATTTAAATAAAAAAATCATGATACTTTATTATATAATTTTTAAATTTGTTGAATTTCTATAAAAAAATATTAATGGGTTGAGGGTCGTTGTTAAACCCTAAACCCAAATCTTGAGGTAATTTGATTTAGAAAAACAAAAAATTAAATATTTGGACTACTAAAACATCTGGTAGGTAACATTTTTAAGATAACAAACTCTTACATACTACTCGAAATTCGATAAGGAATTCGGTAAGACCTTTACACTATATACAATATTTAGCTACTAGGTATGGAATGAATTTAAGAACCATTATTTTATATTAAAAGATAAATAATAAAATGGAATGAAAATTGATGTAACTCATTTTATCCTTTTCCATCAATTCTCTTACTCTATAAATTTGGGTGTATGCAGTGAAAAGGATGAAATGTTAAAATTCCATTTCATACTCAAATTTATATAAAAATTCTCTTACTCTATAAAATGTTAAAATTAATGGAGCTCATGTCATCCTTTTCCATAAAAATAGAAGTTTTATTTTATTATGCTCCATTCTATTTGTTTCTGTCAATCCAAATATAGCCTAAGGGTTAAATGTTAATTAAAATGTAATAATATTTTAATTAATTATATGATTTAATTAATTATAATTATTTTTTTATTATTTAAATTATCTTTAAATCACAAAATTAGAATGTGTCAAGCTAAATTATTGTTATGTATAAATAATATACTTTCAGTCAAAAGCTTAATCCATTAACTACTGAATTTGAAAAACATACGTCATAATTTAATAATAAAAAAGTAAAATGTTAAAATTTAGTAAAATTGAGTACACAACATAATTAAGCCTTTTTTTTTATACCCAAGAAGCATATGTGTGACTTTGTTACTAGATATCAATGCCATATCCTTCATGCACAAATTTTAAATAGAGGGATACTAAAGGAGATGTATTGAGTTTATTTTTTTATTTTTTCCTTTTATCAGCAAGGAGATGTAAAAGTGATTCTTGGTAAACTATTGCATTGCATTTGCAGGTGCTTGGCTTTGGTTGGGCAGGGCTCTTTAGGAAGTTTCTAGTTGAGCCAGAGGAAATGTGGTGGCCTTCTAATTTGGTTCAAGTCTCTTTATTTGGGTAATTTAATTAACTTGGCCAAAAAGAAAAACTTTTAGCTTTCATTCCAATAGCATTATAAACTATACCTTAAATATAAAATTGGCCTGTGTTTCAAAAAAAATAAAATTGGATTATCAAAGTTAGTGATTGTTTGGTAATGGTTTTATAAAAAAATTATTTTCGGTATTTTAGTAGTTAAAAACTAAAAAACTTGTTTGGTTACTGTTTTCGAAAATACTTCTAGTTTTTTAGTTTTTAAAAACTAAAAAATAGGAATAATTATAAGTAGTTTTGTTTTTCAGTTTTTTATTTTTTGTTTTGAAAACTTAAAATGCAATAAGAATATGTTGTTTTTTGTTTTTTATTAATGGAATTTCATTAAATCTCAATATTGTTTTTTCATTACAAAAAGTTTTTTTTTCTTTTTTTCCAGAGAACAGTTTTTGAAAACTTTTTTAAAAAACAAAATTAAACCAATCCAACCCTTAGTTTTTAAAAACTAAAAAACAAGAACAAGAGAAAATAAATTTACTTTTCAGTTTTCTATTTTTTTTTAAAACTCAAAATACAAGAAAAATATGCTGTTTTTTCCTTTTCATTAATGACATTTCCATAAAAATGAACAAGTTTTTTTATTTTCATATTTTCGAAACAATTTTCAAATAACACTTACCAAACAATTTTTTTTTTCTCTTCTTCCAAAAAACACTTCTTAAAATGTATTTTAAAAACTTTTTTAAAAAACTAAAAAACAAAACTAAACCAGTCAAATCTTATTATTTTTAATTTTGGGTCTCTACATTTTTTTTTTCATTTTTCCCTAATATTTATTACTTTTTTATTTTTGGCCCATTTCATCTATTATTATTAAAAAAGTTGACATGATTAACTATACATTATTTGTGAAGGTGAAAAACTGTAAAAAAAATTATATACATAAATATTTATTATTATTATATAATTTTAGACACTAAAACCACCAGAAATTTCGACCTTAGACATTACTGTACAGGGATTTAGCCTCTAGGTATAAATTTCTTATGCTTTTTAGCTACTAAGAATTAGCTAATAATTAATGATATTTATTCATGAAAATTTATTATAATTTTTGGTTGCAATAAATAGAGATTAAAATCATATAATTAGCAAGTATTAGGCACCAGTTTTTATTTTTTGAAAAAAAACCAAATTTATATTTAAGGCTTAACTATATAAGGTGATAAATCTTTAAATTATTCCAGGGCACTACATGAGAAGGATAAAAGAACAAAGGGCAGTATAACACGTACACAATTTTTCCTCATTGTTATGATCATTGGCTTTGCTTATTGTATCTTTCCAACCTACCTTTTTAACATGATTTCAAGTGTTTCTTGGGTGTGTTGGATTGGTTCCAAATCTATCTTTGTTCAACAATTGGGTTCTGGCATGAAGGGTCTTGGAATTGGTTCATTTGGATTTGATTGGACCACAATAACCTCTTACCTTTTAAGTCCTCTAGCTAGCCCTTGGTTTGCCACAGCTAATGTTGCCGCTGGCTTTGGTCTCATAATGTATGTGATGATACCCTTTTCTTACTGGAAAAATGTCTACAATGCCAAGACTTTTCCTTTGTTCTCAAGCAGCCTTTTCATGTCAAATGGTTCTATATATGACATTTCCCTCATAGTTGACTCCAACTTTCAACTTGATCCACAAGCTTATTCCAACATTGGGCCTGTTCATCTCAGCACTTTCTTTGCAATGACATATGGTTTTGGATTTGCTACGCTTTCTGCTACTGTTGTGCATGTTCTTCTCTTCCATGGAAGGTAATGACTATTGACTACTACTCTAAACATTTTATAGCTGACAAAGACTGTTTAAAAATAATTGAACTGGTCATCTCACTACAAAATTGAATAGAAATATGAGTTTAAACCGTAGTTTTGTTTTTAAAAACTAAACTGCTTAATTTATGAGATTAAAAAATGAGTTTAACCTTCAGGCACAAAGGTGTAAAAGAGTTTTGCAATCACAACTCCTTTCATTTGTTAACTTTATTATTCAATAATTTAAAAGTCATATCAAGAATAATGGTGTATGAAACCTTTTTCTCTTAAAAAATATCCTTTAGAAATATGTGATTGTGAACAATTCAAGCAATTCTGAGCAATGCGGAGCGGTTCAGTTTGGTTCACTTGAATTGTTATGTAGTTGAGTTCGTTCAAACTACTACTATGCAATTCAAGCCATTTACCTGAACTGCTTTACAGTTCAGCTTTATAGAAGTTTACTTCAGTTTATCAATTCTGTTCACCCTCAATCCAAGTACCAAGGTTTTGGTGAAGAAAAGGCAAATGTTTTACTTTATAACTATTTTCCTTCAATAATTCTTTGTAAGTATTCACTATTATTATTTTGGTTTGTTCCTTACTTGTCATGTTGAGAGGATTCAAAGAACCACTAAGCAAAACCTTCAAAACCCCATTTGTAGTACAATTCTATCATCTCGTTTTGGTTCAATAGCTTCTGCATAAGCTGAATTTCAAATACCTCATGCAGTGATATATGGAAGCAAAGCAAAATGGCCTTTGGGGGAGCTAACAAAATGGACATACACACAAGACTTATGAGGAGATACAAATCAGTCCCCACTTGGTGGTTCCTCATCATCTTAGTTCTGAATATTGCTCTTATAATGTATGCTTCTGTGTACTACAAGGCATCGTTTCAGTTGCCATGGTGGGGTGTTTTACTAGCTTGTGCAATTGCCGTTTTCTTCACTCTTCCAATTGGTATAATTACAGCCACCACAAATCAGGTATAAATAATTTATTCGAGTAAATTATCCTCATACTTTGAGATTTTTTTAAATTATACTGACACTCCAACTTTTTAAAAATTCTAACACAAACCTCCTTTATTTTAAAATCATTGCACAAACACTCTTTTAACATTAAACATGCATCTTATAACTTTTAAAAAAAACACTTTACTTAATGTGTGTTTGAATGATTATTATTAAAATTAATTTTGAATGAAATTGATTTTATAAAATTAATTTTTAGAAAGTATTTATGTTTGAATATTTTTACTATAAAATAAAAGCAAATTATAAATAAATTGACGAAAAAATTCTTAATCTAACCAAGAAACTACTTTAAGTTACTTTAATACAAAATCTATTTTGGACCATAATCAGTTTTAAATTTTTTTTAACACGAACAAATATGTAAAAAATTTATTTAAAATAAAATTTAAACTCAAAATCAATTTTTAAATGTGAAACCAATCAACATGGACTTACATCCTGATAAAGGAAGTCATTGAATAGATGCAAAAAGCAAATACTTGGTGTTTAATTTGTTTAAATCCAAATAAATAATATGCATAGAAACATAATATTTTCTAATGAAAATAAAGTTAAAAATTGTTTTCAAGTTTTAACTAAAAAAAGAAAAGATTTTGAGAAAGATAAAAAAAAAATTAATGATTTCCAAATTTTTCTTTGGCCAAATTATAGATTAGAAGATTTAGCTTGGATAAATCTCTATTAGTTTAATATCCATAATGAAAGCCCTTTCAGTATAATAAGGATACATATGTATCTGTGATTGAAAATTCATCAATTTTGATTCTTTTTCGATCTAGATGTATGGATTCATGAGTCTATATGTCTATATAAATCCTATTCATGGATTAACAAAAATGTGCAAAAGCTCTATTTCCCTCAACCATTCTATGATCTCTTCCTTTTTGTATATGGCATCGCCACTCTCTTTGGCAACATCCACTAATTTAGAACTTAATTTGAAAGTCATATTTCGTCCCAGACGTTTTCGGGATACCCCCAATAACCAACGAATGGCAAAGAAAAGTTTAAGAATATAACTTACATGTTACTTAAAAAGCATGATGATTTTATATTGATGAATGATGAGAAAGAAAATTTTCTAACTGTTTTCCTCTTTTTGCTTTATCAGCAACCTGGTTTGAACGTCATAACAGAATACATCATTGGCTACATGTATCCAGGGCGCCCTGTTGCCAACATGTGCTTCAAGGTGTATGGTTACATCAGCATGGCTCAAGCACTAACCTTCTTGGCTGACTTCAAACTTGGTCACTACATGAAGATTCCTCCAAGAACAATGTTTATGGCACAGGTTCTTATGGTCAATTTTGTTTCTAAATTTTAAATGCTAAAAGGTCCCTCATCTTATTTTGCAAATTTCAGTAATGTGTCTCAAATTTAAAAGTTCCCCCTTTTGGTCTTAAGTGTCTCCATTAGATTAAGTTGATCCTTTTATCTAGTGAGACTTGACAAACAATGAGAGATGTCATATCACAGTTATACGTTTCTTTTTGTTATATTTGATTTTGTTAAAAGATAAGGGATGATTATGTACATTGTTTCTTGACATAACACAAGAAAAATAATATAAAATTTACTATAATGTTAATTTTGGATATTAATTATTTTAATGTAATTCATGAATCATATTATTATTACAAATGGCGAGAAAATAAGACAAAAAACTGGCATTTCTGTCTCTTTTAAATTTTGTACTTGGGACAAATGGTTTTCTAAATAATAAAAAAATGTAAATTTGTCAATTTATTATGCCTAGTACTCTTTCAATTGAAGACTTAGAATTTGTCTCATACATAGAGACTTACTCTTATGCTGAGTGAGAATCATATATTTTGTATGAGTTAGTATACTCTATATGAATGCATGTTTGTAATTAAAATCGTGTAATTTGATTGGTAAGCACATCTTGTGTTTTTGCTTACCTATTCATTGATAATAAAATTCATTAGTTTAAAAAAAAATCATGTCATATTACTCTGTTTTGAAATAAAACATTGAATAAAAATATTTATTCTTTCTAGTACAATAATTTTAAAAAATCAAACATAGGATATCTTTTATTTCCTACATTTAAAAATGATCCAATTTAGCTCAATACATAATACGTTTTACTTTTTAGTACGTTCTGGTAAAAATTTAAGTAACAAGAACTAAAACTTAGGCATGAATTTTGATCATTTTTAAGAGTAGGAGGAACTAAAAGTTAAATAATGTGTAACTATAGGAACCTAGCAATTAATTTTACAAGGGGTACTTTAAGTTTAATCTACCAGAAACACTTTAAACTATAAAAAAAAAAGAAGAGACAAAAAATTGTGTTTTACCATATTCAAAACTAGTTTATTGTAATTGTATATGTATTTTCTGTTTTTTTAACTATTATTTTTATATTAAAAATGTTAATGTAAGGTTTAAAAGAGATAGTAATTTAATGTTTTTTGATATATAAGATATTAGTGTAATATTTTTAAACTTTAGATTAATATAAGAAATAAAAAAAGTGAAATTATATAATTTGAGAAAGATTGAGGAAATGTATATGTAATTTGCTATAAGATTTAACAACACTAATCATGTGGCAGGTGGTAGGAACACTCATAGCAGTAGTTGTGTACACAGTAACAGCATGGTGGTTGATGGAGACAATTCCCAATCTCTGTGATGTATCCAAACTGCCACCAGATAGCCCTTGGACATGCCCAATGGACAATGTGTTCTATGATGCATCTGTGATTTGGGGTCTTCTTGGTCCACGAAGGATATTTGGTGACCAAGGTGAATATGGCAAAGTGAATTGGTTCTTCCTTGGAGGAGCCATTGCACCCTTGCTAGTGTGGCTTGCTCACAAGGCACTCCCAAAGCAAAAATGGATAGGACTCATTCACATGCCTGTGTTGTTGGGGTCCACAGCAATGATGCCTCCTGCCACTGCAGTCAACTTCACAAGTTGGATTTTTGTTGGATTTGTGTCAGGTTTTGTTGTGTATAGGTACAAGCCAGAATTGTGGAAACGTTATAACTATGTTTTGTCTGGTGGACTTGATGCTGGAACTAGCTTCTTGGCCATTTTGGTGTTCCTTGCTTTGGGGTCTACTTCACTTCTTTGGTGGGGAAATGATGGTGAAGGGTGCCCCTTGGCTTCTTGCCCCACTGCTAAGGGCATTTCTGTTCATGGTTGTCCTGTTCACTGAACATTACCACAATTTCATAATCATCTTCTGTTATGTAAATAGAAATGCTAGTGACACTATGCACCACTGCCCTTCCAGCACTCTTCTTATGATTGTCTGAAATTTATTGGAAATAATCAATTTTGGTCAACTCCACCAAAATGGATTATGCTAATAATTTTTATTCAATCATGGAGTATTAAAAAGAAAGTGTCATTACCATTTTTCATTTTAGAACTTTTTAACCTGTTCATAAAGATTTGGATTTTGTTTTAGGATAAATTTGAGTTCTGTTAATATTTTTAAGTTTATTTCAGTAATCTTTTGTAAAGTTTTATTTACTCACACTATTAATGTCTTGTTTTAAACATTTTTTTATGTCTTTTGAGTGTTAGTATAAGGTTTGTAGACTGAGTTTGTGTATTTTTTTAAACAAATAAATATGTTATTGTAATGTTTTTAAATATAAAAGAAATTCAGTGTAAAAACAGAGTGAAATTATTTATAATTTTAGTAAAAGCTCAAAAAACATGATTAAATATTAATGTTAATTTGTGAAGAAATTATATTTTTAATTGTGTGAGGAGATAATGCTATTTGAAAGATGTTATACATCATTCAATAAACTATAATTATTGTTTTAAAGTTTTATAAAATTACATAATAGTTTAATGATTTAATGGTTTTGTAAAATATAAAAATAAGAGTTTAATGGTTATACGGTAAAAGTTTTACTTTTCTTTCTATCAAAATTCAACATTTATATGATTTGTATAACATATGCGTAAAGAAATCAATTCTAAATTTTGAAAGGGCGTTAATATAATATAAAATTCTAAACATATCAAAATTTATCTAATACTAATTTTAAATTGAGAAATAATTGTAGAACAACATAAACCAAACAAGCACTTAATTTATTACTTTTAGTTGTGATTCTAAAGCATATAAATAATGTCATGTTAACCAATGATTTAAGAAAACTAATTAAAGAAATAAAAAAGAATAATTTTTATGTTAACATAATTTAAAATCATATAGATAAGTGTGTAATTTTGAACATCCCAGTAAAATACTTATCCTTGTTATTAATTTTATATTTTAAAATTTTCATATTCATAAAACTCTGGTATTTTTATATTTTATATGTGTGGACAGTGTTAACGTAAGAAGAAAAATGTTTTGTGGTATTTACAAGATCCAACACAATCAAACTCATCACCCTATTCTTCTCAAATTCTAAACCGTAAGTTTATTATACCAGACCAGTGTCAAGAACATAAATCCGAAAAATTTTCAAAATGTATAAGGATAACATTTCATCACAAATTTGTTTACAATTTCACTAGCAAAATCAGCTATTATAAAACAGTTCATGCTGTTCACATCCACAGAAAAGATGGAATGGAGATAGAAAACAGAAAACGTTCATTGCACCATTACAACAATGGTATCACCACCATGCAGATGAGGTCAGACCAGAAAAGAACACAGCAATTTCATAGCACAATTTTATAACATTGTTGGCCTTGATGGATTCATCTCTGGAGGCTGTAACACATATAACAGTTGAATGTCAGATTTCTCTTGTCAATGAAGAAGGAGTATATGATGAGAGATAAAGGTTAAAGTCATTATGAAAATCAAGAATTCACCTCACTCATAAATTTCTTCATCAATTCCTGCTTCTCAATGTCACCACTAGTAGGGAGGCCCTTACTCTTCTGACTTTGATTAAACTGTACAATACAAGAGAATTAAGCCAACAACCAAAAGATATTCTAAAATCCAAACATTGCCATTTAGGCTTTTGTGGACAGGACTTAATGGGTTGATCCCTATTATGACTAACCAAAAATCAATAAGCCAAGTTATCTTCATTGGGTGGTATGGCAATCAATTTGAATTAAACATTAAACATAAAGTTTAATACTTACGTACCAATATTAGTAAAATAAATAAATTTACTGTGTATTAAAGATTCTAATTAAATGCCCGTATAAAGTCTTTTCCTCTTAAACATATACCAAATAACTAATATAATATTGCATCATTTTTATAATATTTAACCCCAGCAAAGAGATGGAACTAACATCCAATCAAAAGAACTTAAGCTTGAATACCATAACAGATAAAATGGAATTACAAGCTATAATATTGAAGTAACAAAAATGAATCAGTTACCATCATTTTTTCAACAAGCTTTCGAGTTTCAGGATTAAGGTCAGACAGTCTGCTGCTTTCGGGTTCAACTTTTTTGGTATCTATTTCTGGATCACCTTTTACAATACATTTCCACCACTCCAGTTGATGAAGCTTGGTCAGAAGAATAGAAATTGTATTCTGATCCTCTGCAAAACAGATTTTTGAATAATGTATGAGTGATGCATTAAGTGGTAATGAAGATTGAACCCATAACCTTTCGTTATTTCTTTCCTTCCTTAACCAATTAAATCACCTTAGTAATCTTAGCTCATGAACTACAATAACCGTTCTAAAAATGATATCAGATGAATTCATACATTGGATTGAAAATATAAAACTCAGCAAGAAGCTTATGAAAACTTAAAAGGATTTTTGTAGGATACAATTTAATAATACTTTACCTATGTTCCAATAACATTCATCCGGCTTGACAGCTTTATGTAGCTCACCCTAAATTTTTAAAAACATGAATCAGCAAAAATATTACAAAAACAAGACACAGTAAAGACAAACAATCACAAGTCATAATGTAGGATATCTTCTAACAATAAATATATTTAAGATAAACTTACATCAATAATTGGTGGTTGACCTTTGAGTCCAACTTTTAGATGGTTCTTCTTTATATCACAGGTGACAAACCTAGATTTTGTTCCAGTAGGCACAGGAACACTCACATTGACCTCCTGCAGATCTTGAGTCCAGGAGTACTTTTCTAGATCCATACCATTACCATCGTTTGGTACTGTTCAGCCATTGAAAAAGTACACACAAGGAAAAACACAAATCAGAAAACAATTAATAAGATTTAAAGAAAAAAAAAACTTCAAATCAAGAAGTTTTTTTTTTATAAGTAAAAATTTTTATTAAAAAACACACAAAAACATAAGATGTGACTTCCTCAAAGCAAATTATACACTACAGTCCCCAAACAAGATCACATTATGGAAAATTATTACACCCACTCAACACAAAAGAATTTATAACCTATTCAATATGAGAATAATTGGAAACGAGTTTACGGGTACGTCACCACTATTCTTATCAAGAGTTAATCAAGAATTAACATATTCAAAATATAATATCCTTTTAACTGTCAGAGGTATGTTAGCAAGGAAACCAGTAATCTAGAACACCTGTATCCATGATTCCTTAGCACAACAAAAAATCACTTTAACTCAATCCATGACACATCACACCATATTATTTCAAAGTGGCATTCACAAAAACAAGGAAGCTAACAAAATTTAGAAACATCCCCTTTACGCAGCTGAAATATTGAAGATAAATGCAGCATAATACCATGTAACATACACACCAGCAACTTCCCAACATAACCCAATCAACCATACACCACCACATGACAGAAACAGGACACAATATATTCCTTGCTAATGTAATGTAATTCCAATGCATACCCAAAAAATAATAAAACCAAATTACATTGACACTTCTAAAATTTGTCAAATTTTTTCAAATCCCTTCTTTATGAGTACTCCTTGAATGTTTAAAGCATCCCATCATCCCACTGACCCTAGCCCTCTGATTGGTAAGCTACTATTCATGAGATATTGAACTGAATTAACTCCACCCCTTGTTTGTTAAGTTACTATTCACAAGAAATCAAAGAGAAAATGACGAGGGTAGTGGGACCCACACCTCCTCCATTATACCTGAATTAAAAATTTTCTTTTCTATTTTCATCCTCTCCACTCTGCTAAACATGTCTACTTTAATTTAAAAAAAAAAAAAAAAGTATTTTCATGCTCTCTACCAAACAACAAATCTTGAATGTTTAGAAGACATTGCAATGCCACTGCTTAATTGTCTGAAAGAATCACAATGACACTTCTTGATTGTTTGAAAAACATATTAAACCGCGTCCCAAATGAAAGAGCATATGCATTCTCAAGAAACTTCAGCAAGTATCAGTATACCTTAAATTGATATTATTATCATTATTATATTATATTATATTATTATAAAGAAAATTACATCCGTGATTTTATCGCTCTTGTGAACTTTAAATATATAAGTACTCCCAATCTTTTAACTACTTTTTTTATTTTAAAAAAACTCTTAGAGACAAAAAAACTCTTAGAGACATGAATTACAGTCGCATTTCCTGGAGTTTTATGTAATTATTCAAACATATCTGATATTTTAAAAATTACTTTCATCTCCACACCAAGATTTGAAGAGGGGTTCTTTGATAGTTTCTCTAACTACATTTTTCTTTTCATACAGACCAATGTTAATTGTAGTGTGTTAATTTTGTTAATTAAAAGATTAACAGTTTAACAATCCACAACTTTTCTTTTACCACTAACTAACCAACTGTATCAACTTTTTTCACCTTTATAATAACCTTCTATGTCAAACATGTATTAGTATTATTATTAAAACAAACAAGAATTTCAGGTCAAAAAAGCAAATGAGAAGTTTACGTAGGATTTACAACTAC
The DNA here is from genome assembly GCA_037954015.1 of Psophocarpus tetragonolobus. Taxonomy (NCBI): domain Eukaryota; kingdom Viridiplantae; phylum Streptophyta; class Magnoliopsida; order Fabales; family Fabaceae; genus Psophocarpus; species Psophocarpus tetragonolobus. The sequence continues at coordinate 24,043,190 of CM075695.1, read as the reverse complement.
GTAGGATTTACAAAAAAAAGTTTAAGTTAGTACAACCCAAGAAAATGTCAGTGTAATTTCATGGAAACTTAAAAAGTGAATGAGTGATTAGGGTAGAAAAATAACAAAAAAAAAAAGAAGTTATTCGTACGTAATTGCATGAATAAAGAAGGTTTATTAAAACGCTAAATTTTCTTGCCTATTGAACTGTTTTCTTCTTGGTCCTTCTGTTCCTTCTCTTTGGCAGCTTCCACTTCTTGCCCTTTGGCCGCTGCCGCCACCACCTCGTCACTGCTTCTTTCCTCCTCTTCTTGGTATTCAGAGATGATCACCATGGTTAGGATTTGGAAAAGAGAGTCACAAGACTCAGAGAGTGGAGTAGAAGAAATTATGGAACAGAAAATGAAGGAGTGATTGGGGTTTTAGAAAGGGTTTTAAAGGGAAATGGTGAAACTTGGATAGCAAGGAAGTAACACTAGGGAATTCCATGCAAGAACTTCTAAGGTTTTGTTTGGTGCCTGGAGGGAGAAAAAAGGAGAGAAAATTTCATTATTTATTATGGTTTTTAATTTTACTTTACTTTAAATATTTATATTAAAATAAATTAGTAAGACTCTCAAGTTTAGTTTAGTGTAATTACATCTCATATATTTTTTAATATTATTTTGACATTTCCCAAGCTGACATTAATATATCGTTTGTCTCCTAATATATAAAAATGTTAGTATAATATTTTTAAACTTAAAAAGATTACAGTAAAAGTAAAAGAATAACAAAATTGAAATTAGAGATAGTTTGATAAAAGTTGAAAAAATATTGTTGTAATTTACCCTTTATATTATGTTTATATGTTTATTCTCTTTATTTTTTTCTCTTTCTTTCAACTAAAAAATATAAAAAGTCTTGTTTAATTATAACTTAAGTTATAAGGTTGATTTAATGATAAATTTTATATTTGAAAAAAAGAAGGGAAAGAAAAATTATTTATAAGTAAATACTTTTAAAAACTATATAAAAAATAATTTGTGATGGAATAACAATTAAAAGTGGATTGTGATTTAATAATAGTGAAATTATTTTACCTCACAATTACCTTAACTTTTTATGCTTTTTATATTCTCATTAAAAAAAAAAATCAAACTTAGGCTTATCTATCTAAAGAACCATTTCGGTCCTAAAAATCACTAACAATAAATTACTCAAATGAGTTTTAGGTGAATTAATGACAAGAACTTTCATCTTAATATGTATTCAAAATAGGAATAGAAAAAGCTTTACCTATCTAGAAACAACTTATCTGCCAAAAGAGTGAAAAAAGAAAAGTTATACATGATATATATATATGTTTTGTTTAAGTACGGTTGAAGTAACTTACAAATTAAGAATTGATGCACACTTCGGGTCTCAAGGGATCTACTAAAAAACATAATTTGCCTAGTCTTTAATTAACTTAATTACCTCTTGAATCATTCCTTACTTATACTAAATTCGATGGACATTGTCACTAAAGAATCTTCCATTTATAAATTTACTTCTTATTTGAAACAATTTCCCTTGAGTTTGACTCTGAAACCGTTATTAAGTTTAATTAAGAAACTCAAAAATTCCCCTTCAGCTTGTCTCTGTAGTATGTTTATTGGTTTTTTGAGACTCCTCTTTTCCTTCGTGTAAAATGAAGCAAAAGCAACAGTAGATTGAAGTGTGTTAACTAGTAAAATTGTACAAGTTTACAAGTTCCACACAAGTTAAATTGCATGTACAATCGGAAGGAAAGTAAACTTCGAGTAAATTCGGTAAAATCACATAATAAACTCATGAATAGACCCGTGAACAAATTTTTCGAGTGTATTTTTTTTGTACTGATTCTAATTTTGAGTATTTTGAATATAATTTGTTTTTATATCTAAAAAGTTTTGAAATTTTGAGTATTATGACTCTAATTTATATTTATTTAGAGTAATTTAGACATATTATGTGTATTTGAACTTATATGTATAAAAAATTTTCAATTTTTATATTATTTATAATTTTTAATGAAATAAATTCTTACAATTTTACAAATTAAGTTTATGAGTCGAATTTACTAGACTCTTACACATTTACGAAAACTCTTGATTTTGATAATCTTAATAAAGAATTAAGATATACTAGGTCAAAGATCTTCTTCTCATGAGATCTCCACATATTCAGAACTTGCATACTCAATAAGGCAACAACCAATATCATTGGAACCATAAATCAAACATATACTACTAGTACCTTTCAAATATCTCATAATCCACTTCGCAACCTCTTATTGAGCCTTTCCAAGATTACTCATAAGTCTACTAACACACTCACAATATGAGCAAAATTTGATCTTGTATAAGTCATCACATGCATCAAGCTTCCAACAACACTAGAGTAAAGAACCTTGTTCATGTAGTCCTTCCCTTCTTGTAAATTAAAAAATACAAAATGATTTTTTCATTTTAATTAATTTATAATTTACTTCTAATATAAATTTCAAAATTTGAAATTAGCAAATTTAATTTATTTTTTTATTTTAATATTTATAATTTAATTATAATTAATAAGAATTATCTCATTACCTAATGTAACGTAAGGTTTTGATTTTTTCACACCAATAATGTAACGTTATTAACTAATTTCATTTTAAAAGTAATTTATCAATATTTAAACAAAGATATTATAAAGTAAGGGAAGCAAGATTTTATTTTTCATAAATAATATTTATAATTTTTATTACAATCAAAATTATTTAAATTATAATAGTATTAAATAATTATACTTAATTTTTTTATTATAAATATTTTAAAAATATAAAATAATATAGAAATTAATGTTTTGAAGATAATTTATGTTATAATTAAACTATTTTACATTACTAATATTTAATAAAAAAATTATAAATTGATTACATTAAATTATATAGATTAAATGTCTTAAATATTATTTTATCTTCCATAAATAATATTTTTAACCTCTGTGCAGACTAAAACTATTATAATTTAATATATTATTAAATAATTATACGTAAAATATTTTTAATAAAAGTTAATAGTCTTTAACACAATTTTTTTTGTAAATAATATTTTTAGTTTCTATCACAACTAAAAATATTTGACATTATAATTTTATTAACTAATTATATTTAATTTTTTTATAAATATTTGAAAAAAAAATTATAGAGTAATATAAAAATTTATGATCTTGAGCAGCACTTTATCTCCCAAAAAAGATTCTAGCATTTATACTAACTAAAAATATTTTAATTTATAATATTATTAATTGGTTACTTTAAATTTTTATTATAAATATTTCAACAAAAACATTATAAAGTAATATATAAATTAATAGTCTTAAATAGACTTTGATTTCTGATAAATAATAATTATAGTCTCTATTCTAACTAAAAATATTTTAATTTATGATAATATTATTAACTAATTGTATTCATAAAAAAGATTTGTGGATTTAATGCATCACTTTCTAAAATGAGTGATTTAAAAAAAATAGTCTCTAATATAAATAAGAAATTTTAATTTATAATCGATAGCAAGTGACAAAAATATTTAAGTTGTGGAAAAAACTAGGATCAGGTATTTATGCAAAAATTAAATTATCATATGATCAATATTAAATTTTCAAGTATGAAAATATATTTATATATTAAATAAACCAAAATAATGTGATAAAGAAACTCAAAGTTTTAATTTATAATATTATTATTGAATCAGTTAAAAACTATTATTTGGTGCAAATATATGTAACAAAAAAATTTTAATATATCTTATTAATAATACAACAGATTCTCATTTTTATATAAGAAATAGTCAATAAAATTATCAATAAATTTAATTAATTTTAATTTTTTAAATTTAATTGAAATTAATATATATTTATTTTTCAAATGCATGATCCTACAGAAGAACGATATTGTTAATTGATGATATCGTCCATTTACGCTTTTTTCTCACACCAATACTGTAACATTATTAACTAATTTTATTTAAGTTTTTTATAAATTTTAAACGTAAATAAATAATAAAATAATATAGAAATTAATGGTGTTGAGTAAGATTTTATTTTTATAAATAATATATGTAGTTTTTATTATAACGAAAGCTATTTAAATTCATAATAATATCAACTAATTATATTTAAATTATTTATTATAAATATGTCAACAAAAATTTATAAAGTAATATAAAAATGAATTATGACCATAGTTTTATGTTATAATGCATGTATTAATGTTATAATTAGCAAAAAAAATATAATAAATAAAACTTAAAAGGCAAGAAATATAAAAATTAATAATTGAAATAAAAGAAAGAAAGAAGAAAATAAAAAAAAAATCTGTAGACTCTATCTAACTATTTTTAAAATTATAATATCAGCATCTAATTATATTTAAAAAATAGTCTTAATATTCCAATAAAATGAAATTAAAAACTAATATATAAATTAATGCTCATGAACATAAATTTTTTCTCTACTTGTAGTAGTTTCTATAATAATTAAACTATTTTAATTTATTATATTTTAACTAAAGTAAAGAAAAATAAAAATATAAAAAATATTAAATAACATAATGGGAAGAGAAACAAAGAAGAAAATATAAAAAATTAAAAAAGCAAAAGAAAAATTAAGAAAATAAAAATATGAAAAGACAAAAAAATCATACAAAAACACATGTGGCACATATTAAAAATCATACCAATAGATGTTTTTCCCATAAAAAAATTTTACTTAAAAAAGAAAAAAGATTTTTGTTATGCATTTTTTTATTATTGTTATTTAATCTATTTGCAAGTTGTTTTTGAAAAATATCACTTAAAAATATTTTTAATTTATTTTTATTTTATTTTAAATCTAGCAAGTGTGTCATGGTAAATTAAGTTGAGTTGAATTTTTAGTTATCTTAAAAAATGTAAGTTAGGCCAACTTAACCTATTTAAAATGTAACATATGATAAATCAATATATATTACTTGGATCGATTTGTTTTCATATTACTATTCACACTACCATTCTCGTAAAGTTTTTCACTCTATGGAGTATCTTCCACTCCAACAAAATTATATCAATTCCCATGAATTTCAACAAAAAGATTGACCACCCATATGACAATGTAAATGTTAAATGATTCCATGCAAATAGTATATTATCTTATCCAAACTATATTAACTATACGAATAATAAAATACAACAAATTATATTGTAAGCTTTAAAAAGCCATATAAATTCAAACTTTCAAATGAAAAATAATCAATAGTTGTATTATTTCTCAAAAATCTTCTAACTAATTAGAACATCTACTATTAGACAACATCCAAAATGCGCTTTTTCTTAACAGCATCACAAATGAGTTTGAGTGATTGTTCTAAATCATCACAAAGAAGGTAAGGATCTGGAATAACAAATGGGTCTACTGCTACAGAAATGGTCATCTTGTTAGCATAACTTTGGAAATGAATGGTCAAAGCCTGCCAAAGAAATAAAATAAAATAAAATAAAAGGTGAATTAATTTAATAACCTTTGCTATATTTTTATTACATTTCATTACTTTTTCTTCCTTCAAATCTATAATCATACCAAGTTAAATCAAAATACAGTGTATTCTTAATCACACTTAACATGTGATTTTTAGTAACATTTGTTGTCTAACATTTAATAAAAATGTTTCTAAATCGTATCCTTTGATAACATTTAAAAAATATCATCAAATTATAAATAGTTATTAATATGTTTTTGAAATATTTTATAAAATGTTATGTATAATCCATGTGTTAAAGTCTATTAATAATATAGTTTTTGGTCTTTAAAGTTTCACTAAAAATCACTTTTTTAGTCTTTTAGTCTTTCTTTTTCAGATAATGTCATTAAAAAATGGTTGTGAGAGAACATATTTTTGTACTCATGAATCAACCTTAACCCCTCAACCTTCAATTTTACATATGACACAGTTAAATACACTAGAATTTATAAACAGACAAAACTAATACAAAAAACAAATTAATTTCAGAAACTAAAAAGTACTTTTGAATTTTAAGGATAAAAATGATTTTTTTATGAAAATTTAGAGATAAAATATAATTAAGCCTTTTATGTTTTAGTGATATAGATTATATATATACACACAACATTTTTTAAAATATTGTAAAAAAATATTAGCAACATTTGCTAAGTACATACAAGAAAAAAAATATTACTAAAATTCAAATGCATTGTAATGAATTATGAATTGTGAATGATTCAACACTTACTTGAGGGTGTCCATATACACTAGGAGCAATGTATGCTATGGGATGACCATAGAAGCTAATTTCTTCCACAGGACCAGGCACATTAGAGAAGGCTACAGTAGTGTTAAAGAGAACTCTTCGTGTTATGGCAGCAGCAACCTACATAAAGTACAAATTGTAAGAATATTTTATGCAAGATGAATTGACAAATACAACCTACATGAAGTAATAAGATTTGTTGCTCATCAATGAATACTTGTTTAAGGTAATGTATCATGTAGTCACTTATTATTATGTAGAGGAAATTATAGATAATACTATAAGTTTAATTAATATTCACTGTCAGTGTAAACAGTTTTATACTGACATTCAATCATAACCTTTCATTTATGGTAAATTTGTTGATTTTACTGATTAATACTTTAAAAGTCATATAAATGAAAAATTATGATTGAACATTAGTGTAAAACACATTTTCAATACATACTAATTAAACTCTAATATTATGTACTTATATAATTATTTTGATAACTTTATTGGGATATCTACTGTAATGTTTTCTAAACACAGTGACGTGTGTATATGTAAAAAGAGTAGAGTAAATTACACAAATTACATCTAACATTTGTTTAATACTACAAAAAATCCTTTAATTTTTTTTACTTTCATTACTTTGATCCCACAAGGTTTTATTTTTATATTACACCCACTTCCTCTCGTAGATAAAAAGTTATACTACATTAACTCTCTTGGAGGCTAAAAGTAATATAAAAAGATAGAAGGATGATAGGTAGAATAAAGACAACATCTGAAAGGATATATGTAATTTACTATAAAGTATATTGTTTTTTTTCTTAAAAAATTAGGAGTGATTTGGGCGAAAAAACATAAATATTATGTGTAATTCAATAAACTTTGTTTTCATACACTCAAAGTCTCATGCCACTTAAGAATCGAGGTCAAGTATATTTCATAAACATCCTCCTTTTAACTCACTGAAACATATTTTCAGGATAAGAATCATATCGAAACCATCAAACTTTAATTCCTCTCAACATGGTGATCCTAGCAATGTTTGCAGATTGACTATAGAAACTTACTCTTGTTTATTTTACTAGTTTTTGGTTGTAAATAAAAGATTAATAAAAACCTATAAAAAATGTTGTAATCTTTACCTTGACTCCTAATAAATTGAGTACAAGCTTTGCAAAAGCATAGGAGCATATTGCTTCCAATGAGTGCTTCTTACGATCGATTGTTGCCTTAGCTTGACGAACATATTCCAATGGATCTTCATACATAGCAATAGAGAAAGGAAGGAGTACGTATCCAATGCAATTACCCCATTTCACTTTTGATTTCTCTGCCATCATATTTGCTAGTTCCTAATTACATAATGTTTAAATGAGTTAATAAGCACAAGCAATGATCAATTAGCTAGGACTTATTTTTCTATGGAAGCAAAATTTAATCATGAGAAATTATAAATGTATAGAGGACAATGTAGCTGTTATAAATCATGGTATTTTATGAAATTCAATTTCATGAAATCTAAAATTAGTTTTAAATTTAAAATTACATTAAAATATATACAGATATAATATATAAAATAAAAATCATTTTAAGTGGACAAGGATGGGAATCCACCAGTATAGTCGTCCCTAGATGGAGAAAAAAATTGAATATAAAGTTGTATACTCATTAGATATCAGTAGGGTGGATAGACGAACCGGTTTTATCTATTTAAGGCTTAATCCACAAAGTTTGCATTTTAAATGGATCAAATAAGTTTGGTATGTCAAATAAATTGACTCTTTTTGGAGTTCATATCTAGCCACAAAGACATTGGACTTAATGAACCGATTTGCATGTCCACACATATTTTTTTTAAAAAAATATGTAAAAAATTATTGCATTTTAAACTAACTAAATATATTATATCATACTAAAAATTATATTATCATTTATAATAATCTAAAACACTGAATATTTTCAATGTTAAAAGTCTAAAATATCAGCGTTCACAACAAACAAATCATAATATTAATGCAAACTAATAATCCAAGTAACAAATTTATCTTTTTAAATAGATTACGAGTCAAGCCCCATAAGTCCATAGACTTAGTTTGTGAAGTTCACAAGCTTTGTGGACTGGATTCAATTTTTTTGTACAATTATATTTCTTTTAAAAAAATATCTAAAACATGCATAAGCTTAGAAACTTCTCAAACCTGAATTCATATACACATCCTTACAAGGATAGATTTGAGAAGCAAGATGAGACAAGCGTGTCATTAGATAGGGCGGAGATGAGTATGATATTCTCATTTCCATTCTTGCTCCCGAAATTCATCTACATCCCCGTCCCAATACTCATACCCAACGGGTATGAGATTTGATGTCTCATCCCTATCATTGTTAGGTATTATGTATACCCTATTCTTCTCATACCCACAAAAAAAATATAATTATTTTTAATAAAAATTAATTTTTTTTAATATAATAATATTAATCCAAAAGTTATCTATCTAATAAATACAAAGTTTATAATTTGTGAATTAAATATAAAACATTTCTCTTTTTTTTTTAAAGGTAAATGTCAACCTTTCTTGACATCCCAAACTGTAATTTTTCAAGAAAACATGAATCTAAGATGTCATTTTTTGTTTTAAAATTAGGTATCAATGATAAGAATTTAGAGTATTTTAGTCATTAAGATAAAGGTGGGACACAACGGAGGCGAGGGTGAGAACGGGAACGAGGTGAGCATGTATATTCACATACTTGTTCTCATTTCCAAGTTAATAATAAATTAGATATCCTTATACTTATATTCATGTTTGTCAAATTGGAGACTCTCCTTAACTTTGGAATGAATTCGAAAATTACTCACGAATACAAATTTATTTTGTTACACTATTATAAATTTACCATAAAAATATATTTTGTTACACTATTATAAATTTACCATAACCCCAAGTGAATTTTAAATTGCTAACCATAATTACCTGTATTCCAGCAACGGGTCTAATGTTAACAAGAATTGATGCCCTAAGGCGAATCTTCTTGGGAACACCAGATCTCTGTTTTTCACCATTTCCATTTGAGTCCACATCTACTTGGAGTAATAACAAAGCACCGTTAAAAAAATGGGTTCATATTCACTTTTCTATTAATTTTTAATTGAAATTAAATAATTAATTTGCAGCATTATGGTTAATGGTGAAGTTCAAGAAAGCTGAATTACATCAAATATACAGAAACCTTACCATATGCTCGATTCAGGTAGCGAGTGAGAGCTGCTTGTGTTATCCCCAACAAAACATCATTGATTGTCTAATTATCAACATTTAACCAAAAAATAATAATTAAAACACAAGGCCTAGTCTCTTTCTTAGGGAGAGTTTTAAGTATAACTAGTAAAGTGTCTCATATCTCACGGGTCTAAAATAAATAAGTTTACTGAAAGTAAAACATTTTGTGTCACATGCTATAATTAAGGTAACTATATGTAGAATTTTAAATATAAATAAAAAGTTATAAGATTAGTTTAGTGGTAAAAAACATGAGTTTAATCATATTCTTAATAGTGTAGAAGATTTTTATATTAAGTTCAATCATATCTCTTCATTTATATGACTTTTAAAGTATTAATGGGTAAAATCAACAAATTTATCATAAATTAAGGATTGTGATTAAATGTTAATGTAAAATTCTTTAAACTATATGTGTATATCAATTAAAATAAAAAAATATACATAGGAAAAGAAGGGAGAGTGAGAAGTGATAAATTAGAATTTTTCACTAACAAAATTAACATCTGAAAAAAAAACTTCAATGTAAATATTTAAACTTATTAATATCATATTGTAATTATTATTCAAATAAAATATATTTAAATAAAAATGTACAATACTGTCCATATTTATAATGCTATGCTTACAACTATTTTACATGTAAATAGATTAAAAGAAGAATTGTACAATTTTTAGTTTTTACCATTTTTGGCGGTGACCAAGCTAATCTTTTACCCTAAAAAATTAAAAATGAAAAATGATGATCTGGAATTAATATGTTCTGTTCACTAGAGCATTTAAGTTACAATTAACAAAGAGCATGATACATTTTAACAAGATTGGCTTAAGGATTAATGTACTAAAAATTTCAAGTTTTAGGTTCATTAACTAAGCAATATTTATTACTTATTAGATTTTTTAAAATAAAAGATCATATATGTTAGTTAAAAAGTCCAACATATAACTCTCATTTAAATAATTTTTTAAAGTGTACTTTGGATCTCATTTATCATTTGGTGACCTACCTTGAAAACACAATAGTGTGATATTTTGAGGTTTTGAAAATAATTTTTTATTCTTGAAACTAACAAAAGTGGTGTTGGGTCTTGTTTGGAAATGCAACTATTCAGGACCAACAGTTAAACGAAACTGAAAACTGAATATAAAATGTATAATCATGCAATAATTCTTATATCATTTTAAAATTAGATTGGAATTATTATTTATTTTATGTCTCTTTTTATTCAAGAATTAAAATATAACATTTGATTATAAAATATCAATTTATTGGTTGTTAGCTTTTTATGATATGTTACATTTATATATAAATTCATATTAAATGAACTTTAAGTTTACTATTATAACATATCAAATTGTAATAGACTTAGTGTATGTTTGAGTTCAATCCATTCCGACCCACTTTCAAATTAAAGCAACAACATTATTGTTTCTATTTTTTTTTATTAGAAAGTCAAATTTTGGAATTAAAGTTAACTCCAATTGATATTCAAACCTACTATAAAGTGTTAGACCCTTTAACAAGACAAGAAATATAGACAACAACTAAAATTATGAAGAAAATAAAAATAAAAGTCAGTATGTTAATGAAGAAGAAAATTAAATATGTTTTAATATAGAATGATAGCTTCTCAATGTTAAATGATTATGAGAAAACTAAAGTATTTTATTTAAAGAAAATATAAAATTATAAATATAATATTATATTTTAAAATATATTAATAAATTAAAATTGTAAAGAAAATGCGATAGACCCTTCCTATATATTTTAAACTCAAATTTGTCCCACCTGAACGAGGATACAGAGAACCAAATTTATCCTCAACTTTTCCTATTATCATGCCTACCTTCTAGACGAATATTTTTGTATATGTAATTTTTTTTTTCTTTTTACAAATGTAAACTACATTATAGACAATAATATAACAGTAAATTGAATAAAAATTATTATATATCTTTTTTTTATTTATCAAAACTATATTACTTGTTTAATGTAATTATATGTATTGCTTTTTATAAAAATTATATGTCTATTTATTTTGTGCAATATTTATTTATATTTTCAATTTTTTTAAAAAAAGTATATTTTTATAGTACTCTTTTTAAATTATCTTGTATATCTTTAATAAAATAAAATTGTCTTGTGTATTAATTATTTTTTACTGGAATACTCTTAATTATTTTGCAATAAATACTATAATTAATAAAGATAAATCCATTCTCTCATTTATGAATATTATTTATATTTTCAAATATTTAAAAAAAATATAAAATTATTTTCAATTTGTCTTGTGTATTAATTATCTTTTACCAAAATATATTTAATTACTATACAATAAATACTATATATTAATAAAATAAATTCTCTCTTATGAAGATTGAAGATAGTAGCTAAAATACATTAATTAATTAGGTAGAAACTAATTAAGTAAAAAAATGGTGAGTCACAATTACTTTAAGGGTAATTTTGAAAAAAAAAAATATAAATTATTAACAAATTTAATTATCCTAACTAGATTAACTAATTTTCTTAAAAACTATAAATTAGTTAAAAGTTTTCTATATTTAAAAACAAAGATAATATAAGATTATATTATCTAGTATTTCATCTTGGATTTATGATTATTTGAGTGATTGAAAACTCATCAAGAAATAAAATATGAAAAGAGTTTCTTGCTAAAACTAACTTATCCATAAATTTCTATGTATATAATATATAAAATCTCTATTATATAACTACTAAAAAAAATGTAAAACACTGGGTGAGTTTGTTTAAACTAAAAAAATGTGACCTTAAAAGAAGTTATTTATTTATAAATTATTTTAATAAAATAAAATTTTGTTTATATTCTGGTGCAATTATAATACTCTTTAATAAAAAAACCTCCATATATATTTTCTAATTTTAGCTATCACATGAGCTTGTTTTAAACTAATCTAAGTAGTTTTTCTTAATAAGTTGTTTTTAATTTTTTTAACTTTATGTAAACATTGAAAAAACTTACAATAAACACTTATTATTTCAAATAAAATTTAATAAAATCACCTATTTTTATCTATTTGCTCATTTTAGTATACAGGCAAGGTTATGAGTTTAATATTTTATGCATTTGATTAGAACTCTTTAATGATATGATTGAAGTTTAAAGTATTTATTAATAAATTTAATAAAATAAGAAAAAAACAACTTATATATACTAACCCTTAATCATCACTCTTTATACATAATAAATTTATTATTTTATTAATTTATTTATTAAAAATCATGTAAACAAAAATTTGTAATTAACTATGGGTGTAGATATTATAGTCTAATAAAATTATATATGAAAGATCGTAAGATGAACATGCGTAAGTATTTTATCCAAAGTTTTATTACCAGAAAATAACACAGAAAAAAACAAGAAAGAGAAGTTACCGTTTTCATTTCATTCTTGACGAGTTTGATGTCATCCATGGAAACAGTGCGAAACACGAAGCGCTTGTTGTTCAACGCAACTTCCTTAGCACCTTTAATAGGAGTGTTGGTGTCTTTAACGAAGAAAACGGTGAAAGCAAACATAACCAAATCGATAAAAGTGTGCCAAAGCAGAAGCAGCCACCAGAACGCGCTTTTGCGGCGTTGGGAAGAGTCCCCCCTTAGCGTGGGCACCGTGGGAAGCGCGTCGGAGTCGGAGGCTTTGCGGGTGGAGGCGAGGAGGAGCGAAATGAGGGAGGCACCGTCGCCTACGGAATGGTGGATCCGGAACACAGAAACAGCTTCTGCGTCGGGGGTTTTCACGTTTAGGAGGTGCAGTTCCCATAGTGGCTTGGATATGTCTAGTGGGGTTTTGGTGAAGTGGGAAATGTAGTCTTGGACGAATCTTTCCGGTGAGTGAAAGTTTGGGTCTTCTATTTCCGGAACTATGATGTGGTCATCTAAGTTTATTTTTGTTGGGATCCATTTGGTTTTGCTTCCCTCCTTAACCTGCATTTTAACGTGAAAAATTATATATGTAAACCCTAAATGCTATTATACATTTAGTAAGAGCTTAAAAAAATAAAAATATATAAATATAATAAGATTTATGATATAATAGAATGAAAGAGATAGAAAGAAATAAAAAACATTCATAAAGTGTATACATCAATTATGTATGTGTATCATTATTCTTTAACTTTCATATCACTTTATTTAAATATATTAAATATGTCTTTTTCAAAAATTTTATGTGTTATTTTAATTTTTTTTATTTGAAATATACTGCTTTGATCCTCCAAACCTTGTCTAAATAATTTGTTTATCTTTTGTTATAAAGTGGTGTTTAAAACATTTGGAGGATAAAAAATTGTGTATTTTAAAATTAAAGGAATCAAATAAATGAATATGATAAATTGTTGGAGGACGTACTTAATATTTCAAGAATTTTTCAAGATTTAAAATATGCTTTTCTCAACTTATTTTAGTTTATAAATTATTTTTATTTAAATTAAAAATAAGTATGAATTATTTATTAATTTTGTTTTTTTAGTTTAAAATTTGATAAAAATTCAAAGACCCAAAATAATTTATGTAAAATTATGGAGTAAAGTATTTTTTAGAGTATCTCTAATTAATCGAGGTTGTTAAGTTGTATATAAGTGCATTGGTGCTTAGCTTGTTGTTTTGTGTTACATTAACATTTATGTGTAATAATTAATTAAATTTATAAATTTTCAAAGAGTTAATTGAAATAAAATATTATAAAAGTTTGGATTGCTTATAATAACACATCATTGGAGCAAAACTTGAAAAAAATTGTATGAGTTGCTTATAAGTGACATAGTGTGATGAGATCTATTTAAAGTGTGTTAAGAATTTTCAAGAGTTCTTTTGTGAACAACTAGCGTTGTAAATATTCCTAGTCCTTGAAATATTTTTTTTTATAAGGCAAGAATATTATTCATAATAAAAGTGAGAAAGATGCCCATAATGTGTCTGCCTAACAAGTTACACAATTAAAAGTGAGAAAAAATCTAACCACACCCAGACCAACATCTAAAAAATACTATGCTTGAAGTTCGTAACTTATTCAACATATAATTGTGATGATAATTTCAATGCATGACATCATTCCCACGTTTTCAGTTGTAATTTTTGAACTATGTCATCGACCTCTAGAGATTTACCCCTGAATATTTTAGCATTTCTAATTTTCCAAATGTGTCATATGCTTGCGAATTAAATAAAACATCATGCTCAGGTCAATGCTATTGTTCTACTAATTAAGTCTATGAATTGACTGCAATGACCACATATTGTATTGTAGATATTCTCCAGCAAACATATAAGCTGAACCAAACCTAATTGGAAATTGACAACTCAGGAGAACGTTTTGACCTATTTTCACAGCCTCATCACAAAATGCACATCCTTCATCCTTTTCTCTTAATATTCTTCTCTTACGAAAATTGTTCCTTGTTAGCAACCTACTCATTGTTGGTTTGTTTCCACTTCTAGACACACTACACAACTTTCTCTCTCTCCCTCTTCTCTTGTTTTTTTGGGTTTGGTTCTATTTTTTTGCTAGTTTTGTAGTCTCGGTAATATCCAACAAGTTCATGTTTATCCTTAGGAACTTGTAATAGATATATTTTAGATAAGTCCTTTAAGATAATGTTCAACACATATCAGGAAGCGATTCCACTCGTTGTCTCAACAAGCACAATTCGTCATCTGTGGAAACTGAATCAACTCTTGATTTTCAACATCAGCACCAACATTTACTATAACGTTGCCTCCACTATCATGAATTATGTGTTAACATGGCCTTACCTCAAAACACTATCTCCCCATGGCATATAAAGGGTCTTTGGATGTGTCGGCAAAGACAAGCTTTGTTAAAGGAGCTTTGTACTTTAAGGTGTTGCCTCAATGATTGCTCCTATAATCTTTGATCTAAGTTGTAAGGTCTTGTTTGTGTGAATTAAATAAATAGAGAAATTAAATTTAATTTTGGCTATGAATAATAAATTAATTAAGGAATGAATTGTGATATTATTTATATTGATGTTGTGAAAGTTTAGTGAAATTAGTTTGGTGCGAGGAGAAATATATATATATATATATATATATATATATATATATATATATAATTATTATTTTGGTTAGAAAGACTCTGGAATTTAAGTTGTGAGGAGATTACAGGTAGAAAATCAGAATAACTAAACTTAGCTCTAGTTCCATTTTCATTTTCTTTCTCTCTTTTCTTTCTCCCCTTTGTTTTCTTCCTTTCACTTTCTCTCTCCCTCACATCTCTTTCTCATTACATGTGGCCCTTCAGGTGACGACTATGACGAAATCTCTTTCATTGTTCCTGATTCTACGTACTGGTCATTATAGGTATGTTTTATCCGAATTCTTTGGGTATTTTTTTCATTCGTTTTCAATTCAATTGTTCCATTGAAGGGAAATTCTCTTTAAAATCTCATTTTCTTACGATCGAGTTCTCAATTCTCATCAAAGTAGGCTTTTAATGGAGAAATAAGTAAGAGAAGCTAAATCATTGGTTTTAATTTGGGAAATTATGATTGAATGATTGTGAGTAATTAGACTTTTGATCATGATGGAGTATGTTTTGGAGGTGTTGTTATTGAAATGATTATTAAATGAAAATGAATGTTTGTATTGATTCCTGATATATGATTGAATGGATTTTGTTGTATGTTTAAATTAGTTATTATGATAGAATGTTGGATGTGAATCGTTACAGGAGGTAACTTAGTCTTATTTGAAGTACATTGAATTAAGGATACATACAAGGTCATTGTGATCTTGATACTAAGGTTGGTGAGGATGAGATAGTACCCTTGGAATATACTCATAGCAATTGATTGCCAATATTAGGATAGGTAGACGTTAGACACCAATTGAGAGTCAGTTGAGTGTCAGAAATGGGTCCTCTGGACACCATTCATCAATTGAAAGTATTAGATGAGTATGCCTAGACTGGATTGGTTGTCAATATTGGGTCAAATAGATGTGAGACTTCAATCGTAAACGATTATTAGGTCACTTAGTATCCGAATTCAACGTGTGTTTTACAGAAAATGTTGAGTCTTATGATCTTCTTAAGATGTGTACTTATGTCTGAGCGGATATAAGTTTGTTTGCTTGTTTGATGACTTTCAAGTATAATGTAGTTATGTTAGATGCCATATACCCTTTTAAGATTGATTTCTTGTCTTTAAGCTTACCTTTACATTGTATGTTTTGTTTTTTATAGCAATGATCGTGCCTTGCAGGGAGCAAATAATAGTTGTGTTGTTGATAGGTGTGAAGAACTGAATTGGAGTGGGTGGCTGATTAGAAGGAATGAGATAGTTCACTTTGATCTACATAGAATATATGTGTAGGAGATATAAATAACCTATGTAATGTTAATTTGTATAATATCTTGTTTTGAGCTTGTATAGGTATATGTTTAATGATAGTATACCTGGATATGTAAGATATGAAGTAAATATGTTTGGTGAGATTTATAGTATTTTTGTTGTGTAATTTGTTTTTGGAGAAGGTTAGTTTTGGTTGAGAATTATGCAGTAGAGATTCTACGTTTCTACAAGTCTCATTGGGCAACAGATATTGTCCAGCGCAAAATTGCTAATATGAGTTAATTCTTTGGTTTTATGCCCAACGACATATCTCCCTTAGCACAACACACTTTTTGCCAAGTTTTTTGTGAGACTTTTCATCCAATGACACCTCTCATTGAGTGAGGTCCCTTATCTACAAGTTCATAGTTAGGACCTTTTGTTGGGCCATACATGTCATTGGGAGGGATACCTTAGTTCCCCGTTGGGCGACATGTTTCGCTAAATGAACTGTTCAGTATATGATTTTTTATATTGTTTGTAATTTTTTTTATTTTGAGTATAATTTTATATTAAAAGGATGTATCAACTCCTCAAAAGATATTAATTGTATTAAAATTGCTTCAAATATTACATACGTAACCATGTCCATTTGTTTTCACTCCTTGCTAGGTCTTTGTGAATTGGTATTGCGAGAGAGAAAAAAAAAAAGATGAAAATAATGATAGCAATAGAGGAAAGGTTAGGAGATTCAACGTGAATAGACCAATAATCGCAAGATTAGTCCAACTATTCTAAATTATACTCCATTGTAGACCACCTATAGTCACCTTGGCCAATGCAATAATTTTAATATTCAATTTAGTTAAAAAAAGTTTTTTGTTTTAGATAATTTTAAATTTCTTTCTTTATGTGAATTTTGTAATTATATGCCTTTTTAGAGATATAAAAATTTTAGATAATTTTAAACTGTGATATTATAGATATATATTTAAAACTTCATTTTACTTTTTGAGAAAATAAATTAATAACAAGATATTTAAAACTAATTATTTTAAGATTTCTTTCTTTCATTTCAATGATACGTTGTGAATTCTTTTACATATTTTAAGATAATTAAGTATAATAATAAAATTTAAATAATAAAATTGACCAATGAAATAAACAAGATAAAAATACTAGTAGGTAATATTTATTCAAGAAGCAACACGCAAAATCAACTTTTTGTCTTGATCCCTAATATTTTTATTTTGATCCTTAATATTTTACTCCCTAATAATTTGATCTTAATATTTTACTCCCTAATAATTTGTTTTTTATTTTTTCCTCTTAAGCGCAAAATCAGTTTTTAAAACACTATTTAGATAAATTTGGGACTAAAAAATAAAAATTACTAGGATAAAAAATTGAAAAAATATTAGAGACCAAAACTCAAGAAATTGTGAAGACCAAAAATATATTTAAACATTTTAAAAAAAATATTAGCTATTAATTTTTACTATTCAAATAGAACTGAAACCATTTTAATTATCATTTCAGCTTTTAACTAAAGCAACCAGAAGATTTGCATAATTGGAAGAAAGAGTAAGACTGTAAGAATAGTAATGACTAACCAGCTTGCTGGTGAACCTTGGATGCTTGAGGAGTGTTTGGCATAAACCTTCTCTAATGACTTGAGGATTGATGGTTGTCTTGCAACCCATGATGGCAATCACATAACAGTTTAAAGATGGCTCATGGAATAGCTTCCCTGCTGGACTCAGTGGTTCTCCTTCTCTTGATGCCATATTTGTTTCCTCTTCAATTTGTGAAGATTGTTGGATTAATGTCTCAACTCACTGCTCTCTAGACCAATGGGTGGTGCTTCATAAATGTAATAAAACCACCAAATTTATAAGTTTGTGAGGACATATATATGGGCATTTTTAATATGCTTATTTAAAAAGGTGGCGGCTTTTTTAATAATTTTGTGTTATTTTATGATTTTTTTATATTATATTTTTTCAGTGTTTTTACTAAGCTTTTTTTAAATATTTTTTATTTTTATTTTTAAAATGGATAATGTTTTGAAACACTTTAAAACTGTTATCTAAATGACAAAAATGAAAAAAAAAAAAAACCCATTGAATTATAGAAAAAAATGAAATAAAGAAACTTACTAGGATTAAAAGTGAACAGACAAAAACTTAGAGAGACCAAATATATAATTAAGTTAATTTAAATATTTTAATGTTTTCAAAGATTAAAAAACATTTAATATTATTTATTTTGATAAACCTAACTGAATTGATACCATACAAAGCCTTTAACTTCTTGGCATGTGGCATGTGTGAATTACATTTTAAGTATTTAATGAAACATGTAATCACGTTTGTTCATACCAAATCACAACCATTAAATAAAAAAAAAGAGAATATTTAAATAACAGAGTTTAATTAATATATCGATAAAAAGTTTTATATTAACATTTAATTACAACCTTTTTATTTTATAATAAGTTAATTAACTTTACTAATTAATATTTTTAAAATTATATAAATTAAGAATTGTAATTTAACATTAGTGAATTATTTTATACTCCCAGGACATACATGAGAAATTTATTAAATTAACATGAGCATATTGACTTCTATTAGTAGGCTGCCACTAATGATTTTATTTCAAAGCAACTAAACAAATTTAAGAGTTTAGTTTATTTTGTTGAGTAAGAAGACTGGATTATTATAAATCTTTTGACACCTATATTTTTTTGACAAAAAAACATTATTAAACAAATGTCTCTTAACCTTGCACTAATAATCTCAAAGATAATTTTTTCTGGAGATGAACATAGGTTGAGTTGGGTTGGACAATTATAAAACATTAGGGTGGATTTTTATTTTTTTTTAATTAAACTCAATCTAACTCAACCTGTCTTTAAACGAGTTGGATTAAGTTGGGTCAATGGGTAATTTAAAAAAAGATTAAAAAATATTTTTTTAAAAAAATAAATTTTAGAATATTATTTTGTTAGTTTTTTTAGGATGTTTTTAAAAAATTATATCATTGTTACATCATAAAAATAAACAATAAATTATAGTTACAAATTACATACGAAAACTAAAATAAATTAAAATTAACATACAACTACATTTTCAAACAATAATAACTAAAAAAACATTTGTCTAAAATAAAAGTAAACACAATTTGTCCAAGCTAGTCAAGACATAAAAATAAATACAAACTACACAACTTGTCAAAATAAACACATAATTTCAAATAATAATAACATATAATAATAATTTAATATTATGATTAAGTTGATTCGGGTCTCATATTCAACTTACTGAACTCATCACTCTACCTACAGAGGATCGAGTTTAACTTGGTTAAGTTATATTTTATCTAATCACAATAAAAACTCAATCCAATTTATTTAAATTGGATTGGGTCGAATTAGATATTTGGTATTTGGGTATCCAATAAACACTCCTAATTTTTTCTATCTACCAGTGAGAGAAAAAAAAGAAAATCTAAAATTATTCTTAAATTTTGTTTTGCAGCCGGAGGCTTGTGGAAGTTGCAAACAGTGAGGTTTGCTTGAACTCCATGTGTTTCATAGCAAAGCGTGTCTTTCTCTGTGAAAAGGAAAGTTAGCTAACTTGAAATAAATCACATAATAAAAGATGCAATTTCAAATAAATAAGAAGTGTCATCTACTTCCTTACAACTCATATGTTATAAAAATTAGTCATCATTTAATTTTTATAACTCTTGAAATTTGATATCATAAATAAAAAATATATATAATAACCTTTTTTTAATTATATATAAGTTTAGAGAAAGTATTATATAAAAAGAGAAAAGATTGGTGATAGAAAAACAAGAAGTATTAGGAAAACTCTAGGAAAAACTCTCATGAATCAATATAATCATTGGGAATAATTAATTTTTAATACTTTTCTTAACAACTTTCTAGAAAAATTAAGGGTGGGAAAGGAAAGAAAGCTTACAATTAAATGCATCTAACTGTCTTCAGCACTTGTGAGGATGAGAAAAAAAGATGAAGTATGAGTAGTAATGAGAGAAAAACAGGGTCCATCCATAAAAATGAAACCAACCAATTACTCCAATCTGCATGGAAAGAAACTCACATGTATCTCTGTTTTTTCTCTGTTTTTTACTCTGTTCAATCAGTGGTGTGGTGTCTCTGTCTTCTGAAGAGTGGAAGCAGAACATTAAGATTCAGAGTTTCCTCCTTCTTATGGCAAAGTCTAAAGGGGGCATATATGGTTGACCAAGCACACAAAAGATTTCAGAATTTTTGTTACTTTTTCTTTTGAAGGAAAATTGGCTTTATTCACTATTGTTATCTTTTGTCAAAAAAATCTTACTTACCACCTTTTATGTGTTGTTATTCTTTTCAATTATAGCTTTTTTACTATTACTAAAATTTTGTTTGGATGAGTTTTTTAAAAGGATATTTTTAAAAGATATAAAAAAAAAATCAATCTTTTCTAAATACGAAACTTTTTTATAAGTTAATGGGGGGTAAAAAATCTCATACATTTTATATTTTTTTCTAAAAATTCTTATAAAAATTTATACACCCTAAATCCTAAACCACTTTTTATTCCATGGCTATTTTCTTTTAATTATATTTTTTTTATTTACAAGGGTTGAATATGAAGTCTTATATTATGCTTGAAAGATTTTTTTTTAAAGAACTTTTGAAAAAATATATTTTTTTTATAAATTAATTTTTAAAAAATATCATATATTTTATTTTTATTTTTTTATATTTTTTTCTAAAAATGTTTATAAAAAGTTTATCCAATCTGTTAACCTAAGTCCATATCTACTAAAACCAATTAATTGTTAGTATATTTTTACATATATTTTAATCACCATGCTTCTCTATCATTAATCTGGCTTTGGTCTGGCCATGTTCTCAATTCTAACTGTGACTATTTTGTTTTTTAGTGTTTACAAAGCCATCGATAATGCCAAAAATTTAAAATATCTCACGCAGCTTAATCAATTAAATTAACTCATTTGATATTGATTTGTTTGTTTGTTTTGGTTGAGATATTTCTAAATATGCTATTCTAAATTTGCAAAGTTAAGTTATTGTTTAATTTGATACTATTAGAAATATACTTCTTTGGTATTTTTTAATCGAATCCACCATTATACTTGTGATTTTGGTGACACCTATATAAAATTCAAATGTTTGACTGAATTTTAAGAAATGGAAGCGTGCAAGTAACGTGGTGTGAGAGTTGTACTTTTCCTTAAACTTTGTATTTTGATTTATATTTTGGATACAATTATTTCATAGTGAGTTAGTCTTTCTTATCTTTTCTTTTTTACAAATTATTATTATTATTAATCCAGATTTCCTAATATCTGAAGTTCATGCAGATTTTGAATTTTTTTAAAGAAGTGTAATTGTATAGAAAAAAAAAATCTAATGGTAAACTTTGCAGGTTAAGTTAATTATAGATTTGTAACTCGTTTAAAAGAATAAATTTATTATTTGAAACTATTAATTTGTATTAATATTATAAATTATTTATTGTAAACAGTGATATTTTAGAATTTGAGTATTAATTTTGATAGTTTATTGAACTTTATTGGTAGAACATGAACTCAAAATAACTCATTTATTTAATAAGTTAAATTTATACTACCGTTTAAAATACGTGTTTTGAGGATCAAACCTTAAAAATGTATTATTGATTTGTTTTAAAATTAATTTTTTATTATCAAGTTTAATTAAAACATTGGGTTCTGTATTTCAATATTTGGTTTCACTATAAGGGTATTAGTGGTTACAGATTTTTTGTTTTTGGACAGGTATTAGTATCTCTCTTGTGATGTTTTGGATTGATGGTAGAAAATAGAGTAAAGTGAAATAAAATATATGCAATAATTATTTTATTGTCTAGTTTATTTAAATAAACATTAAAGGACATACGTACATAAAAGAATAAAATTTTATAAATTCTAAAATTATAATTTTAAATTTATTTAGAGTATACATAAAATTGATTGATCGATTACTAAGTAAAAATAATATAGGTAATGAAAAGTTGCTTCATTTAATTTCTAAACAATAAAATGATTTTTTTTTATCTGCCAACATAAATTTTATTGATAGTAACAAGGAGTACCATCGAATTACAAACACTTACATGCAAATATATAATTGTTTCAATCCAAATGTGTACTCTATGTTGTTTTAGTTGAATGGTACTTAATGTTGTATAACTACACCAAATAACCCATCCTCTACCTATCCTTATAATAATAGTTCCAACATGCAATAGCAATTCATTATTGCTTTAAAATTAATATTGATCTAACTACTATCTTAAAAGGTTTTAGATTTAAGTTTTGTGCATGAAAAAACGTGTTTGAAAGGAGAAATTCTACTAAATTAATATGGTTAGTCAGTTTTTTCAAACAGAGATTAATTATTAACAAAGTCCATGAATACTTCATCCCAATAATTTGGTTGTAAAAAAATAACTTTTGCACCCCTATTTTACTTTTGCATCCCCATTAATTAAAAGACACATTTTTTCCTTATCATTTCATAAAGTTTAAGTTGTCTTTTTTTCCTATTTTTTCCTTGTTTCACTATCGATGATTTTATTTCGAACATTTTTTCTACAATATGTGGTACACACAATGGTGTGTGTTGGTTTCTTACTCTAGAGAAACTTCATTGTGTCACATTGTAGGTTTCTCCTTGCAGAAAAACGAATGAGTTATTTTAATTCATAAAGTTTTTCATAGTTATGAATTTCAAAATTTGAAAAGCAATTTTTTCTATATTGCAGGTCATGAAATTTGTAACACTATTTTTTTTCCCTCATTGCGAATCATTAAATATGCAAGAATGGACAATATAGTTATATGTCTGATAATTCTTAACACATTGATTTAATAATACACTGTGATAACTTGATATGAAATTATGTAAAATTATGTTATTTGCAATATATTATTACCAAATTGTGGATCATCTAATTTGTAACACAAATATTATATGTCTGATGACTACGTTACAAATTAAGTAGTTAAAAAATACATTATAAATTATGAAATTCGTAATACAATTAGAAAAATGTATTAGGATCTTAAAATTCTCAATACACTTAAAAAAATACATTGACATCCTAAAATTCATAGTAGACTTAAAAAAAACTCCAAAAAATAATATTTTGAGATTTTTAAAATATTAGAGGTGCAAAAGAAATAATGGCGGATATCCATTTATCATCTCTAAATTATAACTAACGAATAGTCTTTCTCTTAGTTTTATTAACCACTTTTAAAATTCTATTAATATACTCTTAATTCTTAATTATAATTTAGGGATAAGGTGATTATATTAATGAAAATATAATTATTGACAGAAAGTTAACTTGGGGAACTAAGTATACTGATACAATATTAATAAAGAACATAAACTTTAATAAAAAAAGTAGTTAGGCACTAAATGCAAAAATTCTAGGAAATAATATTATTCATAAGGGGAGTATAACTTAAAAAAGATAATAATGAATAAAGCCAAAACGAACCTTAAAATTTCAATAATCTATATTATAGTTTGAATAATAATTAATGTAAAAAATGAATAATGATTAAAAATGATCCAAATATTTAAAAGTTAATAATTATTTGTGTCTTAATTTTTTCAATTTACTACAATGTTTAAATTATAATTTTTATTTTTTTTATCAATTATTATTTATTATAACGAAGACTTTTACTAATAGCAATAGAATATATTAATTTTAAAAATTTCATAAAAAATTTTAATAGGATAAATTAAAATTTTGGTATTTTTATAATTCTTAATATGCAATTTTGATCAAATTTTTAAAAATTCGCAATTTTGGTCTTCAATTTTTTACATTATGCAATTTCAGTCTTTGTTATTATAATTGGTAATAGTCAATTGCAAGAAGGACTAAATTGCATAATTTTATAAATTGAGGAAGCAAAATCACAGATTTTAAAATAGTTTACAAAAATCGTGAATTACATATTAACAGGAAAGCAAAGTTGTAATTTAATAAAAAAAATATTATTTGCCTTAAATAAAAATTTGATTTCTAAATATTAAAAGACTTTTGATTTTAATCTTTTAAATTATTTTTTTGTGCTTTGATTTTTTAAAATTCTTATAAAGTCGTGAGACAGTCTTTGCATTTTTTTCTTTTTTGATAAATTATATTTTTAATCATTTATTAATGATATTGTCTCTTTATTTTCGACAGAGAAAATAAAAACATAACATATACTGAAAGGCAAAAACACTTTTTTATCCTTTTTGACATGACCATTTTAGAATATTTTTTTTTAAACGGACAGCTTTGGGAGACCAACCACATTGTGGAACATAGCAAAAATCAAGAATGTGTTAGCCAAGTAATTGAATTCAAGCCCATGAAGAGATGACACAAAGTATTATTGATTTCATAGATAAAAGTCTAGAATGGATATTTCGTAGGTTACTTTTGAAATTTGAGTTGTATTCCTTAACAAACAACTACAAGTATAAATGAAAATTATAAGTAAAAAAATTTTATTGATAAACCGGTGAAAACACAAGATTTGACTTCGTCAAACACGCAACTAGTTAGTAGAGAAAAACAATAACAAAGAAAAATTACAACCGATCAAACATAATAGCTCGGGTCAGCCATTCAGTATAAGAATTAGATACAAATTTTCGACTATGACACTGTTCTCATGACTGACAATGGATAGTCTAGACAATTTCTTAGATATTTATCATTGACGAGTTAAAGATAGGAGCATTACATGTCTTTTAAAAATGTCAAATTCTCACATACCACACAAACAACTACAAGTGTTAATGTGTTAGCCTGACCCACCTAGGATAGCTCACATGAGTTTACCCACTATGGTATGATTATCAAAAGTTACCATTGAAATTGTCATTCTTGAGCCTTCTTATTTTGTTACGGATTTGTTAATCCACTGATCCCTCCTAAAATGCTTCAGAACACCTTTTTCATATTGCCTAAGATATCATAAGGTTATTTTTCTTTTTCATCCATATTGTTAGAGGCGCAAAAAGAAAAAAAATGTGATGCAGAAAGAAAAGGCTTAATATCACAACTTCAATTTGGGCTGATAAACAGTACCTATATAATTGATGGGCTTGTTAGGGCCTGTTGTTTTTGCACCCGAATTTCTTTATGCACCCCATTTATAATAAAATCTCCAAACTACCCTTGCGGATCTTTGTTGCCCCTATAGACCTTAGCATGAGCCGCAAGTTCCAAACATCATCTCAATTCTCAAATGCAAAGTATAACATAATTATCAATTGGCTAGCAATTACGGATCATTACATATGCAACATTCATTTTAAATTGCGAATGTCTTGGTCTTTATTGGTGAAAAAAATGCAAGCAAATTATAGTAATATTCTCTAAAGTGTAGTGAAGTTACACATATATTCTTAACTTTTTTTAACTATTATTTTTTATAGGTATTAGTGTAAGATTTGAGAGAGTTGTTAGTATAATGTTTTTAAGCTGTATTGTAAAAACCGGACCGAACCGGCCGGTTCGACTGGAAAACCGGTGAACCGATTTGGTAACCGGTTCAATCAATCCTCAAAATCGGTGGAACAAAAAACCGGTATTAAAACCGGAAAACCAGTCAAGAACCGGCGAAGCCGGTGGTTCACTGGTTCAACCAGTTTGTACTTTTTTTTTGAAAAGTTTTTCATTTTTCTAAATACACCCCTCATTTTTCTAAATCAACCAATTTTTAATAAAATGGGGTTTAACTTACCAATATGAAGGTGTATTTAGTAAAATTCTTTTTATCCTTTTATAATTACAGCCTTAGTACATTTTTTTCTTTTATAATTTGAATTATTATAGTACATCAATAATAAAAAAATATTATTTTATTAAGATCAGTTCAACCGTTGGTTCAATAACGGTTGAACCAATAAATCATGAACCAATACCTTCACCGGTTCGATCACCGGTCCGATTTTAAAAACATACTTTTTAAGTATGTAGGGAAGGGTATGTTAGTGTAATGTTCTTAAAATTAAAAAAGGCTTAATGTAAAAAAATAAAAAATAGTAGAGTTATGTGTAATTTGATAAAAATTAAGAAATATTTGTATATATTTATGTGATAAAAAATTATCAATCAATATAATTCAAGAATAAAAATTTATTAATCAAGAGATATAAAATTTTTTCATCCATTGATAATTACTTCTAGCGATGACTATTTTGTATTAATATTATGGTGATAAAATAATTAAAATCAAGAGTAAAAAATTATTAAATCAAGATATAAAACCTAAATAATTTTATAATTTTTAAAAAATTTTAGTGTATAATAAAACTTTCATTATAAAAAATATGTTAAAACTTAAAAGTGAGTTATAATATTTAATTATATTTTATCTCGTATAAGTTATAAGTATTTTTATAGGCCTATAAATTATAAGTTCAACTATGTTTTACATTCTTATAAAATATTTCCAATATTAATTAGTCTCTAAATATATTTTTTTATTAATTTAGTTCTCTAAAATTTAAACTTAATATTGTAAATCCTCATTTGTATTTCATTAAATGATAATTTGACGTGACTTATAAAAGGATTTATACCATTTTTATTCGGTAATGACACTTAACATTTTTTATTCAGTAATGACACTTAACATTTGATTTAGCATTTACCAAATAATATTAATAACGTAAGAATTAACACGGTAAAAAAATTAAAAATTTAAATGTCTCTAACCCGAGATCAAAATGTGAATGTTTCAATTTTCAGAAACATGCTTGATTTTTTTATTTACTCATAATTACATACAGAGAAACGTATCCAAACAAATCTTAAAAGTAATACATAGTACTCTAAAGTATAAAATATTTTTATAATATATTTTAATCATTATATTTTAAAAGATTAAATAGTAAAAATAACTTAGTATATCTCTATTGTAGGTTGTTCAGTAACACATCACTTAATAATCATAATACTAATAGCATTCTCATAAAACTAATTAATTATAAAACAAAATTAACCAATTTTTTATAAATATAATTACTTATTTTTTTAAGTGAGCATCCATATTGTGTACAATTTAAATGGTAGAATTATATTTCTATTTGTGATTATGGAAGAGATGAAGGTGCTGTCTGACATGATGAGTGAGAAACACCTAGAAATGTTTCATGAAGGAAGTGTTCCTTTTTATAAGAATCAAGTCCCAGTGAGTAGTGACTCATGCTTTCTACTTTTTAATATCAGAAGGATATCAAGAGGTAAATTAACTGTCACATATACCAAAATATTTTAGATCTTATATTTGTGTTGCGTGAGCAAGACAATCTTCAAATATTAGATTTAAGGTTTAATGGGTGTGATTTGTTTTTTATTTTTTTAAAAGAGTTTTAAAAAATTATTTTTTAAAAGATAAAAAAGAATTTGTTTCAAAATATTATATCGAAGGAGTCTCAACACAACCACCAATTTAGGGCCGGACCTATCTTAAATGGTCGGGACACTAGGATAACTTGTCAAGGGAGCAATCAAGTATCCTGACTTGGATAGGACCCGCTACCCTTAAGTAAAATGTTTGTTATTCTTTTTAAGTAAATCAAAACCTTAATTACTTAAGCTCAAACATATATTTGACCACGGAATATTTTATTATTTTCCTACTAACACATTGTATTTTTAGAGAATAATCAACTTCTTTTTAACTTGAAAATATGAGTGTTGTTAGATATAAATACTTATACTAACTCATAATAGTTGTGAAAGAGAAAGTTAGAAGTACAGCGGAAAAACCAAAAAAAAAAAAGAAAGCTTGTATCTTGCCCAGAAACAAATAACTTTTAGAAATTGTTTAAGAGATTTAAAATGAAACTTAGTTACTTTTTTTATTACAGTTAAGTAATAAGTACTATTGCTTATATCTTTCAGAAATTAAAAATTAAAATGGTATTTCTAATTTGCTTGTATTGGAAATCCACTAGGAAAGTTAATTATCACTTATAGCTAAAAAGACTTTCTTGAGTAAATTAAGTCCATACACGTGTCTGAATATTATATAAGCATTAAAAAAAGCCACACCCATCATAAACTAATTATGATGTAGAGAACGTACAACTATCCATAGCCACCTGTTACTAGTTTTGTGAACTGTGAAGTAAAAAAAAGCCACTTTTTTATTATTATTATTATTATTATTATTATTATTATTATTATTATATATATATATATATATATATATATATATATATATATATGTATGTGACATTTAATCCATTGTGTTCTTTTATTTACGATAAGAAGATATTGTTTTCATAACTTTTTTCATGTATACTTTGCTGAATTAGAATTTCTTTTCCTGGGTAATAATGTTTTATTCCTGTAATAACTCTATGTACGACAATTTCTTCTGAAAATTACATATTCAAAAACTCGAGATCTTTTGATAAACTGAAACAATACCACATACAAATTTAATATGTAATTTAGTATTCAAAAAATATTTTTTTTAGAATTAAATTTTTAGTTATTAAACCCTATTTTTTACCAAGTTCCATATTAATAAGATTATTAAATATTTTTTAAACAATACTAAGTTACTATAAAGATTATTACATATAATATATACAAGAAATTCTTCTTGTCTCACATGATCCAGACACTCGTGGTATTAGATTTGGAGTTTAATGACAATAATAATATGCAAAATAAAAAATTCATTTATTATATTTTTAAGTATAATTGTATTATTGAAGTGAAAATTAAAATTTAAAAATAATTTCAATAATATTTATCCTACTGCATTTAATTTTTCTTTAAAATAATACTACTTTCACTTTTATTTATAAAATTCAATTATCTAATTTGTTAAAGAAGTGGTTAATTTAGTTTATAGCAATAAGTTTATTCTAAATTTATATTTTTTTTAAAAATTATTATTATTTGAACATCAATGACAAACTCATTTATAATAGCATTTTTTGGTATCTAGTAACAAATAAGATGGAAGGGTTCTTATAAATTATTACTTAAATAATACAATTTATTTGGGTTAGTTTATTTTTAACTATATGATAATAGATCACTATAAAAAGTATTATTAGAGATACTCTTAATACTAATATTTAATTAAGAAAGATATTTTAATAAAAAATAATATAATAACATTGTTAATTGAATCTTATAAAAATAAATAAACACCATTTCTAATTTGAATTTTATAGATAGAAACAAGATATAGATTATAATATTTTATTTAATTTATATCACCTTCAATCAAAACGTTTCCCACTAACTTATTAAAGAGCTTGTGTCTTCAAAATCATCTTTGAAAATTGTTCCATATCACTATCATTTTCCTTCAATCATTTCATTGAAGTAGTTCGAACGAGTCATTGTTTTTGTAAAGGGAAGCAAAGTAATGGTTGGTATCACACTATTACTTTGGTTTACACTTATTCTCATTCAATTAATATGATTTCGTGGATTTGACTACGCTATAAAGTTCTGAAGTTACATTACATTTAAGAAAATATATGATTAAAATTTACGATAAAACTAAATATGTGTGTAAAAAATTAAAATTAATTATAATTAAATATATACGTATAAAAAATTAAAATTAATAAAAATTTAATAATTTATTTATAAATTAATGGTTATTAATGTATTTTACTTTTAAAGTATATTATTCTTTGGCTCTTCGCATTTTAGAAGTGTAAAATTTCAATATATTTCTGTAAAAGCATACAATGTTCTATTTTTGCACATATTTAATCCTCTGCACATTTAAAAATTTCTATAAAGGGGTGAAATTTTTTTCAAATCTTTAAATTTTGATTTTTAATGAATAATTATTTAATAAATAATAAATTTTATAAAAATATTTACTATTGATGATATGTATAAAATTATAGATAGAAATATTTCAGAAAAAAGTTTAAAAAATATCAATTGAATACTCTCACATTTTCAACTATTTAAATATTTAATTTTTAACCATAATTATTTAATAAATAATATTTTTATAAAATATTACCATTAATTATATTTATAAAATTATAAATAGAATATTTTACAAAAAAAAATAAACAAATATCAATTGAATACTTTCTCTCGCACTCCTATGTTGACAGTGAGAGAAGTTCACTTGCAATAACATGCAACCTTTCGTTTTTCTACTAAGCGTGGAAACTAGTTTGGTAGGTATTTAATTATTTTATGCATACAAGTGATGAGATCCACATTAAACGGAATAATTAATATATAATATTTTTATGCGTCAAGTCAATATTCTCATAAGGGAATTAGTTTAAATCTAAATTACAAATTATTCTTGCGTATGTATCCATTTGTGATTTCTGATTTTATTTTTTTTTATCACATTTTTTTCTTCTGTGCAATGATTGGTTTGTTTTCTAGAAAAAACAAAAAGTCATAGCTTTTTAAGTTAAACAATTTTGTTATCAGAAAAAAAAAAATGTAGGGCACATGTGCTTGTGTATTACATAGTGTCAAATTTTATATACTGAAATATAAAAAAAAAAAACAGTATTGGGTGTGTATAGTGTAAAAAGTCAACAGAGTATTTCTTATAAACACTTATTCAATAGTTTCTAATTATCATATGAAATTAGTTCAACAAAAATTATCATATGAAATGTTAATTGAGGCATACATCTGATATTTAAATTTATTGAAATAAATTAAGAAACTTATTTGATAAATTTCACATTTGATTAAGTTGGTTATGAGTTCATGTGTAAAAGGTGGTTTTAACTTAAGTTAGTTTGACTAAAATAACTTCATTTCACATACAAACTTAACTTATTTTAGTAATTTGTATCTTATTTCATTAGTTACTTTAAATAATTTTTAAAAATAAACCAATTTATAAGTTATGATCGTTTTTCCTTTTATTACATTTTTATCTTCTTTAATATACTTGAGATATTTTTAATTAAATAGTTATTTATATCCTTTTATGTGATTTTATGTTTATTTATCAAATTAATAGATAAAGTTACCAAACACTTTAGTTAAATCAATTAATTTTTTATTTTTGTTTAGTACGAGGTATTTAAATAACCTTTAATTTTTTTCTTTTCCTTTCATGTGATTTTTATAACTAAGTTAATTTTATACTTTGACATGATTTTGAAACTAAATTGACTTTAAAAAAAGGCAAGTAGGAATATTTTTATAACTTTTTTAAATTATCATCATTTTAAAAAATTATAATTATTTTAAAAAAAATATATACTTACTAAAAGGAGGGAAAAAGATTGAGGGGTCATAGTTTTTCCAGCACTTAAAAAAAATCGTTCCCTGATTTAAACCAAACAAGTTTATTTTGTTATTTCTAATTTATTTATCACATTTTTTTTCTTCTAAACAATCTATTCTATTTTATTTTCATGTACTTCTTTTCTACCATCCCAATAAACAGAGCTTTATTTATGAAAATTTTGGGATATTAAATATCACATTCCATTTAACAATTTTATGGGTTATCAAAATTCTAAAACCTTAAAATTATAGTTTGCAATTTCAAAATAATGAAATATGATGAGTTAGGTTAATATTGTAAAAATTATCAGTCATTATTATGTTTTTTTAATTATTACCCTCTTTTCTATTTCATTTTTTACCGTAAAAAGAACAAATTACCAATATATTGTTATAAATAATATATATAAATAACTATTAATTCTTAAATCCTTACAATGATTTTGCCTTTTTTTTTTTATATCACCCATACTTCCAACAATCTTACTATATATGATTTATATATCCTCTTGTAAACTTACAATCCCTTCCCAAACGAAAAATTCATATACATAATATAAACGCAAATGCTCAATCAAAGTCTTTTTTTATTTACACTTATATATATTAATGTGAAATATTTATCTTGATACATGATTTTGTCTATACACTTCACTATTTTTAGTATTTAACTCTTTGCGTTATTAATAATTTATTTAAAAAAATTAGTGCTTGAAATTTCTTTACCATGATTAAGGATGACAAGAAGTAGATCTGCAGACATATGTTTTTCTTATGGAATTTTTTTTACATTTGTATTTAGTGGATACATGGAAAATGAATATATTAATGAGTATTTTTAATGTTGCATGCATTCGTGGATATTCATATTTTTTAAATAAAATTATTTTTTGTGTTAATAAAATAATGTCATTTTTTATAAAACAAGCACCAAAGACTTTTCTTAAGTTGTGAAACATTAACTTTTTTTTATTAAAAAATAGCATAAAATAAAACTTGAAAAAAATGTTTTCCCATAGGGCCAAACAGCATATGCTATATGCGGAGGAGATATTTCTCATAAGTTTTCCCTCAAAAAATAACACTAAATTTTTTCCTATATGTTCCTATTTCAATGTCATGTTTTCACACTTCACATACATATACATTTTAATATTTTACACTTATGGTTACACTTCAACATATTTTAATTATTTCATATGGGCATGTTTCACAAGTAATTTGTTATCTACCACTACAACAATAAGTGTATATATATTTATTACCCATTGATAAAATGAGATATATTATAATGTTTATTTTTTATGAAATAATAAATGGGATAAGGTCCTCAATTAAAATTAGAGATTGATATTTTTTAATAGAAATTATTATAATGAAAAATAATTCTTTATAATTTTATTTAAATTGTTCTTTGATTATAAGATTATTGAGGATAGACCATCATTAATCATAAAAAAATAACAAATCTCATTATTAAATTACACATATAAATAACGTGTATAAATATTGTCCACCATATATATATGTTCACTTTGGATTAAAGTTTTTAGAGTTTTACTTTTAGTTATCTATCCTCCCCAAAAGCATGTTTCTAATAGATATATATAAATTCATGTTCACTCTCTTGTTTAAACGACATGAAACTTTTATTACTTTTAACAGGATATTATATTTATATATATAGATAAGTTTGTTATCTCTGGCTATAATGTCACTTATGAAGCTATCTTAGCAAATTATTGTTAGAAAGTGGAGACTTATTTTCTATTTAGATAGCGATGGGAATATGTTATAAAATCTCATAGAAATTGAGATTTTTAGCAAATTTCAATTCTAAATTTTTGGTTATAAGTTATCATTTTATCAAATATTGGCTTTTCTTTACAATTATATGACCCAATTTTTTATATTTGTAAAAAGTTTCATGAATTTGTTCTATTTCCAAATCTTATATTTAACAGTGTAGATGCATGAATCATACTAAGTAAATTAATATTTTTTTAATAGAAAAGGCAATGCTTACTCATTTGGCAGGTTTCATTCACTGTATTGGTTTTTTCCTTTTCTCTCTCTCAAAATCTCCTTTGCATCCAAAGCTATTACCTACTTTACTTTTTCATTGCACATTAGTGGGCATTTCACATTTTAATAACCATCTAAACCTTTACTTACAACATTAAACCCACGTATAACAAGACGGAGAAACTTGCTTAGTTAATTAAAATTATTATTTATATTACACATTTTAGTATTTTTCAAATTTATTTCTTTTATCTTATAATATTAATACCAATTTTTTTACAAGGTGTATAATAGCAAAGTTAAAATATAATAAAATAAATAATAATAATGATAACAATATAAAATTCATATCCATTTTAATAATTATGCATTTGAAAGTATTTTGCATATCATCCAAACAAGGTTCATGTTTAAAAAGTACTTTTACAACAAAAATATTCAAACATAAGTCAAAAGTTTAATTAAACTTCCTTTTTACTAAATTTAAATTTAAAGAGTTAATTTCAACTCAACTTTACTTGTTAATTTGTAATCCAAGCATACCCTTAGCTTTTGATTTTTTGATTTCTAGTTAAATTTGAATGTGTTAGTGAGGTTATTGAAATTATGTAGCTGAGGTTCTGCATTCGGTAGGGTTTCACTACGTGACAGGTCTCATCTAGCAAAAATTAGTCTCTATTAGGCAGATTTGTAGGTTTGTGCCAGCGAAATGTCTAGTCCAATGTAAAGTTATCTCGAGTTGAAATATAATTGTATTTGCGTTTAACGAGAGGTCTCGTACAACGCAAATTCTCTTTATTTAGAATTGATAAGGGTTTTTCGCCCAATGATATGTATCGTTGAGTGAGGTACATCGTTGAGCGAAGTACCTTTATTGGAACTGTCTAATACAGGGTCCTCATTGGGCCACATTTGACTTGGGCAAGCTACACTAGGTCTCGTTGGGCAATTGACTTCGCTTGACGAGCTGAGAAATTGTATATCTTGATTTAGTTGTTTAAAGTTTTAAAAATACCAAGTTTTGAATTTACTAAGTTGATGATTATGGGCATAATTGTTTCCCTTATGTCTTTGGAGTAATAAATTATGTGAAAATATATTATTTATTTGTACATCATTTCTTATTAGTAAGATATATAGCTTAAAAACTTATATTGGAGAAGCTCTTAAATGGTAAATGTTGATTAATACATAATTTAATGACATGATATATTCTAATTTTGTGATTTAAAGATGATTTAATTAATGACAATTGTTTTCTCCTTTATGGAAATCACCTTTAAATCAGATGATTAGAACCTTTCATCTATTAAATTATATTCAAATTATTTTCACATTACATACAACTTTTGACACTTAACTGTAAGTGTGCTCAAAACTAAACCAACCCGGATTAAAAACAAAAAATTGAAAGAAAAAAAAACTTACTTAATTTGGGATCGTTTCTTCATTTTTAAATTACACGATTTTGTTCAATTCAATTCACGGTTTGATCTATTGAAACCTATAGCTAGGAAAATAGACAAACCTATTTGTCTAAATCTGCAAATCACAAACCCACAACCCACATAACTTGTCTTGCAAAACCTGTAATGTTAATGATCTCCGTTATTCAAGTCTACACCTGCACCACATAGTTCGTGGGTTAAATAGGTGAGTCTGCAACTAAACAAGAAATATATAATTTAAAACATTTTTCTAATAATTTTTAATAATTAAATTAATTTTTACTATTTTAAAGTAGGAATTTTTCAAAAATAATCTAAATTATTTATTTATTTTTTTAATATTTTCAATATGTTTAATTATTATTCAATAAAAAGTGTCTAAAATGTAATATATATATATATATATATATATATATATATATATATATTATTTTAAATAATGCAAGCTCGCAAAGGCCTACAAGTAAGGTCCTCTTAACTCGGAAAGGTATCTGCATGTAGGATCCTCTTAGCTTGTGGGCTAAATGGACCAAACTAAAAGACCAAATTTTTTAACTGGACTAAAAGAAAGAAAATTTCTTTTAGCACCCCATCTTTGTGTATTTACACTCCCTCAATGTTTAAAATTTTATGGGAAAACCTAAAACACTCTCACCCTTTTTTACCCTTTTTTAAAAAAGCATCACCCACATTCAAGGCTTCACATGCACCTCTACTTACCTTTTTGAAAAATTACATTGATTTCTCCATTTCACACTCTCACCCTTTTTGAACACACACACACACACACACATATATATATATATATATATATATATATATATATATATATATATATATATATATTTCAACTCTACTTTTAGGAACTTCCTCTGCCATGTATACTTGAAGAGGGTGAGGGTTCTCTTTTTAAAAGGTGAGTAAAGATGTGCATGCAGCCATGAAGTTAGGTGACGCTTTTTCAAAAACTTTATGATAAAAGAGAGTGAAGGGGTTTTGTAAAAATGGTAAACATTGAGGGGGTACGAATAGCCAATGAGGGGGTGCTAAAAGAATTTGCCTAAAAGAAATTGAGGACTTATTTGATTTTGTTTTTTAGTTTTTTAAAAGAGTTTTAGAAACATTTTTCAAAAACTATTTTCTAGAAGAACAGAAAAAAAAAACTTATTTGGTAAGTGTTATTTGAAAAATACTTTAAAATGTGAAAATGAAAAAAGACTTATTTATATTTACAGAAATGTCATTAATGAAAAGCAAAAAAGCAACATATTTTCATTATATTTTGAGTTTTCAAAACAAAAATAAAAAACCAAAAAACAAAATTACTTACAGTTGTTCTTATTTTTTTGCTTCTAAAAACTAAAAAATTAGAACTGTTTTTGAAAACTATTTTAAAAAAACACTATATAAACAAGTCTTTTAGTTTTTAAATATTAAAAACAATTTTATAAAATTGTTGCCAAATAAAAATTGAGTATTTATACGATGTGGATCCTAAAATAAACATGTAGTATATAAACTAAAACCTATTTGTCCAACTCTATTAATTCCGCATCAAACTGTATGCTCTTACTTATTCTAGAAAATCCTAAAAAATATTATAAAATAGAAAGTAATTTTTTCCTTTAACTACTTTCATAATTCGTAAATAAATAATTTGTGATACATATATGTTTAGAACATAATAGGTTAAAAAATAATCATTTTCGATGTCAAAATTTTTCTTCTTGATGGAGTTTTTATCGAACTTTTTTTGTTTATTTTTTTATAAATGATTCCGTAGTTTTCAGGTTGTGTAATGTCTAAAAATATTTATTTTTCTCGCATTTAATTTTTTATTATTCTATAGTTTTATTAAATATAAATTGAGAAAAAATTATATACAGTGGACTTCATATTTTAAGTAGGTAAAAGTATTTTCTAAAAGCATATTTGTAACAAGTTTTCATAAAAAGTTTTTGTAAAATAACAAGAGTCGAGTACTGTTTAAACGTTTAAATATTTTTTATTTATGGTTTTAGCAACAACCTTTTGACAGTTTTTTTTTAAATACTTAGCAATAGCATTTTTAAGTTATAAAAATCAAACTAAACAAAATTATTTTATTTGGTTCAAATTTTATAATTAATTTAAATAAAATAAATTATACTACATTTGTTATTTTTAATTTAGTTTAAACTAATTTTAAATTTTAAACTATACCAAATGCAAATACTCTTACTTAATAATCAACATCATCAATTTAGTTGTGGTCGCACACAAAATTACAATATTCTTACAATAAAAAAGCATAGTATCATCGTTTAAAAAAAAAAAATAGAATGTCAAAAATTAAAAAAAAAATTCAAAACACAGTTTATTAAACAAAAACATTGAGAATGACAAGGCATTACGTTGTTTTCGCCATTTCGTCAATGTCCATGACACCCTGCCACTCGGTGGATTCTTTCTATTTATCGTTTATGTTATATTTTATTTTATTTTCTTTTATTATTGTAATTTGGAACTTTATAATGCTTAAATAAAAAATTTTGTCTCTAAAATTTCATTAAAAATCGTTTTTAATTTTTAAAATTCAAAAATATATTTTCATTTTTTGATTTATTTTTAATTTTTCTTTTTTGATTAACATCATTAAAAAAAATAGTGATAAAAAATATGTTTTTATATTTGTAAATTATTATTCTTCTCAACCCTTATTCTTTCAATTATCAATTTCATATTTGATACTGTAAAAAACATTGAAACTTATAAATTGACTACATTAATAAAAAACAAATTAATTTCAAGATTTAAAAAAAATTAAATTTAAAAAATAAAAAATAATCTTTAATAAAACTTTAAAGAAAAAAGTTTATGTAAGCGAATTTATAATTAAATCAATCATCTAATTATATAAGAAAAGAAAATCGGATCCATGTCTTCCATCAAACAAAAGCGACCATAAACCAATTATTTGTGTGCAATTGTTCTTTACATCCCTTTCATTTCTCCTTTTTGTTAATGAGTTTACTATTTTTAAATATTCTCTTAATCACTGTCAATTTATCCAATAACAACTATCAAATCCTGAACTTTTTTTTTTAAGAAAACAACATAGCTACTAACTAGTGTCTTATATATCTAGTTACTTTCTTGTTATATTTTTTTTTCCTTTTTTTCTAATTTTTAATTATATACACCCAATGATGTGTACATGTGAGATAACCTTTGGTCGAGAATGGCATACAATATATCGAGTTGATTTTCAGTGTACAAAGCAATAAATTAATTATTTTTTATAACTATAATAATAACAACTTAACAAGTATTAAGCTGATTTATTCAACAACATTAAGTTGTTAGATGAGGGTTGTAAAATTATTAATGTTTACTTCTTTTGATGGATCTTGTACAAGCAAAACTCAAATACGTGTATCTACTATGCATATTCAAACATGTGGTTAATTAATTTTTTTATCAATAATGGTGTAGTATGATTGATAGATAGTTTTACTTTTTAAATATGTAGTTAAAAAATTTATTTCTTATTGTGTGTATAAAAGTTCAACCCTTTTAGTATGTTGAGAGATTAATTTTTAGCTTCAATGAGATATTGAAAAAAAAAAAAAGCATCCCCCAAATCCAATTAGCAAGGCAATTTGATATCTTGATTAAACATTAATTGTAAATACTGGATTTCTTAGAAGTAGTGATCCATGTTTAGGGTTTTCTTCATTCTTCTAATTAGAAGGTCACTTTTTGTGCATTTGATTGGATTCCTTTTTGTTTTTTTGAAAACCACCTTTTAATATAATTCATTCATATTCTATACTTAGTAAAAAGAAAGGAATCCATAAAGGGAAAAAGTGTTTGGAAGGTTAGCACTCATCAAAAGACAAATATGTGGAAGAACAACTTTTGCAAACCCATTCCATAAATTGGCAATGCAAAAGAGAAAGTAGAGAGTTTTAGAGAAATGTCACATTTCTTTTCAGAAAAAAAAAATGACAGAAATGTCAATCTAAATTTGATGGAGAATTTGTTTATTCATTCATTGTTATTATAACATTTATGCGAGGCACAGATGGAAATAAAAAATATTATTAGGAATGACAAAAATATTATGAGACATTTATATGAATATTTTAAATTTTGGAAGAAATAATATATCTCAACTCCATACGTCACTGCCAGAGGTAAATAGATATTGGTGCCATTTTCATTTTTCAATTGTAAAAATCTGAACTTAATTACACTTTATTTCTTTTTATTTAATTTTTAATTGTGTTTTTTAATTTTTAAATTATGAGAGTATGTCTCCAATTTTTAAAATTGCCGAATTTATGTGAACCATGATTTAATTAACAGACATCCTCAAGTAAAAGATGTTGGTTGACACCTTATATTAATTCAATGATGTAATATTTTTATCTTTTAGGTAATTAATTAAATAACTTGTCATTTCTTGAAAGGCACATACAAAAAATAGGACACAAATGGAAAATATAAGATTTTCATCCTTTCTTATTGTATGGAAATCTTTATCCACAATTCTTGTGTTATTTCTTATCTCAACAATAAAAAAACATAAACATCATATCATTTTTGATAAATTTTCTTTTATAAATATTTTTATATTTTATATAACTAAATAAATAATATAGTAAGATAGAAAATAGGACACTAATTCGGAACAAAGCATTTTTATTTTTTCTCATTATACAAATTGTCTTAAACCCATATATATATATATATATATATATATATATATATATATATATAATTATAATTATAACCGGAACCTATTATATCATTAAATTACTATCAAATTACTTTGAAGTGTGAATTAACCTTTTTAAATCAATAATTATTAATAAAATTTATCCTCTAATTTCTAATCTATTCTAGAAACATCTCTCAAAGGATGAAACTCAATTCCACTAATTTTTTTTTTCACAATGTTTCCATTTTTTAATTCAAGAGAATACTATGGATGTGGGGTGAGTGGACAATTAAAAACGTATTCAGCAGCAACTCAGCAAAGTGTCCCAAAGGCAAAGCATCTAACCCACTTTAAATCTACCTCTTTTTTATATTCCTCCTTGGTCACGCATCTTATTTTATTTTATATTCTTTCTTTTGATGGTTTAATGAAGTTCAGGATTTTGGTACAAGTCATCATCTTCATTTATCAAAACTTTATCGAGTAATTATTTATTCCTCAGCATAGGAAAAAAAAACATTGAGTAATTATGTTAAAGAAAATAATAAATAGTGCCTATAAGGGTATACATTTAAGTTTTACTTAAAATAACAAAGAGATTTTGATTTGGTTCTTTTAAAAAATTAAACATTTGAAGATTTTATTTTTAGGCTTTAGTATATGTTGTCAACTACTATTTTATTATAATGCAACAACGTTAATTAAGTGATATTAACAATTTAGTATTTCGCATAATTTTTTAGTAAATTTTGTTTTTAATATCTTATATATTTAAACACACCCAAAAATTATAAGTGATTTAAAACATAATTCATAGAATTTTCAAACTCATTATTTCAGTTACTCCACTTCACAACCCATAAACCAACGAACTTTTCACTGGTTTTTTGCCTCACTCATGCATTTCATGAACAAAATGAAGTTATTAAGTGATTTGATAATAAAAAAAGGTTTAATTGATATATACAACTAGACATTAATCATAACTTTTTATTGATAGTAAGTTTGTTGACTTTATTAATTAGTACTTTAAAAGCTACATAAATGAAAAAGTTATGATTGAGTGTCAATATAAAAAATTTTTACACTGAAAATGTACCAATTAAACTCTAATAAAAAATAAATGCATCTTCTAGATATAGGTTTGACTAATTAATTCCTTTAAGTCATTTTTATTCATTATAAAGCTTCAAACATGTACAACCTTTAGAATCCTTTGATTTTGGTATGTTTGGAGGGTTACATCTTCAAACATGAAAAATAAAAAAAAAAAATTATCTTTCAAGACCAACTTGTTAATTAATCCTTTGAAAAATAAAATACTAACCCTTAAAAATATTTTCTTAATTTTTATATAAATTAAAAAATTAATCATCATATTTACAAATTGTACCAACATCTTGGATTGAGATAGTGAGTCGTGAGGCTTATTTCACACTTTTTTTTTTATCTTCCTTCTCCTCTTCAAAATATACAATATTTGATATTATTTTTTGGTTTTAATAAATTTTTTATCCTTAAAGTTTCATAAAAAATTACTTTTGATTGTTGAAATTCAAAAATCTATTTTAGTCCCTAAAATTAATTTTTTTTATTAACATTATTTGTTACAAGTTTCAGTGTATTTGGATATACCGGATGTGAAATTGAAGATTGAGTTAATTAGGATTGAGGAAGAGAATAATTCACAAATTCAAAAATGTGTTCTCTGTAAGTAATTTTTTAAAAGTGTTAACTGGATAAGAAAGATTAAAAGTGAATAAGTAACTAAAAATTATTTTTGAATTTTAAGGATTAAAAGTGATTTTTGGTTAAATGTTAGGGATAGAAAACTTATCTAAGCCTTATTTTTTCATTTTCTCTACTAATTTTATCTGTTCCAGTTCCATCTTCACTATTTATCTCCTCACAATATATTTTTTTCTTTAGAAATAAAAAATAATTTATTCAATAATTTTTAAGTTCAAAGAACCTTTTAAGCTAAAAATTTAAATTTGACAAACAAATTAATTATACTTATTTTTTAAAGGATTTTTATATTTTTATGCCTCCAATTTTTTACATTGTGCCCTAATTTTTAGATTATGATATTGTGGCCCTCAATTTTTAAAAATATTAATTTTTTTTCTATTGTTGAACTATTAACTATTAAGTGATAAATATTAATAGACACTTGACAATAATTTAATGACATGATGTCCTAGTGGAAAAATACTTATAATTAATTAAGATTTTAATTATTATATTAACAATGTAAAAGAGTTTTACACCAACATTGAATCACAATCCTTCTTTTATATGATTTTTAAAGTATTAATTGGTAAAGTCAACAAACTTACCATATATAAAAGGTTGTGATTGAATGTCAGTGTAAAACATTGTCAGTATAAAACTTTTACACTGACACTGCATAAATATTTTTCTCATTAATTAAATCACCTATAAATAATATAATGTGTCAATCTATATTTTTCACTTAACAATCAATGTCAATTATTAACGGTTGACATAAATTCAACACTTTTAAAAAATTGGAGCACAATGTCATTATTTAAAAATTGGGCACACAACATAAAAAATTGAAAAAAAAATTAAGGACACAAAAATATAATTAAACATTTTTAACCTATAATTTTTTCCCTTTTACTTAGAAGTAGCAAGTAAAAATACAATAGAGTGTGTAACGTCTTGGTTTAAAATTATATGATAAAAGTGTGTGAGTAAATCAATAAAAAGGAATTAAATTTAAGTCTGACTATGATTAGTAAATTAGTTAAGCAATGATTAGTTATGTTATTTATATTAATATTGTGTATTATTTTGGGAATTAATTGTATTGTGAAAGTTTAGTGGAATTAGTTTGATGCAAAGGAAAAAATATATTTACATATATAATCCTTTAATTAGAAATATTTAGAAACCTAATTATGAGAAAGGTTACGATTAGTAAGGTAGAATTTCCAAGCACAAACCTAGGTTCCTTTTTTCTTTCTCCTTTTCTTTTCTTTTTTTCTCTTCTTCTTCACTTTCTCTCTCTCAAGCCTCTCTCTCTTCACTCCAAATCTCTCTTCATTTGCATGTGACTGTTCGGAATGACAAAACTCAACAAAATCTCTTTCATTGCTCTTGATTTCGAATGTTGATCCTTATAGGTAAGTCTAATTTTAAATTTTTGGGTTATTCTCTTTTCATTTTTTTTCAATCATTTCCATTGAGGGAGATTTCTTTTGAAATCCCAATTTATTAGGTTCCTTTCTTAGTTTGGGACTTTTACTAGGTTTTGAGTGATTTCTGCAGTCAAATTTTCTTTACTTTCCAAATTCAACTTCTATAGGGATAAATAGGTAAGGAAAGCTCTAACTTTGGTTTTAATTTATAAAACTTTAATTTGATGGTTTGAAGTTAACTAATTATGAGTGATTGAAATTTTGATCTTGATTTGGGTGCTATGTGATTGGGTGTTTTATGTAATTGATGATTCAAGTGTTGTTCTTGAAATAAGCTTTGATGGAATTGATTGTCATTTGTAAATATGGAGAAATTAATATTGTGATCGGTGAGCCTAGGTGTTAAATGAAATTATGTTTCTATGATATATGTTGTTGACAAGCATGCTAAATGTGATGCATGTTGAAGAGTGATATATTGGGTTTAGGGTTTAGATGTGGGTAGTTCCAGTTGGATAACTTAGTCTTGGATGATATATATATATATATATATATATATATATATATATATATATATATATATATATATATATATATATATATATATATATATAAAAGATGTATTGAGTTAGGGATACAGCTAAGGTCAATTTAATTCATTGTGCCAAATTAAGTAGGGGTGCCTAAGTGGATTACATTGCAATCCTAGTACCAGATCAAGTGGAGGTACCTGAAGGATATACTTAGACAACAACTGATTGCCATATGGGTCGAGTTTATGCTAGACAACAGTAAGGTGGTTGTTAGATGAGTATTGCATGAATTTCAATTGGTTGTCATATGGGTTGGGTGAACGTCAGACACCAATTGGGAT
The DNA here is from genome assembly GCA_037954015.1 of Psophocarpus tetragonolobus. Lineage (NCBI taxonomy): Eukaryota > Viridiplantae > Streptophyta > Magnoliopsida > Fabales > Fabaceae > Psophocarpus > Psophocarpus tetragonolobus. The sequence goes on along the minus strand of CM075695.1, from coordinate 23,998,745 downwards.
AAGTCTTTAGGTTGTCTTGATATCTGAACTCAATGGGTATTCTGAAAAGTGTCATGTCATATTACCATGTTGTATTGATTGCTTATGTTCAGAGGTGGCATAAGTGTGTTTGATGATTTAATAATATATGAATGAATGTTGATGTTCAATTATATATATATATATATATATATATATATATATATATATATTGTTTAAATTGACTAGTGTGATCAAATCAAGTTTGATGTAGGACGTTAGTAGAGGTAGGATTTGGTAGTTGATATGTATAATATGCTTGTGTGAGATGTTTCCTGGACTGGTTTAGCAGGTTTTTTTTTGCAACTTTCTACATTTTGCAGAGTCTCACAAGACAATAGGTCCACCCAATGCAAAGTTGCTACTATTAGGCAATCATTTGGTTTTGCACCCAACAACATGTCTCACTCAGCAAAAGTACTCTCTATTAGTATTTTTGTATAGTTTTTCATCCAACGATACCTATTGCCGAGTGAAATTCTTTCTCTAAAAAGCCGTAGGTGATACCTCTTGTTGAGCCACACATATTTTTGGGCAAGGTGCCTTAGCTCCTCACTAGATGAGTTTTCAATATATGATATTTGATATTATTTAAAATTTTTTGTATTTTAAGTATAATTTTATATGTAAATAGATGTGTTAACTCATAAAATGATATTAATTGTATTAGAATTTCTTGGGACATTACAGAGCGAAAAGAACCTTTATTACAATATAAATCTTAGTTATTTATAAACATTATTTTTCTCCACATTAACTTACTTAACTTTTATATTGTTTTAATTTTTGCATTTATATGTATGTGTGTATATTTAACTAGTTTAATAAATTTGTGTCTTGTATAGGTGAATTTATAAACTATTAAATTACTTAGTCAAAGTTCTAGTCCTAATTGGTTAAATAGAGTGTGAGAGTTATCGTAAACCCCTTTTCTCTGTCTTTAGTTATGTAGAAAGTTATTGAATGTATAAGTTCACTAACTCTTACCTTGATACAAGAGGATCTTGGTTGTATATGTAGAAAGATGTTTAATAGATAATCTTTGAAAAATTTTACCGAATTAAAATTATGGTTCAATTAAAATGAAAACCCCCTTTGATGGATCATGATTCTTTCAATTAGATTGGTAGAGTTTGCAATGAATATTTAAAGTAATTGAAAGAACCTATCGAAATTAGGATTGCCAACACACAAGATTCTATATAAAACAAAACAATTAATCAACAAGGATAATAAGATTAGAATTTAGATTCACAAGTGTATAGAGGGAAAGGGAATGAGAATGAACACCACATTTATACCAACTCATCTATCCACATGACTTACATCTAATGTTAGTTTGACAATCCTAATTAAATCTTTTATCAACCATAAACTGGGAAGGTACAAACACTATCCAAATGCAAATCTTATAGCTATACCCCCTTTCTCCTTACCTAAGAATAAGAAGTTTCCTTTCGATTATTATATCTTAAGTGGTTGTATAAAACGTTAGCAAAGTATTGCACACATGTAGGCTTTAGAGAACTTTGGTGTGCAGTAGGAGCGAGACCCCTAATGAAGGTTGAAAGCAGTAGTCTCTTGGAACAATAATCCCTCAGGTATCTCTCTTTACATCATATCCTTATTGTTAATCAATGACACACAAGATAACTACAATTAGAATATGTCGATGAGTAGTAACTATGGACTATTCATACCTTTCACTAGATGAGGAATGATAATCCTTATCTAGTATACCTTATAACACTACTAGTTCTATACCCTTGCCAACTTCTACTATTGACTAATTAAGTGAAAATCCTACAAGAAAAACACCTTGTGAAATCTATAACAAGAAATCATTGTAAAATCCAATTCCAAAAATACAAACCGAATTAAAAACAAAGGCTATATCAATACATCAAAGGTTTAATAATCAATTACAAAACTCGATATCTATTTTTTTTACAGAGATCGTATCAATAAAAATTAAGTCTATTGAGTTCTTGCCTAAAAAAATCTGTTAATTTAAAATAATTTTTTCCATAATTTTCTCAATTTTAGATATCATCTATTTTATTTATTCATATTTAATATAATCAAATGTTCACTATAAATAATACAAAATATCTTTTTTTTTATTTTTTATTTTTACTAAAACATAAATATATTTGTACTTGGAACGCTTCTTGTAAGTATTGATATTATTTTTTTTTTTAAATTAGAAAGCATTTGACTTAATTTGTTGTGTCAACTGTTTTATTAGCTGACTCAACTTTTGATCTTTTATGTGTTTGAGTAAAATCTAAGTAATTCATCCGACAATGTCATTTATATTTGAAAAGTGGGGAAGGTTCGTCTCACTTTGGTGCATAATAGAAGGAAGAGAGAGTTACAAAAATATAAGATAAAAAATAAATTCAATAAATAATAATGTGATGTGATATAAAATTAATAAAAAAATATACATGATGAAAAATAACTGAACATGTCGATAAAGTAAAACCAAAACACTGAATTATTCTAACCTAACTAATGTATAGTCTTGGAATTAAGTCTTGAATATGTATGGTGTTACATATTTGACAAATAAAAAATACCATAGTCTATAGTCTATTCTAAAAAATTATAAAAAAATTAGATAAAAATAGGATATACCTGAAAAGTAAATTACTATATATATATATATATATATATTATTAATTACTTATGTTGTATATTTCTTTCAGTTTCACATGTAACTTACTTTCTAAGTACTAAAATTTTCAAAGCACACTTTTTTTTTCCTACGAAGTGTAACAAAAAGTGTAGAAAAAGATGAGTGTAAAAACAATTTTCCAAGCAATGATGTTTCTAATAAAGTAAAAAGAGAACGAAAAGAGGGAATTATAGCTTGTAGTGCTGAGAACATAGAATAAGTGGCAACTTTTGGACATGATTAACAGTAGAAAGGAGAGGCAATAAACTACATTAAAAATTGGGCACGACAAGGATGTTATTGGTTATTTAGCTTAATAGTTAAGAAACTCATGCACGTCCCTTTTTCACCAATTCATAAAGATAACATTCTTTAAGTTTCATTTTAATATTCCACGACCCAATAAATTATTCAAAATTAATATTTATGCAATTAAGGTTAAGTACTCGTTGCTCAGTATCTAAATATTAACACTACTCTACAACATTGTAACATTTTATAATTCAATCATTTCATAATGACAAACAATTCCAACACCCCACATATCACCAACAAGCATAACAACAACAATATATATAATAAATGAAAGAGTGTTTGCCAACAAATCTATCATCCTACAACTTTATCTGTAATTAGTTAATTACAACATGAGAATTGTTAATCATATTTAGAGGTATTATATAGATAAAATCTTAGTATTGTTATAAATTGTCAAGAAAGAATCTATGATTTTTATTTTTTTTATCTTAGCATTAAATGGTTAACAAAAAAATTGAAACATTAATTTGAAATAAATATTTTCATTTTTTGTTGGATTGAATTTTTTTTTTACTTAGTATTTTAATTTCTGTCTCAATCAATTAATAACGTATATTATTTAATAAATGTTTTTAATATATTATATAACTCATTAAACAAAATGATATTTATTTAATAATTAAGACACAAATTAAAACACCAATTTAAAAGTCTAATAATAATATAAGCTAAGGACGAGACACACAAGACACAAGGAGAGGTAGGGATAAAGCCATGGAAAGCTTCTCTTACGCCAGCTAACTCCAACGATGTCGACCTTACACCAACCTTCCATTTTTCACATTAACAGTGTAATGTAACACACACTTGCAAACCTCACATACTCTCTCTCACTCCTCAATCTTCGTACCAAAACCATTTATAAAAAGCACACAAACTCTACCACTTGAACCAAAACCCATTCATTAGTAGCAACTCTCTCTTTTCTCCATCTCCACAAACACCATGGAATATGGCAAATTGGGACCCTCCGACCCCGGTGGCTCCTCTCGCCGCTCCACCGCGCCTCTCGCCGAACTAACCTCCTCTTCAAGCTCCGCCACCAGCAAAAATAAGCTCATCATGGTGTCTCTCTTCGCCGTGATTTTAATCGTCGCCGCCACTATATCCGCCGCTCTCTTCACCGTCATCCGATCCCATACCTCTAGCAACGAGTCGAACCTTACCCATAAACCTACACAGGTAAGTTTCAATTTTAAAAACAAATAATTCTTATACCATATAAACTCATTTCACTTCTTCTTATATTTTCGAACAATGTAAGAATGAAGCTTAAAAATAAAGTTTATATGAATGAAAAGTAAAATATATTTAATGAAGTTAATGTCAACTAAATTGATGTTATCAGATTTGACATTACTTTTTAAATTGTTTTTTCAATTATTAGTTTATTTTTCTACCATTGCAGGCAATTTCCCGAACCTGCAGCAAGACATTATTCCCATCTCTATGCATAAAATCCCTCTTGGACTTCCCAGGTTCCACCACCGCCTCAGAGCAAGAACTAGTTCACATCTCCTTCAACATGACCCTCCGCCACGTCAGCCACGCATTTTTTGCTTCAGGTGGTCTTTTGTACGCTGCAACAAACTCAAAAGTTCGTGCAGCGTACGAGGACTGCCTAGAGCTACTTGAGGAGTCGATAGATGCGATATCGCAATCTCTCGACTCCGTTATCACGTCTTTGGCATTATCTGACAGCAATCAGATAAGACCTGATTTGGTTGCTGTCGGATCAGCCGAAGACGTGACCACGTGGCTGAGCGCAGCATTGACAAACCAGGACACGTGCGCGGAGGGATTCGAGGACACGAGCGGGAGCGTGAAGGACCAAATGGTAAATAACCTGAAAGACTTGTCCGAACTCGTGAGCAATTGTCTCGCGATATTTTCCGCGAGTGGAGGTGGCGATTTCTCGGGCGTGCCGATACAAAACAAGCGACGATTATTAATGGAAAGACAAGAAGAAAAAGATCAAGGAAAAAACGAGAAATTTAACGTCGTATCGAAGAAATTCCCGAGATGGATGAATAAACGAGATAGGAGATTATTGAGTTTACCAGTGTCGGCAATTCAAGCAGATATAACAGTGTCTAAAGACGGTAACGGAACAGTGAAAACAATTGCCGAAGCGATTAAGAAAGCGCCAGAACACAGTTCTCGACGGTTCATCATTTACGTGAGGGCAGGAAGGTAATTTTCAATAAATGCTTTTAAAATTTTTATATTTTAAAAAAAAAATTAAACACCAATATGTCTAATATAAAAAGAGATTTTATTTAAATTTTTATGAAAAAATCACCTATTTGAATGAAAATATAACTTTTTAGGTATTAATTAGTTTTATAAAAAATAGAAATTAAAAAAAAAATAAAATAAAAACTATTTTAAATAACTTTTGATATAAGGTTTGTTTCATTATTTATATCATTATATAAATGGAAATACATTCTCTACAACACCTTTTTTTTATCATTTTACTCTTTAAATAATTATTTTTTTTAAAATAATATTCAACTAAGAAAATTATTTAAAAAATAACCAGTAAAATATAGTTATTACAATAATAATTTTTAAAATTTTTATTTTTCAGTTCAAAATATAAAGCAAAATTGATAGTTGAGACATAGTGCCTAATTCTTAGTAGTAAATAAAAAGCTAATACATTTAATTTTTTTGTAATTAAACCCAAAAACTTATTTTAAAACCATTTATTTTTTAAATTTAAAACAATGTTAATGTACTGAAAAATGTTTTATAAGAATATATCATAGTCTTGTTTACCCTACCACTTTAAAGTTTACTAAAATATTTTTTTTGTGACCAAAAAGTTTAGTAAAATATGCGTGTTTTTTTTCTGTCATGAGAAAAGTGAACGCTTTTCGAGATAACGAACATTGCACTTTTTTAATTGTTTTCTTGTTTTTATTTAACTGTTTTCATAATTGAAGCTGATATGATGTGTACCCAAAAAAGGTAACACTGACGGTGATGAGTTATCACTGTTTGAAAAAGATTTTAAGTTTAACTCTTTTTTTTTTTTTTCTGCATGCACTGCACTTCTCACAACTGTAATAATGTGAAGTTATCATTGATGATAGGTTTCGTTTTTGTGTTACAATGTTTACGCCTCCATCATCTGCGTTAATTTGTGTGAAACTTGTTCATTCAAGTAAAAGAGAAAATTAAACATATTTAATTTTAAGAATATTTGCTGGTTCATATTGATATCACCAATGCAATGTTTTAAATAGAACCCATTAAATTGGTTTCAATTTTTTTAAGATTAAAATTAAACCGAATCAATTAAGACTCGATTTTAATCGGTTTTATTTATAGATTTAGATTTTAAAATCTAAACTAATTAAATATATTTATATATTTTTCTATTATTTTTAATTGCTACTTAAATGTTAAGTAAATTTTTTAATATCATTTTATATCATATTAATGAATTATTAAATATATTTATATATGAGTTTAATTGGACATTCAATCATGACTTTTTATTTATTGATGTGACTTTTAAAATAGAAAGGAATAGAGTCAACAAATTTACCATAAAAAAAAAAGACTGTGATTAAATGTCAGTATAAAAATCTTTACACTGTATATCAATTAATCTCTTTATATATAACTTTATTTAGTTTAACATTTACATAATTATGCACGTGAATTTTGTTAAATTTGATTTAAGTTAATATATGATAAAAAGTTGTGTTATTTAATGTTAAGGGGTTATTGAGGGTGAATTGTTAAACTTTCTAACTCTGTCTTCAATTTTAACTTCTATCAGGTTTAATACAAAAACTTAATTTATTTAATTAACATATTACTCATTAATTTTGAAAATAAATTCTTATTTTTTGAAAAAGATCTTTATGTTTTATTAAATTTTATGTTAATCCAATCAAACTAATTCGATTATCATTGATTTAGTTTTATTCAAATAAAAAAAATACAATTTAAACTAAACTAATTAAAATTGATTGTTTCATTTTTTTTCTTACCTATTCAATTCAACCAAACATACCCCTCAACACCCTTTTTTTATATAAACACCTATCAACCCCCCTAATTTGATTAATTATGATTATGTTAATTATTTGTGTTTTATGATTGAGATTGAGAAAAGCTATGGCATGTGGAGTGACTTTAATTTGGATATGATGGAATTTTGTAGGTATGAGGAGAATAATTTAAAGGTGGGTCGAAAGAAAACGAATGTGATGTTCATTGGGGACGGAAAGGGCAAAACTGTCATTACAGGAAAAAGGAATGTGATGGATGGCAGTACCACATTCCACACTGCATCTTTCGGTATGTTATTCCTTTTCATACGCTCCCTGATTATTCTGTATTTTTATTTCTGTCTAATTATAAAAAAATTAAAAAACATTTGCAATACTCTTTTCATATAGCCTTTTTTTAACATTCTCAATTATTAAAAATATCAATTTTAATATCACCCATTTAAACAAAAATTGTGATTGACTAAAGGAAATGATTCCAATTAGGTTTTCTTCATTCAAAAAGGAGATTAGAAATATAATGTTTTCTAACATTTCTTTTCTTATACATTTATACTCCCTCATTGTAGTAGTAAGGGATGTTGTTTTAATAATATTCTTTCTCTTTATTTTAATAATACAATTATAAAAAAATTCTTCCTTAGTTTTTTGTATTAAATTTAATTTCATTAATCTGAAAATATTTTTTGTAAATTATCCTTAATTATATTTTAAAATATGAAAATAAAAATAATTATGCATTTTGAGTATGAGACATAAAAAAGTAATGAAATTTTAGAAAGAGTGTCATTAAATAAGATGAGAGAAGATAAAAAAAAAATATTAAAAATTGTATATTTTTTTTTTACTTGGAGGAGGTTAAATTAATTATACTAATATTTTGATAGTTAGAGTAGCCAAAGATCTTAAATGGTTTTTAAGTTTAAGATCTGGTTGTGCAAAATCTTTAACTATAGAAATTTAAATATATTTACAAGTTAGATATGTTAAGAGGTCTTAGTTGGATGAACAAAGTATGTAGGTTATTATAAACCTTTTTATACTGTTTTTAATTCTTATAAAAAAAATGTCTACAAATGACACAAAAATGTGAAATTGTTAGATAAATGTGGTATTGTTGATGCTCTCAACATTTTGGAAAAGTATGGATATAACAATGTGAACCAATAACATGCATCATAATCAAACAAGCTTGCACGTGAGCCATGTTGTTCTATTGTTAATGTTAATAATATTCCTAGCTGTCTAAGTCACATGTCTATTCCATGTCCAAGTGAATGTCCCAATTGAACAATATTACCCCCACCGCCACCATTCAATGTTTTACTATGAAAAAAAATACACGACTTGTAGTATTATTAGGAACAAAAATGGCAAATTGACCGTGATACAAGTGTATGCATGCATAATTATGCCCGTAGAATCCGTTTTACCATGATTTTTTCACTAATAGATTTTACACTTAATTGCAGTCTCTCATTCATTCATATATATATATATATATATACTAAATTTGTTCATTTTATTAATTAATATTTTTAAAATATATAAATAAAAAATTATTATTGAATATTAATATAAAACCGTATTAAACTTTTTTTTATAAACCCTACTTTTGAAATCAAAACTATATTTTAGTTGTTAAATAAACCCTAAAATCTTATTTATACAATAAAAGTAGTGTTTGATCTAATCCATAAAATCCAATCTAAATGTCTCTGGCCTGTATTAATTAATTTTAACTTAAATATTCTTAGTTAGGTGAAATATTATAATGACAAATAACTAGAAAAGGAAAAAATCTTTAAAAAGTGATAATTTTTGAAAAACATAAATTTCATATATGGTTATTGTTATTAACTAAATCAATAACTTTTTAATAGGATATCAGAATATATAAAAAAAAAAAAAATGGGACTTTTAAAGATGATAACAGTTCATGACACATCAAAATCACACACCACCCACTATATATCTACTTGGGATCTATTTTATTAATGTTTGAAATAAATGTATGAAAGATGATGATAAGAGAAGTGGTAGTTGGTTGATGGAGTTTAAAGAAACCTGGCTAGTGTCTCTTATGTTAAAACATTAATTAAAGCTTTGCATTGCATAAACCTTACGCGTTCTCTTGCTTGGGTCAAAATAAAATGATTATTCATTTCTTGACTTTTGTTGTCATCATTCCATATTCATAATCATTATTAACATATCCTAATCCTCCTTATTACAAGGTAGAATAAAATACACCCGAACATTAATGTTTGATTCCCAATTAAATCAACAAAATTAAATTATTGGTTGTTGCCTAGTCATGCATGCGATGCAATCCAAAATTCTCAATAGTGTCATGTGATCATGTCCCAAATGAAAATAATTTTGGTACCTTCATTGATTCCTTTTAGTTCACACTTGTTAGGTTATTTTTTTAATGAAGAAATGTTAGCTTTTGTTAAATCATGTTAGATTTGAATGAGTTTGTTAAGGTTAAAGTGCTTTTCATAGAAATTTTTTATATTCGAATTTTTTAATATATTAACTTCCTATTTTTCATAAAACCTATCCAATTTGTTTAACACGAATACACTAACAATGTAAAAAAAATTTTACAATATAATTTAATCATAACTTTATATAATAAGTTTATTAGACTTTATTAATAAATACTTTAAAAATAATATAAATTATAGTTTGTGATTGATTGATGTACGTGAATTTTTTTTGCATAGTTTATATCAAAATGAAATAAGTTATTTTTAGGTTTGATTGAATTTTTATTATTATTATTAAATTTTTAATCGATATTTAAAAAGTTATAATGAATATTTATAATAAGTGATATTTTTCTCATAAAAAATTTAAACAAACTTATCCTAGATGAATCTTTGCAGCTGCTAGTGGTGCTGGATTCATTGCAAAAGATATCACGTTCGAGAACTACGCCGGACCGGAGAAGCACCAAGCGGTGGCGCTCCGCGTCAGTGCCGACCACGCGGTGGTGTACCGGTGCAACATTAAAGGGTACCAAGACTCATGCTATGTGCATTCTAACCGTCAATTTTTTCGTGAATGTAACATTTACGGCACCGTTGACTTTATATTTGGCAATGCTGCGGTGGTTTTCCAAAAGTGCAACATTTTTGCCCGTAAGCCCATGGCCCAACAAAAGAACACCATCACGGCCCAAAATAGGAAAGATCCGAATCAAAATACGGGTATATCCTTGCACAATTGTCGGATCCTACCCGCCCCGGACCTTGCCCCGGTTAAGGGCACCTTCCCTACATTCTTGGGACGTCCATGGAAGCAATATGCTAGAACAGTATACTTAGTATCTTACATGGGAGATCACATACACCCTAATGGATGGTTAGAATGGGATGGTGACTTTGCTTTGAACACATTGTATTATGGAGAGTACATGAATTACGGGCCGGGTGCGGCCGTGGGCCAACGGGTGAAATGGCCTGGGTATCGGGTCATTACCTCAACCGTGGAAGCAAACCGGTTTACGGTGGCCCAATTTATCTCTGGATCGGCTTGGTTACCATCAACTGGGGTGGCTTTTGTAGCTGGGTTATCCACATGAATTACACTAGAAAATTATATAGCAAAGAGAAATGTTAGCAACACACTCCTCCTAACACACATTTTATATGATTGGTTAAAATTTATCAAAATAACAAATTATGTGAGTTTCATTTGTCATCAAACAACTCTCTTCCTCTAAATTTTGTAGTTTTCAATAAATTTTAATCAATAATAAAGAATATATTAAAAAAACGTGTTAAAAGAGTATGTCACTTACACTCTTAGTATAGCAAAAGTTTGACATCGTTGCAAATTACAACCAATTGGAAAAATGGGGGAAAGGCTTCTACATTTATAGTTCTTTGCTTTCACCAAAATATAGTATTGTGGGGCTAATTTGTTCCCCCCCCCAATGATGCTAGTAATAAATGTAAGTTATATACAAGGCTTCATGTGGTGCTAGACTAGTAGAATAGTAGCTCTTTTCATTTTTTGTTTCTTTCCAACCTCCAAATCGAAGGTGCTATAGTTGACTCAAGAAATTTTAATACCAATGTCATTTTATTGATATAAATTTGAAATGAGAAAGAAAGGGTGCCATTTGATTGAATGTGTTCCCACTTGGCCTAATGGCTTCATGTGTCACGTTCTTGTGTCGTGTGCTTTTTTCCTATCCTTCTAAGACTCTTGAGGCTCTGATTTGTTAATGTGCTTTGAATGGAGTTGCTAGGGTTTTTGGATCTTAGGATGAATAAAAATGTCTCAATACCAGCTAGGAAATTGAAAGTGACCCGTTGTTGTTGACATTATATAAATTTGACAGTACAATGGACCATGTGTGGTTCTCATGGCACAATCCATATCTCTTATGTACAGTTTTGTGATGGTTTTCTTTCTCATACCTTTAAATTTGATGATGTTAATTAAATATACCTTCCTAATTATTATGGGTTTCATTGCATTTTTTTAGTTCCTATTTCATCAGATCTCCAATTTTGTCTCACAGGAACATTTTATCTTTCTTTATCTTAAAACATCAATGTTTATACCCTTCTAATACATCCTAAGTATTTAGGGCTAAAAGTTAACATGAACATCTTGTATCATGTAATTAATTCAATTATAGACACATGATAATGAATCATTGAACTTGAAATTGTTGGCAATTAAAGATTAACATTAACTATTGTCGCGTGTCATACCATTACTAACCTTGAGTATCACATTAAGTACTAATCACATGACATGTAATATTAAACAGCAGAATAAAATATATTAAGTTTTACCTAGGTTACTAGAAATTTCTTGACATATTAAATATATTATCTAAATAAATCCTCTAAAAAAATGTTGTATTATTTAAGTTCATCTATTTTTTAAATATATTAGTGTTGGTCATCAAAGTATTATCTAAATTATTTTTTATTTTTCTAAAAACTTCTATCTAAAATACTCAAAAATAGAGATAAAATAAATTCAAATTTTTTTAAAAACAAATTATTTGATATTTCAAGAAATTTTTTAGCAACCTGAAACATATTTTACCCTGAACAATAACTTTTAATTGTCAAATTTTCCAATTTAATGAATGGACAAATTGCCTGTTTTTGAAAATATTTACATTTTCTTTCCAAAAGTACTCTTTTATGTTTTCACTGTACAAATCTTACCCCATCTCTCCAAAAAGATCCTGAAAGTGCTCAACACATCACCATGTTAGAAAAATAACCAGTTAGGTTTTTAATAATAATTTTTTTTACAGCAATAAGCTCATCTCTAGAGTACTAGTAGCAGGCCCGAGAGCAGTGTTTTGTACCTTTAAGTGTTCATGGAATTTTTATTTCTTACACTTGAATACGTTTGTTTTAATTTTTTTTATTATATTTCTAGGAATTTGACTATAAATTCAAAATATTATTGTCCAGTGGATATAAAAATGTGGTCGGTTATATTTTGATATATTTTGAAATGTTTTCAATTTTAAAATAATTTAAATAAAAAATAGATGTTATATGTATATTTATAAGTAACTTTTAATATTCATATAAAAATCTAACTTTCTCATTTTATACGATGGGAATAAAAAGATATGAAGAAAGAATAGTTAAAAAAGATAACGAAACAAAAGCTCGATAATGGTATTTTAATTTGTAAATGGTGTGTGAATGATGTTTTAATTTGTGAAATACATACCCCCAACAAAGTGTTTTTCTTGACATACATTTTCTCTTCATATTTTTATAAATTTGAAAATTTTGATCTGTATTTTAATATAAAAAATTTAATTTGTTGACGTAATGGATCGATTGTTAATTTTCTTTTAAATGAGGAATTCAAAATTATAATGTTTTCATTTGTCTTTTCTCTAAAAACATTGTCAGTAAACTAATTTTAAGAAGAAATTAAATTAAACAACATGACTTATAAGATTGTTCTAGTGGGAAAATGAAGCAATGAGGGAAGAGAGGTCATTAATTTGAATCCCTTCACTAGCAAAACTAACCTACTAACCACTAATATTTGCCTATAAAAAAATTAAATTAAATTGTTTAACCAATTAACTAATTCAAATAAAAAATAAAACTATGAAATTAATTAGTATGCACTGATAATGTAAAAGATTTTTATATTGACGTTCAAGTATATATTGGTAAAGTTAATAAACTTACTATAAATGAATGATTGTGATGGAATGTTAGTCTAAAACTTTTTACATTGCCAGGGTTGGATATTGAGCTCCTTTCCTATGTGGAGCAAAGACTCAAATTGATAAGCCCACTTGATGTCTCATTTAACATAAGTGGAGAAGGTGTTTCTATAGAGGAGTAGACAGAGCAAAACTTATTAGGAAGAGAAATACACCAATTGTTTGAGAGAAAAGAAGAAAGAAAGTTATTCATGTTTTCACACAGAGCTGCAACCGTAAATTCGCCACTCAGATTCATTCATCGTTAGATTGACTGATTTTTTAACAGCAGGTTGGGAACATATGGTTCTTCATTCTGACCGTTCTATTAAAACAAGGTATAAGTTAGGAGATATTCAGTTCACACAACTGAGTGTTTTGGGGTTTTTCATTTTCCTTGTTTTCTATTTGTAAGTTTCATTGCTTTATTGTTTGATGTTGGTGTTGACATTGATCATGACACTTAATTGAGACTCTTTTGTCTTATTGATTGATAATAGTTGAACTATTTCTTTGTTCTGGATAACCCACTGTGGTTTTTACTCTTACTTTGAAGGGTTTTCCACATTCAAATCTTGTCTCTTATTTTGTGAGAGTGATGATTTGTTAGTGTTATACTTCTGTTGTTACTCCTCGTAGATTCTTACAAGTTAAGGAAATTTATTTTTGCTGCTTTGTTTTACACTTTGTTACAAATTTGTCTTATTTCTCTATCCGTCGATGTATATTAATTAAACTCTACAACTATTCCTAATATTTATTTTTTAATTAGCCGATCAATCAACTTTTTAATCACTATGTAATCAGGTTCTGTAATCCAATTAAATTATGTGAAAGTGTTTGTTTTGTAAATATAAATGTGGGTCTTTTAGATATTAAAGTACATAATTTTATAAGAGTTTAATTAGTGTGGGTAAAAAGTTTTATCCTCGCATTTAATCACAATTTTTTATTAATAGTAAGTTTGTTAACTTTACTAGTTAATACTTTAAAAATTATATAATAAATAAAAAAATTGTGAATAAACATTAGTATAGAACTCTTCTATGCATACTAATTAAACTTATTTTATAATTTAAAATAGGGAGACAACACAGGAAATTAAGTTTTTTTTTTCCTTTTATGTGGCAACATATAAAAAGAAAAATCAGTTTTTCTACTATGACAGTTAATTTGGACGGTACTTTTTTGGGTCCGGCGAGAAAGACAACAACCGAGAAAAAAATCCTGTGTACTTTTAACTCACCTTTAAAATTAGATAACTTGATGCATTTTGGTTAAACTAATTTTTTATTAGATAAAAAAATTTATATTAAATTTAATTTTTAATTTATTTTTATATTAAAACACATCCAAATATAAATTATAAAATTTTAAAATCAATTTTAACTAAAATAAACTTTATAAAATTAATTTTATTAACATTTATTCAAACACGTATCAAACTTAGTTAAAATAATAATAAAATAGTAGAAATTTCATATATTGTACGATATTTTGTAAAAGAGAAAATAGTGAACAATATGAATACTTCCCCTTAGCTTTTAATTTTTGGATAAGTTTATATACTTGGTGAATTTAATCTTTTATTTGGTTTGTATGTATATGATACATCTTGAAGATGTGGCATGCAATTTAATTATGTTCATAAGAATTATGTTCTGTAACTAGAATTGCTTTTAATTCTTTTTTACAATGAGCGACTCTACGTGAATAGAGGTTTAACTTACTTTTTCTGCTTTATTTAATAATAGTATTATAATTATATGATAACTTATTTTCTTATTAGTATATTTTGGCATAGAAAAAAAAATATGAATACTTGCCTAGACTTACAGAATAGGTGGGGATTGTGGAATATATCCCATGGACTGAGTAATGATGTTAAAGAAAGTTTCTTGTTCCATTTGCATCTTTAAAGCTAAAGGGAAAAGAAACCAAAGACCAAAACCTAACGCCAACTTTCAAACCAATAGAAAAATGAATTCTCAAAACAAAGTAGTTGGATATTTTTAAGAAAATAAAATAAAGTTGGTACATTTAATATTTACATTTAACATTTGCATTTAAGAGCAGGGATGACAACGGGGCGGAGTGGGTGCGGGTTTGACCCTCCCCATCCCCGTCCTTGTAAAGTGCGGGACGGGTTCGGGTTCAAGTATAAAAAGAGCGGACATGAAATTTTAACTCTCATTTCTGTCCTCGTCTGGTATTTTTTGGTTCAGATATACCCGCAGGTACCCATCATATTATTTTTTGCAATTTAAATTTATTTATTATTAAATAAATTATATTATTAAGTTATTAATTATATTTTAATTTAAAAAGTATATAAAAAATAATTAATAACAAGAAAATATAAATTAAAGTTTAAGAATAAATTTTTTAATTAAATATATAAATCTAAATGTATTATATAATCATTAAAATTATAGTGGCGGGTACGAATTCGGGTATGAGGCGGGTAATTACATACCCATACCCATACCCTACCCGGTTTAACACATCGAGTAACACCCATACCCGGTCAAACAGGATAATATTCGTCAAAATTGGGGTAGGTTCAGACAGATACCCACGAGCCTAAGTATTTTTGTAATCCCTATATAAGAGATTGTCGTGGTTGTTATTGTCTTTTATAATATCTTTCGTTTTCATAACATTAAATAAATAACGTTGTACTTTTATTTTAATTTAATTTTTGGGTTAAATAATTTCTTGTTCCTAAAAAATAACTTTTTTTCTCCATACTATTTGTTATTTTGGTCCTTTGATTTTTTGTTTTTATTTTTTTACCTATTGGAAAGCCACAATCATTGTTACTATAAAGCAACAAGAATTAAGCATCTTTGACATACCTAAACATGAGAGTATGATGGAAATAATTCTGTATAATTTTTAGGCTAAACTATCTTGTTAATCTTTCATATATTAGAAAAGTTTATGATACCATAGCAGTTTAAAAATGATTAAATTGTTTTTGAATAAGCTAAAAATGATTAAAAAATAACCTATCTAAGAAAGCATACAGGACTATCCTATTAGATTTTTTCATGACGTGATAGTGACGGTTAATGTTGTTATTATGTATATAGTTAGTATTAAATGATAAAAGACTCATTTAAACAAAAGACAAAAGGAAGTCCCTTTTAATTCTTAATTTTCATATTAAAGAATGAGAAGAGAAAAAAAAGAAGATTTAATTACACTGTGTCCTTCTATTTTTATCAAATTTTAACATTTTGTTTTTATTTTTAAATTATGATATTGTGTTCTTTAATTTTTAAAACCGTTGAATTTGTGTGTATTTATTAGTGGATTGAAATTGATTATTAAGTGACAAACATTGGTAAAAAATAATAATAATTTAATAACATTTAAATAACCTTTAAAACTCAAACATCATTAAATTATTGTCACATCTTACTAATATCACTTAAAAGTCAATGTCAATCTATTAATGACGGATACAAATTAAGCGACACACTATGATAATGTAAAAATGCTAAATTTTTAAAGTCAATATGACCAAATGATCTTATGTATCTTATTGGTTTTAATTATAACAAATAAAATTAAGTTTGATATCTTAAAATTATTAACTTATTTCTTAATTTCTTAGCAAAATATTTTAATAGTTTGATTGGAAACTTTAATGAATACATTTAAAGCATATAGATATGTTCTATTCCTAGAATTAGTAACCATATGGTGTTCTTTGTTCTCTCAATTCAAAACTTATCCTCCAATACTTTGAATCACAATAAATCAAGTTTATGGTTTATGAATTAAAAAATAAGCATTGATAAAGAAGAATAAAATATATGAATAAAGATTAGATAAAAGAGAAATTAATTACATAGTATCGATCAGTTATCAAATCTCTAACAAGAGATGTTACAAAAAATGAATAAGAATGAAAGAATTGGCCTTTGAAGAAGAAATAGTGTTTGCACTCTAACATTTTTTTGCAAGTGGTTTTCCTCCTTCTTTTGGCTAGTGCTCTATCTCCCTCAAAAGCTCCTTTGAAAATGATCCTCGAATACATTTATACTTTCTGCCCAATTTACCATTTTGACCTTACTGACAAATATATTTTTGCTAGGCAACTGAAAGCTACCTTGACGAGGTGAGAGTTTATGGTTGACTTTTGCTAACCTTGTTTAGCAATATAACTTTGTTTAGACGACCTCACTAAGCGATTAGAAGCTAACTTAGCATGACATGCACTCGACCTTCTTCCTCTAAACTCCCCATTGTTTCTCTAAGCGTTCATGTGCTCATTACGTGAATTTTCTCCTTTGTTTGCAATTTTTAGAAAATCCAGAATGATGTGACCATGCCTAGCCAAGGACCTGTCACTAGGGTCATGACTAGAAGGATTGAAGAAGACCTAACCCTTGCAGACAAAGAAAGACTTCATCTGCTGTGGAGAGTGAAGATATTACGCTAGTGACTTTAGTTAATAAAATGTAATTTTCCTTTATTTTAATTTTGAGGAGCATTAGGAATTTAATTTGGAACATGTATTTAGTCCATTTTTATTTTAGGAGGTATCTTAGGAATTTAGAGGGTGGATTTAACTTTTTGGGTCTTTATGAAGGAAATAAGGGGTAGCCTTGATATCTACACCCCTTTTTTCCTACATAAACCCCCCAAGCTAATAAGAAGGAATCTTGACCCTTGGTTTGAGAAACTTGGGCACCAAATTTGATGATCTAAGGAGGGAATTATTTCTCAATCCTTCTCCCTTAGATCTCTCATTTTAATCCTAGCCCTTCCTTTTTAGGTTATCTTGTTCAAAAGGTTAGCTACCTTTATAAATAGGAGTTCTTACCCTCACTTGTATTTTTTACACTTGAATTTAATCCTAGAGACCATATTGGTTGTGAGGTTCTTACCTTTGAGTGTCCCCCTGTTCTCCTTTATGAGAGCTTCTAAGAGTTATCAAGGGACCCCTCCCTTGTGGCCTCTCCCCTTTGGCTTATCAAACCTAGTATTTGTGGCACCTCACCCCATTCATTTCCTCTCCATAAATCCATTTCCCTTTCAAGTCACCTTAGAAAGGATCCTTTGGGCAAGTGATTATCAAAGATCACATCAAGTGGTATCTAGAGCCACTTTCTAAAGGTCACGTTCTTTCTCAAAAAATTTTACTTGTTTTTTTAAAGTCCTTCATTTTTTCTCATATTTATTTCCTTTATTGTCTAGTAGTATAGCTTTTTATTCTTGCTATTATATGCGCTTTTGTTTCCTATCTATGCGCCTATGTTCTATTTAATTTGATGCAATTTTATTTGTCCCTTTATTTGCATCTTATTTTCGTGTTCAAGTTGCTTAGTTTTCCCTTGGTTTTTTATGTTAAAGTGTGCCTAAGAAGTTGTGACCATTAAACCCACATGGTTGAGGATTTTTCCACACCATTGTGGTGATCAACTTTGGCCACTTTGTTGCGCCTTTTGTTTTGAGCCTCTTGCTGAAATTTTTGCTCTATTTTTAGGTGTGTTATTTTTCTTAATCTTGTGTTTTGTCAAATACTAATCATGTTAGTTTCCTATTTTCTCATTTAAATTCCTTAGGTTTTAGCCTTTTAAAATTTTTACAAAAAGCCTTAAAAAATATTTTGAATTGCTCCTAAGAGGTGAACCTCTTGTTGAGTCTCTTAAGTCTTTTATGCTTTTAGTTCAAGCATAGTAATCTCTTTGTTGTTCTTAAATATTTGCTCAATTCAATCTTTATATGCTTTTTGTATTATGTTAAATTATTAGTAGCTTTCTACTTGGTTTAGCTTCACTATTGGTGCTTCTTTATGGAATTTTAGCTTGGGCGAATTGTGTTACTAATTTGAGCAATCAATTTACTTCAAAATCAGCCCTAAATAATTCCTTAAGCACCATTAGTTTAGTGGTATTTGGAACTACTAAGTTGTTTTGCCTTTAGTTGCATGCATTGCTTGAAAATTGTGTGACCTTACTTTGTGCTTATTCACTCAAGTATTATTATTTCAAGCATCCTCATTAAAATTTCAATTCAACAAGCTATTAGGTGCAATAAAATGATTAGAAAATGTTAAAAAAAATATTAGAAAAAGTTCAAGTTAAAAAAAAAAAAGATAAAGAACTGAAAAGAAAGACAATTTTGAAGTTGTGTACCTAATAGTAGAAACATTTGATATGAGAAACCAATTGTGATTCAAAAAAAAATATTATTACTTGAGTAAGATTTTTAGCTTTTGGTCACTTAAATTTTATTAAGTGTGCAACTATTGGTTTCATTTTTTTTTTTGTTTGAGTATCTCCACTCTTAGAGCTAATCTAGGAAAGTTTTTTGTGTGCTACCTTCCTTTGTGAGTCTTATGTTTTCTTGCTTGTCTTATTTACTTCTTTAAGTTTGTCATTGTTTAATCTATTCACTTGGATTTGTGAACCTTGTTTTGTTATTCACCTTTGTTTTTTGTCTTGTGTTGTATTAGGCCTTGGTAAGGAAAGCTTGGGAAAGGTGTCATACACAAGATTTTGGCAAGTCCAAACAAAAGGAAAGAAGGGTAGCATTCTTGGGGTGGGTTGATGCAACTCAAAGGGGCTTGATCAAAAGGATCCAAACACCAACAAGCTTGGAGTGAAGACTTTATTTTATTTTTTATTCTTTGTATTGTGTAAAGTTAATTTTAGATTGGGAGTTTAAGTGCCATTAAGGCCCTCCCTTGGTTTGTAATAATTTTGGTTAATTTTAGCTTAGTTTCTCGTTAATTAGGTGAAGAAGGGAGAAGTGGTACATTTCCTTCAACACCTTAGGAGCACGATTAGAACCTTTCTC
Source organism: Psophocarpus tetragonolobus (assembly GCA_037954015.1). Taxonomy (NCBI): domain Eukaryota; kingdom Viridiplantae; phylum Streptophyta; class Magnoliopsida; order Fabales; family Fabaceae; genus Psophocarpus; species Psophocarpus tetragonolobus. Next base: position 23,978,662 of record CM075695.1, on the reverse strand, counting down.
TTTTACATTCTTGCACTTTTATTTTATTTTGAAAAAACGTGTAGAGGTTAAGAGTTCCAAAGACTCATCAAGCCACCTTAGGTGAGAAAACAAAAAAAGAGAGGAGTGTTGCTTGAAAAGAAAAAATTTTTGGCCTACCTTTTAGTTTTTAGCATCCAAGCACCATGACTTCCCAAACACATTCTAGTGCACATAGTTGTTCATCAAGTAAGAGTGTCAACCAAAGAAAAGCTTCTAAGAGAGACACTCTTGAAAATCTTAACATAGAATTTAGGGAATGAATGGATAAAGAACAAGAAAGGAGAGAAGAAAAAGAGAGAAAAAAAGAAAAGGAAAAACAAAAAGAGAAGGAAGAGTTAAAAAAAGAGATGTTGGAAATGAGAAAAGAGAAAAAAGAGCGAGAAGAGAGAAGGGAAAAAGAGAGAAGAGAGGATGAAGAAAGGAGAAGAAGGAAAGAACTAGAAAGAAAAAGAGGAAGAAGAGAGAAGGAGGGGAAAAGAGAGTAAAAGGAGAGATGAGAGGGAGAGTGATAGAAAAAAGAAAGGAATTTTCATAAGATCCCCATCTAGGCATTTTAGCTCTAGTGAAGAAGAATACGATAGAAATCAAAATAAGCATAACTCACATTCATCATACAATCATCATTCTCCTCAAGAGAACATAAATCATACTAGGGAACCAAAGGTAGACCTACCCTATTTTCATGGTAGGGAAGATGTTGAGACTTACCTAGATTGGGAAGTCAAAGTAGAACAACTCTTCTGATGCTATGAAATAAGGGAAGAAAGGAAAGTACCTTTGGCCTCCCTTAGTTTTCAAGGTCCTGTTTTGCATTGGTGAGATAGGTTAGTCAAGGATAGGGCCTGTAAACAAATGTCTGAAATTCGCTACTGGAATGATTTACAAACTTGTTTGCGAAGAAGGTAAATTCCTTCATATTATGAGAATAATCTTTTGGATAGACTCCAAAGACTTAGGCAACATAACCTAAGTATTGAGGAGTATAGACAAAAGATGGAGCTTCTCATACTAAGGTCCAATATCATTGAGGAACCCAATGCCACCCTTGCTAGGTTTTTGTGTGGATTAAGCTCTAACATTAGAGATAAGGTAGAGCTTCTTTCATACTCAAACCTTGATGAGTTGGTAGAACTTTGTGTAAGAGCTAAGAATCAACTCAAGAGAAAAAGCTTTAAAAAAGATTCTCCCTCTTACCCAAAGAGAGACCCACTTAAGGAGAACTCTTTCAAGGGTTTTCCTAAAGAGGAACCCAATCACTTTCAAGATACAAAAACACCTCATGTTGAGAGAAAACCCCCTACTGCTAAACCTACTGAGAGGCAAAGTAGTATCAAATTCTTCAAATGTGTTGGGAGAGGCCATATTGCCTCTCAATGCCCCAATAAGAAAACCATGATCATGAGGGGACAAGACATTTGTAGTGAGAATAGCTCATCATTCTCCTCTAGTGAGAGTGAGGAAGAAGGGGGACATACATTTGAACAAGAGTGTGAGGAAGCTTTTCCTTATGAAGGGGACCTTCTTATGGTTCAAAGGCTTCTTGGAAGCCAACCTCTAGAGCTTGGCCAGTCACAAAGAGAGAACATCTTCCATACAAGATGTAAAGTAAATGACAAAATATGTTCTTTCCTTATTGATAATGGCTCCTGTTGTAATTGTTGTAGCTCTAGGTTGGTTGAAAAGCTAGCGTTGACTACCATGCCCCATCCCAAACCTTACAAATTGAAATGGCTCAATGAGCAAGGGGAGATGCTAGTCAATGAACAAGTTATGGTTCTAATTTCTATAGCATCTTATAATGATGAGATTCTTTGTGACATAGTTCCTATGGAGGCTGACCATATCTAGTTGGGGAGACCATGGCAATTTGAGAAGAAAGCCATTCACCATGATCACTCCAACCAAATAATCCTCACCCATAATGAAAAGCATTTCAAATTGTATCCTTTGTCACCTTCTCAAGTGGCTAAGGATCAATTTGCGATGAAAAAGAAAAGAGTTGAGGAAAAAAAACACAACAACCTTCACCCTTAAAGCTTGAAAATGGTAAAGAGAAAGAGTCAGAAGGTGATGCTCCTTCCAAAGGGAATATTAGTAAAAGGAGCCTATTTGCTACCAAACGTGATTTAAAAGAAGCTCATTTGACTAATAAGCCCTTTTATTTCCTCTTTTGCAAAAAGGCATCAAATCTTTCTCCCATTCTACATTCTTCTGCTGAGAACACTGCCACAACCTATGAACATGATCACCTTCCTCAAGGGTTCAAGATATTTTAAAGGAATTTGATGATATATTCCCTAATGAGGTTCCGAAAGGACTTCCTCCCATTAGGGGTATAGAACATCAAATTGATTTGGTGCTTGGGGCAAGTCTACTTAGTAGACCTGCCTATAGGACCAATCCCATGAAGACCCAAGAGATTGAGTCTCAAGTGAATGAGCTGTTGGAGAAGGGCTGAGTTCAAAAGAGCCTAAGCCCTTATGATGTGCCAGTCTTATTGGTGCCCAAGAAGAATGGCCAATAGAGGATGTGTGTTGATTGTCATGCAATCAATAACATCACCATCAAATATAGGCACCAAATCCTTTGTCTTGATGACATGTTGGATGAATTGCATGGGACAAAAATATTTTCAAAAATAGATCTTAGAAGTGGTTACCACCAAATAAGGATAAAAAGGGTGATGAGTGGAAAACTGCTTTTAAGACTAAATTTGGTCTTTATGAGTGGTTGGTTATGCCCTTTGGGTTAACCAATGCCCCAAGCATATTCATGCGCTTAATGAATCATGTACTAAGGGATTGCCTTGGTAAATTTTGTGTAGTTTACTTTGATGACATTTTAGTTTACTCTAGGAAACTAGATGATCATTTAGGACATCTAAGGCATGTTTTTTCTCTTCCTAGGATTAATCATCTTTTTGGTAACTTAGAAAAATGCACCTTTTGTGTAGATAGTATAGTTTTCCTATGTTTTGCAGTTAGCACAAAAGGGGTCTATGTTGACCCCGAAAAGATAAAAGCAATTCAAGAATGACCCACCCCAAAGAGTGTGACAGAGATCAAAAGCTTTCATGGTCTCGCTGGATTTTATAGGCGTTTTGTGCCTAATTTCTCCATGCTCTTCGTACCAATAAATGATTTGGTGAGAAAGGAAGTTCCTTTCCTTTGGGGTGAGAAACAAGAGAAAACCTTCAAACTAATTAAGCATAAACTGACCCATGCACCAGTCTTGGCATTACCTGACTTTTCTAAAACATTAGAACTTGAATGTGATGCCTCTGGTGTAAGTGTTAGAGCTGTCTTGTTGCAAGGAGGGAACCCCATTGCATATTTTAGTGAAAAACTCAATGGTGCCCCCCTCAACTACCCCACCTATGATAAGGAGTTTTATGCTCTAATCAGGGCCCTTCAAACTTGGGAACATTACCCTGCTCCCGAGGATTTTGTCATTCATAGTGACCATGAGTCACTAAAATATTTGAGGGATCAAGGTAAATTGAACAAAAGGCATGCAACATGGGTAGAATATCTTGAATTTTTCCCCTATGTCATCAAGTACAAGAAAGGAAAACAAAATGTGGTGGCTGATGCTCTTTCTAAGCGCCATGTCCTTTATTCATCCTTGAATGCAAAAATCTTGGGATTTGATGACATTCGGGCTATGTATCCTTCTGACAAGGATTTCGGCCCCATCTTTGTTGCCTATGCATCTGCATTCGCATTAAAGGCCCATGATGTGTACTTCATTAGTGATGGGGTATCTCTACAAAGGGAGTAAGTTTTTTATACCCCAAGGATCAATTAGGAACTTACTCACAAAAGAGAGTCATGAAGGTGGGCTCATGGGGCATTTTGAGATTTTAAAAACCCTCATACTTTTACAAGAGAAATTCTTTTGGCCCCATATGCGTAGAGATGTCCATAGACATTGCTCTAGATGTATAGCTTGCTTGCAAGCAAAGTCTAAGCAATGCCTCATGGACTATACACACTTTTACCTGCTCGTTCTGCACCTTGGAAGGATATTAGCATGGATTTAATCCTTGGGCTCTCAAGAACCCAACAAGGTGCAGACTCCATATTTGTGGTGGTGGATCGATTTTCAAAAATGGACCATTTTATTCCCTGCCACAAAGTGGATGATGCGAGCAACATTGCAAGAATTTTCTTTAAAGAGGTTGTCCAATTGCATGGTATACCCTCTTCAATAGTGTTAGATAGGGATGTGAAGTTCCTTAGCCATTTTTGGAAAACTCTTTGGGCTAAGCTGGGAACTAAACTTCTTTTTTCCACTACCTATCACCCTCAAACTGATGGGCAAACAGAAGTGGTGAATAGATCTTTATCCATTATGCTAAGGGCTCTCCTTAAAGGAAACCATAAGTATTGGGATAAGTACCTTCCCCACATTGAATTTGCTTATAACCGGGTGATTCATAGAACCACCAAACATTCTCCATTTGAGGTGGTTTATGGCTTTAATCCTCGTATTCCTCTAGATCTTTTACCTCTTTCTCTTTCTGTTGCTATGCATAAAGAAGGAAAGGCAAAATCCATTTTTATAAAACAATTACATGAGAGGGTTAAAGCTAACATAGAGCACCAATCCTTGAGAGATGCTACTTTCGCCGATAGGGGAGGAAAAAGGTCATCTTTGAAAAGGGTGACTATGTATGGCTTCACTTGAGAAAGGATAGATTTCCTCCTCAAAGGAAGTCCAAACTTAGCCCTACAGGAGATGGACCTTTCCAAATCCTTGAACGAATTGGTAATAATGCCTATGTTTTAGAACTGCTTGAGGATTATAGGGTAAACACCAGTTTTAATGTTTCTGATTTGTCTTCATTTGTAGGTGTTGAATTATGAAGACCCCATGGATTTGAGGTCAAATCCTCTCCAAGGGGGAGGAGATGATGTGATCATGCCTAGCCAAGGACCTATCACTAGGACCATGGCTAGAAGGATTGAAGAAGACCTAGCCCTTGCAGACAAAGGAAGACTTCATCTGCTGTGGATAGTGAAGATATTACACTAGAGACTTTAGATAATAAAATTTAATTTTCCTTTATTTTAATTTTGAGGAGCATTAAGAATTTAATTTGGGACATGTATTTAGTCCATTTTTATATTAGGAGGTATCTTAGGAATTTAGAGGGTGGATTTAGCTTTTTGGGTCTTTATGAAGGAAATAAGGAGTAGCCTTGATATCTACACCCCTCTTTTCCTACATAAACCCCCTAAGCTAATAAGAAGAAATCTTGGCCCTTGGTTTGAGAAACTTGGGCACCAATTTTGATGATCTAATGAGGGAATTGTTTCTCAATCCTCCCCCCTTAGATCTCTCTTTTTAATCCTAGCCCTTCTTTTTTAGGTTATCTTGTTCAAGAGGTTAGCTACCTCTATAAATAGGAGCTCTTCCCCTCACTTGTATTTTTTACTTGAATTTAATCCTAGAGACCATATTGGTTGTGAGGTTCTTACCTTTGAGTGTCCCCCCTTCTCCTTTGTGAAAGCTTCTAAGAGTTATCAAGGGACCCCTCCCTTGTGGCCTCTCCCTTTTGGCTTATCAAACCTAGTATTTGTGGCGCCTCACCTCATTTCTTTCCTCTCCATAAATTTGTTTCCCTTCTAAGTGATCTTAGAAAGGATCCTTTGGGCAAGTGATCATCAAAGATCACATCACAAAATTTCTGTAAGTGATCCTTTCTAGATAGAAAGAGCTTACAAATGAAGTCTATTTAACCTTAAATTGCAAGGATATATATTTAGTGAGCTTGAGGGGTGTACATAGAAGATCTTGAAAATGTAATATTTTGGGCCTTAAAGAAAAAATGGATTGCACTTAGCGTAAATGGATTTTAAACAGTAAATAAACAACCCAGATGACTATTTGGATCACAAGGGTGTATTTAATATACTATTGGGTGTAAATAGAAAGATGAAGAATTTAAAAAAAAGAAGAAAGAAGGTTTTTGTTCTTTATTTGCTCCAACCTGAAAATAATTCCTTCCCATGCCCACCTTGCTTCACCTTGAAGTAATGGTATCATTTACAAAAAGGGTATCGAAGAACAAAAAAAGAGGGACTAAACTGCTCATGTAGGAAAAGAGGAAACAATCAGTGAAATGGGATGCCTTTGAAGATGAAGAAGAAGAAGAAGAAGGAACTAGTGGAACTAAAGGAGACTTATACAATAAAAAAATTTATTTGGAGTGTGGTCCTGTTTAATGACCTGTTTTAAAAAATAGGTTATAAATTTTGAAAAGTAAATGATACATGAGATTAAATTTAAGTTTTACATAAATTATTAATTAAATTGAGGTGTGATGAGTTATTATTGGTGTTAATGTTTTATGGTTGTATTCAGATGATGGTTAGAAGGGTGGAGAGGTGAGAATCATTCTTATTTTTTGCTTTGGAGAGTTTTCAGAATTTTATTTAGGAAGAGAGAGGTGCAAATAACAAGTGGAACTTACTAAATACACCCTTGATTTTCTTCTTCTACTCATTTCTTATTTTCGTTTCTTTCTTTTTTCTCCTTCTTCTTAATTTCTCCTCCATATACCATTCCATTCTCCCTTTCTCACTATGGCTTTTTGGTTCTTTGTATGCCTAGCTTCGATGATGTGATCTTTGATGATAACGTGCCTAAAGGATCCTTTCTAAGGTCACTTGGAAGGGAAATGGATTTATGGAGAGGAAAGGAATGGGGTGAGGCGCCACAAATACTAGGTTTGATAAGCCAAAGAGGAGAGGCCACAAGGGAGGGGTCCCTTGATAACTCTTAGAAGCTCTCACAAAGGAGAAAGGGGGACACTCAAAGGTAAGAACCTCAACCAATATGGTCTCTAGGATTAAATTCAAGTGTAAAAAATAGAAGTGAGGGAGGAGCTCTTATTTATAGAGGTAGCTAACCTCTTGAACAAGATAACCTAAAAAAGAAGGGTTAGGATTAAAAAGAGAGATCTAAGGGAGGAGGATTGAGAAACAATTCCCTCCTTAGATCATCAAACTTGGTGCCCAAGTTTCTCAAACCAAGGGTCAAGATTCCTTCTTATTAGCTTAAGGGGTTTATGTAGGAAAAGAGGGTGTAGATATCAAGGCTACCCCTTATTTCCTTCATAAAGACCCAAAAAGCTAAATCCACCCTCTAAATTCCTAAGACACCTCCTAAAAATAAAAAATGGACTAAATATATGTCCCAAATTAAATTCTTAATGCTCCTCAAAATTAAAATAAAGGAAAATTACATTTTATTAACTAAAGTCCCTAGCCTAATATTTTCACTCTCCATAGGAGGTGAAGTCTTCCTTTGTCTGCAAGGGCTAGGCCTTCTTCAATCCTTCTAGCCATGGCCCTAGTGATAGGTCATTGGCTAGGCATGGTCACATCATTCGAGCTGATAGAATACAACGTAGTCTCTTTTATTACTCCTAGTTTTGAGTGGTGATTAGTATAGGTAAGACTGATCGTATCTTTGAACCTTTTTTTGTTTGTTTTTTATCCTATCGTTCTTGTTGAAAAAGGAATTTTTTAGGTTTTTGTTGAAATTGGGTTTCCAGCTAGGTTTCTTAGAGATTCCTTCAAGTTGATGCTTCTCTTTTTTGTTTTAGCAAGCTTTTGATCGCAGAAATAAGTAAGGGAAACTAAAACCTTGATTTTAATTTGAGAAGTTGTTCATTTTTTAATATGGAATCAATGAGGTGTAATTGATTGAGGTCTTAAACCGAGTTTGAAGTTGTTTATGTAGGTGAAATTAATTTTTGAATATTAGTTTTACCATTGAGCTTTTGAATTGAAATTGATGATTATGTGAAATTGGTTGTGTTGATAGAATTGATAATTGAAGGGTTGTTGTATAATATGAGAAATTGTTATTGGTTGTTTAATCTAGTGATAATTATAATTATGATGTAAAGCATATTGTTGAAGTGCATGATGATGAGGTGTTTGTTGAATGTGGACGATTACAGGTGGTAACTTAGCTTTGGTTGTGGCATATATATCTATATATGTGTGAGGAGCATTGAGTTAGTGACACCGATGAGGTCAATATAATACTAGTACCAAATATGCAAGTGGGGGCACACAAGAAACTTACATTATGGTCCTAATACTCCATAGTTGGGGGTACCTAAAGGGTATACTAAAACAACAATTATTTGTCATAAGGGTCAGGTAGACTCTAGACAACAATCGTTTGATGAGTATACTAAGACTTTGGTTGGTTGTTAGGTGGTTCATGTAGACGTTAGACATCAATTGTAAGAATGCCTTAGCCGCCTTAGTGTCCAAAAGTATTTCCGAAAAATATTAATTGAATGTTGTGAATGCTTATGTTCAAGGGAACGTAAGTGTGGTTGTTTTATCTCAATAGAGGTGTGTTAATTGGATTAAATAATGAAATTGTGCAACTTTAATGTTTGTGTATTTAGTATGACTACGATGATCCTACTATGAAGGAAGCAAATGGCAGTAGTGATACCTAGAGATAAGAAGAGCTAGACTAAAGAGAATGAGGATTTCTCAAGAGTTGGAGATTTCATTTTGACTTGTATATGTAACTTAACAAGCTATGCTATAGTTGAGTTGTATAAGAGTATATTTTGATGTTACTCTAAGTTATGTTATATCTTGGATTGTATAGAATAATGTATAATGATAATACTATAGGATACTTAAGGTGAATGTAATATTTGAATGTGTGTAGACTAAATCTTTTAAGCGGGTTATGTACTGGTTAGGTGAGTAATGTTAACTGATACAATTTTGTGTTTAGGTACAAAGCCATGGAATACTTGAATTAGTAATAGAATATGTATGCATACAAAAATCAATTAGACCTTATATTTGTGGAGTTGAATAACTCTACTTGGTACATAAGTTATTATAATTATGTTGGCATGATAGAAAGTTACAAGGGATTGAATGATTTAGTTGTGCTTTGAATTTTGAAGTTAAGCAACTAAGTTTCTGCAGTTTGTAAAGCCTCGCTGGGCAGAGAGTCTCACCCAACGAGAATTAGTCTCTAGTAGATGAAGTTTTCAGCTTTACGTCCAGTGAGAGGTCTCGTCAGTGCAAAGTTATCCTGAGTTAAAATTATTTGGAATTTGCACCCAACGAATGGTCTCGCTCAGTGCAAATTACTCTCTGTTTAGAATTAAACATGGTTTTTCCCCCAGTGATGTGTCTTGTTGAGCAAAGTCCCTTTACTGGTACAGTCTGATAGAGGGTCATCGTTAGGCGACGACTATAACTAGGTGAGCTATCTTGGATCTCACTAGATAAAAAGGTTCGTCAGAGGAGTTGATATTGGGTATGATATATTGTATTTAGTTTGAAATTCTAGTTACACCTAGTTAGATATTTTGTTAGACTGATTGTATTATGATAAAAATTTTATATTTAAGTATTTTGATTTATAAACTACATGAGAAGTGAATTAGACTATGTTAATAAATGGTATAAATAGTATTAGTATTTTGGGATGTTAAAATAATGGTATCAGAGAAGTTCATTCCTATTCATGAACTTGTGAAGAATAGACTTGCTATGTTTTTGTTGTGTGTTGGGTAGTGTGGATGTGTGTAGTGTGGGAACCTAATGTTTTGCTCTAAATATAATGTGATTGTGTTATAGGATGGCTCCTAGACTACTTACACCTCTTCCTCAATAGTCATCAGATATAACTCAGATAGCTCATGCCATCAAGGTCAAGGCTTTTGCAATTCAGCAACAAAATGTTACAATGGCACGTATGTTTCAAGCAACAGAGGCTACACGTAACATTAATCCTCCAGATTATCAGGGGTTAACTGATTTCATGAAGAAAAGTCCCCCAAAGTTTAGAGGAAATAATCTAGAAAACCATTAGATTAGGGAGGTAGAAAATATTTTCAGACCTATGGTTTGTCCAGAAGAAAAGAAAGTAAATTATGTTACTTTTCTTCTATAAAAAAAAAGTTAAGTTTTGGTGGCACAAAAACTAGCAAATGATGTTGGCCAAGCGAGAATCCATAACTTGGGAGCATTTCAAGGAGAAATATTTAGAGAAATACTTTCTAGAAAGTGTGAGATATGCTAAGGGGTTGAGTTTCTGAAATTAGAACAGAAGGAAATGTCAGTTCATGAGTATGGCACTAGATTTAAACATTTGGTTCATTTTTACTCTCAAACCACTTTAGAAGTTTAGAGATGTAAGAAATTTCAAGAGGATCTTATGCATGCAATTAAACTAATGGTTGTCCCAATGGCTATTCATGAGTTTGTAGTATTGGTAGAGAAAGCGAAGACGGTAAAGGGATTGGAAGGTGGAGGTAAAATTTGAAGAATCAAGGAGATGGACCTAAATACTCCCAAAAGAAATCATATAGAAAACCTCAAATTTTCATAGGACAAAACTTTAAAGCAACAACAACATGAGGTGCTTGAAGTCTGGTGTTTCAAGTGTAATGAACCTCATTATGCTAATCAATGTGATTCTCCATCAATATGTTTAAATGCTAGAAGTCAGGTCACATAACCAAAGAATGTGGGGTGAAATCTTGAACTACAATAGTAGGAGGTGGTCAGCAAATTCAAAGAATTGATAACAAACCCAAGTTGTTAGGTCGACTTTTTGTTATAAGTGCAATAGAAGCATCAAAATCGGGCAACTTCAAGGTGTGTGCAATAGTGTTGTTTGATTCTGGAGTGACACACTCTTTTGTGTCATTTGATTTTGTAGATAAGTTGCATTTACCTGTGTGTGAATTGTTTTATTTTCTATTAGTATCAACTCTAAATGATAGGTCGATATTAACTACAATAGTTTGCGTGGGGTGCTCAGTTGAGAATAAAAGGCACGTTTTCAAGATAGATTTAATTTGTTTGCCCCTACAAGATATGAATATAATCTTAGGAATGAATTGATTATCCACTAATCACATTCTTGTTGCTTGTGCCCACAAAGAAATATTTTTTCCTACTGAAGAAAATGTATACATATTTTTCGAGGAAATGAAGAAGTCATTGAGAGAAGGTGCTCAATGCTTCATGATTATATCTAATTTGGTAGTAGCGGAGAAAAAGGGAGGTGAAAAGTTTGTAAGTAGTGAAAGAATTTCCTGATGTACTTCTAGATGAGATTCCTAGTTTATCCTTAAAAAGAGAAGTTGAATTCTCCATATATTTAATTCTTGGAGTGAGGCCAGTGTCGATAGCGCTTTACCCTATGGAACTGATATAATTAATTGAATTAAAGAAGCAAGTGGAAGATTTGTTAGAAAAGCAATTTATTAGGCCAAGTGTGTCACCATGGGGTGGGCATCTTTTGTTAGTGAAGAAGAAAGATGGTAATGCAAGAATATGTATAAATTATTGGCAGTTAAATAAACCAACCATCAAGAATAGGTATCTGTTGCCAAGAATTGATGATTTGATGGATCAGTTGCATAGAGCTAAAGTGTTTTCTAAGATTGATTTAAGGTCAGGATATCATCATATAGGAGCTAAAGAAGAAGATGTGCAAAAAACAACATTTAGACCAGATATGGGCATTTTGAGTTTCTAGTGATTCCGTTTGGAGTGACAAATGCTCTTGCTATATTCATGGATTACATAAATACAATATTTTTTCCATTCCTCAATAAATTTGTTGTTGTATTCATAGATGACATTTTAATGTATTCCCATACACTTGAGGAACATCGGGTGTATCTGAGAATGGTCTTAAAGATCATGAGAGAAAATAAATAGTATGCAAAGATATTTAAATGCAATTTTTTGTTGGATGAAGTAAAATTTCTAGGTCATGTGATTTCAGCTTGAGGAATTGCAGTACATCTAGTTAAAATTGAAGAAGTGTTACTTTGGGAGATACTAAGAACTGCCACAGAAACAAGGAGTTTTGTAGAACTATTTGGGTATTATAAGAGATTTATAGAGGAATTCTCCAAGATAGTTGTGCCCTAAATGCAATTAACTTGTAAGAATCAACCATTTATCTAGACAGACAAGTGTGAAGTAAGTTTTGAAGAGCTAAAGAGAAGGTTCACTAGCTCACCAATTTTGATACTTCCTGATCTGAGTAAACCATTTGATGTATTTTGGATGCTTCTTATCAAGGGTTAAGTTGTGTTTTGATGCAGGAAAAAAAGGTTATAGCTTATGCTTCGAGACAAATCAAGTCTCATGAAAAGAACTATCCAACTAATGATTTGGAATTGGCCGTAATGATTTTAGCTTTGAAGATTTGGAGACATCTTTATACAGAGCTAAATTTGATGTGTTCGGTGATCCCAAGAGTTTGAAGTATCTTTTTTTTATAAAAAATAACTAAATATGAGGCAGAAGCGTTGGATGAAGTTCTTGAAGGATTTTTATTTTCAATTATTGTATCTTCCGGGTATAGTTAATGCAGTAGCAAATGCTCTAAGCAGGAAATTAGTTTAGATCTCAACTTTGATGGTGAAAGAATTGGAGCTTATGGAACAGTTTAGAGATTTGAATCTTGGTGTGGATTTTTCTTCTGATAAAATTAGCTGCAGTTTTTGACTCATGATTTTCTTAAAATGATTAAAGAGAGACAACGCTTGGACTCCAAACTGAAGCATTCTATGGAACTATTGGGATTAGAATCAGGAGCAGATTTTGATATGAGGGAAGATGGAATATTAATATTCAAGGGGAGAATTTATGTACTAGATGACTAAGAGTTAAAAAAGATGATACTTGAGGAAGGGCATAAAAGTAAACTTAATTTGCATCCCGGTATGACAAAAATGTATCAGGATTTGAAGAAATCCTTTTAGTGGTCGAATATGAAAAAGGATAATTTATTTTGTGGCAGCTTGTTTAACTTTTCAAAAGACCAAGGTAGAGCATTAGAAGTTAGGAGCTGTATTGCAATTAATCGAGATACCAAAGTGGAAGTGGGACAATATTATTATGGACTTTGTAACTTATTTTCCTCATTCAATAAGAGGATGTGACACTATTTAGGTGATAGTAGATCAGTTAACGAAGTGTACCCATTTCTTACCAATTAATATGAAGTATTCTTTGGAAAAGTTGACTCAGTTGTATGTTAAAGAGATAGTTTGATTGCATGGTATTCGCTCCAGCATTATCTCAAATTGTGATCCCAGATTTACATCTAGGTTTTGGCAGAGTCTACAAGCAGCTTTAGGAATTAAGTTAAAATTTTGTTTACCATATCACCCTAAGACTAATGGTCATTCTGAGAGAACCATTAAGTCATTAGAAGATTTGTTGAGAACTTGCATTTTAGATCATTTGGGAAGTTGGGAGGAAGTTTTACCTTTGGTGGAATTTACTTACAACAACATTTTTCATACTAACATTGTTATGACGCCATTTGAATCATTATATGGTAGAAGGTCCTAGACTCTATTATGTTGGTATCAAGATGGGGTAAATCTATTGGTTGGGCTGAAATTGTTACAACAGATCACTGAGAAAATTAGATGATACAGGACCGGATGAAAGCCTCCCAAAGTAGGCAGGAATCCTATGCAAACAATAGAACAAAACCCTTTGAGTTTGAAGTAGGAGATCAGGTGTTCCTCAAAGTTTTCCCAATCACAAAAGTTGGAAAAGTTATAAAGCAAAGAAGCTGACTGCAAGATTCATTGGACCATATCAGATTATTCGGCATGTCAATTCAATGGCTTATGAATTAGCATTGCTACCTTCTTTAGAAAATCTTCATAATGTGTTTCATGTGTCCCAGTTGAGAAAGTATGTACTAGATCGAGAACATGTTATTGAGCCTGATGAAATTCCGATATGGGAAGATTTATCCTATGAAATTGGTCTTGTGAGGATTAAGGATAGAAGAATCAAGCAGCTCAAAAGGAAGGAAATTCCTTTGGTTCGAGTGTTGTGGAATAGTCTCACTTGCGACACCACTTGGGAATTAGAGGATAAGATGTGAGAATTATATCTGACACTTTTTTCAGGTGAGTTCATTTTCTAGGACAAAAATTCTTTTTGTTGGGAGTATTATAACAATCTGTTTTAAATAATAGGTTACAAATTTGTAGAGTAAAGGATACAAAGAATTAAATTTAAGTTTTACTTAAATTATTAATTTAATTGAGGTGTGATGAGTTATTATTGGTGTTAATGCTTTGTGGTTATATTCAAATGATGGTTACAAGGGTGAATAAGTGAGAATAATTGTTATTTCTTTGCTTTGATGAGTTTTTTTAATTTTATTTAGGAAAAAAGAAGGGTATAATAATAGCAAGTGGAACTTACTAAATACACTCCTGATTTTCTTCTTCTTATTATTTCTGATTTTCTTTTCTTTCTTTATCTCTTTCTTCTTCATTTTTCCCAACAAGAATTCCTCTCTAGTAGATGAAGTTTTCAGCTTTACACGTAGTTCAAAGTTGTCCCAAGTTGAAATTATTTGGAATTTGCGTCCAGCGAGATATCTTGCTTAATGCAAATTACTCTCTGTTTAGAATTAAACAGGGTTTTTCGCTTAGCAACGTGTCTTGTTGAGTGAAGTACCTTTACTGGGGCAGTTTGATACAGGGTACTCGCTGGACAACGATTATCGTCGAGCATGCTACCTTGGATCTCACTAGGTGACAAGTTTCATTTGGGCGAGTTGATGTTAGGTGGGATATATTGTATTTAGTTTGAAATTCTAGTTACACCTAGTTGGATATTATATTAGAGTGATTGTATTGTCATAAAAAAATTATATTTCAATCTTTTGATTTATAAATTACATGAGAAGTGAATTAGATTATGTCAATAAATGGGATAAACAGTATTAGTATTTTGGAATGTTACATCCTGAGCGTTGGAAAAAGCGAGATGGTGGAACAATCAGAATAGTGACACGATGTGTGTCTAGAACTGGTAGCTTTTCATGGTGAACTAGTTCTCTCTACGAGCTTATTTTGGACAGGTGTAGTACTTTGTAACATTGTACACATTATAATGTTGTTTTTCATTCTTTTTCATGGTGTAGAGATGCACTTCTAATGAGCTTTTCATAAAATTCTTAGTAGTTATAATTATCATTGTTTAAATTATTTAAATTTAAAAATAAAATTTAATAATAACCACTTTAAATACATTTTTTAATTTGGTGTTCATATAGTTATTATCGTTACTATTACATCGGTTAAATTATTTAAATAACCATTTTAGGTACACTTTTAATTTGGTTTTCATATAAAGCTAGTCGTTATAATTATTATTCTGCCATTTAATTATTTAAATTTAAAATAAAATTGATCATAGTTAGTTTAGACACACTTCCAATTTGATTATCGCGAGTTCTTTTTAAATTAAGATTTTAAAATAAAATAAATAAAAATAAAATATAATAAAGCTTTAACTGTGTCTACTTTGATGGTGAAGAGAGAGGTTGTGAGTTCAAATCTCTCCACCAACAAAACTATCATACTAATAACTAACATTTGTCTATTGTAATATCCCAAATATATTAACACTTTTCAATTACATTACTTATGAATAAATAATATGTTCTCACATAATTCATTACTCAAAGTACTAAAGGAAAACAATTATCCACACATCCATCAACTTAGTATAATTAAAAACTCATCATATTTAAAACTTTAAACAACTAAGTCATAACATAAGCTACACAAGCTCGCCAAGTAAAGTGCATCGCCCAGCAAGACATAAGGTAGCTCGCCTAGCGACCATTGTCGCCCAACAAGGACCCTGATATACACTATACCAATAAAGGAATTTCACTTAGCAAGATATGTTGTTGGGCGAAAAACCCTATTTAATCATAAATAAGGAAGAATTTGCATTGGGCGAGACCTCTCGCTGGGGGAAATCCAATTAAATTCCAACCTGAGACAACTTTGGGCTTGACGAGACCTTTCGCTGGGTGCAAAACTTAAAATCTGCTTAATAAAGACTAATTCTCGTTAGGCAAGACTCGCCACCCAACGAAACTCTGCAGATTGCAGAACCTCAACAGTTCAGCATTAAATCTACTAACACCTAAACCATACATTATAGTATCATTCACATTTCCACATACTTATCAAGTTCAACCAATACAAGATTAAATTTACAACATCCTGATTCATCTGCTTACATATTTACAATCATCCAAAAGGTGTAGATATTCACACTCCATATACATTTCTCAAACATTATAACATAGATTATTTATTTTGCAAAAACATATCCTTCCTTTCCCTACCCTAATTAGCTCTACTCATGTTGATCCTGACTTTTGTCCCTATTATTTCTATCTGTTCCCGTGCCAAACACGATCATCACAGCCAAATGGAATATATACACAAGTAAAAGTAAGCATATAACATCATTAAATATGATTAAGCATACAAGATCATGCAAGATAACATAAACCTCTAATAGAAACTTTTCGAAAAGACTCAATTGAGTTTAGACACTAAGGTAGCCTAATGACTTCATCCAATTAGTGTCGGCATCTACTTGACCACTCTAATAACCAATTAAGTCTTGACATACTCATCTAATAACTTATTTTCTAGTGTTTGACATCAACCTGACCCATATGACAATCCAGTTGTGTTTGAGTATAGTACCCCCATTTGCATATTTGGTATTTAGATCACAATGTCAATCACCTATGTACCATCACTTGCATATCTGGTACTAACATTAAATTGACCTTAGTTATATCCCTAACTCAATAGATCACACACACACACACATATATATATACACACACATACACATGTACATCATCCAAGGCTAAGTTACATCTTGTAACTTTCCACAATCATCAATTTCAACACAATATCTCATCATCATGCATTTAATACATTTCATCATCATGTAATTAATACAACATATCATCATCATGTATTTAATGCAACACCTCGTCATCATGCATAATATCAACGTGCATTTCAGTGTAATTATAATCATCATCAAAGTCAATAGACGACACCAACACCTTTTTCAATTATAATTGCAATACTATAATCATTATACTCACCCATATAATAAATTTCACAAAATAATCAAATTCAATGCAATAACTCAATTTATCACCTCTTATTGATTTAACCTCCATGACATTACAATTATTCAAAATAAAAGAAAGGTTTCGAATTCCCTTACCTATGTCTTTGTGATTGAGCTGAATTCAACAATTATAGAAAATCCTACTGAAGAAATAATTTCAAACATATCAATAACTCCAAATCAATATAAAAACCTAGAAGTTATGATTCTAGAGAAATTCCTTTTTTAAAGAGAACAATAGGATATAAGATGAACAGAAAAATCTTCAAAGAATCATTATCAGACTTACCAACACCAATCACCTCTCAAAATAAAGAGTAATGAAAGAGACTGTGTCAGATTAGTCACCTTTCGGTTGACCATGCAAAATGGAGAGAAAAAGGTGATGGACAGAGAGAGAAATGGTTATTCAAGAAGAAAAAAAGAAGTGGAGAGAAAGAAGAAAGTTAAGGTTCAGGGTGAAGTTAGTAAGTTCAATTTTCTATTTACACCCCTACTAAACAGACTTTCAAAACTTTCCAAAATTCAGTCCAAATCTTCCAGAACAAAAACACAATAATTCCCCCTACCTCTTTACCTTCTAGTCATTACCAAAATACAAGTTCATAGCACTAACACGACTAATAACTCATCACACCTCAATTTCATTCGATAATTTAAGTAAAACTTAAATTTAATTCCTTGTATCATTTACTCTAAAAATTTATAACCTATTAATTAAAATAGGTTCTTATATCTATAGAAAAAAAAACTATGTCTATTTCGATGCACTTTTGATTTAGTAAATTATAAAAACTACCATGATTTTAAATGTTACATTGTATTTCTAATTTGACAATTACGTTAAATCATGAAAAGTTGTCAGTGACCATTTTAGATGCACTTCTAATTTTATCATCATAAAATATCTTATAAAGATTTTTTTAAAAGAAATCAAAAGCCTCCAATATTTAAATCATTTTCAAAAGACTATGTAAAACTGTAATTGTCCATGCATATGGAGATATGTCTGAGCAAGAACCAACTCCTATTAAGTCAAAAAATATAAATTAATTAAAAATAAAAAAAATAAAATAATAATTTTTTATGATAAGTAAAATTTCTCAATAATAAAATTCTTTTTTTCAAATGTTAAAATCAATTAATAAAATTTTTTTTTTGTGTCTTAAGGATGAAATAAATATTTTTAAAATTATTTAACTTTGCACGTTTAATTAGAGGTAACTCTCTTTATAGCAAACATTGTATGATGTTAATACATTTCTTTCAAATTCAAAATCTATTTCGCTGACAATTTTTTTCATATATCATTGTATCTATCAAATTTTATGAAAATTTGATAAAGAGTAAGATGTGAATCTTGACTGCGTCTTTGTGAAGTTGTGCATATGTGTTTTTAATAGTGCACTTTATCTCGGCAATAGTGCAAAAAACTTGATGAGTGTAAATTTTCTACACTACTATTGCCAAGTGCGTTGTTCATATGTAGTATCCAATAAATATCTGGTCGATCCTACAAGAACTTGGATGATACCTCAGAAATCTCAAGACTTTTTACTTGTATGAACGAAAAATTGAAATTTAACTAACACTAATAAACATAAATTAAATAAAAACAGAAACAAATAAAAAAGGCAATTACACATATGAGATTCAGTTGGAGTTTAATTTCAGTAAATCATCTCTCAAGTGTATAAATGAACTCAAAACCTTCATTCACTCTTCATGTTCCATCACTTATAAAAGTATCCTGAACATCGATCTCTCGCAAGCATGGGACTAAACTATTTGAGTATTAGACTATTGATCTCTCAAATAATCTAAAGTCAAACAACTTGCATTAAGAAAATGAGTTTAAGATGGCCAATGGGCTTTACTTTCTCTCGAGCAATAAACCCCATTGGGAGTTCTCTCGTTTTACTAGTCAAAGTCCTCTCTTGAGCTTATTCAATAAGTAAAACTCACCAAATATATGGAAATAAAGTATAAGGTAAAGACGGGAATCAACATTAGATAACAAACTTAGATTAAAAACACAAAAATACACAAGAGTTCAGGTAAAACTACATCAAATCATAACCAAATAACAACCTAATTAACCATCGGGGATTGATGAACGTGAAAAATGGATGAAGATGGGTTTGGAGCATGTCTTAGGCCAGCAAGGTGTGCAACCTTTAACTCAGAATAAAAGACTCTCTTTTATAACCTCAGATCTATTTGCAAATGTTGGGTGATGGAGAGGTGGACGATATGTGTCGTTTCAGGACATGTATGCCTATTTATCATCGAGCGTTTAGCGTTCACAATATGAGTGTTGGGCGCCCATACTTGAACGAGCATTGGGCGACCACAACATGGGCACTAGGCGCTCATTCTTAACTTTCACCCCCTCTCTATCAAGTAGCATTGGGCGCTAAGATCCTGTGCGCTAGGCGTGTTGCGTGGATGCTACCACACACCAAAAAGCTCAGATTCTACTGTCATTTATTTGGTCTTCTCACAACCTATTTCAAAACAACTAAAATAAGAATATAAACGTAAAATATATATAAATCAAAACCTAAAACTAAATTCCTAATGAATTCTAAATTTAAGAGAAAAAATAAAAAAACAAGACTTTAAATGAAAAATAATTAGAATAACTGCTTTATTTTACTTATGTAAAAATATGTAATTTAGACAGATATCAAAATTCAACATCAATAACAAGACCAAATTATTCATATTTAAATATATTTTAAAAAATATATTATGTTATTTTATCTAGATAAATAAAGTATCGAATACTTTTTTATCAATATAAAATTTAATAGATAAGAATAAGATCATGTATTAAAAAGGAATTGTCAATTCAACGGTTGAAAGATATTAAATGGTACAAAAAATTACGTAATTTATAAATATCTTCATTGATTCTTATAAACCCACAAACAAACTATTAACTTAATTAATATGTCCATTTCTTTTTATCAGAACCAAATCAGAGGTAAATTTAATTAGTTTCGTTCTTTTTATAAGAATTAATTTAAAATTCTTCTACATTACTTTTTTTCTTCACAAAAATAACTTTAATTATGAGTAATTTTGATAAATAGTAGTTGAAATAAGTTAATGACTTAGATTCTTTAGAATCTAATTTGTATAAAAAGTATTTCGTATTCTTACTTTGACATTCGATTCTACGTGCATAAACGATAAAATTAAAATAATAAATATATATTAATCATAAGAGAAATTGAAAATGAGAATTAATGATAATGTTTGAAAATTGAATAAGTATAAATTCATAAAAAAGAGTAACTTAATTTGAATATTAAGTAGTAAAGTGCACTTTCTTAAAACAAAACATAAAACTAAAATTACTTTCTCAAAAAAATTGAATAAGAGTACGAATTCATTACTATTAGTAGTAATTTTAAATTTATTAATTTAGTTCTTAATTTTGTGAATTATTGTAAAAAGGACATGAGAAAAAGAACCACATTGTGAATTTTGTGAATTATTGTAAAGTGTACTTTCTTGAGAAAAGGAACCAAACTCAAAAGTAAAAGTATTTAATAAAATAAATAAGCCCCTTTACAAATCAAGTTTTTCAAACCAATTTAAGTATAAAGTAGTCATCAACTTTATTATTCTTTAGGAGAAAGTACTAATAAAAGTGATAAGATCTTAGCCAAAAGGCCTAGAATAAGATGAAACTACTATAAGTAGCAAGTATTTAATGAGAAGGTTAAAATTATGATCTCATATAATTTTGAGTTACACTAATATATAATTATTAATATTTTTTTTTTCTTTTGGTTCCTTAACCAGTGTCATGGCCAAGACCCGTCTTAGCATACAGTATAAAGTTCTTGTTTTACCTTTCATAAAAAATAAAATATTAAATATTAATATTTTTTTTCAGTTTTCTATATTTAACAATTTTTTTTATTTTTTATTTAAAAAATAATTACCTAATAGTTTTTATTAATATAAATACTTCTTAATTAACTATACCAAATGTTTATTATTTAATCATATTAATTCATACCAAATTAACTTAATGAAATATTATTAATAATTTTTAAATATACTTCATTTTATACTTTAAGAAAATCTCATTTTAAATTTATGTTAAATCTAAAAACATCTTTGGTTGGACCTCAACTTAACCTAAAGCACTGGTCAGAATCACTTTTCTTTACATCATTATCATACGTGAGAGTTTTATCTTATATTGCATGGGGACCAGCTATTAACTTTTCATGGAAGAAAAACTCAAAACCCACTGCATTCATTTATTGTTTATTAATGTGCACCAGTTTTGGTAAGTAATAATTTAGGTTAATTGGGTTTCTCATGCTGAAATATGTCTTTGATTCTTTAAAATATAAGTGAGTTTTGTATTTGATTATTTTTATTATTATTCTTAGGTTTCGTCCTAATAATGTTTTTTAGTGTTCAGAGCGTCTAAGATAATGTCTACAAATGGTTTAGATAATATTTGAAAACTAAAAATAAGATAAAATTTTATTAAGGATCAAACATAAAAATTAATAAAAAGTAGATAAAAATTCAATAATTTATTAAGAATGAAAACATTTAAGTGAAGAAATGTCTACAAGGATCATAGAGAGATTATGAAAGCACTTACGTACGTTCACCTACAAAATCGTTGAATCCTCACTACACATTACATCAGCCTATATGCTTCTAATATAAGATATGATATTCATTTTAAGTGTTTAATTGGTATACACTTTTAGTATAAAGATTTTTATATTAACATTTAATGGTAAATTTGTTGACTTTACTTATTACTACTTTAAAAGCCACATAAATGAAAAGTTATAATTGAATGTCAGTGTAAAAATCTTTACACTGACAGTGTATACCAATTAAACTCTAACAATAAATATTAAAAAAAATAAAAATATAAAAGAGGAAGATATGAAGTAGTCTTGGTTGTTGCTAGATTTTAAATAAAAAATATATATAAGAAAAAATATTTAAATTTATAAATATTAAGAAAATTAGTTATTATTATTTCATTCCACTAATCGAGATATTTCTAAAACACTCTTTATTAGAACTTGAAATTACAAATAAAAAATTATAATTATAATTAAATAAAAAGTGTTTGAGTTATAATTAAAAAAGAGCTTGATGTTAAAGGAAAAAAAATCATTTTCTATTATCTGACAATTTTCTTTAGACTAAAAAACTTAATTAAATCTGTATCTTTTATTCTGTCAATTTGAAACTTTTTTGTACTTCTTGTGTCAGCAATATTTGCAAAACAAGACACACAGTTGTTGAAAAACTTTTATTCGTACACAAAATTTAGGGTGCCATAAAAGCACCAACGCTCCCTCTCGTGTGCTTATAAGTATTCACATTTTTTGCTCTCTCTGTTTAGTGTTCAATTGTTCATGGCTTTCTCCATTCTCAAAAGTACCATAAAGAAGCATATTCTGTAATCAAGCTAAAGAATCAGGTCAGTGACTCCCTCTTTCTCTCTGTTTTGTGCAGTTTTTCTAGTTTTTTATGGACAAATAAAAGTTATTAATTTTTGTTAAAGGGTAAAAAATTCAAACTCGTCATTATTTTTCTTTTTTTATATAAAAATTTATTCTAATTCACATTATTTAGGAATTAAGATCAAGTGTTATTTATAAATATTTTACATTTTTTAATCGTGGGAATGGCCTTTTAAGATATAACTGTAAAAGAATCATTAAACTCTGAAACAGATAACAGATAATACCTCAAATGCATGATGACCCTAATGCTTTTGGATTTACAGTAGAAATATGTGCACCCAGAAACCTAATTCACTCTTTTGTCCTTTAGCCAAGATTGGAAACTTGTTCCAGTACACCTAAATTCTCACCCTTCTTATTTTTCATTCTTCTTTTCATGCAATTGAGTTTCTCTTTGAATTCGTAGGAAAAAAGGAAAAATTTTGAAAGGAGAAAGGAAAAAAAGTTGTGTGCTTTCGTCTCTTCCTTTCAATATATTCATCTGCATCTTCCTTCTTCCACAATTATTATTCGTTGTTTGTTTGGTTAATAATTATCAGATAATCACGTCTGCATAATTTCAGTACTTTACAATTATTTACCTCTTCTGTTGATTGGTGTCTTAGCTTCGAATTTGAATGTTCTTCACATCAGCAATTTGTTTGGTAGAGAATTAAATACAAGCTGAGAAAAGAGAAACAAATAACAAAATTCAATGAAAATAGAGTTTCCTTTCTCAAAAATAAAAGGCTTAATGATTTTTTTTAGTGTTTTTTTTATTTAAAGAATTTTTATTTTATTTTAGTTTCTATTTTTAAGAAATACCATTAATTAACCAGTACATAAAAGTAAAGTTAACCATCTAATGATTTTACATGCCCTTAGAAAGTCTGATACAATAGTTCAACCTAATTTTTTTAAGTAAACTATATTTTTAATCACGTTTTATTGTAAAATTTATATAGGATTATCTCTTTTAAACACATTGAGGACATGTTAAGTTCCTTAATTATAAAAGTCTTTGACTTAACATCACTGTTTGAAACTAAAGAAAAATATAACTGTTGGTTAACAACAAGGAATAAAATCAAACAAAAATATTCAAAGGAAACTTCTAAAAAAAATATATATTAAAAAACTAGAATTAAAAATACTGTCTTTCATGAAAAAATTGTTATATATGCTAAAATAAAATACTTAAATATAATTGTAATACTCTAATTTTAATGGGAAGAGGCTAATTAGCATCTATATGAAAAAAAGGCTAATAATTAGTATCAAAATCTGAAAATACTTCGATGCACACGAATTTAAAAACAACCAATCTAAACTTCACTTAATATTTAGTTAGGAAAAGAGAATAAAAATCACCTACAATCAATTAATTTATAACAAATAATATAAGGGTGAATTCATTGAAATATTTGTTTAATGTGAATATTTTGTAGAAAACTTAGAAAATTATTTTAGAAATACAAGAAAAACTAAAAAAAACACATTTTTGCAATATTTAGAAAGAAAAATAACGGAAAATGAAAAATTAGTTTTCAATAAAATTAGCAAAATTATCTAAAGGTGTTCTTTAGATTTAGAAAACTGGAAAATACAATATCATCTTCAATTACACCAAATTTTCCTTCTCCATCCATTGTTTTCGCCTCTCTTTCACCTCATTCTCAATTAACACAATGACTCTCCACCAGTGTCATTATTATTGTAACATCCCAAATTACTAATAAAATTTATACTTTTTTATTCATATAATCTTAATTCATTTCTCATAATTTATAACCCAAAATATTAAAATATAAAATTTGATCACAAGGCAATCATTTTAGCATAATACAGAATAAAGTGTAACTAAAATTTCAACTAAATATAACAAAGCACATACATTACCTACTCGCCCAACAAAACTTGTTGTCTAGCGAGATCCAGGGTAGCTCATCCGGCGATAGTCATCGTCCAGCGAGGATCCTGTATCAAATTGTCCCAGTAAAGGGACTTTGCTCAACGAGACACATTACTAAGTGAAAAACCCTATTTAACTCTAAACAAAGAGTAATTTGTGTTGAGTGACATCTCTCATTAGACGCAAAATTGGAATATTCATCTGTCAGGGATGAATTATAACTAGGTGAGAACTACCGCCTAACAAGGTTATGTAGAATGCTCAAAAGCTCAGCTGCATAATCTCAGCATACACAACATTGCGAAGTGATTTCATCTCTTTGAACATTCTATTATAAACATATTACTTTATCATGCACGACAAATAGGTCTACCAGCACAAAAAGCATGCATTTCAATTGATTCCAACACACCCACATATCCGTCCGGTGTGTGTGTGTGTATATATATATATATATATATATATATTCATATACTTAGTTATTAGACATTACTGTCCACACATTTGAAGCACTACATATTCTTCAAGTATTACATAATGCTAATAACAAAACATAAATCCCTTCAACTCAAACCATAACACAACTTTTTAGTTACATTTATGAGTACAAAATGAAATACCCAACTCTTGAGAAATCTGCATACTCTTTAATCTAGCTCTTCCTGTCTCTAGATACTACTATTGTCATTTGCTCCCCCATACGTAGCATGATCATCACAGTCATACATAATTCACAAACAATGAAAAGGTAAGCTTATCACAATCAAACTAAGCATAAAACATAACATAATCAAACTAAGCACAAAGCATAAAAGTTACACAACATCATTAATCAATACAATCCATGCATATCCATTAAAAGCAAACAACAACACTCAAGTTCGTCTGATCATAAGTCATCACAATGTAAACCTAATGTTCTTCCAAAAGACTTTATTGAGTAGGACACCAAGACGACTAAAGACCTTTGAACAATTGGTGTTTGGAATCTACTTGACTCATCTAACATCCAATCAAGGTCCCAACATACTCATCCAACATCGTTGCCTAGAGTTTGCTTAACCCTTATGACACACAATTATTGGTATAAGCATATTCTTTAGGTATCCCCAATGTAACACTACAGGTGTACTCCCAATGATAGAGTACTTACATTGGAGAACCAAAAACACAATCTAAGACTATAGGTGTACTCCAATGGTATAGTACTTATATTGAGCTTATCGGTATCACTAACTCACTACTCAACATCCATATTATCAACATATGGGTCACAACCAAGGCTAAGTTACCACCTATAATCGTCCACATTCAATAGATTCAACATCTCATCATCATCATCATGCATCACAACATATGCATTTCAACATAATTATGATCAACATCATATTCAACAATCAATATCAATTTCTAATAATACACAACAACACTTCAATTCATCCATTTTGATCAAATTCAACATCATGATAACAACCTCTGACATTTACAAAGAGCAGCATCTCAAACATCAATATTTTCAATCCACCAATTTTGCAAAATCATAGTATTCAATTCAAAAGTTCAATTGATTATTTTCCAACAACCTCAAAATCATAATTCTTCAACTTAAAAACACAAATTTAGCTTCTCTTACCTAGTTCTTCGTTCAAACGCCTACTCGATAGAAAAATGGAGGATTAAACAGAAGAAAATATACAGGAAACTCAAATTTAACAGAAACCTAAGAAAATTAGAATTTTCAAAAGAATTTTCTTTTCAACGAGAACGACATGATAAAAAAAGGAAAAAGGTTTGAGGAATTTCGATTAGACTTACCTACAATGATGATTGCTCAAAATCAGGAGCTATGGAAGAGATCTTATGTGAATGCGACAATCCAGAGTTGACCATGCAAACCTCTAGCAAGAGATAGTGAGAGAGAGAATTGACGATGGTTTGGAAGAAAATTACAAAAGAACAAGAAATAAGAAAGAAAGAGGGGAAAATGAATTTATATAGCACAGAGGGCGTATTTAGTAAAATCAGTTTGCTAAATACACCCCTCTTTCCAATAATGGATTCTTCAGAAATATCTCGAACTCAACCAAAACCTTCCAAAAAAAATAATAATTACTCTCACCTCCTTCATCCTTCTACCATCAATCAATATACAACCACATAGTATCGACATAACTAATAAATCCATCACATATCAAATCAATTTGTAATTTAAGTAAAAACTTAAATTCAATTCCTTTCACTATTTATTCAACAAATTTATAACCTATTAAATAAACAGGTCTTTAAAGTTGTCACCTTTCATGTTTCTTTTATCCCTCCCACCCTGACTTTCACCACTTCTAACACTCGTTATGTGTCTTTCACTTGACCTTTGTCACCTTTTCACCTCCGATGTTGCCGTTTCTTTGTTAAAAAATGACAAATTTAGAAAATAATTGTATTCAAACATATTTTTTCAATTTTTCATATTTTTCTAAGAAATGAAAATTTTTGAAAACCTATTAAAAATTATTCCAATAAAAAGGAAAACAGATAGTAAATGTTACTCGATTTTGTAAAATCTATAATTTGAATATCTCTGTCTTGAGATAGAGACATTTAATGTCTTATGATTTTATAAAATTTACAATTCAATTTAGTCTTGCAATGAAACTGAAATCATTAATTATTATCATGATCAAATTAACATCGACCCAAGTAGATATATTAAAAATATGTAATTTCATATTATGCCACTAATTTAGGATCACATCAAATTAATTTTTAAAGAATTAATTAATGCTTCTAATTTCAGAAAAGTTACCAAAATAATATTTTTTAAAAAATTAATTAATGTATAAGAGAGAAATAAATTAAATTAAATTCCGACATTATTTGATTTGAAAATAAAATATAAGAATAAAAATTATCACAAAAATGTTATTTTACTCTTTTACCATAACCCTCGTAATGTTTTAGAGGCCTATCCATTTCTTTCTTTTATTTATTTATCAGAATACGACCTACCCATTTCTCTGTACATAATAATTGTGCAAACATGCATGACTATAAATTATTATATATAAATACTTAGGATGAGTTTTATTTATGATGCACTGTGTGTGATGTGTAATTGATAGCTTGAGTTCCATGAATGTGACTACATGCATGTTATGGTGCATAATGACTGAAGTTTTGTAGAGAAAAGTAATAGTAATATTTCACGGTAAAAGGAAGATGAATATGAGCAAAAAAGAGGCTGAATTATTCTCTAAAAAAATAAAATAAAGTGGGTGGATAAGGTACCCAAATTATATTTAAAATAAGAGACTAAGTGTATTTGTAAAATAAAATTATAAAATAAGTGTTATTTTAATAAGTAGTCAGGATTTTTTATTAAAATAAATAGAAACTGCTTATTTAAAATAAAAATAGTTTAGTAAAGTTAGTAAAGCATACTAAAAATATTAAAAAACATAAAATCTCTTTTGGCTTATAAATAAATAAAAAAATGTGCTAACCTAATTAAATGCAACAAAAATATTGCACCGGGAATACATGGATCATGGATGAACTGTAATAATGTTTTTGTGTCATATATTGGTAAGCAAATTCATTATGTATATTTAGGTAAGCAATTATGATAAGTCAATGAAAGTGGTTTATATTTTATTTATTAGTTTTTGCATCTATAATTATGATTAAAGATGATCATTTGACTAAGTGAATTTATAAGTCTCTAGAGAACTATTTTTTATGCCATATGTATAATATGAGTCTTTTAAAATGATATGTTTTATTTGGCTTAAAAAAAGAGTGAAAGTCTATAGATTTGAATACTTCAATTTTATTAAACAGAACTAGTTTGTACAATTTTTCATACCTTTTTTTTTCTCTTAATTTATTTTATGATTTATGTCTATTCAACCAAATGGAGCGGTAATTAAATTGAAGAAAAATATAATCACTTCATTGACAATTTTAATCATGTACATATGTAAAAAAATTGTATATTTGTTTAATTGCATTTTTTAAATTAACGAGTTTAACTTATAATAGTACTTTTTAAAATTGATTTCTTTCTTTAAAATCTTCCTAAATCATGTAGGATTTTAACTTCACTAAATTAAAGAAATGTATAAATAAAAAAGAGAATACATTTATTATAATTTAAATTGAAACATTTTCAAAATTAATATATAGTTTAATAACGAAGAGAATATATTTTTATCATGAGAAATATTTCTTATAAAAAGCAACATATAGGTAGTACTATTTTTCATCATATTAAAAAATGTTATAAGAAATATTTGTTACGAATTTGATTTTTGTCACGATGATGATTTCTGTCAATGTTATATTTGATAAAATTAAATTAAAAAGTAGTTGAAGTTTATAAGCTAGTTGATGAATTAGTTTAAGTTTATAAGCCAATTGAAAGAATATAAGTTAAGAATTTAGTTAAAAATGTTTGGTGAAATTAGTTGTTAAATATAAAATAATATAATTAATTACTTGATTAAAATAAAATTTCAAGTACATTAATAAAGATAAATATAAAAAAATAAGTTTATAAGCTAAGTTATTCTTACAAACTATTGGAATTAATTACTTATTAAAACCTTTAGATTTTATCAAAGTGAACTGCAGTGGAGATGAAATAAGTCTTTTATACTCACTTTCACAATAAGTAAGTGATAAGTAGGGACATATCTATGAGAAAGTCAAATTAATTATTGAGATTAACCACTCATTCTCTTTCTTTCAACATTTATTATCTTACACTTCTTTTCTTTTTTTTTTCTTTCCTTCCTTAATAGCTGAGATTTGCTCGTTTTACTCTCATATAAATTTGACTTTCTCATTATATATATATATATATATATATATATATATATATATATATATATATATATATATATATATATCCTTAAAGAGTAAGTATAAAAGATTTAATGTTTGTTTGATAACAGTTTTATAAAATTATTTTAGTATTTAAAAACTAAAAAACTTGTTTGGTTTTTTTCTTAAAACTTGAAAACAATTTTGGTTTTTTAGTTTTTATCTAAAAATCAGGAACAACCGGAAGTAGTTTTGCTTTTCCGTTTTCTATTTTTGTTTTGAAAACTCAAAATACAGAGAAAATATTTTTTTTTCATTAATGGAATTTCAGTAAATATGAATAATTTTTCTATTTTTACATCTTCAAAACAATTTTTAAATAAAACTTGTCAAACAAGTTTTTTTTTTCTCTTAAGTTTTTTAAAACTATTTTCAAAAATTAAAAATACAAAACTAAATCAATCAAATTCATCATCATCCTTCATTTTTTTGAAATCTAATAGTTAACACACGCTAACGAAACAATAAAAATTTCTATATTATTAAAATTCTTGAGAAACTTATAAAAAAGTATATATGATGACTAGTAAATAGTAAATACCATTGAAATAAATTTTACACTTACTATAATTAAAGGTGTTTGATTTAAACATAAAAAATCAATTATAATGTAACTTTTGTATACAGTGTTTTCCAAAAGTTATCACTTTTATTTTTTAAATAATTTCATTAAAAAATCGTTAAATAAAAAGCACAAGTATGTGGCTAAAAAATTCTTCCAAGTCAGAGCTGATATCACATAATTAAGATTTAATTTGTCTTAAGCTATATTAGGTATTTCCTCATGATAAACGTGACTACACTCAAGAACAAAGTTGATTGGGCTCATTACAAATCTAATCTTACTACTTTTTTATACTAATGCCAAAATTGAAATAGATTTTGTGGAGTTAGGTTTTGTCAAATCTAAATTTGGTTTGAATTAAAATTATATGCTTTTGATTTTTATCTGTTAAAGATCTTTTAAGGGTATGAATCTAGTCTTTCTAAAAAGCTTGAGAGTCTAATTTGTGATAATTTAAGGGTGTTTATTTTATTTCACGGACTCAATTATATTTCTGCATATACAATTTATGGAAATATTATTATTAGAATTTTTATTCCATTAAATATTTTGTTAAAAGTTTCTTTAAAATTGATTTTAATTTATGAAATAAATAAAAATAAAATAGATCTTATATTTGTAAGAAGTTATTTTAAAAATAACTTCCATTTTCATGCGAGTACAAGATTCTCACCCTTTTTATGTGAGAATAGAGAGTGAACAAATCAAGTTCATTGTAGATTGGAATTTGGAAATGAGAGATGTTGGAGAATATTTTTTATAACTTGTAGTAAATATAACAATGTCACATTCTCATGCTAACATTCTTAGGAATAGTTTTCAATGACTTAAAAAAAAAACACATACTCTAAGTATTTATTCAAGATAAAGGTAAAATTATCACCATGCTCTGTAAAAATTAAATCTAACATTTTATATAATCTAAACATACTTTTTAATGTTTAATATCACATATGATAACTTATTTAAAATATATTTTGCAATAAAATATTTGAATTGACATAATTTTATTTTTTCAATAAGCTTGATTATAAGTTTTAATTTGACTTTGTAGGTAGATTAACAGGATTGACATTAAAAAAGGTAAGATTTCACTGTATTATAACAAAATTAATATTATAATAATAAAAATTTAAATGGTATGTACTAAAAGTGTAAAAAATTTTACATTAACACTCAATCACAATCCTTAATTTATGATAAATTTGTTGATTTTACTAATTAAAATTTTAAAAGTCATCTAAATAAAGAAATGTGATTAAATGTTAGTGTTTATACAATCAATGTATACTAATTATGCTCAGATAACTATACTAATGTAATACTTATTTATGAATAATTGAAATAATTAGAATCTAACACATTTAAACTATGCATGACAAGATATTTTAGTTAACTTCTGGCTTTTTACAAGCAGAAAATTTTTATTTGAGTATTTCGTAATTTATTAACTTTTAGCATTTTTTCATGTTACTTTAAATAGCCTTTTTTTTTAAATACTAGCTTTTTAACTTTTGATTTATTTATATTTTTTTGTTCTTGAATATTTATTATTTTTTTTAATAATTTTGTATGAGGTAAGAATTTATTGTATTTTCTGTTTATAGTTATTTTTCTGTTACTTTAACACATTATTTTACTAAATAATTATAATCTTAAAAAGATAGTTTAGTAATTTTCAGCTACTAATTGCCATGATAAACGTGATCTCACTCATTAACATAATTTTAACTAATTTTTTAATTAATTTTGTCAAATATAATTTTAATTATGTTGACTTTATTAAAAGTGTTTACTTGATTTATTTTTTGGAAAGTGTGATCTAGGCTGAATAGGTGAGATTATTGGTCTCCCTCAATGGACCAAACCTATTTTCTCTTCCATACATAATTGCCATGATAAACGTGATCTCACTCATTAACATACTTTGATTTTATTCTACTATTATAATTATTAAAATACTCATTAACATATTCTCTAAACAACACTTGTCTTATTATATTCGAATTCATATATAAATAAAAATATCTAAATTTATATATATTAAAAAATTAGTTATTCTAGCTTTTAAATATAAAATAAAGATATTTCTAAAATACTTTTCATTAAAATTTGATATTATAAATAAAAGAAAATAAGATTGTTATTAAATGAAAGGTATTTTTTTAAGAATAATCACATTCAATTTGATAAAAATAACTAAATTTACTTATATTTAAGACAAAAACAAAACTCAACTTTTTTGCTTATATATAAGTGAAAGGGAGTAACATTTTTACTTGAGGAGTGCTAATTATTCCCTTTCATATACTTTTTCTATGTGATTAATTATATGTTTCACTTCTAAATAAAGAAATAAATTGTTAAATATGAAAAGTAAAATTTATTTAAATTTATAATTTTTAATAAATTTTAATCAATCACATGCATATGATTAGAAAGAGAGTATGTGAGACACCGAGATTTTAATCTTTATTTTTACCGATCATATAATCAAAGTTGTTAAAATGGACTGAACAGAGAGATCCTAACCCACCCTGATCCAAACTGAATCGAGTTAAAAAAAGTGAAATGAATTGATTGTATAAAAATAAAATTTTGTCCAAATTGACCCACCAATTCATCTAGATTTTATTTTTACTATTGTTTAAATATAAAATGTTTGTCTTCTTTTTTAAAATTTTAGACCTTTATCTTGTTTATTTGACTTGATTTTCATGATGAGATATTTTCTAGTTTGTTAATATTATTTAACTAATATTTTATATTTTAAGCTAACAATTAGTATGTTGTTCATATAGATTTTTAATAGTAATATCATTTATTAATATTTCTTATTTTTAATCTCATAAAACTTAAAAATACGGCTTTCATAAATTTTCAATTTAAAACAATGCTTTCATACATTTTTTTTTTTAATTTTTGGTGGTTGATCAAACCATGTAACCCGCAAGCCCATAATTGGTAAATGGTAAGACAAGATCATGCTTTTCAAGAACCAAAATAAAATGGATAAAATTGATAAAATTTTGTCAAGCTATTTAAAAAGTGGAACAAGATGCAATAAATTTAATAAAAAAATAAGAGTAAAGTTGCAATTTCTCTAGTTCATTAACAAAAAAAGTAGCAAGAAAAATATCATGAATTTAGTAGGTCTCACATGTTTAACTTGTTACTAAAAAAGGCATGAAAAAGAAGGAAACTGAAAAAAAATTAACCATTCAAAATTATCCTTATTTATAAAAGAAACTTATATAAAAATATGAATAATTTTGTAACTGTAATTGATAACTTTAGTTTATAATTTTTTATTATTTTAACACCAATTTTCACACAACTGAACAATTTCAATTTTCACTGCCTTTCATCTCTCTTTCCTTTTATTTTCTTTCCTTACTTTTCTTTCCTTTTATTAAGTCACTGCTTGACTAAAGAAAAGACTAGGTATATGTTTTTAAAAGAAAAAAAAATATGGTTTTCATCTTTAAAATAAGAAATGTTCATTTTTTTTCCCTCAATTTTTCAATAAACATCCATGTAGTTCTTGAAAGATGTTACAAGTGATTACCTATAAACCACACTGTTTATGAATTTAATAAACCAAATAGAGTTAATTAATTTAAGATTTTATAGATTTTCAATTTTAGGTTTATTTTTTATTTTATTTTGAGTTGATTCAATTTTAAGTATCCTAATATGCATAACTTTAGTTAAACTCTTAATTCAGATGGATATAAGATGTTTAATTTGTGATTGAAACTTAATTTGACTTGCAGATATTCATGAACCGAGTTTGTAATGTGGCTTCACCAGAATGAATGAATTGGGTTGTGAAGTAAATTGAAAGTGATTTTTGTGGATGTTTCTGATGGGCTGCTATTGTTCAAAGAAAGCAAAGTCACCACAGGGTTATGAGGAACCTGCTCTTCTTGCAGCTCAGACACTTTGTGAGTATCCATTATTGATTTGGTAGTTTCTTTAGATGGTAAAGGTTTACTATTGAGTTGAAATCAAAATTTAAATTTTTATGAAAAAAAAAAAGTTATTTTATAATACAAGTCCAGACTAATTCAAAATAACATATTAAATTAATTTAAAACATATCATAAATAAGTCTAAAATAATATAAAAATGTATTTATATGTATATTTTAATTTAATATACATTTTAGAACAACATAATTTTTATTTGATAAAAATATATTATTAAATAACATCAAACACACTTATATATTTTTTATATGTATATTAACAATATGTGTAAAAATTAACTTCATATCGAACACACTTTTATGTGTAGATTTTTCATTTAATATATTTTTAATAATATATTATATATTATTAATATATATTTTTAAAATTTATATATTTATATTTGTATTCGAGCTAGTCCGTGACCTACTGGGCTGGTCTAACTCAAGTTCATTTACATAGTCGGACCAAATGAACAAAATAAAATACTTGCTTCTATTTAGGCCTCTTTTTTTTAAGTCCAGACTAATTCATTTTGTAGATAAGCGGATCAAACCTATTTTTTCAGCTCTTATTTACTATAACTTCACCATTATATATCAATATATGGTTCTTCTTGGAACCTTGTCTCTTGTAATTTTTCATCACATTCTCCCATCTTTTGTGCTATGTTTGGTATGAGAGCAAAGGTGAGAAAAAGATGAAAAATTCTCAGTTTATTGTGGTCTCACATTATTTTAATTCAAATAATTTTACTTTATTTTGCCTTCTCTATTCATTCCTGTCAACCAAATATACTCTTTATGTCATTCTATCTGAATCACACACATATATACAGAGAAACCAGATTGTTAATACCATTAGAAAAATTTGTGGGTAGAGTGAGATTGTTGAAATTAGTCAAATTACAAAATATAAATTAGACCACTTTTCAGCTGAATTTCATATTCTTGTAAATTACATCAAATATATAAAATTTGATATAATTTAAAAATCATTTCATACTTCATTACATCACTATAATATAATATAATATAATATTTAAAAATATAATCGATTACTAGATAACATATAAAAAAGTTCAAATTGAGTAGATATGATTATTAATATAATATCATAAATTGAATTATTAGATTAATTAAATATTACATTCTATGAAAGTCGTTAAAGGTGACATAATTCGACTAACTTTGACATCTGATGACAATAAATCATAATCTTACAGTTATATATTTGTGATTAGGCTACTACTAACATTGTAGTGTCACATATGTATAACCTCGTTGAAGCACCCTAATACCATCATCATTCCATCACTACTTCCAAATCACTACAATTGCTAACATTATCATCAAACCACCTCATCAATACGTTAGACAATATAACCACCATCATTTTCGTCACTATTAGACATTGGAAGAAAATTTATAGTATCAACTTTGTATATCATATTTCAAGAAGCAACTTATAATCACATACATATATACATATATCTATATATATATATATAGTACATAATAAAAAAAATTAAAGATAACAGGGGCAATTTTACTCATAATCTAGGCTTTCACTTTATATATATAGTTTGTAATTTTTTTTTATAGATAAATATTAGTGGTTAATATATTAGTTTTGTTGGTGGAAGAATTCAAACTCGTGACCTCTCCCTTCCATATTTTTCCTGCATGTTAACATTATCACTAAATCATCCTTATAACCTTATATAATAACTTCTGCTTAACCAGTGACTCTAATTTTTTTTTTTTTTTTTTTACAGTTACTCTTAGTGATGTAGAGGCTTTATACGAGCTTTATCAAAAGTTGAGCAACTCAGTTATAGAAGATGGTCTTATTGACAAGGTTACGCATATCATTTCAGTTTTAAATAACACGTCCCAAAATTTGATGCTTAATATATATTTTAATTACTTTGTGTTCATCTTTTCTTTCAGGAAGAATTCCAGTTGGCACTCTTCAAGAATAAAAATAAGAGAAATTTGTTCGCAGACCGGGTGTGTTAATCTCATCACCTAATGCTTTGTAATTCTGGTTTTCGTTAATTCAGGTTCAAGTATATATAGTCTAACAAAATAAATAACTTAATTAGACTTAATTATATTTTTTTTTTCTAAATAATATTAATTAATTTTAATTTTGACATTTTTAAATATATATATAGGGGAAATTTACTTATTCTAAGAATAAGTTTAAGAAAATTATTCTTCATCTTACTTCAAACAATTAAGAATCTCAAGAATCATGACCTATGTTGAATCTTTTACTTCAAACAATAATCTATCATGATTTAAAACACAAATTAATTAAAAATATAGTTTAAAAAATGTGTTAAACACATTGTTCTTAAGAAATTATACATGTGGTGCACAAGTCCCCTGTAATTTAGCAATCTCTTCTTAGATAAAGCTAAAACTGCAGAAAAACAAGAATTATCTTTTAGAAATACGTTAAGGAGAGTTACACGGTAAAAAGAAGAAGAACGAATATTTATAAAGGAAAATGAAACATTCTCATTTTGTTAGACTTAAAACTGATAAACTATTCTATCTGAACATCCTGTATAATAATTTTGTTAGATGAAATAATATAACCTTATAAATTTGTTGGAAGAATATATAAGCCAAAATAATCAATCAAATTTTTGTTGCTGTTTCAAGTTTATAACCTTCTAAAGACTTAGTGAAAGTCTCGTCAACTAAAAACTGTCACAACAAATTATTTTTTTTGAAGTTAAATATTGGTTTACTAATACATTAGTTTTTGTCAATGGAGAGGTTTGTACACATAATCTCTCCCTCCCTTTTCTCTCTCCACATAGACTTTGTATTCCTGACAATAAATTAATTAATAAGAAACCACTAAGAGAGATTCTATAAAATTAAATTAAAATAAAATATTTTTAAAACATCTCATTAAATTATCTAACACAATTAATCTTAACCATTATATATATATATAAAGGAGAGATTCACTATCTCCAATAATAAGTATAAGAGACTATTGGGTCCAACCCAAAACCCAAAACCTTATAAGGCATTAGATTATGGGTCTTTCTCACTCCCCTTCCTTAAACACGCCTCGTGAAACCCTTATCAGTCAAGTGTGAGTCCCTTCCACATTGTAAACTTCCCGTCCTTAAACACAAGGGGACACGCCTCGTGAAACCCTTATCAGATCACAACCATCGGCTCTGATACTAGTTGTTGCATCAAACTAAGAAGGAGTTAAACACTGGGGAGATATACAACCAGCCCATATATAGGCGAACATGACACCACCTTTAACCCAAAACCTTAAGACATTAGGTTATGAGTCTTTCTCACTTATATATTACTCAAATTACCAATTTCTAATCAATGTGGGACTTCAACTCACACTTGCACTCCAACAGAGACTTACTCTCGATCCTTACTATTCATTTTTATGAAATTTAATAGTTAAGATTAGTTACTTATTACAACCATTAGATTTTTATAAATTAAATGGAGAGGATGGAGAGTAACTCCCTTAAACTTTCTATTGGAGTTAATGAATCTCTCTCTTATATATATAGAGAGAATGGTGTTGAAAAAATAATTCAAATTATTTTAATCTCAAATATCTAGATATTGTTTAAAAAAATATTGTTTTATCTTTAGGATTTACTTAGATTTTAAAGATATTATTTATAAAATAGATATTTGTATCCTCATTTTAAGATTAGGATGTTATGTCTATAAATATGACTTCTAAGATAAAAAAAAAAATACTTGATCTGAAGAGACGATCACCACGATTTTATGATGCAAAGTGAGTATTTGCAGGCTTTCCAATAGTTCCAAAA
Organism: Psophocarpus tetragonolobus; assembly: GCA_037954015.1. Classification (NCBI taxonomy): domain Eukaryota; kingdom Viridiplantae; phylum Streptophyta; class Magnoliopsida; order Fabales; family Fabaceae; genus Psophocarpus; species Psophocarpus tetragonolobus. Next base: position 23,940,937 of record CM075695.1, on the reverse strand, counting down.
CACTTGTCATGAATGTAGGTATGAGTGCAAACCACGTAAATAAAAAGATTAGGAGGGTTTACATGTTTACTAATTATCTCAAAAACTTGTTGTGGACGTAGGCATGAGTTGTGAACCACATGAACAAGAAGTTAAATAAGCTATCTCTTTCTTCTTCTTTTTTTTTTTTTGCTTAGGTGTTGCTTTTTATTGTTGAGGTGTTTTGTTATGTGTTTTTGGTTACAACAATTGGATTACTTACTGAGTAAGTATAAGAAACTTACTCTTCATTCTTCATCCCCACGCGAGCCCATATATAAGAGAATATGACACCACCTTCAACCACATTGTAAACTCCCCCTCCAGCGGAGGCATACATTTAATGACGGCCCCTTATTCACACCGCCCTTAAACACAAGGGGACACGCCTCCTGAAACCCTTATCAGGAGGACTTTCGATGAAGGGAATCCACCGTCAACCCTGCCGATCACAACCATCGGCTCTGATACCAGTTGTTGGGTCCAACCGGAGGGGGTTAAACACCGGGGACATGTATAACCATGAGACACAAGCTCATATATAAGAGAATATGACACTACCTTCAACCATTACTCTTGGGAATAAGTGGCATATATATATATATATGTGTGTGTGTGTGTGTTTGTTTGTATATACGCACGTATGTATGTACATGGGATGTATCTTGTGAGAAAAGTTTTTTATGTGAAAATGAGAGAGTTTAATTTTAACCACTAAATTTAATCAATTATAATGTAGATCATTTACAAATAGATACAAGAATATAGTATGTTGATGAAATTCGATTCCCAATAGAATTTGAGTTGTGTACGTAGAATGAGAGAATCAACCACGACGAAGTCAATGTAATAATAAGAGAAACCGTCCTTTTTTCGGTAAGAATTGAGAAGTATGATGTATGTTACAAAATACTAAGAGTTCTATATCTTAACAATAGAGACGAGAGACCTCTCTCCTAACTACTAAACTGAATAATCTACCCATTACAGACTATTTTTTCATAATAAAAGTTCAATATGTCTTTCATCTTTATATTATGTGTGTTATAGTTAAATAATTAATCTATAATTGATATTAATAATTCAAATAAATGTAATTCTAAATAACTGATGAATTTTAATCCATAAAATATAAATAATAAAAGGAATGATTCGTTGTATAAATTAATTACTTATTACAATCATTAGATTTTCAATAAAATTAATGAAGAATGTGAAGATTAAATTTCTTAAACTTACTTTTGGTACAAGTAAATTTCTTTCTATCACTATCTCTCTCCAATCTTTCTATATAAAATTTTACATTAACCCATTCTTGTAACCCTTTACATATTTAGTTCACCTTTGACTCAATTAATTTCAAACAAAATTTTATTGTATTTTTGTTTTTATGTTTAAAAAAAATCAAAATTAACCATGAATTCAAAATTCATTCTAAATTGAAATTATTTGAAATAATATTTTAATTAGATTAAATCTTACTTTTAACTTACTTTTATAATAATGCATCATCTCAAAATTAATTTTGCTTGATCATGTTTAGATCTGCCTTTTACTTAGAAGACTGGTTTATCTGCAGTTAAAGGAGATGGTCTTGGCACTTCTGCACGAATCTGATGTTTCACTTTCAGATGATCTTGTTAACATCATTGTTGACAAGGTTCATAGCAATTTTGTTTTATCACTTACCTTAAAATTTGAATCATCAATGCCCTAATACATGCTTTACATTTTGCAGACTTTTAATGATGCTGATACAAAATGTGATGGAAAAATTGATCAAGATGAGTGGAAAGCATTTGTCATAGCCCATCCATCTTTGTTAAAGAACATGACTTTGCCATATCTAAAGTGGGTAACCTTTTTTTTTCAAATATTGATTTTAGAAAAAGAAATGTTTACAGTGCACTTTATACTGTACTATCTCATTTCTATTAATAGTTAATTAGTTACCCTTTTTTATATTTAAGATTATTGTACATTAATTAATAAAATAGATTTAAATGCAATTTTAGTCTTTCTATTTTTTAAAATCCATAATTTTTTTCCTTTATCTTAAAATAGATACATTTAGTTCTCCAGTTTTGTAAAATTCATTATTTTGGCTTTTTTTCTAGAATTAAAATATTTATCGTTAAAAAAATAATTTAATATGATTCAAAGTTAGTGATGTAACGTGATTAGTTTGATACAAATACCAAAATTCTAGATTTTATAAAATTGAAATATTAAATCTATGTATTTTAAAATAAAATGACGAAAATCGTAGATTTTACAAAAATTGAGGAAAAAAAATATCTCTATTTTAAATTAAAGAACGAAAATTACAGATTTTAAAAAATAGAATTACATTGCATCGAACCAATAAAATGTTAGAGCAAAGAAATTGCTATTATTACTAGTATAAAACTGATTTCGTGCAAATAACACAACGTTGTTTCCTACCAAAGGTTCACTTTATATTTTTTAGTTTTTAATTTAGAATTGTTGAAAAAAAGAGATAATTGTTTATGTCTTCCGTTCCTTTCTCCATTTGTACTGAATAGTAATATTATTAGACTGAAATGTATTATTTTATATCTTAAATTTTAATGCCTGAGCAATATTAAATAAGGATATATTAAAAAACATTAATTAGATTTTAAAATTATAAAACATCCACCCTTTTGAAAAACAAAAGTACAACATCAACAAAAAATGAAAAGGATAAATTAAAATTTATTATAATCATAATACTTTTATGAGTTTCACTTTAATTAATTTATCGAGTCTCATATATAATTTTGTAGTAAAGTTTATTAAATTTTGACCAATAAAAATAATTTATTAGAAAGAGTATATTAGATGGTATCTCTCTCACACACACAAGTAGTTTTTTTCAATGAATGTGCTTCTCTTCATGTATGTGTTTTTCTTTGTTTTTTGCAGGCATATTACCTTAGCATTTCCCAGTTTTATTGTAAGAGCAGAGACTGAGGACTCAGAGATGTAAGAGTTTCTCCATTGGGTTTTGTACATATTATTTAAGTTTAAAGTACTGTATTTTTAAATTATTGTAATTAAAGGACCATTTATGCCACATAATATATGTTAGTTAAATGTAAAATAAGTATCTTTTATAAGATTCGGTTTCTTATAATTAAAAATCTATTTTCAGTAACAACCCATTATGGGATTAATACTTTTGTTTTAAATTTAATTAATTGAAATTAAAAAATTAAAAATGTAAATTTCTTAATTTTTTTAAGTATTAGAAAAAAATTGTGATTAGATATCTTAAATTTTACACAGCATTTTAAAAAAATATTTAATATTATGTAAGATATCAAAAATGGATATTTAAAACTATAACTATTAGAGATGCTTATTGTAACTCTCTTTAATATTTATCATATATTAATCTCATCTCCTAGAATCTTAATGCTCTGGTTGCATAAGTATCATGTGCTGGTCATTCCTTTCATCATTTTCTACATGCACAAAGCCCTGTAATCTAGGAGAAATATGAATCAGACATCCCGTATCTATATGAATCGACTGTTTGATTTCACTTATGAAAAATTTAATATAAACCAAGCATACAACATTAGTCAATTAACATAAATACAACAAATAATCTATAAATGATGCATTATGTATATGCCATGCAAATTAATTAACTAAAACATTTTTTAAAATCATTTTGATCATTATTTCATGAAGACTTTTCCCTTTTAGGTGTCTAGTGAAGTCAAAGTTTATCATCAAAACAAAACATCTAATTCAGCAATAAAACAAATTGGTATACAAAAGTGATAAAATGTCAATATACCCAAAAGGTCACCACAAAGCCAAGTTAAAAGCAAATTGACATTGATTTTAAACCAATTAAAAGAGTCAACAAAGGACAAATTATTAACTAAAACAAAAAAGTCTTACTATCATAAGAAAACAAATAACTTTTGGCCAAAGAAGACAGAAAATTTTTCAAAAGGAAGTAAAAAGACATTTGTCAGCTCAATTATAAATAGATATATAATATATTTTAATTTCATAGAATAAATTAAATATTAGATTTGAATTACGACTTGTGAAATCAATTTATAAATACCTTGTAATTTGAAGGGAAAAGAAACATGACTTGATCATTAAACTTTCCTTTCTTTCTCATTCCCCTTAAAATCTCCTGAGAAAGATTTGTAAGTAATAAAATTTCTTTGATAATAAATATTTATACATTTTTAAATATCATATTATACAATGGTGTCAAACAATTTTAAAATTTAATGAAATATCTTATACTTATTATACAGTTATTACAACTATCAAAATTAAAATGAATGAAGTACAAATATCTTATTCTTGAAGTAATGAATATTTGAAGTAAATGAATATTTTTCACGTGTTGAAATTCTAACAATATACTATACATTCTTTTTAACACTTTCTTAGTTGAAATTTATTATAAATCTTACTTTGAATTCACGAGAGTCACTATTACAGAATATCAAAAAGTTAGAAAATATCACTAGCATTTGTGAATTACGAAGTGTTAACAATTTCTGCCTAAAATATCACTAAAAATTCTTAGATTGCAAGTGAAGGAACCCTTGCTGTGCATAACAGAAGATACGAGATGAAGCAACTTACATATTACATGTACTATCCGGTGGACCATGAACATCATTTGCAAGCATAAATTAGGTACAAACCAAAACTACGAAAGCAAGTCAAACAACCACAAGTTGAGTGTTTTCAACATTGAACGGTATTTCTACAGGAATTTGCGTTACACAGACACTTCAAAAAATAGTCTTCACAGTGAAAAGAATATACAAATTTCTGATGAGATGTTGTAACATTTGTTTTGTCACTGTGTGGCCCTCTTGAGAAAGCACTTCCTTGATGGCAACCAACGTGATTTGCAGACCAAGACAACTCAATCAAGTCATGAGAACCTCACACAAAATAGATCCAAATTAGGGTCCAGTCTCATTCTGATGAAGCAAATTTAAAGGAAGACATTCTTGTTTTATTACACAACTTGGGAAAACTGAAAACTTCAAAAGCCATCTTAGTGCCTTACACTAGTACAACATACACAAAGTTGGTGTAGTAGATACAGCGGCAGTGTCCCAACACACAAACATTGAAAGAGCCCTCCAAATTAAATTAGCTGCAAAGATTTGGTATGCACACCCCAGCATCTGGATTTTGTTGTTCCTTCCATATTCTTCCTGTGACTCTTAGTTTCAGCTCCTTCTTATCCCCACCAGAGAAGAACAAGGCCATGTTCCGTTGAATAATGAGACCGTCGTGGCTATCCCGGACTTTACGATGGCTATCACGGATACTTCGTGGCGTACCTTCCCAAATGAGTTTCCTGCCATTTGCCCCAACCTCAAGGCTATAGCTGTAGTTCCGAGCCTCGTTCTCATCACCCATAAACCGAAGGAATGCCATGTAAACAGGAGCCATGCCGAGCTGGAAAGCTTCAAAGTGGAGACAGAAGTATTGACCAAAACAATGAAATACCTACCAAAGGAAATTTAAGTCAGCAAATAGGAAAATCAGCAGATGAGAGCAAGTTGAACCATGAGATAAGATTACACAGTTGCAACTAAATAGAGGACTTTGGAAATCATTATTCAATTGGAAGAAAGGAATAGGAATTCTTCAGTTAATCAGTTTGGAAAGCTATGGTCCAGCCATGTGTAGAAGAGAACCATGTGAATAAAAAGATCACTTCACAAAAGAAGCATTTAAAAGGATTTCACATAGCATCATCTCCCCATAACCATTGACTGTTCCAGAGTTCCCACCCAAAGACATTATGTTATGGTACCATTTGAGCCAACTTGTTTTTCAGTTTTTTTCTCCTTAAAAGAAGCTAGACCTAACATTACTTATACAAGTGTTTGGCAAAGCTGAAAAAGTTAAATTATTTCAATAATCTATTATACATGTGATTGATTATTCTTATAATCAATTATAATTAGAATCAGCTTTCATTTGAGTAAGTTTCTTGAAAAGTTTTTTAAAAATAATTAATCTCGTTCAGATGTAATAAAAATAAGTTTTTGTAGTGAAAGAGTGTAAAAACAGCAGAAAAGAATAAACTACTAGAAAATAATCACAATTTACAAATTTTAGCTTACTAAAAACAGCTGAAAACATGAGAAAAGTTGTTCTCAAATAATTAGAATGTTCCCAAACAAGATTCATTTCCAAAAACAGCTTAAATTATGGTTCCCAAACAAGCTCTAAAAATATTAAGAAACTTATTTTACAATGTAAATATTAGATAAATTAATTTATTTTGCACAATTTTTATTTTATAAATATATTTTTTCAGTAGACAATGAAAAGGAAAAATGTATCAAATCACTTTTAACTTAAGTTTTAAGCTAAAAAAAATGAAACTTGATAAACAACTTATACTTATTTTTTTAAGCTCTAATTTATTAATTTAACTTAAAAGTAGTTTTTAAGTTCAAAATAGGCAAGGTCAAACGGAACTTAAGTTAGATAGAAAGGGAACTGGTAGTGCAAATAATGAATATTTGACACAAGGTAAGAATACTCTATTAAAAAAATGTTAAAACACTTACAGTGAGCATCCAAGTTGCATTCTCTACTTCACGAGGATTCGACTTAACATAACGATGGTTGAATGTGCATCCAGTGTGCATGTCCACCTTATGATCATCCCTCAAATGTGCAACAAGGAAGGGAATGTCCCCAACAACAGAGCACTCTGATCCAGCATAAGGACAATTATATGGTCTAAAATTGCATACTGTCTCATGCTTAAGCTTGCTGTAGTATGGAAAGATTTCAGGACATCCAAGGGAGTAGTACTTGCAAGGTAACTCAAGGGATTCAGCCACTTTCTCCAGTGCCAGACACCTAATATCTCCAAGCTCCTGTCTACAAGTGGGACATCGATTGTGCACCCTTGTTTTACATGTGGAACACAATGTGTGTCCATTGTGGCACTGCAAGAAAGCGATTGTTAATTTTCTTTTTTCCTTTTTACCAAATACATACATCTTCAGTGTGTGTCAAGTGTCAACTAATATGCTCCAATCGTGACAAGATCAAATTTCAAAGACCATATACAAAATCAAGACTCAAAATGTGAGTTTAGACCCAACTCAAGAGGTGAGGGTTGTCCCTCACTTATATATTGTCTTTTGACACTGTATCTAGCTAATGAGACTTCGGTTTCTTTTCCAATACACCCCTCACGTCACACTACTGGGTTGGTGCATGGATAATATGAAATGGTAGGTATGACCTGTTTTTAATAAATCTAGAATAGACTCTAATATCATCTCAAAACGTGAGTTTATGCCTAACCAAGACAATTGCAGAAACAAGTATTAAGCACATATGAGGAAATTAACACAGTTGTAAAATAAATATTAGACAACATTCGAATGACAGAAATTTTTACCCATAGAACCACAGTCCTGTATCTTATGCCAAAACTAACACCACAATTTGGCAGGTTTTTCGGTGCATTTGAATATGAAATATGATCATGCAAGACACAACAGAAAGATAGCTCGGACCATATACCAATATTAATACCACATCAAATTATCTCTTCTTATCATCGCTTTTGGCATCATTGCTATTAGCACTTAGCAGAAGACACTGAAGAGGCCAAACTAGGTTTTGGCATTATTACTATATATAGTTCAAGTTGTTAGGCAAAACAATTGAAAGTGTACAGACAGGCTAAAAAAGGTTTACAAGAATTTTTGCAGGTAAAAGTGATATTTAAGCCACAAGTCAACATTCAAAGTCGTCTTTTGCTAGAGATCCCCACCTCAACTAGTAATACGGCCAAAATAGAGTGTATAAGTAGGGGAACCCTCACTTCTTGAACTAACTTTTGCAGTTGAATTAAGCCTAAACTCCAATTCTAAAATGGTATCAAAGACTATCCTAAGGATTATTATGACTATTAAGTCACTATTATTGGGTCATTATACTCAAATGTTCTACAAACTTTACAATCAGATGTTTAGTCCTCGTATGTAGTGTGTTGGATTCCTAAATCAGCTAGCTGTATAACCAAAACAGATTATATAAGTGTGGGGGCAACCCTCATATCTTGAGCTAGCATTTAGAGCTATAAGCTAGACTTAGACCCTAATTCTAAGGAGACTATTATTTCACAGGAATATTATTAATAGGAATGTTATTTCTAAGTATATAAAAATATGTTTGGTAAGATATTAATATTCCAAGTAATTTTTTTAAAATTTAAATTAAGTTTAAATAAGAAATAAGTAAAATGGTAGTTAATGTGTATTAGAGATTAGAGAATAACTTCTCATATTGACATAGGAATATCACTTTCCCATCTTTTTTCATGGAAATAAGATTGTAGAAAAACATGGTAAAAATGAAAGTTATAACTTTCCCAAGAATCAATAATACCCAGAAATAATCTTTCAAAGCTTGTAACAAAACATAATTCTCATGTTTACATTCTCAAGAATGTATTTCGAATATGTGAAACGAACATACTAAGATTTTTCCTTACATTGTGAAAAAGAAACGTGAAAAAGAAAATAAAAGAAAAAGCATTTGTTCCATATATTCTTTTAATTTTCCATTGGTAGGAGGGGACTTATAGGCTCCATTCTGGATGGTTTTTAGTTTTTTATTTTTGGTTTTGAAAGGTATTTTGAAAACAAAAATGTGTTCAGTAAAAAATGGTTCCAATTTGGTTTGAATTATTTTCAAAACAATTTCTACAAAATTTGGTTTTGAAATTTTTGTTTCTGTTTTTACTTAAAAGTTTGTCGCTTGTCACTTGGCACCCCCTCCAACTATCCCCGACAGCCACCTCTGGTAGTTGTCATCAACTACCACTTTCAACTAATGGTCACCAGCCGTCACCTCCAATTACCAGCTATCGGCTGCCACCTCTAAGTACCGCTCACTAACCGTCACTTTCAACTATCAATTACCGACTTCTACCTCCAGTCATCAGTCACCACCTCTAACAGCCAATCACTAGCTACCACTTCCAATGACCGGTCACCGATAGTCGATTGTCAATCATTGGTCACAGACCGCCACTTCCAACTACTGGTCGCCGAGAAGGAAAAATAAGATTTAACAACAATGTTTTAAAATTGGAAACCAAAAAAATGTTTTTATAAATTTGAAAACTTAAAATTAAAACTAATTTTTTGTCTTTATAAATTTGAAAACTGAAAACCATAAACCACTCAAAATAGGGCCTTATTCTGTTAATAAAGAGAAGATATAGAGATAAGCTTTAATTTGACATTTTACTCTAGCTACACCAAATAAAGTAATAAACTATAACAATTACTATACAATTACCTAATGTGCATCTGTGAAAGTGGTACTAGACCTGCTAGAAAATTGTAATTCTAAAGTACTACACAACTGGCACCCATGTTTCATCTCAACATGCTAACAGCTTCACATGTAACCATCTAAACACATGTGAATTACAAAGCAAACAAACTCATCAAAGCTCATGTAATATGATCTAATTCAATTGATGAACATCATACATGCATGCATGTGATGTGACTTTTACTGAAGCCCATAACATACAGTTCAAATAAGGACCAAATATAACAAGTGTAACCACAGTCTTTCTTTTCCAGCACTTCCCAACATAAAATACTAGGACAGTTGTTTTTCTCCGTTGACATTCCACATCAACTAGAGATATGCAAATATAATCCTTAAGAGTTGCCTAGTCCTCACCTTATAAATCAGTTTTGAGAAGTGTTGGAGATCCCCACATTAACTAGTGATATGGCCAACCAATAGTATAAGATATAAACCTCACCTTACAAGTCGGTTTTGTAAGGTCGAGTTAAGCTCAAATTCATCATTTATAATATGGTATCAAAGTCTATCCTAACGATTTGTTGTCGTTAGGTCTATTGTGTCACCCGTTATTGGGCCCCTATCGGACCACTTACAAATGTTAATCCTCACATTCGAAATGTCCAGTTCTCAGCATGAGAGGTGTGTGTTGGAGATTCCACATTGACTAGTGATATGACCAAACAATAGTATGAGGTGCAAACTTCACCTTACAAACCGGTTTTTTAATGTTAAGCCCAAATTCACCATTTCTAATAAGAAGTTTGATTAGACTCAAATCCAAATTCTAAGATGCTATAAAATCTCCATCCTAGACTTGTTATCAGGTCACCCACATTTATCCATGTTTTAAATGTCCAATCCTTGTGTGCCATGGCTTCTGCCATTTGCTGCCACACCATCAGCCATATGTATATATTGGATTTTAGGCTCTCTGCCATCCTCCATTAACATTGTTATATATATTTTTTAAGCTTTTTAAAATGCAAAATTATGTATTGAATTATCATAGCTAATTTCATAATTTCATTTAACATTTATGTTTCAATCAATAATAAAGTCAATCCATTTAATCTTTCTAGAAACATGGTTGATCTTACAAAGATTTCATTATTTAAGTTTTGATAAACTTAATTACTTAATGGTATATAATATGATTCAGTTACTCATCTTTTAATCTACTTTTCCTTCTATGATTACTTTTAATATTCAATATTTTTCATTTTCTTAAAGATATTACATGTTTTCATTGAATACTCGTTATTTTATGTACATAGCAGGATAGGGAAGTCAAAATATTACTGCCTCGTGTTCTTCACATAAAAAACCAATAATTATTTCAAAGATAAATGCTAATAGTTAAGTTATATTTTTAATTAACAATGCCACAAATTTAAATTTTATTCCAGAAATACACGTAGCGTTAAATGGTTTAAGTGGGGATTATATTTAATGACACAAATTCATAATTCAGGTGAAAATTTTTCTACCAATGAATGTGGCTTATGTTGTCAATAGACCAATGAATGCATCCCGTTGCATTAGGAATGAGTTGATGTCTCATTAATAAACTTCACAATAAATTAAGGGTATAAAAGAAAATTAACAATTAATACATAAAAAAATGAGTCTATGTTTCTTATAATTAGCACCAAAGAAATGCATCCACTTTTTTTGTACATTATACAAGAAATAAATGGGTGTATATTTTGATCCAGATTATAAGAAACATAGACCCACTTTCAAATGTTTTAATTGTTAATTTCTTTTTATACCCTTGATTTATTGTAAAGTCTATCAATGAGACATTCATTATCCATGCAAGTGAATGTATTCATGGACCTATTAACAATATAAGTCACGTTCTTTGATAAAAAAATTATCTCTTGAATTATGAGTAGTGTCACTAAATATAACCACTGCTTAATTCATGTAATTCTATAGATATTTCTAGAATAAAATTTAAATTTACGACCTTATTAATTAAAAATAATTAACTTAAATGTTCTCACTGATCTTGATGAATTAATTATTTATTCTTTATATAAAGGACTAAATGGAGTATGCAATTACTCATAATAAACAACTATCATATCAAGTAAATACAGATTTTTTATTTTTTAAAATATTATTAATATGTAAAATTTGTAGAGGGGGAAATTAAAATTAATTAACTTATCTATTTTCATTGATATCCATGAATTAGATACTTATTATTTATATATACAAAACTGGATGAAATATGCAATTACTCATAATTTATCACTTAAAAATACTGATTTTGTATATATTATTAATCAGTAAAATTGCTTTTGAGGTGCTTAAAGCGAGGGCTTTACATGCCTCATCTTAGGGTTGGCCCTCCTTATTCATGTATCATCTTCATGTAAGAATGGGGTTTTAGTGTTCTACACTTCTACTTAAACTTCAGATTATATATAGTCATTGTTTTATTTATGGTTGACATTCCGTACGGTAACTCTGCTAAAAGGTTACTCATAGGATTTGAATATTATAAATAAGTTATCTGTTTGATGAAATGCATAATATCAGTATTCAGTACTCACTAAACTAATGACTCTTATTGGTGTAACAGCTTGACACCGTCACATTTTTCAAATCATCATCCTAATTAATCATGATCTTCATGCAATCAGCTTTAATCCTACCACTTTCCTATTTCCTCATCCATAAAGGATCAAAGAAAACATAAATTTAACCAAATCACAGAGGCATTCCTCCAGTATCAGCTTAGCATCCCAAAAATGAAATAGACAAAGAGACCAACAATCACATGATTATTTTATAGGGGAAAGTCAAGTAATTTCAAGTTTTAAGTATAGCTAAGGAAGAAAAAAATGGAGCAGCAGAGGCACCAGCACAATTCAAATTACCATAAACCTCACCAAATCTGCAGGTACTAATTCATGCTCCAAGAGACACATTATTCTCTCACCAAATATAGAAAAAAAGACAGATGAGTAGAGAAAGGAATACTTTAGTTCTTATATATAAGAACAAGGGAGATAGTTAGAATTGTATAAACTATAGAAGAATAAAACTTGAGTCACATTATGAGAAAAGGTGATTGAGCATGCCATAGACCAAGATACGAGGCAGAGATTGTAGAGAATCAATTTGGAATAATGCCAAGAAGGAATTATTAGAAAAGAAAAAGAGAAAGAAAAACTTGTATATTGAGTAAATGTCTTTGTGCACAAAAGGTGTTGAGACTCTGTTCACCAGAAGAAATGTATAGTGGAAGAGTCTCATCTAACAGACTCAGTTGTACCAAACTAATGACAGCTGGAACCACTTATACGAATACAATATGTAATTAGGAATTATTCAATCAGAGAACTACAACCGAAATTATTATCTTCTAAGGAAAGGTAACAAAATAAATAAAGAAACTAAAATACGGTTTTTATCAACTAGGAAAAAGCATATGATTGAGCACCCAGAGAAGTGTGATGGAAGGCTTTGGAAGAGAGAGGTTTCCAAATGACTTATATCAAAATTATACAAGACATATATAACAAAGTAACTACAACTCTACTAGTGTGACTGTGTGAGACGCCTAAAGGAGACTAGAGACTTCCTTATAAGGATAGCTTTAGATTATCACTCAGCCTCGAATTTTTGCTTATTTAGCTTAGTCTTGGATGATCTAGGACAAACAAAGGATTTCCTTAAATGTAAGGTTTTTGTGAATGATAAAGTTTATGTTCAAGAATCAAGGAAAGTTAACTGTCAACTCGGAAATTGGAGATAGACATTAGAATCAAAGAGCTTTCTCTTAAAGAGAAGTAATACAAAGTATATGCCTATCAATTTTATCAAGAAATAAGAGGAAAAATGATTTGAAGGTAAAATTTGGAGATGTAACACCACAGGGATATAAGTTTAAGTATCTAGGATCAATATTACAAAATAATAGACAAATTAATGGAGATGACACACAGGATACCAACTTGGTTGGTTAAAATGGAGGAAAGCAATGGAAAATATTTGTGACCATAAAGTAGCTACCAAGTTCAAAGAGAAGTTTTATCATGCTACTATACAATCAACTATCTCTGTAGTAGTGAAGGGTGGGATGTAGAAGGGCCTCACAAGAAAACAGTGATAGAAGAGACAAGATATGAAATAATTGTATATTAGAATATACTAGTGTGACTGACACTTACCAAGAAGAAAAAGACAATAAACTAGTTGAAGTGGTTTGGACATGTGCAAAGACCATTGGAGACACTACAAAGGAGAGTAAGATCACATGGGTTTTATTCTTATGGATAGAGGTAGATAGAAACTAAGAAGGATATTGGTGAATAATATCCTTGAGAATTTGGTTTTACACCAAACACAATAGCATGTAATTCATGTATCCAACCTTACAGCCAACTAGGATAGAGTAGTTTTTGTAGTTGTACTACTCAGCTTTAGAGACCATTCAAATAACTCTTAGCATTTCTATTACAAAAGCAATGATATATCTGCATTTGTTTGATTTCAAGGTTCATTTCAGCATTACATAGATTGTCGCTAAAAAACCTGTGTTCTAGCTGAGGTAAGGATGCTTTAATTCATGTTTGGTTTTCAATGAAAAGCATAGACATAAATGCACACTTATAGTTATAATAGCATAAAATTATCACGGAGCACAAACAACATCATAGAAATACAGTCAATATTCTGTTTTGCATTCATGAACAACTTAAATGCATAACTTCCTTTTGCTCAATTCAATGTTGTTAAATAACCGCCATGGCGGCGCAATAAGACGCAATGGCGTGTTTTTATGGCGGAATTTTAGCCTTCCGCTATGTTCCGCCATCCGCCATTGATAACATTGGCTCAATTTAGTGGAAAGGACAACAATAGGAATTCATCACTATTTTTCAATAAAAAGATATTTCTGAATTTAAATATCTCTTCAAGGTCACATTGACACCTTGCATTTGTCTTTTCATTCAGATGAAAGTATTTGCTTTTGCCCTTGTGACCATTATGGGTGCTATCATAGAAATCTTCTTTCCCATTTCTAACTTGTTTGTAGTATTGAACTACTCTCAATATTGATATAAAGCTCTAATGGAAGTCCAAAGTTCAGTCTAACATCAAATCCTGTAACTAGACTGAGCTATTATTAGAATTAATATTAAAGAAATGCTGTAATAGGATCTAAGTATTGTATTAGAGAAATAGGGATAAACCCCATTTACAGAGATCAAAAACACTCCCAAAACAAGACAACTAAAGATTAAAAGCTGCAGAGCTTCAAGGATATGCATCTCCCTTCCCAAAGGCCCCAACCAATACGTGCAAAACCCACTCAATGAATGGATTCCCTCTCCCCTACATTCACTCTCTTGCTTGAAACCATTTCCACTTCCCTCCTCCTACCCACCTTTCCACATAGGCTTCATTGTTACAATCCAAATTCCTCTTCTGTGTTCTGCCCCATACTGATATTTCCCTCGTGGTCTAGCATTGGATTGTCTTATATGCTTCAGGTCAGAAGGCCAAATTTTAATGAGCCACTTTCTGATGTCAAGTTCAGGTCTAACCACACTGGGTTAACCACTTTTAACATTGTCAATAAATAATGTCAAGGATCAACTCTCAGAAGAATTTTTTTTTTTTTTTTTTTGAAAGGCAACTCTCATAAGATTTAACAGGAACAAGATTAGCTTTAATATCTTTAACAGACCCACTCACTCAAGATCCTTTACGAATTGAAGGGTGGATAAGCACAGACCCATTTTTACCAATTTCAGAAATTCAACTTTTAATTAGAAGAATGGGATAACAATGATTGAATTATTAAAAACTAGGTCACAAAAGCTGTGATACCATGTCAATGAGCAAATCTACAAAAAGTTTGAATTTTTAGGCCCTCAGGTAAAGGCACTCAAAAATTGTTTTATATATCTAAAATGTCTTCTTACACGATAGCCTTTGGGATACAGACAATGCACAAGCCCAATCTACTATGGTGAAATTCAACTTTTTTTTTATTAAAAGATTGATCAAGACAATAATCAAACTGCTGACCACTTTGTCAAAGAAGCTCCAATACCGTGTAGACACTCAACTCTATTTTAAAGGCTTAGACTTTTCGATGAAAGCTCAAATGGATTGCTTTACAAATATTGGCCTAGCCAAAATAATACATCTAGAATGATACTGCATGATATGTGCTTTGCAAGTATTACTTATAGACACCCAACCTTATACATTTTACACGATATATGAAACTAAGATTTACTACAATTTTAGCACTTCCCCTTGTTGGTAATGAATGGTTATGTCACTGAGATTAGAACTTCCTCAGTTTCTACCCATCGTTGTTTCGTTGCTTCAGATCAGAATACATAAAACATCTTAAACCCTAGATATCAACCTATCTCTTCAATGCAAGATATTTTCAGAACTGGAAACAGTAACTAAGCAGTAGCACTGAGTAAACTGATCAACTTGCAATTATCACACAGAAAATGAAACATCAAACAGCAAAAAAAAACTCCCTCGGCCAAAATATTTCTTTCTCAAATAACAAAGATAACAGCAAAATACTCCACCATGTCAAATTCCCAACAGTCAACACCTTACTACCATTGCAAGCATTGTTATAGCTCAAAACTCATCAATCAAGTGTCATCAATTCTGGTTACCCAGACATATTCCTTGATAAATAATGCTTACCCAAATGGAATGAAAACCTATAACTCCCAAGCCAAATCCAAGTCCTAAGATGCCCCCAAACCCCAACAAGAGAAGGCCAAACCAATTCTCAAAACCCCTCCAATCCCACTCCAAAGCAACCAAACTCACCAAACACCTCTCAAACCATGGTGTCCTGTAAGGGTTATAATAAGGTGTGTCTAGTAGTGATGTGGGAAGAAAAGTATGTTCAAATTTCCTCTACTAACAAAACTAATACATTAATAACTAACATTTCTACATTAAAAAAAAAAACCAAAAACCATGTTGTCCTTCCACCCCACCCCCACAACCTCAATATGCAATTACACACCAAATTACTAAACAACAACACAAAAAAGATGAAAAATGAGTGCAAGAGCATACCTGATGAATTGGGGGGTACATTGAATTGGTGCACACAGGGCATTCCAGCAACTCATGAACGCTGGTAGCAGGAGCAATGGCCGTGGCACCCACAACATTATTGTTATTATGATTATTATTATTATTATTATTATTATTATTATTATTATTATTATTATTATTATTATTATTATTAGCAGCGCCATTGCGAGGCTTGTTAGAAGAAAACTCAGAGTGGTGATGAGGATGCAGAGTGTGGTGTTGTTGGATCTCATCCTCATCCATGCCATCAGAGAATGACACACAGTCAATGCTGTCCATCTCCATCGATTCACCAAAACCCACTAAAGGAAAAAACAGCCACCGTTATCAAAATCCAATCTTTCACCGATTTAATTACCTGGGTACTTCCCCCTTATTCTTTTCTCAATCTTTTTCCTCTTCTTGCCCTCTCCAACCCCTTTTTTTCTCTCTCTTGCTTTTTCCCTCACTTTCCCGGAAAATTTCTCTCAGGAGAGGAAAAAGAGAAGAGAGGAAGGAAGATGGGGATGGCGGTCATGGATCGATGAGATGGCTGTGGACTCTGAACAAAACCACACACCTTTCTGAGGAAGAAAAACAGATTCTTTTCTTTTCTTTTCTCTTCTCTCTCTTACAGAGGTTTGAGGTTGTCTCGTGTGTAAAGTGTGAGAGAGAGAGAGAAATCAGAACCGTTGGATTTGGAAATTTGGATAGGTCATTGATTGATCCGACGGTGATGAGTTTCGTTTTTGTTTTTATTGTTTTTATTTTTCGTTGAGAGTTCAACCAACATGGACAAGAAACCGTATCAAAAATGAATTCGTCATTGTAACCATTCTCGTACAATTTCAACCAAACTCTGCACGTGTTGACATGGTTATGATAATAACAATCATTTTGGTTTAAATGAAAATAAGGTGTGAATGAATTTCCGTTAAAAATAAAGTGTGAAAGAATTATCGACTTGCAAGACAGTTTACATTGTGCACACTACGGCAATACCAATAATAAAACAATTAATTTTTTTATGGGATAGTTAATTATATATATATATATATATATATATGTTTGAGAGTATTTTTTTTCTTTATTTTTAGTTATTAAAAAACAACAATAAATAAAATTGAAAACCAAATATAGCTACTAGAAGAATGAATTATCTTTATATATGTTATAGAAAATAGCAGAAACACAGTTGTATATGATGCAATTCTGCTTCTATCACTAGAGTCATGATTAGAAAGATAAAAAAGGATATGGTTAAAAATAAACTTACTAGATTTAAATTCTTTCTTGAAGTAAATATCATAAGTGATATCTTTAGAATAATTCATTGTAAATATTAGTTTGTTCTTGGCATGTATTTCAACCATTTTCCCTCTAGTTTAGATTGTAGAGATGTCTTTAGCTAGTTTCAGAAGTATGTTTAGTTAAAGGTGAACATAGGCTAGGTTGGATCGAGTTTAAGTAAACACAACACCTAATCCAATCACAAAATATTGGGTTGAGTTGGGTTAGGATTTTGTTTTTTTTTTTATTAAACTCAACCTACATTTTTTCTCCCTACACCTCCATATTTTCTTCTTGCAACTCCATAACCCTTTAAAATATAAAAAATATTATTAGGTAAAAAAAGTTAAAAAGTTTTATCTATCTCGCACCTCTCGTTCGTTCATCCTTCAGTCATCCTCTTCTCACTTCTTTAAATCCAGACTCACCTCCATTGTTGCTCCCCGGTACAACCTCCATTGCACTGTCACGCATCCCCATTTCTCGCACACCTTCGTCCACCATTGCGTGTGTCCATAAAAGAATTTGTTTTTGAAAGTCCGAATTGGTCAATCATAATAACAAAATACATAATTTCAAATAATAATAATAATAATAATAATAATATATAATAATTTAATATTATGGTTAGGTTGGGTCTCAGGTTCAACTTACGAAACCCGTCTCCCAACCTATAGTGGATTGGGTTTGATTGGGTCAGTCGGGTTCCACCCAATCATAAGAAAAACTTAACTCAATCAGTTTGGGTTATTTTGAGTATTCAATTCACCCACCCAATGAACACCCCTATGTTTAGCGTTAAGCCTTTAGTTTAGGACGTGATGGACTCCTTTCCTCACCCCTAGGTTAGTTTTTAGCACCCCCCGTTATTAGTCTTAGGCGTGTTGCATTAAGGCATGTAAGACTAACTTAATTAGCCTTAAGAGCTAATTAAGCCTAAGTCTCACATTGTCTTGCATCATGCGCCCAAGCCTTCCATTGACCCTATATATACTCCCTTCAGTCTCTTGTAAAAGCACACTTGAATGAATGAAGGTAAGATTCATTTTGAGCTTTTAATCTAATAAAATGTCATTGAGAAACCTCTCTTAAAGAATCTCTTTTTAGTAAGTTTTTATTAAGAGTCATCTCCCTAATAAGTTAACATAATTTTTTACTCATCTTCCTCTCTAAAGAGGAAGTGACGTCAATCCACCCCATTTCTAACCTTCTGTTTTCCATCTTCTTGAGTGGAAAACATTGGTTGGAAGAGATTATGTGAAGTGCAAGTGCTCTTGAATCAACATGTCTCCATGTGTCCACATTCTTATTATGTTAATATTTTTGTTAAGTTAGAATTAATCTAAACTATTATAACATAATATTGTGTAAAATAATTGTTGAAAAAAAGTTAATAAACGCTCTTTACGACTAGTAAATGAGTTATAATATAAAATTTAATTTAAGAATAATTTCATTTTTGAATTTTAACTCTCTTTTTTATGAATAAAATTAAATTTAATAATTTTTAAAATTATTTTAAAATAATATGTCTTTTATCATTATTTAATATAAATATTAAAATATTTTAAGTTTTATTGTTTTTTTAATATTTATTATTATTATCATTATTATTTAATTTTTGTTATAAATTTAATCAATATATACTAATAATATAAAAGAGTTTTACGTAAATTTAAGTCACAACTATAAAAGAACAAGAATATTATTTTATTGTCTACTATTCACTCCAAACAAATGTTCTATATATAATATTTGAATTTGGAATTGATTCCTAATATCACTACTAGATTCTTATTCTTTCCTATCAGCCATGATTTTGTAGTTTTATTAGAATTATTCCTAGATTAACTCTCTCATGAATGTTGTGATTCTGTTACTTTAGTAATAATTCTTTATTTATATTATTTTTTAAAGTATTAAGAGTTAAAATTAATAAATTTTTATTTTTATAATGGCAGTGTATAATCTTTCTTTTTTTCTTTTATTATTTCTATAAATTTAGTGTTTAATTTTTTTTCTCATTCTAACTCTTTGAAACTTAGTTTTTAATAATAAAAAAAATATTTAAATAAGTTTTTTATCCTTAAAGTTTTACCAAAAATCACTTTTGATCCTTGAAAATAAAAAATATGTATTTTAGTTCCTGAAATTAATTTGTTTTTTATTAACATGATTTGTTTATAAATTTCGGTGTATTTGATTGTATCAGATGTTAAATTGAATATCGATGAGGCCGATGTTAAAGAGAAAAGTGATTCACGAGTAAAAAAATGTGATATCTGTCAGCATTCTTTTTTAATGATGTTAAATAGAAAAAAATAACTAAAAGTGAATCAGAAACTAAATATATATTTTTTAACGTTAAGGAGTAAAAATAATTTTTGGTAAAACTTTAAGAAAAAAACTTATGTAAGCTTAAAAAATGATACATTGTAATTAAAAGTTAAGAGTTTTAAACATTACTTAAAAATATATAACCATCTTTTTAAGGTGAGTTTTTCTCTTCATATCTCAGGACAACAAAATTTTGTTAATGGTAATTTCCATCCCTTCTTGATAGGTTAGTTTTTTTTTTCTTACACTTTTCAAAAAATGAATAATATTAAAAATTATTATTTATAAATTATTAATTTTAATTTTAAAGGTATTGTTATCTAGTAATTATCAAAAGATTCTTCCTATATTTGATTATCACCCCTTATTAGATTCGATAACTTGTTAAGAGTTAAAGAAGAAAGGGGGAAAATTAAGTTAATTTAGAATTAAAAATTTGTCCTGTATATTGTGATTTGATGATTTTTTATAAAAAGGTATTAAACATTGTTGTAATTTTGTGTCGTGTCTGTATTAGTATTCAGTTAAGTCTTTTTGAATTTTTTTGGAGAGGACAAAAATTGAATGGTATATTCGATTAAGATTTTTTACAAGTTATAAAAAGTATTTTGATATTAAAGACATACAAATTTTGGTACATGAATTTTTAAGATATATAACAGATTTCACCAGGTATTTTAGTTGAAAATCTCTATAAAATAATCTACTCAAAATATTGAAATTTCACTGTATTTTATCCTTCTTTCTCTATAACATAGTTGTTACATTTTACGATATTTTTCTTCCTTTATTACTAATAATAAAATGTTAATCCAGATTGACGTAATTATTTTTTGTATTCTATTTAATCGCCATTTTTAATAATTATTCTATATTGATATTTGTAGGAAATATTATGAAAAGTCTCAAATGATTATGAAATAGTTATTTGAATTTAAAATCATGTTTTATACAATAAAATATTGTAGAAAATTTTTCTTAAAATTTAAAAGGCTTTTTGAGAAATTTTACATGACATTTTATAAAGCTCGCTGATAAATCTGGTAATATATGTTTAATTTTAAAACATCATGAAATTGAAAATAAAAATCTTTTAAGTCATATATGTAAAATTATAATTTCTATAAAATTTTCAGAAAATTTTAAAGTCAAGATAAAATTTATATAAATTATTGAATGACAAACATCAATTAATTTAAATAATTATAAATATCTAATTCTAATTATAACACCTAACAATTTAAGCCTCTTGAAAAATTTGAACTCAATAATTTTGTTATAGGTTAAATGTTAGTATTGTTTGTAATGTTAGTTTGTTTAACTTAATAAATTTAATTGAATTCCCTCTCAATTAACATACTAATAACTAACATTTGTATATAGAAAAAATAAATTTAATTGATTAAAAAATATATTTTTCCTAGATTCCTCTCGAAATAAATTATAAGTTCTTTTCTTTTCTTTTTTTTTTCTCTTCTTTCTTCATCTTACTTCCAAAGCTTCCACATTCTAGTTCTTTCAATAAACTTGACAGCTACAACCATTAACATGTCTTAAAATACTTGGTGAATGTAATTGTGATGACATTGTGTAAATGCAAGGTTAAAGGTAAAAAGGTTAAGAGATGTTTTTTCTTCAACTCCTTACTTTTTATTATTTTATCTAAAAGTGTTTTAAAGCCTTTTGAACCTCAAAATAACAAATTAAAACATGAAAACAAATAAAGAAAATTACTTTAACATATAAATCCTAATGAAAAGTGCAACTGACGCTTTGGAGGTTTCCAACACTCAACTTCACCCTAAATGAGTGTTAAAGAGATTCTTAGAAGGAAAATGAGAGGTGGTCCTTATGAACTTCAAATACTTCTCTGAATGGCTTTTTAATATAAGAAAAAGAAGCACACAATTTTTAAATCCTAAAACTAACGAAGTTGCTCTCTAGCTGTTTCCTTCAAGTGTTCTCTGAAAGAGTACTCCCTTCCATGCCTTCTTTCAACACTTCTAAAGGTGAGCTTCTATGAAAGAGTACTCCTTATAAAAGGCTTTTCGTAGTCACCTACACCTCAAAAGTTGGCAAACAACCAAGAGGAAAAAGAGATAGGTGAAGCAAACTAAAACAATAAAAGTTAAAATTTGGAAGTTAAACTTGTAATTTATAGGGCATACACAAAGAGTAAGAAGACAAGCAACAAAAAATAAAGGTTAGTTAGAAGGATGTACACAAAGAACTTAAGTATGGTGCTAGAACTAGAAGGACTAAAAAAAATTAGCAAGGTTCACCTTATAAAATTTTGAAAAAAAATGCTAAGATGAGAAAGTGATTTATAATTATTATTTTTTGGCATTTAGGTCCTTTGTTGTTTTTTTTTTTTAAAGCTCTTTTCCAATGTTTAGGTGCTAGCTTTCTCGATTGTTTTTGTCCTTCAAAATTTTATTTTTTGCACTTTTGTTCTTTGCACCTACACTTTTTGTTTTTCTTTCACTTAGGTGCAAAATTTAATAATTACAATAAAGAAAATTTGCAAAGATTAAAGAAGTAGAAAACTAAAAAATTATACTAAAATATTGATAAAAAATGAAAATCAAGATCTAAGTCCAATTTGAGATAGATTTATCAATTTTGAGTCCAATGGTTCCACAAAAGTCCAATTTGATCAAGCTTATCACTATACTTCTAGTGTTCAATTTGAGCTTAAAAACAATTACAAAGAAAAAGGTAGAAGATGAATATAGAATCTTTTTATGCTAATAATCTAATGGTATAGAACTCTTAGAATTTAAATCTTGTATGCTTAAACTCATAATAAGTCAACACAAAAATTAGATTTCAAAAATAAAAGTTAAAGAAGATGAAATAAAATATTAGCTCTAGAAAGAGGAGTTGAATAAAGCAATAAAAAAGTTTTTGAAACCCCTTTCATAGAGACTCTCTCAAGAAGCTTAAGGAGACTCTTAAGAAAGTAGATAGTCTAACAAAATGTCTATTGGTTAAAAATCAAGTTCATAAAGACATTTTAAAAATGACTGTAAGCAAAAAAAGAAAAAAGAACAAATCAGATTGAAAAGAATATGTTAGAATAGAATAAGAAACACTCGTTTTTACATAGGTTCATTCTAACTGAGTTACATCGAGTCCTCTTCCAAAAAAACTCTTGAAAGGTTCCACTGTATATTAACTAATATACAAAGCGTATTCTTATTGTCATTCCTAACTTTCAAGTATTCTTAATTACTTAGGTTCTACCCTTAAACTCCCTCGTGTTTAAGACTGAATATTGTTTTAACACTTCACTCCTAACTTTCAACCCAAACAGGTTATAGAATGTGTTATACAAATATAACTGTCAATAAAGAGTATATCCGAGATACACTTACAAAGAATAATTTCACAAAGGGAATGATATAAAAGTTTTGCTCTTAATTGTCCTAACACCAAACGATTTGACAAATAATGTTTGCTTGATGAGAATGGTTGTCGCGAAAAAACTTTGGGCTTTTTTTAATTTTTTTTCTTCATGCCTAGATGTGCCTTATATAGGCATCAAATGCCTAGATGTGCTTTATATAGGCGTCAAATGCATATAGTCGTTCAAAATAGGTGTTGTGTACATTCTTTTGTAAATACATTCTTTTGTAAAGAGCACTAAGTTGTGTACAAACTAAGTTGCGTACAAACTAAGTTGTCTTTCTTTACTTTCATTCTTTGTCTAACATTCTTTTGAACTATTGTTTTGCCGTCAGTTAGATACTTGTAAATAAATCTAAACATTGAACTTTTATACAACATAATTGAAAAGCTTGAATCACCTTGTTGCTTTGTTTGATAAGATGTCGTCTGATTGTAACTGTTCTGTTCATGCCTAGATGTTTTTTATATAAGCGTCAAACGGAGATAGCCATTGAAAATAGGCATTGTGTTGTCACATCGAGTGAGTCCACTTTTTTTAAAGAGCACTGAGTTGTGTACAAACTAGGTTACCTTTCTCTAACATTCTTTTGAAGTGCTGCTAAACTAGGTTACCTTTCTCTAACATTCTTTTGAAGTGCTGTTTTGCCATCAGCTAGATACTTGTGAATAAATCTAAACATTAAACTTTTACAGAACATATTTGAAAAGCTTGAATCACCTTCGATAAATGTGTTCCTTTGACTTGGTTAAATGTCATCTGGTTGTATTGTATGTGTGTTCATGCCTAGATGTCCTTTATATAGGCGTCAAATGCATATAGCCGTTGAAAATAGACATTGTGCTCTCACATCAAGTCAATACACTTTTTTGTAAAGAGCACGGAGACTAGGTTCCCTTTCTTTGCTTACAATCTTTGTCTAACATTCTTTTGAACTGTTGTTCTGCCGTCAATCAGATACTTGTGAATAAACCTAAACATTAGACTTTTACACAACATATTTGAAAAGTTTGAATCACCTTCGATAAATGTGTTACTTTGACTTGATTAGATATTGTCTGGTTGTATTGTATGTGTCCATGCCTAAATGTCCTTTATATAGGCGTCAAATGCATATAACTGTTGAAAATAGGCATTGTGATGTCACAAGTAAGTCCACTTTTTTTGTAAATAGCACTGAGTTGTGCAAAGACTAGGTTGTCTTTCTTTGCTTTCATTCTTTGTCTAACATTCTTTTGAACTGCTGCTCTGTCGTTAGTCAGATGCTTGTGAATAAATCTAAACATTGGACTTTTACACAACATATTTGAAAAGCTTCAATCATCTTCGATAAATGTGTTGCTTTGACTTGATTACATGTCATCTCGTTGTATGTATTCATGCCTAGATGTCCTTTAATATAGGCATCAAATGCATATAATGCATATAGTCGTTAAAAATAGGTGTTGTGCTATCACATCAAGTACACTTTTTTTGTAAAGGGCATTGAGTTGTGTACATACTAGGTTGCCTTTCATTCCTTTCATTCTTTGTTTAACATTCTTTAAAATGCCGCTCTGCTTTTCATTCCTTTCATTCTTTGTTTAACATTCTTTAAAATGCCGCTCTGCTGTCAGTCAGGTACTTGTGAATAAATCTAAACAATTGACTTTTACACAACATATTGGAAAAGCTTCAATCATCTTCGATAAATTTGTTGCTTTAGCTTGATTAGATGTCACCTGGTTGTATGTGTTCATGCGATGTTCTGCATATATTAATAAACATAAGGTTCAGAATGTTCTTATTACTATAAAAAAGTTTTTACCACGTAAAAACTTCTCAAGCTCTCAAGGTGAGATGTTTCTAACGGTCACATGGTTAAATGGTCACTGCATATGATAAGACATTTTTTAGTATTACCCTAGTACCTAGTAAATGCTTTTAATATTGATGTATAGATCTTCTAGAATGCCTAACTAGATGCTTTTTGGCTAGTCTATGGTTTATGATTGTTAAGCCTGGTATAGATTAAAAGGTCCATATATTTGTAAGATTCATATGTCCATATGTTAGAAGTCAAAACACTTGGAATACGATTTAAATCATTTGGTCTTATTAACATATGGACCTTCTAATCTTAAAACAAGAGAATTAATGACAAGTAAATAACTAAGTATGACTTCTAAGACGAAACATAGATTTCAAAATTAAAAATAACTCAAGCAATTTTATGGAATTTTAATATTCTAACACAATAAAAATTTTAATATTCTAATAAAATGAAATGAACAAAATAAAAAGCACATAGATAAGAATCCTAAAAGTGGATTGTGCAACTTAATTCAAGAGAAAGGAAGCAAAATTTGAATAATATTACATGTCAAGTGTTTTGGCATGCTCTCTGGAGCTTTGAATTCAAACATTTGGAGCCAAATATTTCAACACATGTCATGGAGCAGAAACAAAGCAACAAAGAGTGTAAGTGAGAGAAAGTGGTGCCTAGTTATCTCAATGGAGATTTGAATGCAAAAAATTGGAGCCAAAATTTCCAACACGCATAATTTTTTTTTAATATTTGAATTTAGAATTTGAAAATACAAAACTAAACAAGACAACAATTCAAGACAAGTAATGGAACATAATGAACGACATGAATTATAGAATGGAAAGTAAAGAATAACAACATCAAAATGAAGACAAGATGAAAATAGAAAATTACACAAAAATGAAAAACTAGAACTTCAAGAAAGTAGGCTCACAATACCAAATGATGAAAAAAATGTCATTTCAAGATCAATTTTTTTTCGTATGTTCAATCAAAGCAAAGAGAAATAGAAAATGGAAGTAGATAGATGATGTCAGTGTCAGTCCATGGATGGAGATAAACCTTGAAAACTTAGCACAAGGAGGAAATTCTCCATAAAAGCTATGGAGGTTGCACTCCAAGGGAGTGAAACTCGGCAAAGAAGAGAAATTTCTCAACTCAAAATCTCAATTTCATAAAGTGGTCAAAGATTACAAATAAAACAGGGAAGAATATATATAGGGTTGAAAGTCATGGAACACAAGCTAACCATAACTTGGTTAGGTTAACCTTGGTTACGCTAACTTTAGGGCTAAGCTAACCCAACCAAGGAGTTGGATGTCCAATTAGACCATGTACACATCTCTAAACTAGTCTAGATACATTAAGCATGAAAAAGATGTGACTAGTAGTGTGATAGAAAAAATGGGAGACAAGATGAAACACATGATAGGTGTGTTAATAAGGGATGAGTGAAGCTCAAGGAGAAGTGTGAAGCACAAATTGGCTCATTTCTCCTTTGGACTTCTCACAAGCCCACTAGATGCACCTTGTCAAATTGACTCATTTATTCCTAGGGTCCAAGTCCCAGCATACCCTCAAACAAAAGGGTGACCCTTAAAATAATGTAAAAGCCAATCAACTTATACAAAGTAAACTAAACTAATTATATACAAAAATGAAGGAAAAATCTTCATGTATTATCTTGAAGGGTCCTTGGGTAGGATCTCGTCCCTTCACCCCGATCATAGTACAAATACCATTTTTCTAAAAGGATCCTTGGTAGGATCTCATTCATCCTTATAATACAAATAATGCAATTTAATAGTTGAGTTACATGTCTCAAAATGTGCTTGAATTGTATATTCATAGGTAGAAATTTAATTAAACTCAGCTATTTTGATCGGTAGTTGTAGTTGTTGATGACATACAAATTATTTAACACACTTATTCATGAGAGTCAAAATACATGTCAATTTATTATGTCAATATTATAGCAACTACCAATTATTTTCCATTATTGGTAAACTCATCCTTCCTCAGAAGTACCTAATATCCTGTTAGTGTGTAGTGAAAACTTCAACAATAATTTTGAGCTTTGAAGGAGTTGCCAAGGATCCAAGGCAAAAAGGGCCAAAATACAAAATACAGACACATGTTCACTATAAATACCAATTGAGAGTAATAAAACTAAATGTGAATTTACTTTTGCTGAGCATCATTTATTTAAAAGGAGTTGCTAGGGTACTTCATTGGCTTCATCAGAAAACTGCAAGTTCAACCAAAAACCAACATTTTAATGTAGATAATAATTCATATAATAAATAGTCCATTGAAAGCGTCAATAGTGTTCAATTATGTATCTCAACTTTCATTAGTCAAAAGGTAGCTGTGAAGAAACTAGAATGATTAAACTAATTTGTTTATTTGTTGTTCTCTTTAATTCAAGGACTAGTACATTAAAAAATTATAATTATAATATGATACATTGAGAAAAAAAAAACATAATCCTATTAAAGGAAATAATTACCTAATTAGCTTTTTAAATATATCTTTTAACAAGGAGTGCTAGCAAAACTCTCAGAATTTCTCACTATGACTGATTAAAATTTCTTGAAAATCATCAACTTAGTCAGACCTATCATTTCCCTTTCATGATTTAATAGTAAGACCTACTAAAGTTGATAATTTCCAAAAAATGTTAACTAATTACATGGAGATTATCTAAAAGTTTCGCTATCACTCCTCATCCCAATTTAAGGGATTGTAAGTTAGTCATCCTTCTCAAAAATTTAATATCCTAATAATTACAGCTATTTGTAATAATTATTTACAACAAATATTTACATATTTACAACTCAACACTCATTCTCAATAATAAATGCCTTCCTTTTTAGCTTGGATACAATATCATGGTGTTAAGATCTTTAGTGACAGATCAACCAATTGTTGTTGTGATGGAATATAGGACATATGTAGTCTTAGAATGTGGTCATAAGTATCATGGTTTTGCTTTAGGCCATAAACATATTAGGGTTTTGCTTTAGTCAATTAGAATATCTGTGTTTGAAGTATTCTGTTATATTCGTGTTTTTTGGTTGAGGGTGTGGGGGGATAATTTTTTAAAGCCAAAAACGTAACATATGTGTAATGTGTGATTTTCTTTTGGAAAAATTACTCATTTGGTTCTTGTAGTTTTACAAACTATCTTTTCCTTTATAAACTTAAAACTCATCTCTTTACTCCCTGTACAAGCACTTTATGGAGGCAACCAATGGCTAGCTAGATGTGTACATTTCATAACAGTGGTACTTAGGATTTGCTTCCTCCCTCCCTTAGATGTATGTACATGAGTACACAAATACTTCTCTCCAATAGTCAAAATAGTGTCCATTCAACTAGTATTCTCTATGGTTGTTATTCGCCACTGACCCCTTCTTTAAGCTTGATATCAGGAATTCATTTTTGTGTGGCGGCAACCTGGGCAAAGTTTACATGAAGCAACCAACAAGTTTAGTTGCTCAAAAGGAGTTCTCTTCTATGTTATGTAGTCATTGTAGGTCTCTGAATGAACTTAAACCTAAACCTTAAACCTAAACCTTAAACAATCACCTCGTGCATGGTTTAACCACTTTTCCAAGTTTATTTTCTATCATTGTTCACCCCAAGGATGCATCTATCTTATATTTTAATATTTTGCCTCCTAAGATCATATATTTAAAACCCTATTTTTTTATATTTTCAAAATTGGCACTCCTCAATTTTATATATTTGAACCCGTTATTATCAATTTGTTTATATTTTTCTACCCTTAATTGTATAAAATTGCATAAATTATCTTTAATTTGTCACTTTATCTTGATTATTTATAATTTTTATTTAAATCTTTAACTTAAAAGTCAATTTTATCTTTTATTTTTAATTTGTTTTGCTTCTTCAATACGTTTTTTATTTCAACTTTTTTATTTTTATCAGTCTTCTTCCCTTGTTAGCTTAAGTCTTGAGTCCACCACCACCAGCAATGACTGGCAGCCTAGCAGGGCATTAGCATGTTGAAAGAATACCTCTACTTGAATATAGAAAAGCTTGAGATAGATTTACTCAGCTTAGAATCTCTTATTAAATAGAGATACAATACAATCTAGAAATTCAGAGTGGTAAATACAACTACCACCAACCTCTGACATACAATAATAAATGAAACATAATATACCTCAACTAACAACTAATAACCAACATCTAACATTAATTTAACACCTCTCACAATTCTAAAATAAGGACCTTGATAAGCATCAATACTTTCTAGTTATTGAGGTTGCTCAATCCAAGGACGATTTAGTAATTTCTCATATGAAGTATGCACAATATCTTAAAAGAAACCAACCTTCTCAACACCAAACTAGTTGACACTCCTATACATTGTAGTGTAAAATTGCTTCTCAATTAGGGGAGCCCTTATTACACCTACATAGATATAGAAGGTTCGTGGGCAAACTAAATTACCTTACAATCACTCATTGAGATTTTCATTTGCAATGAATGTGGTAAGTCAATTCCTAAAATTACCTTACTATCACTCAGCCTGATATTTCATATAGTGAGTGTGGTAACTTAACTCTCCTTCTCAGGACCATTGGGTCACAGTTATTTGAATCTTGAATTGAAATACATTAAAAATTCTGTAGGCAAAGGTCTCACTTGTCAAGATAGAGGACATGTTGTAGTTCGATTATCAAATGTTGACTATGCTAGCTCACCTAGTGATATGAAATCCAAATCCAGATATTGTGTGTTGATTAGCTGAAACCCGGTTTGTTGGAAGTAAGAAGTGTTGTAGCAAGATCAAGTATTGAAGCAGAATACAAGTTCATGGCATTAGTAAGTTGTGAACTCATATGGCAGAAACAACTTCTTAGCTGATACTTATATGTGACAATCAAGCTACACTACATATTTGCCTTTAATCCAATATTTTATGCAAGTCTTCTTTTGATTCAATCACTTTAGTTTCCACTACCAACCTCAGCTTTTTTGCCACCATACCTGTATGCATTGGCCTCAATATAAAGGAAATTCTACAAACAATTACTCTTACAGTGTTACTTCTCTCAATGGTCTTCTTTTGATTCAATATAAAGGAAATTCTACAAACAATTACTCTTACAGTGTTACTTCTCTCAATGGTCTCAGCAACCACCTGATATTATCAACAATATACATCTTCCAACTTCGTAAATATTTAATCATTTAAGAATTAGATATTTTCTATTATATCCTTTTGAACTAAAGGTCTAGTTGGTATATAAAATATTGAAGCAATTAATATTCTGAAAATTAATTTTAATAGTTTATTTGCATTTCATTTTCTAATTTATATTAAAATGTGTTTGTTTGATTACATTTAAATCAATATTTTGGTTATTGTTTGAGATTATATAAAAATATAAATTAAAATATTTTTTATGAGTTTAGTTTTTTTTAAAATCAAAATTTCAATAAGCTGTCACTTTTTTTCAAAAAAAGTGATGGAGAAAATATTCAAACCTGTGTTCAACAAAGACTGTGTTATATATACAATAAATGAAACAGCACCAACTTATTAAAAAATATAAAAATAAAAAACTCTCATCTTTTCCTTCTCCCATCTCCTGACTTTTGAGTTCTTTTGCTACTTTTCTTTTCCCTTATGTCTTTGAGTCGTAGATGCAAACTATTCTTATTTTATTCTTCATTTCTTAATTCTTTCCTTTCCATTGCTCCTACTATTCAAAGTTTAAAAGTTAATGATTTAATAGTTTTCTGAGTTAGGACTTTAACTTTTATTTTTATCTTAACTGGTTCATCTTCAAAAATTCAACAACAAATTCTGGCAAATCAATACAAAAACAAACCACCAATTAACTGTTCTATGGTAAACGAATTATGTGACTATCAATAGTACAATAACAAATAGAGATGGTTGAAGCAAAGATAACAACGTCTGGTCCTGCTAAGCTAATCCCATGCGAGATAATCTAGATTCATGTGGTTGAACTGTTGAAGCAAACTCCCATGTATCACTTGCTTGCCATAAGAATGTGACGTAAGCAGACACAGGGTATTATTGAAGTTTAGGGAAAAAATAATGATATCCTTTCTAGAGGCAGCAAGAGTAAGATACTTGGTAGAAAGTTCATCTTTACCAGGACTGAGATCCCAAACACAGATACTCCTAAAGGCACAAAGAGGAACAAGATAGAGATCTTGTTGTGGGTACAAGACAAAGTAAGAAATTTGATTGTTGAGGACAAAAGAGGGCATGTTTGTTAAATGATATGATGCAATAAGAAATGCATCACCCCATAAGTGAATTGGAGCTCTAGAGTGAGCAGAAGGGTGCGAGCTATCTCAACTAGGTGACAGTTTTTCCATTCAGCAACACCATCTTCTGTTGTGTGAGCACATGTTGTTTGATGAATAATTCTTTGCGAGTTCAAAAAACTTGAACTAGGTTGACAAATATTCTCTGACATTAACAAAATTTGCATAAGGTGTCTCAAATTAGTTTTTAACTTCATGCGAAAAAATTTGCAATCCAGAGAAGACACCAAAACAAATTTTCATTGAGAAAACCCAAGTACAATAGGAAAATTCACCAATATATGTAAGAAAAATAGTAATACCCTAAAGTTGAACAAACTCAACTAGGCCCCTAAATATCAGAATGCAATAAAACAAAAGGTAATACATTACATTTATTGACTCGAGAACTATAAGAGTGACAAATATGTTTGCCTAATTCACAAGCCTTACAATATAAAGACTTAAATGAAGAAAAACTAGGATAAAATATGCAACTTGTCCAGGCTAGGATGGCCAACGCATGGATGGACAAGTTTTGTAAAGGCAATCGAGAGATGGGAAACCGGTGGTGAAAATTGATATAATCCCCAAGAGTCATATCCTGCTTCAATCATCTATTTTATGCACATCTATGTTGAACAAAATTGGAATTATTAACAAACAAAAATAAATTAAGGGAACGGTTGAATTTACTTATCAAAATTAAATTGAAAGGACAATTAGGAACAAAGAAAACAAAATTTTAAGGGAGGCTAAGAAGTGGGCGGGTTTAACCAACACCACGAACATGAATTTGAGTCATTTGCGAGAGTCATTTGCGAGAGTAACAGAAAGCAAAGAATGTGAAAAGGATATCTAAGAGAAAACAAATTGGCTACCAACAAAATGGTTAGAGGCATTAGAGTCAAGTATCTAGGGTCCAAGGGAAAAAGGATGGATAGTCAAAGGCTATAGGATTACCAAATTGATCCACGACAATAATAAGTGTTGTAGGTTCTTGGGCTGCCTTGGACTTGAGGAAATCATGATAACTAGAATAGTGACATCTGTAGGTGGGGCACAATTGGGGACATGAGCCATGTTAACCAACTTTGACAACTCCCTGGCTTTAGTACGACACTTCACTTCCACATGACCATAGCGTTTCCAATAATTGCAACAAGGACAACCCTTGCCACTGGCCACACCCCAATGAGATGATTGTGAGATAAAGGCGAAGGAATCAACATGAGAGGTGGATCAAAAGCATGGGAAATGGAGAGACACAATAGATGTCACTAATCTTATCATAAATAGGAACAATGTGACTAGAAAGTATTTGTGGATGCCCTGCATCAAGCTCCAATAGGGGAGCAACAAGAGCAAGAACCATAAAGTATTGGTTACATTGTCGATCAAAAGTTTTTGCATCAATAGTGAAAGGCATATAATTGTTATATTCATTATCAAACAAGCAACATACTAAGATACATTTCATGTCCATACTCTCAAGCTTGGCAGATAACATAGTGGCATACTGTAGAGGCAATGGACATCGTTGGAGTAGACTTTCTTAGCTTTTTCCAAACTTCACAACAAGTTGCAACTGCCAGGTACAAATATTGGAGGTTGGGGGCAAGAGAGAACCAAAGAACACAATATAGAGAGGCATCAACATACTACCAACAAACTCAATCCTCAACCAAAATATCCTTTGCTTGACAGGTCAAGTGGTCGACACACCCTTGACTATGAAACCATAATTGAACAATGACTTCTCAAGTGCTATAATTGGCAACCTGATAAAATTTTCACAAGGGATTAAAAGATGCCAGGCGGAAGCAGAATCCAAAGGAGCATTGGAGGACGTTATGAGAGAAGGTAACCAAACAATCAAACAAGGATTGGAATAGGAGCGCTAAGGTGAAGGAAGCATGATAGCTAGTACACGTCAATTTGGTGCAAGCACGAGAGACACAGTCCGAAGACTAGCAACATGTGCGGATGAGTAATTGATGGTGTTGGATTCACCAAAGGGAGACAAAGTCAGCCAATGGTGGAATCATGCCTGAAAAGATGTCATAACAGCATCCAAATAGAGGTTGTAACAAGTGTGGTACTGTTCATGCAAAAATAATGGCCCACTACAATGGACAAAAAGAGACAAGGGAAGGAAAGGAAACTAAACTTTTGATTTCATATAGAATGATTTACAAGAATTGTGTGTTCCACACACATTCTATCTTTATTTATAATGAATAAAGAATCATATGGCATACATGAATATCATATTTTCTAAGTTTACAACTTTCCCTATTTACAAATATCTAACCTATTAGACAGTAGGAAACAAAGGATAATACAAATAGAACATTTAAAGTGTATTATAAGAGGTGGGGTCGTCAAAATAGGAATTAAGCCCATTTTATCTTTGGGCTTATTAGTTAGTTTTCCTATGGAAGTTAGTTAGTTGTATCAGGTTGGTTACACCAGCCTTCTTTAAATAGAGTCTCTCCTTGGGGAGAGGGCATCATTATTTTTGTTAGTAGATAAACTGGACAGATTCCAATGAGAAAGGAGAGTGCTCCTTTGGGTACTTTTGTACTTTAGAAATTCTTTACGATAATCAAAGATAATTCTTCCATTCTGCATTTTCTGTTATTTTTGGCATTTTTTGAAATTTGCTGCTAGGATTCCTCTTTTCAAAAGAGGGTTCCTAGCATAACCATATTTTTAAAAAAAAAAAAAAGTGAAGAGAATATAGAGAGAAAAATAAATCCTCTGATTATTTGTAGTTAATGTAATAAGCCTATATAAATCAATCTTTGTGGTGTCTACAAACACAGTTTTCCTACCTGTGAGGCTTCGATTTTCTCTTCTCTTCTTCCTCTTTAACACTAATGATTTTAAACCCTATAATTTGATGTTACATTTGATATTACCCCATGATTGACAAATTTTCAATGACCATATAATGAAAATTTGGACTTTTGAATGAAAAGGACAAAGTATGAAAACAATTGTCATGTGTGTTTCAGGCTTTTGGATGCTTAAATAAACATCAATGACAACACTACATAAAAGAAGACTAATTAGAAAATAATGCATGGAAGCAAAGGGATTAAGAATAAATTACTCATTTCCACTCATCAGTTTAGTGGCTTCGGCTATTGCAACATCAGCAGCATATAGTGCCATCTTCTTTATCTATGAACAAGGAATGGGTTGTGTAAGAAACAACTCTAGATAGTACATAATGCCATCTTTATCAATGAACAAAGTTACATGTAGAGTAAGAAAAAAACTCTAGTTAAAAGTGATGCATCCTCACTACCATCCGTTAACGTCCATTTAAAGATTAATAATAACAAGTTGGTATTTTAAACGTTGTAGCCAACATTAACATAGCATGCTAATTATGAGACAAAAGTTAGCAACCACAAACATTTGGCTCAAGGAAATTATAATTTGCTCTTGGGTCCAGAATAGTATTCTACAGATATTACAGCTCTACCATATCACCTATGAAATTTGTGACACATGATTAGTAAATACCTTTGACCATTTATGTTCCCAAAACAACATTGTACTAACTACATCCAAATATGAGGTTATAATTGCTCTAGAATCATGCAAGCAGATACCTCCAATTTATCTTCCTTAGATCTATGGCCTTTTGGAAGTAACCGAAATTCTTCTGTCAATCGAATGCATTCTTGAACATTCTCAGGTGAAACAAAGTCCAGAGCCACTTTTATGCAAGACTGGTAAAGAAAATAACTGTCAAACTTGATATAGCACAAAAGTGTCCAAATGGAAAACGGTCTAGTACAACAACGATATAAAAAGAAAAGGGAAAAATAAGTTTGAGGAAAAGAAAGGATTTTAGGGGCATAAGCTTTCAAGATATTTTGATTTCCATGTCGGATGTTTATAGCAAGGACTCTTCCTTCTCTATGCTACCAATAGCATCATAAGCATATGACATAAGTTTATCGCGAAAATAAAGAAAAAGTTAAGAACTCAATCTACTCAATACACTACAATCTAATCAATCAAGCTGGGGAAGATAATAAATGATTATGCAAACATTTGTATGTTCATTATGACAAATTATTTCAGCATAGATCAATAACAAGGTTATCAAATTCAAGAGCCTACATAAACTTGTAGAACTTTCGCAGACTCAACTTATACATTCAACTCATAGACTCCAAAGAGCTAAGAGTTTACCTAGTATAGAAAATAATATTAAAAAATCTATTAATGACACACACACACATATATATGTGGTGAGTGAGTAACTTTAAGAGATTTACTCTCTTTCCTCACCATTCATTCTTTTAAAATCTAACGGTTAAAATTAGTTTATTTCAGGAAAATAAATGATAAGTATGAAGAGTAGCTGTCTTAAAGTTACTCATGGAGTAAATTGATCCTCCTCATTCATGTGTGTATGTGTGTATAATATATATTTATAAGGGTCGTATCTAGTGAGAATGGTGTTCTTACGTGAGAATGCTAAGAATATTTTGTAACCAACTACATTTAAATAAAGGGTTAAGATTAAAACAACTCATTTAAAGATATCACATCTCTCCTTTATCGTAACTTACCACTTCCACTGTGATGGTGGTGACAATGGTGCTATGAAGGAGGTGGTTGTGGTGATATGGTGAAGCAGACATATGATGTCTTTAAGTAAGTTGTTTTAATCTCAATCCTTTATTTAAATCTAGATGACTACAAAATTCTTTTATCATTCTTACATAAGAACACCATTCACACTAGATACACCCCCTCTCTCTCTATATATATACACATACACACACACATATATATATGTATGTTTGTATGTGTGTGTATGTGTGTATAACACAACAATAATTCCACATTTCAACTTCATAGTAAAGAAATGTAAAAAGTCATAATAATAAAGTATGATACTACATTAGTGTTAAATAAGATTAAACTACATACATGAACAAATCATATATAAATTTTATAAAAATATAAGTTCTTAAAGTTGCAGTCATGGGGTTGGGTCAAATGATGTAGGAAACTGTGTCTAAGGGCCTTCGAAGGAGTATGCTTTATCAAACGAAGAGATCAACATCTCCCACTTACAATTTGCAAATGATACATTACTGTGTTAGCTAACATGGATTGGGGGTCCATGCAGGTGTCTAAAAGTAGTGCTGCAAATTTTTGGTTTGGTCTCAGCCCTAAAAGTCAATTTCCATAAGATTCGGGCTTATCGGGATAAATGTAACAGAAGGTTGGTTGGACCAAGCACAGCTGCTTAACTGGAAGTTGGGGTTGTTGCCTTTTACTTATCTGGGTCTATCCATAGGTATCGATCCTTCACATGTGGTGACATGGTTACCAATGGTGAATAAGGTGCAAAAAAGGTTTTCCTCGTGGGAAAGTAAACATCTCTCCACAACAGGGAGATTGGCACTGATTAAATCTGTTTTGTTTGTGCTGCTGATAACAAGTCTCTCTTCATATTACATATGATATATATGCTTACAAAATCTCTCAAGAGGTATCGCATTGATTCTATTTGTAACAAGCTTGAAACATATGATATATATGATCTAGCTTGAGGGAAAAATGTCATTTGATTATAGGGAAATAGAGTATATATATGTATGGATTGCCTTAAAAAAAAAACAGATATGTATGGATTTTATTTGATTTTATTTCCTTATTTACCTTGTACATATGAGTATAAATACAACATGTGTGTGACCCATTACACAATTCCTGAATTCCTCTCAAGTTTAATTAGTTTAAATAATTTTGTAACGCCTCTTCTTTCTTTTCTCTTTGGCTTTCCCCTCTCTTTCACATCATGAACAAGTATAAGATATAAAACTAGTTTAACTTATTTAATTTCTAATAAAAAAACATGATCTTCAATAATTACCTTTCTATTTCTCACTTGATGTGGGCATCCTGCAGGTATGAAAACGGCCTCCCCAAGGTTTTGCTCAAACGTCCAAGGTTCAACACCTGTAGTAAAAAAAAATTGACGGCTACAAAATCTACATAAAACAAATCATTAGTTGAAGCACAATTTCTTACCAAACTCCTTCTTTAATTGCATTTTATGCTTCTCATTTAAATAAAGGATCTGATCATGAATGGGGTGAATCACCTGAGGCAAAAGAAAAATAAAGCACATTAATTAGAAAACAAAAAATTTACCCAAAACTAATAAAAATAATCCAAAGGTAGACAGACAAACATACTGAGTTTACTGGAAGATTATTTATGTGACGAAATTCTCTGTGGTGTTTCTTTAGGTACTCTGTTAGCAGGGGCACATCCTGCCTACGGAATATGTCCCATACAGCACTCCCATATTGAGTCTCTAAATGATCATCATTTGGACATAAATCTTTACTTGATGCGTCATTTTTAACAGACTCTATTTTACCAATGTTTATGCCTGAACATGGCGTGTCTACCAAATACAAGCCGTTTACAAATTTTCTATCTTCAGTTACAGTACAAGTCTGATGGCCTTCACTGATATTTGCATATCCTCCAATATCACTGGCAAGATCTTGTCCATATGATTCATCAAGAGGGAAGTCACCACCTGTATCTGTTTCACCTTGCAAAACAGTGTCATCAGCAACATTTCCACTCACAGCAAAATAATGGTGTGAATACTGATTCTGAGGCAAGAGTGCATCAGAAACATTCTTCCCAGTTGGGGAGGGTAACTCCTCAAAATGCATGCATCTGCTTTTGGACTCAGAGGGTTCAACATAATTTCTCTGATGTTCCTCATTTTCCCTGACTTGTGGAGTAGGGAGGTTCAAATCAACAAACACAGAACATGTATCAGATTGGTCATTGATGGAGAAAAACTTATCTTCTTCAACTAGATGCATAGTAGAAATTCTTTCTTTTTCATAATCGTCAGTTGTGCGAGTCTTACGCTGCATGTGTTCTGGTAAAGACATTCCCTCACCGGATGATGAGCACCACTGTTGTAAATTCTCAACTTTATAATGCATCAACTTAATATCTTTTTCCGGAAACATGCAACTAGAATCATTATTATTGAGATCAAAATGTTGAAACCTTGAATTCAAATTGAGAACTGCCAGCTCTCCAGCATTTAAACTTAATTTCCTTTCCGAAAATCTTTGAACACAACCTTCCTTATCTGATCTTGACTGTTTCATATTTACGAGTTTACTTTGTTGTTCGTTAAGTTTCTCTTCTTTTTCTTGATTTACAAGTAAGGTTGAGTCTCTCTCAAAAGTGTCTTCTTTTTCAGGGAT
Source organism: Psophocarpus tetragonolobus (assembly GCA_037954015.1). Classification (NCBI taxonomy): domain Eukaryota; kingdom Viridiplantae; phylum Streptophyta; class Magnoliopsida; order Fabales; family Fabaceae; genus Psophocarpus; species Psophocarpus tetragonolobus. The sequence continues at coordinate 23,902,008 of CM075695.1, read as the reverse complement.
TTTAGCATTCCTGGTAATACCTACATGACACTTTTGATGTTTTCGTCCACATGAACCAATTGCCTTACTGTCCTTGCCATAGAGCTCAAGCATATCTTCAGCTTCAAACTTTTTCTGTAATTCTTTTATGATTCTAGGTTGCCATTGTGGTGCCTTTACTTCAGCAGTGTGTGTCAGAATATTGACCTGATCAATGCATAGCATGATTCCATGAGTGAAAATAGCAAAAGGAAAAAACTCGTATGTGGAGTGTAAGACTTAAAAAATAGCAAACCAGAAAGTTTACTCATATTTTAAACCACAAAGCCTACCTAGTGCCTAACTGACAGTTACAACTGTCTCTGAGACAGTAAATGTCTTACAAGCAGCTAACTAAACAGTTAATGTATAGCTATCAGAGTGTAAAAGCTAATAAGCAGAACCAAGAAACATTATTCTCAAGTAGAACTACACACTTATCCAAAGCTCTCACTTAAGCTTGAAGAGATATATCATATGCACTAAGCATGTTACATGATATGTACAACTAATTTGAGCTCCTATACAGCTTTTTCAAGAATATCCATGAACAGACTATTAAGTTCATAAAACTATTTCCAGCACTTGGAAGTAGCCACATAGAGGATTGAATAATAACTGACATCAGTAGATATGGGCAGAAGTAAGGAGCAGTAATGTATTATTAGAATATGGCAATCCGTGTTATTGGAAGCAGCAAAATCAACTACTGTAGGAATATCCTTAAGCTATAATGCTATAGTATATTCATGCACTTAAGCTGTATCAATCATGTACTTAGGAAGTAACATTCTTACTATTTGTCTTGAGCCAAGTACCTGGAAAACCCTCCCTCCCTTAAAAGCTAGTTTGGGGGGGTGACCCAAGCACTTTAATAATCCAGCAGAAATCCTATACTACTCAATGAAGAACTTAGCACCTCAGCATACCCAAATCCCTATCATAGAACTGACCTTGAGTGTTAACAACTTAACATCTAGGCAGCTCACGCTCTACAGTCAATACTTTCTACAGCCAAGAACCCTTCACAGGTAACCCTCTACTATATAATTGAGACACAAATTCTTTCATATGTTCTCGTTTCCCTACTTACAGGAGAGTATTAAAATTAGGCACACGGTAAATATGTAGCAATAGCATAACTTCAATAAACATTGAGACATTGACTATTAGTAGTGATTCAGATTGACAGGGTGTAGTTACTGCCTTTTTCACTCATTGTTACTGTAAATGTAATAAAATATAATAATAGCTAATAGATAGATTCTTGGATGCAGTAACACAAATTCCACAAACCTTCTAATTCTATATAGGAGGTTAATAAAAGACTGATTATGAGCAACATAGAGCAGAAATAGATCTCTAATTTTATAATTTACCGCATCTGAAATGTCACAATGTAGTTTTGTCACAGAATCCCCTCTACTTAGTTCATCTAAAGATCCATAAGCAATGTATGTTTTGGGGCCCAAATCTGGCTTAAGAACATCAGGAAGCTTCGTGGCAAGGTTTAAAACACCAGATTTCGGATGAGTATAGTCACTAAAAGGAAGCATAGCTACAAACTCAGCATCATGCCTTGGAAAACACTCTTCAAAAGAACTTGATGGAGGCCAATCCTTTAGCTTCAACATCTCTGGCCATCCATTCCTGTACCTACGACCTTCCAAGTAGCCTTTGAAGAACCGAAAGATGTTAATTTCAACCTAGAACATAAAGAACACACTGTTTGTTAGTTCATAACTGCAAAAGAAATTTCCTATCAAAAACTGAAAAATAGGTCAGTTAATTGTTGTTTGATAACCAATTTGCCAGCAGTCAAGTAGATGGTCTTTTTTATTATATATACATTAGCCTTCCTATGTTGAAACACATAAGAAAATAGACTAGGAATTATGGCGTGGATTCTTAGGGTAGACAAAAGACATGGGTCATGGGATCATGGGAGTAATGGATACAAACAGGTGTGAGAAAATTGTGTATGGTTCAATTGTTGTTTCTTGGGCACAATGTGGCAAGGACTCTTTACATGTCTAAAATTGAGTAAGTACTAAGTAGCAGACTCCAATGACTAATACATCTTACCTCAAAAGTAATTTTGCACATCAATCAAGCCATGTACTCTTTGGTTGATGTGCAAAATTACTTTTGCATATGAATGAGTTGCTCAGGATAACAACTGGCCAGTATATGGGACACGCAGACACCAAGTGCATAATAAAAATAGTAAATAACAGTGGCAAACTTGATCTCAAAATCCAAACATGCACCTCACACCAATCCAAGCAGTCAATCGCTTTAAAAGTAGTTGCCTCCTCTTTTAATATCTTCTTTGCACCCCTAAAAGCCCTCCACATCACCATTGGATGCCAGCTAAGGCCGCTACCCTTTTCAAAAACATTCCTAACTATAACCGGTTCACCCCTTATCCAGTGTCTTTGAAAATGCTCAAATTCCATGTCTCCCATTTTAACAGTATCTGGACAGTACAAAAAGTTACCATGATTGGTTTCCCTGGAAGCTGCCCTCCTAACAGAATTCTGTACTGCATCATCCTCAAAACTGTGGCACATTGAGCATCCTAGAGATAGATCAATGTTAGGTGGTTGATATTTGACAGTAAGTTCCTCCACATTCTCAATCAATTTCTCAAGCCAATTAGCTTCAAAAAGGCGCCTCAGTGAAAGAATAGTTGAACCACAACCTCCCCTAGCTTTTGGAGGGCAAGGAATTGCACCATTTATCTCTGCTCTCCAAGCAGTTACAAGTGGTGTATCATATGTTCCTTCATTGCCACTAGCAGGAATTTCTTCACAATGAAGTCCATTTCTTAGATCCATGCAACAAGTGAGACAAAGATCATACTGACATTTGGGATTGGGACAACTTCTGTGGAAATTGACAATTGATGTGTTGCAGTTGTCACTGTGAAATAAGAAAGTTGATAAATTTGTAAAAGAAAATTATCAAATATCATAATGAAAAATAAACAAGATCAGTCAAATGTTGCATACATCCTCTAACTACAACTTGTAAAGTGAGATAAATGGGAAAACTGGTGTCAAAGACAAAACTAGCTCAGAAGTGAACCTATAAGAAAAGCAAATTTCACAGACACCAACGCCAAAATAAATAATATAGGGGATAAAAGCACTACTTCTTCACAATTATCTTTTATTCAAAAATTAGCTTCTCTAGCAATAGATCATGGAAAATGTCATAGATTACAGAAAATAAATAAGATCAGTCAAATTTTGCAAACAACTTGTTAAGTGAGATAGATGAGAAAACAGGAGTTAGGCCAAAACTAATTCAGGAGTCAGCCTATCCATAATAATATAAGAAAAGATATTCACAGACACCAATGCCAAAATAAATAATATGGGGGATGAAAGTACTGTTACTTCACAATTATCTTACTAAAAATTAGCTTCTCTTGCTGTAGGTTTCGGCATCTAATTTATGAAAATGAAAATTAGAATTAGCAAACAGTGTTTCAAACAGAAAAAGAGGATGAAATGACAGCGGCTACAACATCAATGTGCATCCAAGCATCAGAAGAACTTCAAAAGCATATATACCCTGGAGAAAGAGACCATAGTCACAAAAAGAAAGATTCTGGAAATAAAATCTCAATTTCCACTCCTAGTCTACTGCATTTGGTCTGTCAAGCAAGTCCAAATAAAAGAATAACCAATTACTTTGTGAGAAGTGGCCATACATTTAGAAGAAAATGGACTTCATATTCTTTTGATTATACCAGATCTCAATCACACATTTATAAGAATAACACTAATCCACAAATATTAACATCCAAAATAAAATTCATAATATCTGGAATTTTACTTTCAACCGTGAGGGTTCATGATGTAGTACCAATAAACACGGTCATCATCATCAATCAGTGACTGCACAACTTCATCTTCCAGCAATTGTGAACCTGAAAGAATGCCACATTAATGTATATTTTGAAAGCATCAGTCCACTAACTTCATGCACAACTAAAAAGATTATAAATAAATAAAATCAGATCAGAGTACCATGCATGATAGCTTCTACTTCCAATTCTGATATCTGCTCACGTCGGATATTTTGAAGTAAAGGCAGAATTTTGTCAAGCAAGTAAATCAACTTTTGTAATTTGATATCTGTATCTGCTTCACTAGTCCCAGTCTGTGAATTAATAATGTATTTCATACTAAGTGCAACAATACATATGTCACATAATGCATAACAGAATGCAAGAGAAGATAGTATATACCACTATAGATATATCCCCCTTCAAGCACAATCGACAGTTGCAATTACCAAGACAAAAGGGACAAGCAGTCTCTATCTCCTCTCTAGTTTTATCTGGGTACCTACATTTTTCAAAATCAAATACCATCAAAATTCAAAACTACAGAATTAGTCTGAAATCAAAAACTTAATTAGAATCGTAAAATACTATATGATGTTATAAACTATACACTTACCTCTGAAGCCCAGAAACTTAGTATGAGACAGGTACAATATGGAAGGGATATCGGGATACAACAATAATTTTTAAATTAATGATACGGCAGTTAACAAAAATTTATAGAAAATTTTATATCAATGCAAAATATTGGTAAAGAAAGAGACTTTGATGATTTCTCATTAATACACAACTATGATGAACACAATTTATAAAAAAGATATTAGCAATCATAAAAAACTGTTTCTGCCTGTATCGTAACCAGTATTGGCTTCAATAAAAGCATTTTTGGTAGAACTCATAACAATTATTGGCTCTATATAATGGCCTATAATTCACAGTATCAGAAATGTCAATACCGCTCCTACAATTAATTTTCTGCCCTACACAGGTATGTCGGTATGACTCTGGTATAGTTGACTCTAACTAACTACTTATAAAATTAATTTTCTTTTACAAAAGTTTTTCATTGGATATGCCAAAAATGATAATTTATATAACCTAGGGTAATTCATTGGAAAGTAGACACTGGAAATAAATAGTTCAACTTTACCATTTTGTTATGCACTCATAACAATATCGCTTTCTCTTGCACTTGGTGCAAATGACAATACCGCTCCTACTATTTTGCCAGCACTGGTGGCACCTTAAAGTCCTTGCCTCCTTTTTCTTTCCAGTATCAACCTACAAACCGAAATTAGTACAAATAAATTCAAACTGGGATAGCTACACAATACCCTTTATTATAATGAGCAAATAGGATCAGTCACTATTTGCAGTAAAAAATATAACAATGACTAAGGAATAAGGATCAATCTAATGACTATTTGTGCTGGATAAACATAACTCGACAGCAGCCAACAAAGATCCACAGTGACCATGGAGACCAATGTGATGCTTTCTGGAGATGAGTCATGCACCATGTGCATGAATTGCATGCTCCAGCCTCCAGGGCCCTACTTAGGAGCACTTGCAATGGTGTTTTGAGTTGGTTGCACAGATGGATGACATGATGATCCTCAGAAAGGTCGTTGGTATAGACTAACAAAAGGAAGGCACCAAGAAAAGTCTTCAATAATGGTCTTCGAGAAAAATATCTGGAAATGGTCTCCTGGGAAAGTCTTTGGAAAGGTCTCCAAGAATAGTCTCTAAGAATGGTCCCAAGAAGAGTCTTTGAGAAGGGTCACAAGGAATGGTCTCCAAAAATGGTTATGGGAAAGTATCGGGAAATGGTCACCAGAAAAAAGTCTCCGGAACTGGAAGGGGTTTCTAGGAATGGTCTACGAAAGAATGGTCTCCAGGAATGATATCCAAGAAGGGTCTCCGGGAATGGTCCTGAGAAAGAGTCTCCAGAAAAGGTCATCAAGAATGGTCTCCAGTGAGAAAAGTCTCTAGGAAAGAAGGCAACGATATGACAATGGGTCGCAATCCCCTGGTAGCCTAGGATGGCCACCATCGGCAACCAGTTTAGGTATTCAAGATACTTAAGCTCCTAGAATCTAATTTCTAATTTAGGCTCTGATACCATGTAAGTGTGTGTCAATGTGCCATGGATAACTACACATCTACACAATACCTTTTATTTAGAATGAGCAAATAGGATCAATCTTTAACTACATAATAATTATTAAGGATCAATCTAATAATAGGCATAAGGAATAAATCCCCAATTACTATCTAATCACAAATAAGAAAATAATATATAATCTTTAACACAAGAAAATAACAAAATTAACAATCAGTGTAGCTATGGAACTAACAAGATCGCAAGCAGAGTAACAGAAATATGTCATGACTGTCAATGTGTAGATTTCAATTGACATTGCACATATCAAGTTCAATATACAATAATGTAAATTTTAAAGGGTAACATACCATCACAGCTGAAGATTCTTGTCCAACACCCTGAAAATCATTGCCATCAATTAGCAATGCTTTCAGTCTTTCACTAGATCTTCTATGATCATTGCTGGTTCTACAAGGCAAGCCCGATCTTTTTGTATTTTCAATTCTAAAACTTCTTTGTTGGCTATAATTTTTTTTCTCTTGACCAATATCATTTCTGGAGGCAGATTCCTTAGAAGTTCTTTCTTTCTCAGTTACAGGACCATGCTCCTCAATCAGATAATCAAAATGGTGAGCAGACTCCTTTTCTTTTCTATTAGAACCCTTGGGCCTGCCACACTTCTTTACCCCTTTGTCCAAGTTGTTTCCAGCATCACCAGCCATATTTTTATATCCCCTAGGTCGACCACGCTTTGGCCTAATACAATTATTATCATCCCTATCTCCATGTTTTGCACTGCCGGCTATTCCAGCAACTGAACCTATGTTTTCCCCACCTATAGCACAAGTTGCAACGCTTCTCCAATCTGTAGGACAAAGAACTATATCAGCATGCATAACTTTAGAGGTCATGTCCAGATCTGCTAGTTTTATCTTCTTCTTCCTAGAGCCCTTTGGGCAACCTCGCTTAACAATGGGCCGAGTAATCTCAACGTTTTCAATATATTTGACTGGTTTAGGAGGCATCCCTTTTTCTTTTTCCAAACCACTTGGCATAACACTTGTGTTTCCACCATCACCTTCTAGATGATTATCACTAGACATCCCTAGATACTTCTGACCCTCGAATACAAAACTCTTCAAGTTACTTCTTGTGGTCATTGCTGGACCATATTTATTGTTTATGCTTGCAAGTTCATCCAAAACTATTTGATACATATTGCTCGGCAATTTGTTTTCTGAATCTTGCCTTGCAACCTCACCTACCACTTCATTACTAGAAGCATACACAACAGTACACAGTTTTTTTGAGGAACCTTTTGGTCGACCCCGTTTCTTAGGTCCTGCAATCTCACCAACACCAGCAACTTCAATATTAACCTCCACAGCATTTTTCTTTATTTTTGTGGAACCTTTAGGTCGACCAAGTTTCTTATATCCTGCAATCTCACCAGCACCAGCAACTTCATTGCCAACATTTTTCTTTTTATTTTTTGAACCCTTCGGCCTGCCACGCTTTCTAGGTACTGCAATCTCACCAACAACTTGATTACCCACCAACACAACACTCTTCTTTCTTACTTTTGAACCTTTTGGTTGACCAAGCTTCTTGGGTCCTACATACTCGACAACAGCATTATTACTTACATGCAAAATATTCTTTTTATTCTTAGAACCCTTCACTCGACCACGCTTCTTTGCCCTCACAATCTCACCCAGGCATGCATCTTCACCAGCTTTATCTTCCTTACCACAAACCAATGGTCTTTCAGACTCTAAAACACTGATAATACTCAGTTTATTTGAACCCTTAGGTCGACCACGCTTCCTTGGCCTCAGAATCTCACCCAGGCCTGCACCCTCATCACCGACCTTAGCCTTACCTTTCTCACCAGAAAACACCAATCTTTCAGACTCTAAAACTGTTGTATTGTTCATCCTGTACAAACTCTTTGGTCGACCACGCTTCCTTGGCCTCACAATCTCATCCAGGTGTGCACCTTCATCAGCCTTATCTTCACCTGAAAAAAATGATATTTCAGGCTTTAAAAATGTGACTTCACTCATCCTATTTGAATCTTTTGGTTGATCACTCTTCTTTGGCCTCACAATCTCACCCAAATCCACACCCTCATCACCAGCTTTATCTTCCTCCACAGAAAACACTGATCTTTCAGACTCTAAAACTGTGACATTACTCACATTACTTGAACCCTTTCGTTGACCAGCCTTCTTTAGCCTTCCAATCCCACCCACCCCTGCAACTTCCTCACCAACCTCAAAGGCAGACTCTAAAACTGTGACAGTACTCATCCCAGTTGAATCCTTTGGTCTTACAATACCATCCACGGCTGCACCTTCATCAACAGCTTTAGACCCTAAAACTGTGACCATACTCGTCTCATATGTTCCTGGTTCATCATCTCCATTAACAGTTTGTACATTCACAGTGGTGCTAACCTGCTTATCCTTATCATTGGAAACTGATCTACCGTTTGCCTCTTGACTACTGGCAACTCCTCCATCTAGCAATTGTTCCAAACCCTCCTCAACACCAAGAACAATCATTTTACTATCTGATCCACTGTCCCCATGATGCCAGCCAATTGAGTCAGGCACATCTATGCCACCAGAAATTTCACCTTCAACTTTACAACACCCACCTGGATTTCCCACACACTCAACAACTTCTTCACCACCTCTAAACTCACATGCATTTTCACCACTCAAACCCTGAAACCCTGTGCCATCAGGAGCTGAAAAGTTGGGCATGGCCATATCAGAGCCAACGAAACTGATCACATCCTCCTTGCTGCCCCCAACACCCTGACAAAGAAGAGATTGAAAACCCTGATCATATAGATTACCAAAATCAGCTTCAACCATGAACCTTTCTAGACCTTCAGAAGAAAGGTCCAGAAAATCATTTCCACAAACATCAACACCAGCTTCACTTGCATGGCCTCCCTGAACACCATCAAAAACCCCACCATCATTTCCATTGATCCATGGTTGACCTAGAAGCTGTCCTTCAACTAGATTCCCACATTCTCCCCCAAAACTACCCACATGAGCACTACCCTCACCCTCACCCCAAAGATCAAAACTTTCACTACCTAAACCAAGATTCCCCCCACCACCACCAACCCCTTCACCAAAAAACCCAGCAAATCCTTCAACAACATGGAGACCCCCATTGTGATCATGATCACCAAACAACCCAACACCCCCATCACCAACAACTTCACCCCCCACAACACCATTTTCCAAAAAACCTTCAACTTTTTTTCTCTGCTTCCTTCTTGTCTTCTGGGGCACACCAACCCCCCCAGAAGCAACTTTCTTCTTGGCACTTCTCTCCTGCTGATACAGAACATGCCTCTCACATAACTTTCTTCCATGCACAGCCCTCTCCTTGCACCTCCACCCCCCAGACGCACTCCTAGTGCACCTCCTGAACCCTTCTTCTCCACCAGCTTCATCCATTCTCAAACACCAAAATGGCAAGCAAATGTTGCTGAAACTCGCTTCAATTCTGAATCATAAACATGAAAATTGGGATGATCATGCTAGGGAACTCCGCCATGAAGTGAAAGAACAAAACAGAAACAAATTCATGTGATGTTAACATTAGAAGAGTGAGAAATGAAAGGGCAGAAACCAGGGTGCCAGTGGAGAGAGTAACTGAGAATCGATTAAGGACAAAGTTTGAAAGGGCCGATGATGTACCATCAAATGGACAGGTAACAGTTAATGTCAGCAACATACACGTTTTTTAAGGGCGGATTCTAAGGTTTTTTTTTTTTTTTTCTGTCATGAAATGTAATAAATAATAATGTAATGACCATTAATTATTATTATTAATAATAATAATAAACTTAAATAAACATTTTTTTATCTTTTTTGGTAACCGTAAAAGACACTCTCAATAACTCATACAACATATTCAACCATTAAGATACACTCATTTAACTTAAGTAAAAATGTTATGTTTTGAATACATAATATATTACTTAATTTTGTTTTGAAATTCTAATAATTTTTTTTTTTGTGATGATTTTTAATAGATTTTTTTTATTTGGTTTTGAATTCATAAAATATTTAAAATTATGTTAAAATAATTTTAAAATAATCTAGTAGTGTTAAAAAAATTCATAAAAAAATCCACTAAGAACTCAATAAAGAGAAAAACTTATTGGAGATCCCTCTATTTCACTAATATATTAAAATCCAATAATCATGTGAGTTTAATTGGTATACACGGTAAATGTAAAGATTTTTACATTAACATTTAATCACAATATTTTATTCATTGTAAATTGGTTGACTTTACTCAACTAAGTCATATAAATGAAGAGTCATGATGATTGAATGTCAGTGTAAAAGTATTTGTATTTTACACTGACAGTATATAACAATTAAACACACACTCTAATGATATTATGGTATAAACGCAAATGTTGAATCAAACTTCACTTAGTACTTTTAGTATTTAATTATCCGCATCAATAATAATTAATTTCAAAATTAATGCTTGAAATTAAAATTAATTGATTTAAATACATATTTAATATTTATAAAATTGCATATTTTGATTTTAGCATTAGATTGTTTATTTTTTATTATCTAATATTTTTAATTGGTACATGTCATTAAATATTATCTAATATTCGCATACTTTATATTTTATGTAATTTACATTTTATAAAAAAATCAATGAAATTTATGCTTTAGTTGAAAATTATATTTTTAATTGAAAATAAAAATAATAATTTTAATTTAATGTAAATTATTATATGAACATTATGTTTAAAATAAATTATAAATTTAAATTACATAAAAATTATAAATTATATTTAATTTGTGTAATTTTTTAAAAACATAAATTGGTTTATATTTTCATTAGAAATTAATTTTTAAATTAGATTTAAAATAATTACTTTAATAACTCAAAAAAATAGTTAATAAAAATGGTGAAATGTTTCATGTAGATTTTATTTTATATTAAAATAATAATAAGTCAATCTAGATTTATATATAATTAATTTTTTAAAATAACTTTCCTTACATCTACGTCAATTTATGATAATATTAAGAGTTTAATTAGTATACACTGTCACAGTCAATCATAACTTTTCATTTATATGACTTTTAAAATAGTAATGAGTAAAGTCAACAAATTTATCATGAATGAAGTATTGTGATTGAATGTCAATATAAAAATCTTTATAGTGACAGTGTATATCAATTAAACTCTATTATTAATGTATGTTAAAATTATTGTTGTGTCTATTTTTATGGTAAATATACAATAACTTCTGTCATTTTAATATAAAATATAAAGGAAGTTAATCAATTTATTTTTTTAACTAATTTATTAAGAGTTTAATTAATATATATTTACAATATAAAATAAATGAGAGTACATTATGTGGTTTCTATCCACTGATTAATATATATATATATATATATATATATATAATTTAAAAGAATTATAATCTATCTTTTATCAATTTTATAAATTTAATTATTATAATAAATAATTAATCTTAACTTTATTAAACTTTTAGAAACGATAACATGTTTGAACTTCCTAATGAAAAAACTGAATCATTCCTATTAAAATAATAATAAGTCAACCGATATTTATATATAATTATTTTTGTTGAAATAACTTTACTTTCAATGTGTTAAAGTTATTTTGTATCTATTTTTATGGTAAATACACAATAAATTTTATTATTTTAATATAAAATATAAAGGAAGCTAATCAATTTATTTTTTTAACTATTTTTTTTATCCTCTACTAATACTTGAAGAACGTGATAGAAAATTTATAACAATTTACACATCTACTTAATTAATTGAATTATATCTCATTAACTATAATAAATTATTATATTATGTTCAAAATTATTAAGTAATATTATAAAATATTCTAACTAAAAAATAAATGAGAGTGTATTAGCATTCTCTCTATATAGTTTAAGAGAATTATAATCTATCCTTTATCAATTTTTTAAAATATAATAATTATAATAAAAAATTAATCTTAACCTCGTTAAACTTTTAGAAACGAAATAATAAAGGTCACTTGTTTGAGCTTAGGAATGAAAAAAGTAAATCACTCCTATTAAAATAATAATAAGTCAATCTATATTTATATATAGTTATTTTTGTTGAAATAACTTTTCTTACATCTACGTTAATTTATGATCATTTTAATGTATGCTAAAGATATTGTTGTATCTATTTTTAGGATAAATATACTTTTCATTAATTAATAACTTTACAGTTGGTTTTATTTTTACATGTTTATCTTTCATTAGTTAATGCATTGTCTTTTACTAATTGTCTCTCATCACATTGTACAATATTCCTCATTTATTAATGCATTTATAATATAAACATATAATTATAGAAATTATAATTTAAATATGTATTTAAATTTTATATATTTAATTATAGAAATTATAATTTAAATATTAATATAATAACTTATTATTTAAATATGTAATTACATGAATTTATAATTTAAATATGTAATTATAATCTAAATATATTATTATAAAAATTTATAATTTAAATATATAATTATAATAATTTATAATTCAAATATATAATTAATTTATATTATTATATACCCCCTTGTTGCTCTAATTATTAATGATGTTCTTATTTGTTATTTTACAATTTTCAGTTAGTTTTTTATCTAATTTTTCTAAACATAGTGTGTTTGGAGTTGAAAGCTGAAAAGCTAACTAAAATGGTAGTTGAAATGATTTCGCCTCTATTTGGACAACAAATTTATGTAAGTACATAAATTTATAATTTAAATATGTTATTATAGAAATTTATAATTTAAATATATAATTATAATAATTTATAATTTAAATATATAATTAATTTATATTATTAAAATATGTTATAATTATTTTAAATATTTTTTTGTTGATCTAATTATTAATGATGCTCTTATTTTTTATTTTACAACTTTTAGCTAATTGATAAACTAGTTTTACCAAACACTTACAACTAGTTTTTCAACTTTTCATTTAGTTTTTCAGCTTTTAGCTTTCAGTTAACTTTTTAGCTTTCAACTAACTTCTTAGCTAGTTATTTCAAACACACCCTTGGGGTGGAAAAGATAATAGCTCCTAAAAAAGTTCCAAGATTTTTGCTATTCAAGCAAACCTAAAACTATTTCAGCTACCTTCCTAGCTATCCTTTCAGCTAGTTGAAATAATAAACCAAACACACTTCTAGGATTTTTTTTAGGAGCTACTAGTATTTTTAAGAAAGCTACTCCAAATCGTTTTTTTCAAAAGATTTTCTATCTTTAACTACTAGCAGATTTTATTTTTACATTTTTACCCTTCATTAATTAATGCACTATCCACCACTAATTATCTTTCATCACATTATACAACATCTCTCCTTCATTTCTCTCTCTTTCATTAATGTAATTATAGTAATTTATAATATAAATATATAATTATAGAAAATTATAATTTAAATATGTAATTTAAAATTTATATATTTAGTTATAGAAATTATAACTTAAATATTAATTACATTAATTTATTATTTATATATGTAATTACATAAATTTATAATTTAAATATGTAATTATATTTTAAATATGTTATCATAGAAAATTATAATTTAAATATATAATTAATTTATATTATTAAAATATATTGTAATTATTTTAAATACTTGATTGTTGATCTGATGATTAATGATATCTTTATTTGTTAATTTACAACTTTCAGTTAGTTTTATCAAACACTTACAACTAGTTTTTTAGCTAGTTTTGCCAAATACACCTGATTATAAACCAATTCGTAGTTGTTTAGTGTAAATGGAAAATTTTATTTCTCTTATGCTTCCCATTCACAAAAGAGTCCATGTCCCTCACAAATGACCCATCAATCTAGTTATAGTTAGATTTCCATGTTAGTAGTCAATTTGCACAACAAAAATGTGTTTCATTATATCAACAACACCATTATATAGAGAATAAGAACATTTTGTATGACGTCCTCAACAAACATGGTGAGGATAGGATATAGTTACAATCCATTTTCACTATTCATTTTTTTTCAAATTTAAATTGTGTAATAAATAATTAATATTAATTATTAGATTTCAAAAAATATAAATGTTGATATCAACTTCCTTGAAGACTAAGTATGAAACACTTATTCTTTATTTTTAACATTCATGTTTTGGAAATTTAACATTTAAGATTAGTTGTTCACAACTACTACATGCATAGGACTCAAACTCAAACTCAAAACCTCTTCTTAAGTTGGTACAATCTTGTATTAACTAATTCACACATGCTTGGTGGTATAAAATTTTTAATATATATATATATATATATATATATATATATATATATAATATAATATTTGTAATATGTATTTTTTTAATTTAATGTTTTAATTTAGTTAATTTTTTTTATTTGAGAATTTGATTGCAAAATAATAATATTTATGTGTTATTTTTATTTCTAGATAAAATATTTTAATTCTCTTGTATATTATTTATCATAAATATATTTTTTTCCTACATTTATACAACTATGTTATAGATACAACTATGTTATATATATATACACACACATGTGTCCGCTCGCACACATATAGACACATGCTTTTGTAAGCATGCGTAGACACACACATATACATACATACATTCAATGTGGAGATAATTATAATTTCTATTTTTAGATTATATATTTAAGTATTATTAATTTTATTTATAATAATAAATATTTTAAAGTATATAAATGTTTCATTAGTAATTTATGAAAAACAACCCTCCTAAATTCCAAGGGAACTCAGATTCGGACTTAGCAGATAGGTGGATTAGAGATATGAAAAAGATTTTTTGGGTAATGGCTTGTCCTGAAGATAAGAAGGTTATTTATGCAACTTTTTACTAGAAGGGGAAGTTGAATTTTAATGGCATAGAACCCAACAAATGATGTTAGCCATGGAGGAGCAATTGACTTTGGGTAAATTTAAGGAGAGGTATCTGGAGAAGTATTTTCTAGACAGTGCCCGATATGCAAAAGAAATTGAATTTATGAAGTTAGAGCTAGGTAGTTTGTTTGTTCACGAATATGCTACAAGATTTGAACATCTAGCTTAATTTTATTCTCAAGATACTTCAAAAGCTTGGAGGTGCAGAAAATTCGAAGAAGGTCTGAAATATGAAATAAAGCAAATGGTTGTCCCTATGACCATTAGGGAATTTTCTATGTTAGTGGCAAAAAGCAAAGATCATGGAGAGATAGGAGATTGGAAGCAAAGTAGTAAAAACTTTAGGAAACGGTTTTGCAAAGAATAAAGGGAAGTATTTCCAGAAGAAACCTTATGACAGACGTTCATTCTCTAGAGGAGGAATGTCAGGGCCGCAATAGCAATTTGAGAAGTCTAATAATCAATGCTTTTAGTGTGGTGATGATTCACATTACGTTAAAAATTTCTTTTTCCATAAAATGTACTTTAAATGTCAGAAACTAAGTCATCTCACCAAGGAGTTTTTAGCAAAATTTAAAGCTATGCTTAGAGGAGATAGTCATTCAATCTAGAGAAATGATAGTAAAGTGGAGGTGGCAGGTTGAGTTCTCACAATAAGTGGAGTAGAAGCGACAAAGTTAGATGGTTTAATTTAAGGTGCATGTACTATGTCTGACTAAATTGTGAGAGTACTGTTTAACTCTGGAATGACACACTCTTTTGTGCCCAATGCTTGTGTGGAAGATTTAAAATTGTTTGTATTTGGATTATCAAGTCACCTTTTAGTATCCATTCCAACTGGTAGATCACCGTTAACTACAACAATGTATGTAGGATGTCAGGTAGTAGTTAAGGAATGAAAATTCAAGATAGATTTGATTTGTTTACCATTACAAGACATAGGAGTAATCTTAGGAATTGATTTATTATCTGAAAATTATATTCTTATAGATTGTGTTCACAGAGATTGTTTTTCCGGTTAAAGAAGAAGCAAAATTGATATTCATAAAAGAGATGAAAAAGTCTTTGTAGGAAAGTGCCTAGTGTTTTATGATTTTAACTAATCTAGTAGTTGAGAAAGATATGGATGCAAGAAGTCAGGAAGTGGTGAGAGAATTCCTTAAGGGATTTCCAGATGAAATATCTAATTTACCCCCAAAGAAAGAAGTTAAGTTTTCTATTGATTTAGCTCCTGGTACGGGACTCATATCGATAACTCCTTACCGTATGGCACCAATATAATTAGTTGAGTTCAAGAAACAGGTCAGAGAACTACTAGAAAGAAATTTATTAGACTTAGTGTATCGCCATGAGGTGTGCCAATATTGTTAGTAAATAAGAAGGATGGAAGTTCAAGGATGTATATAGACTATAGTCAATTGAATAAATTGACCATCAAGAATAAGTACTTATTACATAGAATTGGTGATTTGATGGATTAGTTACACGGAGCTAAAGTATCTCTAAGATGGACCTGAGATTCTAGTATCATTGGATCAAGGTGAAAGAGGAGGATGTTTAGAAAACAACATTCAAGTCTAGATATGGACATTTTGAGTTTTTAGTAATGTTGCTTGGAGTGACGAATGCCCCTGCAATATTCATGGATTACATGAATAGGATTTTTCATCCATTCCTTAACAAGTTTGTTGCCGTCTTCATAGATGATATTCTAGTGTAGTCCGATACACTTGAATAGAATTAAAAGCATTTGAAGGCAGTGTTAGAAGTCTTGAGAAACAATCAATTGTATGCAAAACTGTCAAAGTGTGAATTTTGGTTGGAAGGGGTAAAATTTCTAGGCCACGTAATTTCAACTAAAGGAATTGCATTGGATCCAACCAAAATAGAGGCAGTGTTACTCTGGAAAACACCAAGATCGGTCATTGAAATAAATTTATTGGATTAGCAGGGTATTATAGAAGATTTCTACAAGGATTCTCTAGGATAGTTATGACATTGACTTAATTGACTTGTAACGGTTAACCATTTATCTAGGTGGACAAATGTGAGGCAAGCTTTGAAGAATTGAAGAGAAGGTTAACTTGCTAACTAATTCTAACAAACCTTGATCTGAGCAAACCATTAGAAGTTTTTGTGATGCATCTTATTAGGGATTGGGGTGTGTTCTAATGCAAGAGAAAAAAGTTGTAGCCTACGCTTCGAGATAACTCAAGTCTCATGAAAAGAACTATCCCATGCATCACTTGGAATTTATTGTAGTGATTTTTTCTTAGAAAATTTGGAGGCATTACCTATATGGAGCTAGCTTTGATGTGTGTAATGATCACAAGAGTCTAAAGTATCTTTTTTATCATAAAGAGTTAAATATGAGGCAGAGGCATTGAATGAATTCTTGAAGGATTACAATTTTCAATTGATGTATCATCTAGGTAAGGCTAATGTAGTGGCACGTGCACTAAGTAGGAAATTAATTTAGATCTTAACTTTAACGGTAAAAGAGTTGGAGCTTATGGAAAAGTTTAGGGATTTGAATCTTGGTGTGGTTTTTTCTCTTGAACATATTAGTTGTAGTATGCTCACTGTGACTAATGATTTTCTTGGAATGATTAGAGATAAGCAATCTTGGGATTCTAATATGAGGTGTTCTATGGAACTGTTGGGATCATGCTTAGAAAAAGATTTTAGAATGGGGGAAAATGAAATATTAAGATTCAAAGGAAGAATTTGTGTACCAGATAAAGTAGAGATAAAGAACATGATACTTGAGGAAGGTCATACAAACAAGCTTAGTTTGCATCTAGGTATGACTAAAATGTATCAGGATTTGAAGAAAACTTTTTTGTGGTCAAATATGAAGAAAGAAGTTATTTCCTTTGTATCAACTTGTTTAACCTGTTAGAAGGCCAAGGTAGAACATTCGACGCTAGGGTGTGTTATGCAATTAATGGAGATACCCAAATGGAAATGGGACAGTGTAGCTATGGGTTTTGTTACTGATTTACCACGTTAAGTAAAAGGGTATGATGCAATTTGCGTTGTGGTAGATAGACTGACAACGTGAGCTCATTTCTTGTCGATTAACATGAAGTATTCTTTAGAGAAATTAGCCAAATTGTATATTGGGGAGATAGTCAGATTGCATGGTATTCCTTTCAACATTATCTTAGACCGAGATCCAAGATTTACATCAAGGTTTTGATAGAGTTTACAATTGGCCTTAGGAATTAAGTTAAGACTTAGTTCAACTTACCATCCTCATAAAATGGACAATTTAAGAGAACCATCCAGTCATTAGAGGATCTGTTGAGAACATGAATTTTGGATCATTTAGGTAGCTGGGAGAAAGTTTTACCCTTAGTGAAATTTACTTACAAAAATAGCAACTCTCATACTAGTATTGGTAATTTGAAGCATTATACGGTAGAAGATGTAGGACTCCATTATGTTGTATCAAGATGGAGTGAGCATGTTGGTTGAACCAGAATTGTTACAACAGACCACTAAGAAGATTAAAAAGATACAAGACCGGATGAAAGTTTCACAAGGCACGCAGAAATCTTATTTAGACAATAGAAGAAAGCCACTTGAATTTGAGATAGGGGATCGCATTTTCCTCAAAGTTGCACTAGTCACAGGAGTTGGAAGAGTTATGAAAGCAAAGAAATTGACTATGAAATTCATTGGATCATATCAGATTATCACGCTGATAGGTCTAGTGGTGTAACATCCTTTTTTTTAATGACTAGATTATTATGTGATCTTTTTGAATTTTAATTTAGAAATTAGAAATAGATATTATGAAGTTATATCCATATCAGAATTTTAGTGATACATTATTAAAAAATTGTATAAAGTGGTAAAATAAAAATTATAGTATTGTTAAATTATAAAATAGAAATTTTATAATTTATTGCAATTTTAAAGAATTCTCTAAAATAAAAACATTTTTTTGAAAAATAAAACTTGTTAAGCAAAATTTATTCACTCAGCAAAATGAGTTTCTTCATAATTAAGAATTGTTCTCGCTAAGCGAAATTTCATCGCTAAACAATGTGAGAGTTTCTTCAATATTAAGATATGTTATTCACTAAGCGAAAATTCATGGCTAGATGTGAGACACAATTCAAAAAGCATCGGTCAACAACCATTTGTTGCTAAGTGAATTAATTTCTTTATAATTTATTCACTTAGCGACCACAATTCACTCTATGAGTAGACCTAGATTTTGGCTATAAATAGGGAAAATATTTGCGAAATTGGAGGAAGAAAAACAAATTCTTGACATTAGGATTAAGATCGAAGGTTCTTCAATACTCTTATTCAAGCTCTTATTAAGGTAAGAGGGGGAGTGAGACTTATAAACCTTCGTGGTGTTAATCTTAATAAACTTATGGATGTGGTTACTGTTTATGATTACTTTTGGTCTCTTGTTATCTATTATTATTCTTCAAATATTACTTATGGTCATTTATTTATTATTCTCCGAATATTGCTTCTGGTCCTTTGTTTATTTTCTCAAGATATTAAATCTGGTCATTGATTTGTTTTCTCGAGATATTATCTCTGGTCTTTTATTATTTATTTCAAATACTACTTTTGATCCTTTATTTACTATTTCTATGTATTACTTTTGGTTCTTTATTTATTATTTCTAGATATTACTTTTGTTTCCTTGTTTATTATTCTTGTTGGATATTACGGTTTAATTCTTGTTAATTTTACTTAAAGATATTATAGTATGGTTCCTTGTTATTATTTATCAATGGTTTTACCATTCAACTTATTTTTAGAAGTTATACTTGATTGATTTGAATAAAATTATTTCATCATAACAATAAATTCTTATTCATTGATATTATTTCAAAGTTTTGCTTTGAATTATTTTATCACTCTCTACCACAAATTTAAGTATGATAAATTTTGGTTTTTACAACTCTAATTTATAAAGAGTTTCTGCTCTTGAAATTAGGGATGACCATCTCATAATTTTATAAATGTATATTCAAAAAATATTTGAATACTCATGGAAAATATAATTATATTTTATAAAATATTAAAGGGATTGTGCATAGAGCTTAATTAAGAAAGGCTTATTAAAAATATGATATTTGTTAGAGTCATAAAAGGCAATCTAAGTATGTTCTATGATTGCAGTTTAACATAATCTTCCACATAAAAAAAATGTCCTTTTTTTAGTATTAAAAATGTAGTAGTTTTATGGTTGTGGTTATTATTTATTATTGTTAATGAAATATAAGTTATAGATATTAATATATATATATATATATATATTAATATTATGATCTTTTAATCCTTTGAGAATAATTCTTTAGTGAATGACGATTGAAATATAAATACTACTTGAGTAGTGATTTGTCAAGACCAATGACCTTGGAACTGTGTTGAGACATTGTGAGATAAACTTAGCAAAGCCCTAGGTTCCATTATAAGAATACTATGCAGGTGTATGCATGACATGTTTTGGAAAGTTATAACGTGTACGTGACAAGGTGAAAGTAGGGACTAGGTTGGTTCCTAAGATAGTTTTAAATAGATGAATATTCGAACACTTGGGCTGAGGATGTTTATTATGTGGGTGAATATCCAGAGTAGTCCATACTGATACTTGGGATGAAGATCTTCACCTGGTGAGTGAAATTTTCAGGGTAGTCCATGTTAGCACTTGAATAATCTATTCATAGATTTAAAAACTTCCATAAATGTTCAACATCTTAAGACTGCTAGAGTATATCATTCTCAAGCTGAAAGAATGCCTAGTTGTGTTTTGTGGTGAAACAAATGCTGAGTTTTCTGATGAGCAAAGTACCCCATTTGGAAGGTAGCCAAAATGTTGTCACTAGTCGGGCACCAAAATGTTGTCACTGACTAGGGGTCAAAATGATGTGACTGATTGGGGATCAAAGTTATGTGATTGATCAGGGGTTAGGGTCAGAATGATGTGATTGGCTAGGGGTTAGAATGTTGTGACTGGCTAGAGGTTAGAATATTGTGACTGGTCGAGGACCAAAATGTTGTGACTAGTCACAGGTCAGAATATTATGACTGGTTGGGGACTATAATTTGGTGACTGGTTAGGGGTCAAAATGTTATGACTAGTTGGGGACCAGAATGTGGTGATTGGCAAAGTAGTTAAAATTATGGAAAATTGACTTGTTTTCATAAGAAAATTATTTTTACCAAGTTAGAAAAGGATATACAACTAGCGATTACTTCCCAAGCATATACTGGATGATTAAGGTGAATTATCATAAATTGGTTATGAATCCATACATAGAGTCAAAATGGATTGAGTTAATCATTAAGATGAGTAAGGTTGAGTCTATATATTGAGATTAGAGAGATTGAGACATAAGGTTAAACTTAGGCCCCCATTGATTGTTAAATTTATTAAGATTAACATTGATGGTTGATAAAAATCTCACTCCTTTTGTGTGTTCTATTTTATGTGTTCTTTTCATATATGTTTGAGTACAAATAGAAAATGGATATGATAAGCAAGATGCATAGAAGGATTAAGAGGATTCACTCTGAATATGTGCATTCAGAAATGAATTACTCTTTAACGTTTGAGTAATGTTAGATTCGTAAGAAATCCACTACTTTGACTTAGGATTGTGTAAAGAGGGCACGAGTAACCATCAATGTACTTTATATTTTAAGTATTTGGTTTGCAATTTTTATAAGAAAATTATGGTTCTTTATATAAAAACTAATTTTGAAAATCTCTCATGTATTTGTTAAATACTTTTGATTATAGGTAAAAGAATTAGAAGCGTTACTAGTGGCCTATGGATTAACATTACATCTTTATTGGCATACCTCTACAAATGTGCTACATGTGTCTCAATTCAGGAAATATGTGTCAAACCCTGAGCATGTCATCAAGCTGGATGAAATTCAAGTTCAAGAAGATATTACTTATAATGTTGGCCTAGTAAAATAAAAAATAGAAGAGTTAAACAACTGAGGGGCAAGGACATTCATCTGGTAAAAGTGTTATGGAATAGTGTGTCGGGTGACACAACTTGGGAATTAGAAGATGAAACAAAGAACTTATATTTGATACCCTTTTAATGTAAGTGCATTTTCGAGGACAAAAATTTATTTTTGTTGGGAGTGTTGTAAGGTCTTGTATTTTATATAATATATTATAAGTATGTGAAATGAATAGAAGGAGAAATTAAATTTAAAGTTTGTCTGATTAATAATGAATTAAGAGATAAATGAATGTGTTCATTGTAGATAAGTATACTTGTTAATTCCTTGTTTCAGATGTTTGGGTTGATTTTTGGAAGTTTCAGGGAATTGTTTAAGAGTGGGTGAAAATAGCAAGTAACACTTACTAAGTACACACCCAGTCCTCCGTTCTTCCCTTTTTCTTTCTTCTTCTTTTTTTCACTTCCATTCTCCTTTTTTATCTATGATCACTGAATTCTTTTCTCTCCCTCACCAATTCTTACGTCCCTTGCATGGTCAACAATTTGTTGAAATATTTTTATGTGATCTCTTCCATTACTCTTGATTATGAGCGTTTGTTGTTATAGGTATGTTTGAGAGTAATTCCTTAAACCTTTTTTGTTTGTTTGTTTAGGGTCCTATTATTCTCTTTGAAAAGGGAAATTTCTCTAGAATCTTGATTTTCTGGTGTCCTGTTTAACCTAGAATTGTTATCAAGTATTTGAGTAACCTTTTCAAGAAAATTCTTCTATTTAGGTTTAGTTAGCTTTAAAAGAGAGAAATAGGTAAGCAAAGTTTAATCTTGGTTTTAAGGATAAATTTTGATTAATTATAATATTATAGTGAATGTATGTAAATGGTTTATGTTTTGATCTTAATTTGAGTTGCTGCATTTGATGATTGGACTGTTGTATTTGGAATGTTTGGATGACTATATGTTGAATTGAGTCTTGTGTGGTAGAAAAGTGATTTATTGAATTGAGGAATTGATGAGTAATGATTATATGATTGAATTGTTATGAGGAGGTAACAAAACCCTTAATGTGGTATATTGCATTAGGGGTGGGTTAAAGTGATCCTGGTGCTAGGGCCTTGTTAGGGCAATGATCCAATGCTAGGGTCTTATTATGTTAAGGCGATAATGCATGAGTTTTAGGGCCTTGTTAAGGAGATGATACACCGCAAGATGTACTCGGATAACAACTTGATGTTTAGAGTTGAGTTAGGTAAACTAGACATCAGTGAATTATCTAATGAGTATGCTCAAACTTTTATTGGTCATTGGATGGGTCAAATAGACACCAGATGCCAGTTTGGTGGAAGTCAAATGAGTCACTAACTTAGTATCTGAATTCGATGTAGTTAGTCTTTTTAAAAAGCATATGAGTATCTAGTTGTAAAATGTTGCCCACTTATGTTCTGTGGAGACATAAGTTTGGAGGTGGATGTGATTTTTTGTATGACAGGTTTACATGTTATAGTGATTAATGAAATTACTTTGTATATGCTTGAACTGTTATGTTTTATTACTTTGAACTTACCCTTTCATTGTTTGTGTATTTTGTATGACTATGATGATCATGTTATGCACGAGATCAGATGACAACAGTGGTTCTCAGAGCAGTGTGGAACAAGACTAAGAAAAAAATGGTGTGACAGACTTTAAATAGTGCCTTTTGTTTATATAGACTATGTATATGAGTTACTTAGGGAGACTAAGTTGTAGTGGTTTGTGTTATGTAAAGTTTGGACTTATGTAAAAATCATATTTTAACTTAAGAAAGTATATGAAATGAATACGTGTAAATGTCATGCTAGTAACCACTACAAAAAATACGTGTAAATGTCATGCTAGTACATGAATGAATGAGTGAATTACATGATGCAGGTTTAGGTTGAACTTATCAATATAGGTTCTGTTATCTATAGAGTCTCGCTGGGTGGCATGTCTCGCTGAACGAGCTTTAGCCTCTGTGAAGCCTATTTTCAGCTTTACGCCCAACGAGAGGTCTTTCCTAGGGAAAAGTTGTCTTGGGTTGTAATTAAGTGGGATTTGTGCCCAATAAGAGGTTTTGCTCAACACCAATTACTCTTTGTTTAGAATTAAACAGGATTTATCACTTAGCGACGAATCTTGCTAAGTGAAGCCCCTTAATTGGGATAGTTTGATATAGGATTCTCATTGGATGACGGTTGTTGCTAGGTGAGCTAACCTGGTTCTCGCTGGGAAACTACCCTGGTTTTCACTGAGCGATAAGGTTTACCGAGTGGGGTGTTACTGTGTATATCATGTTATATTTAGTTTGGAAATTTTTAGTTGATAAATATTATGTTAGAATGATTGTATGAGGAAGTTGTATTATATTTTAGTACTTAGGCTTATAAATTATTTAGGAAATAAATTATATGTGAATAAATATGTATAAATAATATTATTATTCTGGGATGTTACGATTTTGGTTTCGTCCCTATATATAGAGAAAGAGTTACAACTCATTCTCCCTTTCAATTTTTTTAAATTTATTGATTGTAATAAATAACTAATCTTAACCATTAAATTTAAATAAAATAAATATTTGTAAAAATATTTTATATATGTAATATAATTAAATAATTTATGATGAATTTAATGTTTTTTTAAAAATAATTTATGATGAATTTAATGTTTTTAACCAAATTAATTTTTTTAATCATGAATTAGTTATTTCAACTTTATAATAAGGAGAAGAGGTAGTATGTTGTATACTACTCTATCATGGACCTTTGACGATTGAACTTCTCTATTATGTAGTAATTTCTTTTCCTTTTTCTTTTATCTTTGTTTCAGCCTGCACTTTATATATTGTACCTTCTGTAATTGGATTTTTGGCTGCCCATTGCATATGGAATAGTGATGTCAAAAAGGTTTATTTCACTACTTAATTTACTTTTTTTATGTTATTGTATCAATGTCAATGATACTATATCTGATTTTACTGCAGAATTTCTTTTACCGAAATACAATATTGCATTTTCAAATAACCATCTTTTCTACTTCAGTAAAAAAATAAAATAAAATAAAGTACCACTTTGTAGTTAGATATCAAAATCTATTTAGATTTGTAGGTATTCCTAAAATACCCTCATACATGACGAATGATTATCCAAAAAAAAAAATCAGAGAATTTTTTCCTGCACTTCAATAAGTTCTGCACTTTAATAAGTTTTTTTTACACCTCCATAATTTCTCAAAATGGCAAAAAAAACCCTTATTAAAACAGTAAAAATTTAATTACCACCCCTCTCTTTCTTTTCTCTTTCATCTACACCTTTCTCTCTCGTTCGCATATCTCTCGTCAGCCTATCTTGCATGACTTCATTTTTCTTCTCACTGAATCAGTGGTTTTCACAATTCCAGACACCCCTGTAAAAAATTTGCAAATTTTTTTTTACAAGTCCGGATATACCCTTGTTCGGACTTGTAAAAAATTTTGCAATTTTTTTTTTACAAGTCTGGATACCCCTGTCCGGACATGTAAAAAAATTTGCAATTTTTTTATAAGTCCGGGCACCCCTGTCCGGACTGAGTCTGGAAACCACTGTCCAGACTTGTAAAAAAATTTGTAATTTTTTTTTTACAAATCCGAACTTGTAAAAAAATTTGTAATTTTTTTACAAGTCTGGACACCCCTGTCTGGACTGAGTCCGGACACCCCTATCCAGACTTGTAAAAAAATTTGCAATTTTTTTTACAAATCCGGACACCCGTATCCTGACTTGTAAAAAAATTTACAATTTCTTTTTACAAATTTGGACACCCCTATCCAGACTTGTAAAAAAATTTGCAAATTTTTTACTAGGATTAAAGTTATTTTTTCACATAGGGTATTTGAGACTTTTTCTATATTTATAGAGGTGTAGGGAGAAATTATGGAAGTACAAAGATAAATTCTAAAAAAAATGAATTAAGATACACGACGAGTCTAAACCACAAAAAATATGTGGATATGGGTATTATAGTACCCATCCTACCTTGCCCGCACCTTTCATTATATATAATTTAATATAATTATATTATATAATATCACATATTATAATTTTGAGTGAAAATATTACTAAAAATATTATTTATATTATAATTTATGATAAATAATATGATTATAAAATAAAAAGAGACATATAATATATTTTACGCAAATTTACTAAGATAATCATACAATTTACAAAAAAAATTGAGTTATTTATAAAATAACTTTTGATAAACTTACAACATTATTTAATATTATGATAAAAAAACATAGATTTATGTATAATCATATAAAATTATATATTTTTTAAATACAAATATAAGATGAATAATATAATATCTTACTTGAGATTCTACCCATTATCATCGCTATTTGTAGCAATTAACGTTCTTACACTAGTAATAAATATATTAAGGATTCCAGATGTTTTAAATTTTAAATATTTTACGAGAGCAAATTTCTAAAATGATCCCAAAAATATTAGAAGTGATTTATGGGTTTCCGAAAAATACTTTTCAACATGAATTTTTTTAACATTATGTATGTTGTAGTCCTAAAAGCCTAAAATTTTTACTTTAAAAGTTCCATATAAAGCTATCCAAGACTTAATTTGTAATAATATAATTATTAGGAAATTAATTTGTCTAAAAATTTCATTTAGGGATCTAAGTGTTAGTAACTTCAAATTTTAGGGTCCAATGATTTACTCTTTTAAAAAAGAAAAGATTTCATTAACTACTACTAATTACGTCCCTAGAAATGACAATGGGTTGAGTTGGGTATGTGTAGTGGTTGTTATACTTTTTCTGCTACACAAAATACTTATGTTAGTCACCTATTTAAAACCTGTCGGGTATCTATTATAAAAATACTTGCTATTTTTTTTATCATGAATATCACAAAAATTGTTTTAGAAAAAAATTAAAATATTATTTTTTTACATGAAATTTTATAAAAAAAAATAATTTATTTGTTGAAAAATCTAGAAATAACATTATATTATTTTTTACAAGAAAAATTAGATCTAAAATATATTAGTATAAGAGTTTAAAACATATACGGTCAGTGTAAAAGAGTTTTACACTATCAGTTAATCACAACGTTTTATTTATATAATTTTAAAATATTAATTAGTAAAACCAAGAAGCTTACTATACATAAAATGATTGTGAACAATTGTTAATGTAAAACTTTTTAACCTGACAACCTATAAGTACTTTTCTCTTAGTATAATATATAAAAATATTTAATATAAATAGAATCTTCAGTTTTCATAATCAATTTTTTTATTAAAATAATTTTATTAATTATAAACTTTTCATAAAAAATAATATTAATAACAATGAAATTTGATAGTTAATATTTTAAATTCATTTATTTCATAAAAGTATTATTTTTAAATTAAATATGTGTAATAATTTACCGGTAAATATAGTATAATACCTTTACAAGTGTCTTAAATTGTTTTTAAATAATGTACGTCATTTTTATAAGATAATTTTTATCGCTTTTAAGAATACTTTTTTTTCCTTAGATTAATTATTTTGACTAAAACACTCTTAATTTTTTTTCTACCTCCTTTAAATTTTAGAGAAGATGATGAATATATATTTCAAATTATGTTAAGATAGATTTGAAAAAGGAAAGTGATATATAGAAGAAGAAAAAAGTTACAGTACCAAGTAAAAAGTCAATGGATGTTACTTTTTAAGACAATTATATTAATTAATAAATAAATAATATATAAAATACATTTTTTTTTATAAAATACACCGTAATACTAATTTTACCGAAAAACTTTCGTGTAAATTAGCATTATTATTTGAAAAAAAAAAATATAATTTAAGAGTAAAGAGTGAATCTTAATAAAGTGATAGGGAAGCAGTATTTGTAAAGGTAACTTTCATGTTATAACTCACTCATTGGAGTTTGATGAGTGGATGCCTGGCAAATCATTCCAAGAGGAAAGTGATGACAAACCTAGCAAAAAGGTTGAATAAAGTGAAAGTTAGGTAAATATTATGGATTTAATTGGTTTATTTTTTTTTATTTCTAAAATGAATTTTTAAAAAAATTTAAAAATTATATTTTTAGAAAAAGAAAAAAAAACTTGTTTAGTAAATACTGTTTAAAAATTGTTTTGAATATATAAAAATAAAAATGTTTGTTTATATTTACAAAAATGTCATTGATAAAAAATAAAACATAACTTATTCTTTTTGTATTTTGAGTTTTCGAAACAAAAATACAACACTACTTTTAATTGTTCCCTTTTTCGGTTTTTAAAAACTAAAAATTCATAACTAATTTTTAAAATTATTTTTAGAAAACCTTATCCAAATGAACTTTTTAGTTTTTAAATACTAAAATACTAAAAATAGTTTTATAAAATTGTTGTAAAACAATAACTAATACTTTTTGTGTCATAAAAGAAATACTTGCCTATTACCTCTTAAGAGCATTCAGAATGGTAACTAGGGAAGCAATCCATTTTTGGGCAATTTCTTTTAGCAACCCCTCATTTGCTATTCACACCCTTTTAGTGTTTACATTTTTTTGCAAAACTCCAAAACATCCTCACTCTCCTTTATCCTAAGTTTTTTTACAAAATATCATCTAGCTTCACAGCTGCATGCGTACCTCTACTCACCTCTTTGAAAGAATATCCTCACCCTCTTTGAATATACATGGTAGAGGAAGTTCCTAAAAATAGAGGTGAAAAATATATATATTCGAAAAGGGTGAGGGTGTGAAATGTAGAAGACAATGTAAGTTTTCAAAGAGATAGGTAGAAGTGCACTTGCAACTATGAAACTAGGTGATTCTTTGTCAAAAAACTTAAGATAAAAGAGAGTGTTTTGTAGAAAATTGTAAACATTGAAGGGGTGTAAATAGGAAATGAGGAGGTACTAAAAGAAACTGACTCCATTTTATTGCTTTAGTAAGACCTATTTGAACATATAACTTATTTTCACTTTTTTCAATAATAGCAACTTTAACCACAAAATTTCTACAATTGTAGCAACTCTTCAAACTTGATTCCAATGACTCCCAATAAAAACCCTAAATCATTATTAATTTATAATTATCATATTATAAATTAATTAAAGTTTAAAATTTAAGAAATTGTTTAGTCTATATATGTAAAATATTTAACAAATAAAATTAAAAATGTATTATATTAAGATTTATTTTAAATGATAAAAATAACTAACATCACAAAAATAACCCAACATAAAAGATAGTAATTAAAATATAAAAACTTATATAATTAAAACAATAACTAATATTTTTAAATTATATATTTTTTTTAAAGTGATAAGCATAGTGCTTTAAGAAGCAATTGATGCTTCTTTAGCAACTTTTTGTACCTTCCTTTAACACATGGTTTCAGGGAAGCTCATGGCTTAAGCATATCATCTGCTTCTCAGGCTTCCCAATTTGGATGTTCTAAGTTATTTTCACTTGCAATTTTTGTAAAGATTTTGATTGAGAAAACTAATAGCTTATTCAACGTAGGATTTTACTTTCACTTCTAAAGGTTTGTTTTTGTAAAGAGTAAATTAAAATAAAAGTAAATTACACTGAAATCCCTCATATTTTACCTATATTTCACTTGATAACCCTTCCTTTTTTGCAATAGTGTTTTAGCTTTGAACTACTATTTTCTATTTGTACCCCTAAAAAACTAAATACCCAAAACATTCTCATCTCTTTTGTATATACTTGTTATGCGTTGTCGCCCTCCATGCACCACTGTCCTCTAAGTGGCGGCCATGCATTCCCCACCCTGTCATGTAACCTTAACCCCCTGTAGCCCTTACCCCTATCATGTGATCAACAAGATTAAAAATTTGTCTAAAAATTACATTTCAAATCACATAATCCATAATTTAGGATTATTTGATTCACAATGTATGTTTTTTTAGGCAATTTTTTTAGTTTGTTAATCATATGATTCACAACGTATTAATTTATATTTTTTAGCATGGGTGTAACAGGGAAAGGTTAGGGGACATGTGAGGGGCTAGGGGCACAGGGATGGAGGAAGGCGGCACCCAAAGGGTAGTAGATAGGAATGACAACAGGTCGGGGTGGGCACGAGTAATGGTTATCCACCACTCAACCTGCTACAAAAATCCGCTACTTGTTACTCGCTAAAAAACTGTCGGGTACTTACTATAAAAATATCTGTGGGCTTTTTTATTGCCCGTGGGTATCCACAGGTACCCATGGATATTTTAAAAAAATATTTTTTTTAAAAATTAAATATTTTTTATAAGAATTTTTATGAAATAAATCATTTATTTTTTGGAAAATCTAAAAAAAAAATTATACTAGTTTCTACAAGATTAATTAATATAAAAGTAGATTAATATAATATATTATAAGAAATATTTAATACAAATAAAATATTTATTTTATATTATCATAATTTTTATAATAAATAAATTTATTAACTATGAAATTTTCATAAAAAAATAAGATTGATATCAATGAATTTTGATAATTAATATTTTAATTTGATTTATTTTCCAATATATATATATATATATGTATATATATATATATGTATATATATATATATATATATATATATATATATATATTATTTTAGTTTAGCGGGTACCGGGTACCGGCAAGTATGGGTACTATGATACCCATACCCATGTCTGTTAAGAAGTGGGTAGAAAAAAACCCATACCTGCGGGTGACGGATACCCATTTATACTATGTGGATATTTTCACAGGTTTTATCCACGGGTATTCGCAGGGGCAAATTTTTTTGCTATCTCTAGTAGTAGCGAGAAAAGAAGAAGAGATGAGGTAATTTAGGAAAATAGTATTTTTGGATGCAAATAGCAAAAATATGGGTGCAAAAACAAAATGCCTTGTGCAACCTACATAAAACCCTTTAAATCCCTTACATTGAGCCACCCTTGTCTGGTGGATGACATTAACTCCATTTGATTTTCATTTCATCATTATGGCATGTGAGTTTTTAAGTCATTGCCCCCAAAATATCTCTATCTCATTGCTGTAAGTTTCTTTTAAGTTGAAGGACTTGAAAATTTACTCAAAGTGCATGACCTATGTATTGGGATAAGGAGAAAAAAAGGATAATTGCTTAGCAGAACAACATAAAAAAATATTTTGGAAAAATTTGTTTCTAGTCTTTCAATATAACTACTTTTCTTGGCATCACATGTGCAAAGTGATTTAAACCCATATATGTGTAATGGAGAACCAATCTGTTTAGGTAGTTCTTTGGAATTATTGAAGTTTTTAATTTTTATATTTGAATATTTATTTTGACATATTTTTATGATGATCAAATTAGAAGTACATAAAAATAGTCACAGACAACTTTTTACAATTTAGTGTAATTATTAAATCAAAACATGCATTCAAAATCACTATTCCTAACACTTTACTACTGTAAATTTTTTTATTATTAATAATAAAATAAAAAATGTCAAACACTTACATGAAGAAATCATTTCAAGATGTTATGTTATATCCACTTGGATTATTATTCTTTGTTTTTTTTTTATTATTTTACTATTTCTAATTGGTCCAACCTGAGAAAAAAACTGGACTACCTTAAGACCAATATTGTGGGATTTGTTTTGCACCCTCATTTTTGTTATGTGATTATTTATGTTTTCTAGTTGAATCTTGTTTTTGCTATTTGTATCCCCAAATTTGAATTTTCAAAAGTACCCTCATCTCCTTCCTCTTCTGCCACTCCATGTGCCGTCCACAACCTGCAGCCTCATCACTAACAACAACAAATATTCACCATTGAGTATATACATAGCAAATCTTGTTTTTAATTTTGTATTTGTTTTAAACCGGACTTTGCTGTAAGATTTTTAAAAATAGGCCAAAAATATAATTAATTATTATTTATGCACCTTTTCTTTTTATACCCTCAAGTATACTAACACACACCATAAATAAAATATTCTCTTTTGGGCTTTGCTTTTGCTATTAACACCTTCATATTTCATTAAGTACATTCCCTTTTACTTCAAGGCCCAATGTACTTCATTTCCAAACTTGCTAGCTAAACTCTCAATCTTGCTAAATGCACACTCATGTTTATCTTAAAGGCTCATTACATGTTTTCATGGGATTTACTTAAAAAGATGGGAGTGTAAATACTATGTTCATTTTTTTATTTTTTTTTATTTTAACTTGAATTGGGATAAGAAGGTATTTTTTAAATATAGAAAGTGAAATCAAATATTAATAAAAATAATAAAAAATTGGTGTCTAAAAAAATATAGAAATTAAATATTAATTTGGAAATGAATGCTCTCTGTAATTTTTTGGTGAAGAGTTGAAGATTATTTTCAGCTTGCCTACAATATTAAAGAAAGATGTCTATTTGTTCTTTTATAAGAAACAAGAAACATATATCAATTAAAAAACAAAGAAGTTGAAGCATACTATTGAAGAATTCTTCTTAAATCTTTATAGAGAACAACATTCATACTTTTTCTAAGTTTTTATAAACTGCAAAATAATTCAAGCAATGTGATATATAATTAAAACAAATTTAACAAATAATATAACAATTTTTTATTTTTGTACCCTCCTGCCTCGGAGGAAGCCTAACTACCTTAACCTCATATAATCAACAAACCAAAATTTAATCATCAATAAAGACAATAAGTGCTTTTGAATAATAATATATTTTCTTTAAATTATACAACATGAAAACATAACATATAACAATAAAAGGATGAAAAACACATATCACTATAAATGGCCTACTAATGACAGATAATTGATGAGAAACCTAATACAACTCAATGGTACATATGAAAAAAATTAGCATATTCAAATTTTAAAGCATTAAGATAATATAGAATAAGAAAAACTGTAACAAGGAGAAAATTGACATCAAATTAGAACAATATGAAAACTAAAGGAGAACAATAAAACACAAAAGTGGAAAAAAAAAACAACTAGAAACCTCTCAAATGGAGAAAATGCAAAGATAAGAAGTAAAAAAATTACCTTAAAAATGTTGAAGACAAAGGGAGATATAGAAAACGATTATGCAAATAAATGATTTTTTATTATGGATAAAAGTAGAAATTTGAGAAACATAATTTTATGTGTAATAATTGTTCATAAATTATAAATAAAATTTGGAAAACAAATTGTCATGACAACAAGAAGAAAATTTTTTCAAAAAATAATTTCATAAATTAATACAAGACAATTATAATAGTTATTTTTTAGAGAAAATTATAAATGCACCCCTCAAGTTTTATTAAATTTACGCATAATTATAATTTATTTATTTTCTTACACTAACCTCCGATTTAAGTTTAGAAATATTACATTAATACTCCATATATGCTTAAAAGCATTATACTAGCACTATTTTTAAACATTACACTAATATTCTCTTAGAGATGCAAAAATAACAAAAAAGTGTGTGTATAAATACATTAAACTTTAGAAGAGTTGCTTTAATTTATTTTTTTATATAAAAATAGATAGATTAACAATTCATAGTCTATCCATAGATAGATAGATGATCATAATGTTAGTTTTCATATAATTTATTTAAGTAGCAGTTAGATTTTAAAAATTTAATTTTTTAATTATTACTATAAATAAAATGTTAATGTATTAATTAATGTCATTATTAAAATCATAACCAAGCAAAAATTTTATGAAGCATTATGTGTCATTCAACGCTTTATATTGTGACATGTGTGTTACAAACCTTCACATTTACTCTTGGAGTGTAATGCATCACCCAAACCTGTTTTATGGATTTATATAATTTAATAATAAACTAAGATTAACATTGAGTATATTAAAATTAAATTGGTACAATATTCTTTCAAGGTAATAATATATTCAACCAATAATCTTTAGTGATAGTAAATATTTTTTTCGTTTTATTAATATAATCATTTAAAAAAATAATGTTTTCTATAAATTTTTATTAATTTTATTAACTGTTGGGACAAGAACACATTACTGTAGAACTTATCTAGGCTTAAATAAGTTTTTTGTTCTTAAAGTTTCACAAAAAAATATTTCTAGTTCTTAGAATTTAAAAATATTATTTTAGTTTCTCATTCCCTTTTAGTGTTTCTTCTCCAATTAACATTGTTAAAAAAATTATGATAAAAAATATATTTTTGTATTCATGAATCACTCTCCTCCTCAACCTTAACCCCTCGCCCCATCTTCAATTTCACACCTGACATAACCAAATACATTAGAACTCATTAAGGACAATGTTAATATAAAAAAAAATAATTTTAGGGACTAAATTTTTTTTATGAATTTCAAGGACCAAAAGTGATTTTTTGTGAAATTTTAAGGACAAAAAATTTATGTAAGTCACTTATCTTTATTCATATTGATAAAAAAAAATCTTATTTACATATACTATCTTTAACAAGTTTAATTAGTATGCACTTATAGTGTAAAAAAGTTTATACTTACTTTCAATCATAAATCTTCATTTATATGATTTTTAAGTATTAATTGGTAAAGTCAACAAAATTACCATAAATGAAGAGTTGCAATTGAATGATAATGTAAAACTTTTTATACTGATAGTATATAATCTTGTTCTCATCTTTAAAATCTATATAAATTCTAAATATAAATAATATTTTTCCTAAATTTAAAATTAAAATGATTTTAATTATTTACTAACATTAACCTCAGTAAATATAAAATGATTTAGGAAATTATATATATATATAATCTATTATTTTCATCTAATATAAAATTTTATAATATTTCTTTTATTTTTATATTATTGTAAAACTAATTTCAATATAGTTTTAAATAAATATGCAAATGTGATAAGTGTGATTATCAATAATATTATAAAATTTATCCAGTCATCATCATATGATGAAGAGTGGTTCGTCATCATGTAATGAACAATTGTAGACGCCCAAGTTTGTCCAATTTTTTGTATTTTTATTAATATTTAAATTTCACTTTTTGTGGCTAAGATAGTATCTTTTTAGCTCAATTTAAAAAAAAAGAAAAAAAAGACAAAAACAACTTAAAGGGGTGTATTTAGAGAAATATGTGAGTATAGATAGAAAATTTTGAAATTTAATTCTTTTTTGTACCTTAAGGAAAAGAGGTATATTTAGCATGCTGGAAGGTAGAAATAGTAAATTTAGAAAAAACAAAAAAAAAAATGTCCTGTCTATTTTCATACATTGTCCAAATTACAAACCAACCAAATTAGAACCTTAATTCAATCAAAATGCTATAACAAAGAAAATAAATAAAAATTATAGCAACAAAGAAAAAAAAAGAACAAGAAAAAGAAAAAGAAGAAGAAAAGTGCTCAACAAAGCAAAAAAATCATTGCATTTTTCTATTTACACCCATAATATACTAACTACTCCCCTTTGACGCAGGTACTCATTTAGGTTGTTTGTTTCCTATTTGAACCTCCAATTCCACTAAGTTCACCCCTTTTTGCTTTATGTTTCAAAATATTTTATATAATTTAATTTTTAGATTCTTGTTGTTTACTTCATCGATCTTAATAAATGCAGTATCATACTTCATGAGGTGTATTTAACAAAAATGGAAGTGTAAATAGCAAGTGTCTTAAACCCACGGATCTACGCGCTAGGAGAAAATAGGAAAAATGCTATGCATGAACAGATAAGCCCGGATGTTACACGGCGGTAATCCGCACAAGACCGGATGTTATGCTAATGCATGAAACAGTTATACCAGAGCACAAGGCCGGAATATGCAGAAAGTATGCAGCAGAAAGCAGAAATAATACAAAAGGTTGTATTGATTGAAGAAAATTACAGAGTAGAGGGAAGAGAGAGGAGAGAGATGCTCCGAGTTTCCGTTCGATCCCCCTTCACAATCACCCTCGATTACAATTTATAGAATTTTAAAAATTACTATTACAACAGTAAATTTAACTATTACAACAGTAACTCGATTTTTCCGCTACAGTGAACAGTGTTTGGCGGTTCCGCAATAATGCACAGTGATTGAACAGTAATTTTTTCGCAAGAAATGCTTGCGTGGATTTGAATCAGCCTTCGTCAGATTCCTCGATCTGGTAAAATGAACCGGAGGAAGAGGATGCAGACGAACTTTCTTTTTTCTTTGACTTTCCTTTTGATGAACTGGCTTCTGAGTCAGTAGAGAGGAGAGCCAAAATCTGATGAAGATTCTTTGCCAAGGCTTCATCATCTGTTGAGGCTGCAAGGGCAGCTGCAATCTTGGCCTTGCGATTGAGGAATTGGCAGGTCTCTGGGTCTGCCGATTTGAGGCTTTTTGGGTTCTTCTGGAACCATAAAGCCACTCCCTGTGAATTAGCATGGGAAGCGTTAAACTGATCCCACCACTTTTTGGGTTCTTTGCCAAGGCTTCATCATCTGTTGAGGCTGCAAGGGCAGCTGCAATCTTGGCCTTGCGATTGAGGAATTGGCAGGTCTCTGGGTCTGCCGATTTGAGGCTTTTTGGGTTCTTCTGGAACCATAAAGCCACTCCCTGTGAATTAGCATGGGAAGCGTTAAACTGATCCCACCACTTTACGGAAGCTTGTTTTCCCAGCATTGGCAAAAGCTTAGGATTTGTTGCATTTTTCTGGTATTGGTATTGCCATGCAAAAATCCATGCTAAGGAAAAAATTGAGAAGAATCGAAGAGATGGATGAAACGGATTATTCCCTTCTTCAACTCTTGACTTAAACTGATTGAATCCGACCTTTACTTCTTCAGGAAGGATAGATTGAATGGGTCCGAAGAAATCCCACCACTCAGCAAACCACTGAGGGAAGAAGTAACGAACATTTTTCTTAAAATAAATCAGCCACGAGTGCCGATTATGTTTGTTTTGAAACCAAAAAATATTGGTCCAAGCTTGAATATAATCCCAGTAAGTGTAACCAATCGGGTCAAAAGGCTGGGAGAATTTTCTTACTTGGTTTGGTTTTGATTCAAAATCTTTAAAAGTAAGAACTTTTAAAATTTGAAAAGTGGAATGTGTGATAATGGTGGTATCATTTTTATCAAAATTATGTTTTATTGAAACAGATTTCGAATCCACCAAGATAAATTCATAAAATTTTCTAGTCTTATTGAGACTAAGAGGTTTAAATAAAAATGTTGGTGGAAAGATTTTTTCACAAATCTTGTTTGGATTGGAATCCCAGAATTCTGGTTCCATTTGGATTGTTGGATGAAATCTTCCTTCTTTTGGTTGATAGGAAGAAGGTCGTTTTTGAGCAATTGGCTGAGGCTGCTCTACCAATGCTTTTGGATTTAGGGTTATTTTTTATTGGGCTATGTCTGAAATAATGGATTTCAGACTTTGGTCCCAGAAGAGGTCATCTGTTTCTTCTGAAAAAATTTGTTTCCATGATCTGGATGGAAGATTGGTTAGCCCACAGTCTTCAAGGGCTTGCAAGGTTGGGATAGCCATCGCATAATCGGATGGTTTGGTGGCTAGGGTAGAAGACCCTTTTACTATTTGCGGAGTAGATGACCCCGTTTTGGTGATGGCTTGCTGAGTTGATGACTCAGACTTAATGATAGCCTGCTGGGTTAAAGACCCAGACTGGGTTGATGACCCTTGATTGGCAGTCTGTGTAGCGACTTGGATAGTCTGGGTATCCTCAATGGAGGATGATTTTTCTGTCCGGGATGATCCCCGAACCGCTTTCCCCCGGTCTCGAGAAGAGGCGACCTTCATTTTTAGTGTCGGAGGCATGTCACATGAGTCCGACCCTGAAGAAATTCACGAGTCAGATAATCAGGAAGGGTGTTTGTAGTACCTTTGATGTATTCTATTTCAAAATCAAAAATACTTAAGATAGCTTGCCAACGGGCAAAAATTTGTTTTGATGCAAGGTTTTTTACATCTTTTTGTAAAATTTCTCTGGCTGACTTGCAATCAACCCTAATTAAAAATTTTTGATTTAATAAATCAGATTGAAATTTTGAAATACACAGGACAATAGCCAAAACTTCTTTCTTAATAGTAGAATAGTTTTGTTGGGCTTTGTTCCAGTGCTTTGATGTAAATGCAATGCAATTTTCTGTATGATGCATGCGTTGTTTGAGAACACCACCATAACCTAAGTCAGAGGCGTCGGTTTCTACAATCTTAAAGAGATTGGGATTTGGTAGATACAAACAGGGTAATACTTTTACCTGTTGCTTAATTTGTTTAACTAAATTGGTATGGATATCAGTCCACGGTGGAGGAGACTTTTTGAGTCTGTTATGAAGAGGTTTGGAAATTATACTAAGCTGAGGAAAGAAGTCAGCGACATAATTTAAACAACCCAAAAATCTTTGAAGTTGCGATTTTTCTAGGATTTGATTGGGAAATTTGTCAGCAAATTCGATGACTCGACAAATTGGTTTGATAGTCCCTTGAAAAATGTAATGACCAAGGAATTTGATTTTAGTC
This sequence comes from Psophocarpus tetragonolobus, assembly GCA_037954015.1. Taxonomy (NCBI): domain Eukaryota; kingdom Viridiplantae; phylum Streptophyta; class Magnoliopsida; order Fabales; family Fabaceae; genus Psophocarpus; species Psophocarpus tetragonolobus. The sequence goes on along the minus strand of CM075695.1, from coordinate 23,863,588 downwards.
TGAAATAGACAGATTTTTGTTTTAGAAATGGCTAGGCCGTTTCGTTTGATTATTTTGAAAAAGATTTCAAGATGTTTGAAGTGTTGATCCACAGATTGGGAATAGATTAGGACATCATCTATATAGACAATGCAGAAATTAGAATAAGGATTGAAGATATCATTCATGATATTTTGAAATTCCGATGGAGCATTTTTGAGACCAAAGGGCATTACGTTCCATTCGTATTGCCCAAAGGGAACAGTGAAAGCCGTCTTGTAGCGATCACTAGGATTGATTTGGATTTGCCAAAATCCAGATTTCATGTCAAATTTAGAAAAGATTTTCGCCGAATGAAGACGGGAGAGTAAATCTTTCTTATTCGGAATTGGATATCTGATCCATTGAAGAGCTTGATTAAGAGGTTTATAATTGATAACCAATCTTGGTGCGCCTCGCTCTATTTCAGAGGCTTTGTTAACGTAGAAAGCTGCACAAGACCAAGGGCTTTTGCTTTTTCTGATTAAACCTTTGGACAAAAGGTCCTTGATTTCGTTTTGACAATGAGTGACAAGATCGTGACTCATCTGAATTGGCCGAGCTTTGGTCGGGATTTGTCTGTCTGTAAAATCCTTTTCGTAAGGAAGATTAACCATATGTCTCTTCCTATCCCAGAAAGCATTAGGGAGGTCAGAACAGATGGTAGATTGAAAACGATCAGAAAGACTCTTGATTCGGTTTTTGACATGAGGGAAAGAAAGTTGACTTTCGATTTGTTTGAAGGAAATTTCTTCTTTAAGAAAGTTAATCTGATTAAGTTTTCGATTAACTTGATTAATATTCTTATGGACAGGTTTGTCTAAGAATTTGAATAAGATTGTTTTTCCAAAATGTTGGGTGGTTATACCTTCACCTGAAATTTGAATTGGGAAAATAGTCTTGATAAACAGCGATCCTAAGATGACATCATTCTTAAGGTTTTTAATCAGGAGAAATGGAGTTTCTACCTGAAGATTATCCTTTTGGATGATTGCCGAAGGAAGCTTATACTGGATTTCTAGTTTCGATCCACTAGCAGTCCTAAGCCTTTCGGAAGTTTTATGGAAGTATTTGGTCGGAATAAGTCCTTCCAAAATACAATTTGAATCTGCTCCGGTATCAAATAGAGCAGTAGTTTTTAAGACAAAATCGTCCACGATGATGGTAACATCAATATAAAATTTTTGAATGCTATATTGATTAATAAGGTTGTTGAAGAGGGTATCTTCATTTGATGAATTATGATCAGACTCATAATCCTGATTACAATTTTCATGGTTATCTGGAACCATGTTGTCAGATAAAGCTGCAGTTATTTGAGATATGATAGTCTCATGCAACTGTGATTGAGTTTTGAGTTCTCGGACCTCAGATTTGAGAGAACGGATTTCAGCCTGGAGGTCCTGAATAGTGACTGGTTTGGCTGAAGATTTTTCCAGTCGTTTGAGAGTTTGAGTAAGATCAAACTTGTTATTGACAAACCTATTATTCGAACGCGTAGGTTTGGGTTTGGAAAGGATTGCCTTTAGTTTTTCAAGATACTCCTTCCTATCCTGAGGATCCTGGATAGATTCTAGAGCATCAAGCAACAGATTTTGCTCATCATTGTAAATGACATTGATGAGTGGAGATTCAGAACTTTCGCTGCTAGAGGAGGAAAGATCATCGTCAGCTTGGATTTCGTCAGAAGATGTCTTGGCGATATCGTTTTCTTCTTCTGAGGAACTATCAGAAGATTTTATCAAAAGATTGTTAAGCTGATCCTGGACAATAGGATCAAGATTAAGTTCGCGAATCTTAGAGGAGACTCGACAAAATTTTGCTAAATGACCTTTACGGCCACACTTATAACAATTTCTAGTTTCTCTAGAAAGATCGGTGTCCTTTTGAGGAGGATTAGTACTTCGTCGAGGAAGATTATGATCTGGAGGCCTACTGGGCTTTGAATGAAGATGACGAGTCTTGAATCTAGAGACTCTGCGATGAGGTCTATTCAGCTGTGGCTGAGAATGTTTTTTATGGGTAGTCTTTCCCAGTTTCTTGGAACAAGGAAGACCGAATTGTTGGCAGAAATTACCCAAATCCCTGCGATTTTGGGCCTTTTCTCTGGCTAATTGGTTTTGAATGTTGTCGTCTTGACAGATTTTAAGAGCAACCTTTTGAACATAAGCTATGATATTGCCATAACTTAACTGATCATAAGGGATTTCACCGTTAAACTGGGAACGGATCTTTTCCCTAACCTTATCTCCTAAGGATTTTGGGAGTCCAGCTAGGAAGGTTTCTTTCCAAAAAGGTTGGTGACAATCATCTCTAGTGTAGACTCGAGTAAGGAAGGTGTCCCTATACCACCTAAAATTACCTAAGGTCTTACACTTAAGAGTTGAGAGGAGATCTCCGGAACGATCTTTGTAGATAGAGGGATCTCCGATGAAATGTTTGACAATGGCCATGATTAAGGTATTTACAGCGTCGGGAATAGGCTTTCCCTTGTCGGTAAGGACGGTTCCTTCAGCGTCCGTTTTGACTGCCGTAAAGATTTCATGTTTCTCAGTGTCGGAAACATAATTATCCCACCAGCCTTTGAGTTGGCCAGAAAAGCCAGCGGTTAGGATTTCTACTATAGTCTCATCAGAGCTATCTAAAGCAGTCTGATATGCAGTGGAGACCATAGTCATATGTTGAAGAGTATTAAGGATGTTATACTCGGTTTGACCATCTATATTCCATTCATAGATTTGATTTGCGTTGAATGACCGAAGACTTTGATAATTTTTTTCCTCAAGAAGGAGATCAGGAGCAGTAGCTCGATTGTAGTAGAGTTTAGAAGGCTGCTTCCAGTTGAGAGCCTTGCTAATAACCGGATTAATTTGAGGAACAGACTTACTGCTAGATGCAGCATCCTCAGACTCGGAACATATGGAAGAAGTTCCTAATTTGTTAATCCTAAGAGATTGGTCCTTTTGGGAGACACTCCTAGTGATTGGTCCTAGCTTAACAGATTCTACCTGTGAAGAACTAGGGGTATAATTGTTTTGTTCCATAAGGGATTTAATATCTTGGGCTCCTATGGTTTCGTCTGATTTGTACTTAAAGGGCGAAGCTAAATACTTATCCTCTAAGTCTGGAATAAAATAACTGCTAGACGGAGGCAGATCGGACTTAATGAGTTGACCATTCTTACGGTGCCAAACAGTTAAGGTATTGACAGAGAGATCTTCTGTGATTGTAATTGCCCAAGGAGGATAGATTTTGTTCCTATGAAGGTAGACATTTAACCAATCAAAGAAACAGACATGAGTTTGGACTTTGTTAAGAAATTCATAAAAAGAATCGATAATTTTTGACCTATGGTCACCCTTAAACTTACTAAGAAACCATTTTCTCTGAGAGGTCCAAGTCTCAGAATAGAATTCCTTACGAAGGGTTGGTTTGTCTATGGTGTAACTATTCATAGTTGACCATACTGCATTTCAGATTGAGTAGGAGAATGGATTTCAGAAGAGACGTCTTCCTCAGTCCTACTGTAGATATTTCTAGGGATAGAAGATGAGTTATCTAACCCTTGAAGATTGATTTCTGGAGTAATAATTCTGGGAATTGAACTCCGATTTGATTGGGAAGCTATAGAAAAAGATCTTCTGGCACTAGTATAGGCCGATCTAGAAGCTTCGGATCTAGAAGAGAAAGAATTTCTCCGATCAAAGATGATTTCTACCTTACCAGCCTCAGATTGTCTAATTTCCTGAAATTCAGGGGTTTGACGAGGAAGGGTTGGTGTAGCTTTTTCGAGTTGCCAAGAGGTTGGTAACTCTACCTCATCCCATTTGATGAGTTTGGGAACAGCAACATTTGCCCTAGTCATATCTGTGACAAACAAAGTTGTTTCCCGATCATTGGTTTTGAGAAGAACCCTTGAGTTACAAGTGTTCATGACCTTGTATTGGATTCGATAGAGAAGAGCTGCAGGGATAGAACCTTCTTTCATATTTAACCCATGCAGACGAATGTTTAGAAACAATGAATCTAAGACATTTCTATCTAAAAGACTCACAGTTTTGTTTGGAAAACAATTGAAATAAACAGGACCATGTCCTAGACTGGTTTCTACGGTTCCTATGAGGGAATCGTGAAAATCATTATGCCTAATATCGCGAAGGCACATGAGGATTGAGGCGTTAAGACCTTCCCTAACAAGGGGCTTGACAGCTACTTGAACACATCCTATGTGGAGGTATTTGTACTTCCTAGAATGTTCAGCTATCGATTGTTTTGTAAGAAGGTGGAATTCTTCACCAGCTTGGGGATCCAAAGGGATATTGTTTTCTGCTGTCCTAATAATGTAGTCGGAACTACGGACATGTTTGGATTCATCAGGAATATAGAGTTCATCCTGAGGGATTTTAGGGATTTCCCAATTATCTATGGCTTGATTGATATCCTCGAAGCAGACTTCCTCTTCGAAGATGTTATTTTTGGGAGGTATTTCCTCAACCGATTGATTTTGCTCAGTGAGCAGATTGTTGGAAGAAGGAGAAGAAGATGAAGAAGGTTTGATAGAAAAGCGACGAGAGAGGGAGCGAAGAAAAGAACTCATTTTTTTAGAAATCTTCTAGTATCATTACCTTCACTTGGTTCGATAAAAATTTATTATTCTGGATCTAAATCTAGTTTTAACAAAAAATTATCATCCAAGGGTATTCCAGTTTCCAGGTTACAGAATTTTTTTTTTTTTTTTTTTTTTTTTTTTTTTTATACATATAGCAGAAAGATAAACTTACCGAATTACAAAATTTACAGAACATTATCTCTTTATAAATTACTTCATCAATGAAATAATCATCCATGGTAGAGACATCCGGCAAAGGCACATAGGCAACATGGACTTACCGCCTCCCTCGGGCCTTACTGCCAATCCAGCCCCAGGCCAAACCGTTGACACCATGAATTATTACTCAAAGAAGTCATAATAACAAAAGAGATATACAAATCTTACAACGAAAGTATTAACACAGAAGAAAATAGAAAAGAAAATAGTCAAAGAGCTGGATTTACAAGGCGGTAGTCCGCGCAGTACCAGTTTTCTGCGTCACACCTCATGAGTTTTTCAACCCGACGAGGCTTACAAAACCGCAGTTTTCGAAAATCAAGGGCAAATACCCAGGTTTTCAAAAGAAAGAAGAACAGAAAAAAGTCTGCATCCCCAGAACAGAATAGCATTAAATCATAATTTGAATGATAAATTAAACTTAGATCCAGAACAATAAAGTCCTTTTGACCCGATTGGTTACACTTACTGGGATTATATTCAAGCTTGGACCAATATTTTTTGGTTTCAAAACAAACATAATCGGCACTCGTGGCTGATTTATTTTAAGAAAAATGTTCGTTACTTCTTCCCTCAGTGGTTTGCTGAGTGGTGGGATTTCTTCGGACCCATTCAATCTATCCTTCCTGAAGAAGTAAAGGTCGGATTCAATCAGTTTAAGTCAAGAGTTGAAGAAGGGAATAATCCGTTTCATCCATCTCTTCGATTCTTCTCAATTTTTTCCTTAGCATGGATTTTTGCATGGCAACACCAATACCAGAAAAATGCAACAAATCCTAAGCTTTTGCCAATGCTGGGAAAACAAGCTTCCGTAAAGTGGTGGGATCAGTTTAACGCTTCCCATGCTAATTCACAGGGAGTGGCTTTATGGTTCCAGAAGAACCCAAAAAGCCTCAAATCGGCAGACCCAGAGACCTGCCAATTCCTCAATCGCAAGGCCAAGATTGCAGCTGCCCTTGCAGCCTCAACAGATGATGAAGCCTTGGCAAATAATCTTCATCAGATTTTGGCTCTCCTCTCTACTGACTCAGAAGCCAGTTCATCAAAAGGAAAGTCAAAGAAAGAAGAAAGTTCGTCTGCATCCTCTTCCTCCGGTTCATTTTACCAGATCGAGGAATCTGACGAAGGCTGATTCAAATCCACGCAAGCATTTCTTGCGAAAAAATTACTGTTCAATCACTGTGCATTATTGCGGAGCCGCCAAACACTGTACACTGTACACTGTTCACTGTAGCGGAAAAATCAAGTTACTGTTGTAATAGTTAAATTTACTGTTGTAATAGTAATTTTTAAAATTCTATAAATTGTAATCGAGGGTGATTGTGAAGGGGGCTCGAACGGAAACTCGGAGCATCTCTCTCCTCTCTCTTCCCTCTACTCTGTAATTTTCTTCAATCAATACAACCTTTTGTATTATTTCTGCTTTCTGCTGCATACTTTCTGCATATTCCGGCCTTGTGCTCTGGTATAACTGTTTCATGCATTAGCATAACATCCGGTCTTGTGCGGATTACCGCCGTGTAACATCCGGGCTTATCTGTTCATGCATAGCATTTTTCCTATTTTCTCCTAGCGCGTAGATCCGTGGGTTTCTGGTATCAGAGCCTGATGGGGAAATAGGACTTTATTGTTCTGGATCTAAGTTTAATTTATCATTCAAATTATGATTTAATGCTATTCTGTTCTGGGGATGCAGACTTTTTTCTGTTCTTCTTTCTTTTGAAAACCTGGGTATTTGCCCTTGATTTTCGAAAACTGCGGTTTTGTAAGCCTCGTCGGGTTGAAAAACTCATGAGGTGTGACGCAGAAAACTGGTACTGCGCGGACTACCGCCTTGTAAATCCAGCTCTTTGACTATTTTCTTTTCTATTTTCTTCTGTGTTAATACTTTCGTTGTAAGATTTGTATATCTCTTTTGTTATTATGACTTCTTTGAGTAATAATTCATGGTGTCAACGGTTTGGCCTGGGGCTGGATTGGCAGTAAGGCCCGAGGGAGGCGGTAAGTCCATGTTGCCTATGTGTCTTTGCCGGATGTCTCTACCATGGATGATTATTTCATTGATGAAGTAATTTATAAAGAGATAATGTTCTGTAAATTTTGTAATTCGGTAAGTTTATCTTTCTGCTATATGTAAAAAAAAAAAAAAAAAAAAAAAAAAATAAAATTCTGTAACCTGGAAACTGGAATACCCTTGGATGATAATTTTTTGTTAAAACTAGATTTAGATCCAGAATAATAAATTTTTATCGAACCAAGTGAAGGTAATGATACTAGAAGATTTCTAAAAAAAAATGAGTTCTTTTCTTCGCCCCCTCTCTCGTCGCTTTTCTATCAAACCTTCTTCATCTTCTTCTCCTTCTTCCAACAATCTGCTCACTGAGCAAAATCAATCGGTTGAGGAAATACCTCCCAAAAATAACATCTTCGAAGAGGAAGTCTGCTTCGAGGATATCAATCAAGCCATAGATAATTGGGAAATCCCTAAAATCCCTCAGGATGAACTCTATATTCCTGATGAATCCAAACATGTCCGTAGTTCCGACTACATTATTAGGACAGCAGAAAACAATATCCCTTTGGATCCCCAAGCTGGTGAAGAATTCCACCTTCTTACAAAACAATCGATAGCTGAACATTCTAGGAAGTACAAATACCTCCACATAGGATGTGTTCAAGTAGCTGTCAAGCCCCTTGTTAGGGAAGGTCTTAACGCCTTATATATATATATATATATATATATATATATATATATAACTTTTTGTCCTTTTATTTATTAAATACTTGTTTTTGTCTAGTTAAGAGATTATTACAAATATTAAATCTAGTTCTCATTAAAGCAATGGTAATAATAATATTTCATTTATATATTTATTTTAAAAAAATGAAAATTTATAAATTTTGTGTACTTGAAATTCTCTCTTAATTAATTTTATTTATAATAAAATTATTAATATAATTTTTTTATCCTTTTACTTGTAATCTTTTAAATAGAGATTAAAAGATTAATTATATGTAACATCTTTTTAATCTTGATATTTTAAGGCATAAGTTGTGACAACTTTTTATCTTCAATTTCATTTCTAAAAGATAAATTTGTTATTCAAAATTATGTTTCTAATAGATTGGTTTGGGTGTATACCTTTGTTAATTTTAAATTTTAGGACGTATGAGTTGTGACAGTTAAAAATTCCTAAGAATTAATAAGATTGAAAATAAAAAATAAAAAATATCAGCACACAAATATTTTCAAAGAGTTATGTAAACTTTAATTCTTCATTGCACGTGGAGATATGTAGGAGTTGGTGCCCCATTTTGTCAAGTTCAAAAAAGATAAAAATTATATAATAAGAATACTAATAATGTTTATTTTATAAAATAATATTTGCTCTAAATCATAATATAAAGAAATAGTTTGTGTATTTTAAGGGTGAAATAAATATTAAAGTCTTATAATTTTGCACATTTAATTAGAGGTAGCTATTTTTAATAATGGATGTCGCAGGGTGCTTGATGCAATCTTGCCTAGCATGAAATTTAGCTAGGAAGAATAAAGAGAGATATGGTAAGGATGAAGCTTAGTGAAGATATTTTGGGCTATAGTCTTTGAAATTGTTAGTATATGTAATGTATTTTGTTTAGTAGTTTGGTGGGTGTATTTAGTATTTTGTGGGCTTTTGTATTTTTGGCCATTTTTTCTTTATTTTAGTGGGTGAGGTGTCATTAGTTATTTGTGTAAAGTGTATGTTAGAAAGTGAGCTTTTTCATAATAAGAGGAGGTGTTGTTTATTTTCCACACCCCTTGTTTGATTTCTATACATCTCTAACATCCACATGTGCGTGAGTAGCATGTGGTACCCTTATGTCCCTCCTAAGTGGCGCCTAGATCTCTTTCTCTTAAATGGTACCTACTTGTCTCTTAATTCAAATTTGAATTTTAATTAAGGGAACTAGATCCATAATATTAGGATCTAATGTCACTTAAGGGTGTATAAATCCACTTTCTTAGGGCATTGTTTGGCTTAACTAGTTTTAATTAGTCTTTAGTTTAAGTGACTCTATTTTTGGACATCCAACACTGTCTAGTGCTCTATAAATAGCACTCACCTCACCTTGTAAGAGCTTAACACTTTTATGAATACACTTTCTCTGCATTTTGAGAGTTACTTCTATAAAGTGTTCTTGTTCTCTCTCTAGAATGTGAGAGTTCTTCTACGACTTTTATCAAGGGTTCCTTCTCTTGTGGCAAGCTTCTACAACCATGGCTTATCTTCCATTGAAGTGACGCCTAATCACCTCTATTTTCTAGTCTCTCCATCTCCATATTCAACCTTGAAACCTCTTTGGAGCAAGATCATAGGAGGAGCAATCTAAGATTGCATAAAGTGATATCAAGAGTCTACTCCTTTAGGGTTCTTTTCTTATTCCTTTACCTTATTTGGGGTGTTGTGTTATTGTAGTGTTCATCTTGTTCTTAATTTTTTTCATCTTGAATCCTTGTTGTCATATCCTTTCCTTCACTATCTTGTTGTTATGTTTTTTAGTTTTGTGTTTTAAAAGTCTATATGCTATGTTTTTGTTATTTTATTTCTTGATTCTGTCCTTATGCTTTTATTTTGTGAAATTCTTATTTTGTGAACTAAAGAAGGTAACACCACACCTTTGTCCTTGTGCTTTAGAATTAGTGTATTGAGTTCCAAAGACTCTTGCACTATTAGGTGAGAAACCAAAATGGTGATATGAGTAAGCTTTACACTTGGTATGATTATACCCCTAGTTTTTTCCACAACCCAAACTCCACTTTGTTTTCATATTCCTAGATAAGGAGAGAGTAGCAAAAGAAAGAGAGGAATGTAGGGAGAGAGAAAGAAAACAAAATAAAAATATAGAAGAGGGAGGAAAGAAATAGAAAGAGAAGAGAGAGAAACAAGAAAAAGAAGAGAAAAGAGAAAGAAAAGAAAGGGAAAAAGAGAGGAGAGAAAGAGAAGAAAAAGACAGAAGGGAAAGAGAGGAGAAAAGAGAAAGAGAGGAAAGAAAGACAAGAAGAAGAAAGAAAATAAAGGGAGGAAATATGGGCAAGAGAAGACAAAGAAAGGAAAAGATATTGAGAAAAAAGAGAAAGAGTAAGGGAGGAAAGGGAGAGAGAACACACACTTACCCTAGAAAAATTAATAAAGAAAAAGAAATAAAGAAATAAAAAGAGATTGGCAGGAAGAAAGATCTTAGAGAAGATTCGACTTTGACTTCAAAGGAGAATCTTAGAATAGAAAAATCTTCCAACCAATACTTAAAAGCACAAGTTGAAATTGAGATCGTACAAAAAACTTTTGAGCACATTGAACCACAATCTAACGTTTTACCTGAGTATGAATCTCCATCAAGCACTTTAACAAGTGTTGGACTTGGATCATTATCTATTGAGATAAAAGAAAAATATCAAGACTAACACTTGGAAAAAGTTAGAAAGAAGTAAAACTTCAAGAAGTTTACTCCTTGAATTCCAAGGAGGGTCTTATTCAAGAAACTTCTTTCTTGGAGAAAGATAAAGGTAAATTTCCATTACACACTTCACCAAGTTTTGAACTTGAGCCAACATCCATAAAGTTCAAATAAAAGTCTTGAGTTCAAAACTTAAAAGAAAGTAAGAGAGAAACGAACCTTCAAGAAGATTACTCCTTGAATCCCAAGGAGGATCTTATTAAAGAAACTTCTCTCTTTGGACAAGTACAAAATGAGGTTATGTGAAAAATCTTTGAACACATTAATCAACCACTTCTAATTCTACTTAAATGTGAGGTTTCACCAAGTGTTGAACTTGAGCCATCATTATAGAGTTTAAACAAGAATCTCAAGTTCAACACTTGAATGAAATTCAGAGGGAAGTTGCTCTTCAAGAAGATTACCCCTTGGCATCCAAGAAGAATCCTATTGAAGACAACTTTCCCATTGAACAAGTAGGACTTAAGGTTGTGCCCACACTATTTGAGCACAATTAACCACAACCTCAGGTTCTACTTGATGTTTCATTAAACACTTCTCCAAGATTTGAACTTCTATCCATTTACCTTTTAGCTAAAAAAAGAGTCTCACACTCAAAGCTTAGATGAAGTTAAAGAGAAAGATAATCTTCAAAAGGATTACACCTTGGACTTCAAGGAGGTCATCCTTGATGAAGAGAAGTTTTCCCTTAAACAAGTGGGAAATGGGGTTTTCCCATATTTTTTTATCATAATACAACACAAACTCAAGCTACTTGATGATGAGGCCAAAAAAGTGGAGCATGAGATTGAGCTTGAAACTTTTGAGGCTCAGAGCTAATCTCAAGTTCAACTCCAAGACCATGCAAGAATGGTCCACCTCTAGGCCCATCATTCTCTCTTAGGGTGAACAACAAGACAAGGCTTACATAGCCTTCTTGGATAGGTGCTTCAATGGACCAAGACTAGTCTCACCATCCACTTCTATACGTATGAGACTAAAACTTAGTGCATTAGGAGTTCGTTGGGGAGCTGCTGTGTGGAGGCACATGTATAACAAACATTTTTCTATTCTTAGTGCAAAACTCCACCACCCCAACCCTAAGGGGTCACACAATAGACCTTTTACCTTCCGTATACTTATAGATATACACCTACTTATTACATTGCTTATCCTTTTGCAGATTGGAAAAAAGAGGAAAAAGGCCTCAGGATTTGTGGTCAAATCCTCTCCAAGGGGGAGGAGTTGATGCAATCCTACTTAGCATGAAACTTAGTTAGGAAGAATAAAGAGAGATAGGCAAGGATGAAGCTTAATGAAAAGATATTTTAGGCGATAGTCTTGAAATTGTTTATAAATATTATGTATTTTGTTTTGTAGTTTGGTAGGTGTATTTAGTATTTTGTGGGCCTTTGTATTTTCAACCATTTGGGGCTTTAAATTTTAAATTTGGAGAGTTTCAGCTGAAAAATGTGGTAAATTCGGATGGGGTTCGTTTAGTAGAAATTGGTTAGGAGGGCCAAAATAAACTTGTAGCATGTGGCCGTTTTGGATAGGCTTTACGATAAGTTTTTTCGGAAGTGCAAGTGGATCGGGCTCTACCAGCGACCCAATTAGTAAATGAGATTTTCATTTCACATCTACCTTATTTTCATTTAACACCTAAATATTTTTTAAAAATCCCAAAAATACCCTTTAACATAATTCTCACTTTACTCTTCCTCCCTCCGTCGCCCCTCCTAATTCTCACTTCTCTCTCCCAATACCTACCATAATAAATTAACCTCACTCACTAATCTCTCAAAATAAAATTAGTTGTCATACAAAACAAGCTTTCAGCAGAAGATTTTTTTTTTCCTTCTTCGAATAGCCTCGTCTAGAGAAGCAAGACAAAAAAATTCCTCTCCGAATGACCTTGTCCGTAGAAGGAAATTTAAAAAAATTCTTATATGTTATAGTTTTATATTTTTGTAATTAATATAAAAAAAATTATATTATAAATTTTATATTTTATTAATTTTATATTTTTTATTATTAATAAAAAAAATTTATATTATAAAAATATAATTTTTTTATTAATTTTAAAAATATAAAACTAAAAATGAAAACATTTACTTATGGAAAACTTTGTCCGTAAGTAAATTTTTTTATTTTATTAAATTATATTTTTATGATAGAAATTTTTTTATTAATTATAAAACCGTAAAATTAATAAAAATATAAAATATAATTTTTTTATATTAATTAAAAAATATAAAAGACTATATTGAATTCTGTAAATGTTTGCTCCACAATGTGAGCAACTGAAACTTGGCAGTGAGAGAGAGAGACGATGGTGAGAAGAAAAGAAACCAAGGAAAATAATTGAAGAAAAAAAGAAGAACGAAAGAAGAAAAGAAAAAGAATAGGGGTGTACTTAATAATCCAGCTTTGCTAACAACAATGCTCTCATTTCCAAAATCATATTTTCAAAAATTGTTCGAAATTCAACCAAAACACTTTAAATAAATGGAATAACAATTATTCTCACCTCTCCACCCTTCTAACCATCATCCAAATATAACCACAAAGCATTAACACTAATAATAAACCCATAACACCTTAATTCAATTAATAATTTAAGTAAACTTAAATTTAAGCCATTTTCCTAGTGACATCACACACTTATAACCTATTAAATAAACAGGCCCTTACAAGGAGCCTATGTGTTAAAATAAAAACTTAAAGGCCTTAAAGCAGAAGTAAATAGTTGGTGTAAAGTGAATATTGGCAGGGAGGAAGAGAAGCTTTTAGAGTTGAAAGAATACCATTGCTAATCTGGACAAACATATTGAGGAAAGGAGTCTAGGAGAAGAGGAGATAAGATTGAGTATGGACACAATTGGGGAATTGAAAAAAATGAGTTTTTACCAAAAATCCCTTCTAGCTCAAAGAGCAAAGATTAAGTAGCTACAAGCAGTAACTTGAATTCTTGATTCTTCCATGCATCAATTAATTGGAGGAGGAAAACTAATGGTTTAAATGGGTTGATGATCAATAGTCAATGGATTGAAGATCCAATACAAATTAAACAGGAAGTCAAACAATTCTTTCAAGAAAGATTCCAATCCCAAGCAGATTCAGGGGTGAGATTTGATGGCATGAAATTCAAATGCCTCTGTTAAGCTAAAAAGAGTACCTTGGAAAAAGGAGTTCTCTGTGGAAGAGATTCATTCTATTGTTTGGGAGTGTGACAATTCCAAAGCAACAGGGCCAGATAGGTATATCATGAAGCTCTTCAAACACTTCAAGGATTTGCTAAAAGAGGATATCATAAAGGTTATGGTAGATTTCCTTCAAAATGGAAAACTTCTTAGGGGCTAAAATGCCTCTTTTCTCACTTAAAAAGAAATTCCCAAGAAGTTTTGGGGATTATAGACCTATATCTTTAATTGGAGTTATATATAAAATCATTGCAAAAGCACTAGCTCATGGGCTTCAATTGGAGATGTCTAGTATTATTGAAGAAACACAACCAACATTCATTAAAGGTAGGTAACTATTAGATAATGTTGCTGTTGTAAACGAAACTATTCATGAGGCAAAATGATATAAGAGACTGCTATTAGTGTTTAAAGCAAATTTTTGAAAAGACATACGATGCAATCAGTTGGCCCTTCCTTTTATATATGCTTAGGCGATTTGGGTTTGGAGATAAATGGATCAGTTAGATTAAAGGGTTCTTAAAATCTTGTCAGTTTCAATTCTAGTGAATGAAAGTGCAATGCAGGAATTTTATATGCATATGAGGTTAAGGGAGGGAGATCTTATGACCCTCTTCTAATTCTTAATTGTAGCTGAAGTGCTTGGACTCTAGTTAAGAGGTTAGTTCGTTCAAATCTCTATTTGGAATTAAGAGGGGTAGTCATGATCTTTAGGAGGTGATACAACAGTACATAGATGATACTATATTCATGGTGAATCCAAAAATTCAAAATTTATATATGTTCAAGATCAAAGATTAATTTTCACAAGAACAGTTTGGAGGGTAGAGGATTGAATGATCAAGAGCTGCAAACCTTTACTAGGATTCTTAATTCTAGGGTAATGCATTTGCAATTTTCCTATCAGCGGGTTCCAGTGGGGGCCAATGTGCGAAGTGAAAGAGTATGGAGACCAATACTTGAAAAAGTGAGAGTAAAATTATCATCTTGAAAACAAAAAACACTTATCATTAGAAGGGCGAATTTACCTGATCAAATTTACCCTCCCTTCCATTCCCCTTTATTTTCTTTCTTTTTATAGGGCTCCAAAGAAGGTGGCTTAATTCATTCAAAGCTTATACAGGTGTTTTTCATAGGGTGGATTGGAAGACTGAAAAAATTAACATAGATCAAATGGGAGCTAGTGTGTAAAGAGAAAGGTCAAAGAGGAACGAGAATAAAAGACATGGAGACATTTAACAAAGTAATTCTTGGTAAGTGGCGATGAGAGATTCTCTAGGGGGAAGAAGCTTTATGGGTCAAAATTCTCTAGGCTAAATATAACGAAGATATCAGAAGCAATCTTTTCTTGAAGAAGGGGAGGAAAAGGGTCTCAATGGTGAAATGATATACTGAAGGTAACATTTGACGAGGGAATGAGAGAAGAGACTTATATGCGTTTTCCACTAAAAAAAATGATTTAATATCTGAGGTTGGGAACTAGAGTGACAAAAAATAGGAATGGCGATTTAAGTAGAGAAAAGAGTTATTTCGTTAGGAAGAGGGGAGCTTATATTAATCTGTGGGGAGCTTCATAAATCCAATTCCCATTCTTTTCACAGGATATGGAAATCAAAGGTGTCATCCAAGGTAGCAACATTTTCTTGGAAGGTAGCTCATAATTGAATCCCTACAAAGGTTGAATTGGAAAAATAAAATATTACTATATTAGATGGTAATGTGTCTCAAAGGGAACTAGAATCAGTGTCTCACTTGCTCTTTTCCTGTAAACCAATTTATCTAGCTTGGATGAGTTGTTATCAAGGGTAAGGATACTCAAGTGCTTTGTCTTCAGAATCGGTCACATTTATGGATATTCCTTGGGATTACTAAAGAGGAAAACAATCTAAAGATATTTTTAGCATAATTTGGTTGATTATGTTATGGGGTATCTAGTTGGCTATAAACTCACTAGTGTTTAAAGGTGAACCTTTCTACGTGGAAAAATTTTGGCAAGAATTTTTGCAAAGATCTGGGTGTGGGCAAAAGGGTACTGCAAAAGGTCCTTAGTACCTTCTATAAGTGATCTGTACAGCTAGAACATTGTTTTATTAGGTTTCGAAAGGGGTAATGCTATCTCTATTCCTGACTTTGTATTTGCCTCTAGGTTCAAGAGGTGTGGATTTTAGAGATTTTACCTACTCTGTATATTTACTTTACTTTTGAATGTGTATTGTGTAGATTCTAATTATTATGTTATGCCTCTACAATTTGCAGATTCTCTTTAGTCATTCCCTATGTCTAGGAAGTATCTCATTCATATTGAATAAAATTTTTTCTTTTTTAAAAAAATATAAAAAATTATATTCTAGATTCGACAGTCTAGAATACATTTTCCATAAAAATTGCTTTTTTTTTTTTAAATTTTAGATTGACCTATGGACAATGCATTTTATTTAATTGCAAATTGGTGAATTTAGAGCACACTTCTAATTCTATATAAATAACAAAAAAGACAAACTTAAAAACTTAATATTATAAATAATGACTAAAGAAAAATAAAAATATTAAAAAATTTCCCTATTTTCATCCTTGAACAAAATGCAACACAATAAATAATTTTCCTCAAGGTTGAGGCCACTTTTGATCCAAGAGCAACCACGATTGAACTCGAGTCACTATTATACATGTCCACCTGCATATTCACCAGATAATCACTTGGGATCTACATGGATGGGATAATAAGATTTAATGAAAGTCGTCATTTAACTCATTTAAAGCTTTTTAACTTGAACTAGGTTGAGTTTGTGCCATTTTTACTTAAAATTCAATCAAACTCAACTTATTCATTAATGAATTGGGTCAAGTTAATCAATTGATTTGAACGAATTAATTATTTTTTAATTTAAAATTTTGAAATAGTTTTTTGTTAATTTTTTACATCAATTTTTAAAAGATAGACAACATTCTTTTGGTAACATTGGCAAAAAGCAAAAAGAAACAGATGGGGTATAAAACTAAGCCCTAATAAACTCTACACCTGAAGCATCTGCACTCACAAGAGGAAAGATATCTCGTGGAAGTTCATTTGTACCAATATAATTGCTGTAAAGTATAAAAATAAATAAATAATTATAATTAAAACATTAAATTAAAAAAATAAAATAACATGTTATCAAAATTCAAGTTATAAAATATCTCCTAATACAAAATTTATTAATATGAACTCAAAAAAACAGTAGTATTTCAAACTCAAATTAAAGATTGTGTAATACGTTGAACAACTATAATATTTTATCCAATTTTGTATTTTAGCATTTTAATTGTTATTATTGGTCGGGTTTAGTTGGATCTCAAATTGAAAATTTAAAACTCATAACCAAACTCATAAGTAATTATGTTTAATTAGGTTGGATCACAGGTCATATTTGACTCAACCGTTACTCAATACATTTGAGTTAGATTTTGTCAGATTAAGTTATCAAATTTATAACTAATTGAGTTTAATCAGATTGAGTTGAGTTTAACTCAATTGTTAAAAAAAATCTAACCCTATATGTTTAATTTTATTTAAATCATGCTAAATTATCATATTATCCCATCCAATGAACATCTATAGGAAATATTAGGTAGAACCGTAATTATACATTTACCATCATAAGACAAGTCACAAGGTAATTACTAGGTTGGATTTTGGTTATCTTAAATTACTATTTTGTTTCAAATTATCTTTTTATTATCATATTTTTTAATCAAATTATTTTTTCTTATTATATTATTCATACAGAATATTTATTAGTTTTACTATTGGTGATAGAGACGGATACAATATGAAAGGACCAATAATTCTTTTGAATAACTATTTAAATAATTTAATTTTTAATAATAATTATATAATAAATAATAAGTTGTCTTACAAAAATTATTATTAATTAGTTATTAGTGAAAGAAAGATATATATGCTTGAAATAGTCATCTAGAATATATTTAATAAATAATAAGTTTCTTACAAAAATTATTACAAATTAAATAGTAAGTTGGTTTACAAAAACTTTTTACATTGTGTATGATTTTTTCTCATATTTGAAAATCTATAATAATAAATTATAATTTTTTTACCACGAGACTCAAAGTTATAATCCAAACAATTCATGCATAACCGTTAATGATCCAAAAAAAAATAATGTTTTTTTAAGTTTATGTTTGACGAGATATTTTAATTAATTTTTAAAATTTTTTTACTATGTGAAAAACTTGTTTAACTGTTTGATAAATATATTAATCTTTTTAATAGCTTCTAGTGTTTTTTGAAATAAGTAATGTTTTTTAAAACGTTAACTTCTAACTTTTTACTTTTATATATGTTTATTATTTTTAATCCTTTAATCCTTTAATATTTATTATATTTTCTTTTTAATATTTTTTATAGGGTAAGAATTTATTATTATATATTTTTTATGGTTATGTCATTTTATATTTCCACTACTTCAATAAATAATTTTACCAAACTCTTATGATTCAAGTAATGGGCTTAACAATTTTCATCTACTAACTACCCGTGATTAGTAACTAATTAGTTCTTCACCTAGTTTTACTCCAGATAATCTACCTTAAAAATTAACTTGATTCCTTTTTTAACATCTTAAAAAGATTTAAACACAATTTATAATTCAGTTACTATAAAAAGACTGTTTTTTTTTTATGATATCACTTATGCTGAAAAGATTTAAACACAATTCTATGATTTGTTTTTTTTAAATAAGCATGTTGATGAATCTTTTATATATTCAAAACAATTGATTATATAAGACAAATTGATAAATAATTAAAAATATAATTTATAACAAAAATTATACAAATCTATGTTGTTAAACTCTCATATGATGAGAAAAATTACTGAACCAATAAATTTTTTTATGTCCTTAATAGAATTAAGACAAAATAATCAGTTTCATATATTTTCAAAATGCAAAGTACAAAAACCAATGAAAAAATTTCAAGATATAAAATTAAATATATTTTTGAAGTATAAAAATAAAAATATATTTAATCTTCAAATAAATAACAAACACGTTTCAAAAATTAATTATTTATTAAAAATTAAATATTGAGATAATTATATATTTTCTTTCACTACTCTATTTAATATATTTCTGTATCCATCAATGTTAATGCATTATTGTGTTACTACAATAATGCAATGCCCTGACTCTAGAACCTGGTCGCAATATGGGTATAGTACATAGTAAGCAAACAATTATTTAATTTACGTCATGGATCACTAGTGGGAGTTTATTAGAATTTAGAAATGTTTAAATTTCAAATGTTATATATTTAAAATACTATTTTTGGAAACCGATATACATGTACCGATATACATGTACTAAGGTGATTATTTTCTGGAAGATATAGATTCTTAGAATATTTAAGATTACAAACTCATTTATATTTTATGGATTTTTAGAAATTTCTTTTGAGTCCTCTAATACATAGAATTGGAGTTTTTTTATGAATTTTTACTTAGTATAAATTATATAATTTTTTTTAGCGAGTCCTCTAATACATAGAATTGGAGTTTTTTTATGAATTTTTACTTAGTATAAATTATATAATTTTTTTTAGCTTATTTTTAATTAGGTCATAATGAACTCTCATTTTAAATAAAGAATAATGTTCTTTCATTGAGAAGAATCTCAATCTATGTCTTCTGATGGTATTCTTGTGATGAAGAACAATATATTTAAGGTTAAGAATCATTCAAATGTTTCTACTAGAGTTGTTCTTAAAAATAAAAGTTTATCGATTAATTATATAAATAATTTTATTTTAAGAAAATAAAATATAAAAATGTGAATTTTTTAATTTTTTCAAATATTAAAATAAAATTGCGTAAAGATTTATATGACATTATATCAACTATAAAAAATAATTTATTATTCTTTTAAATATTGAAAGTGGATAATAATTTAATTATTAAAGACGTACTTAAGAGTGAACTTATAAGTTAAATGTTCATATTCTGAAATTGAATTTTCTGCATTAAATGATATATACGTTGTAAACAAAAAACAAATTATGGCCGGTTGGATGAGTAAAAAACCTAATTCAATCTATGCAAATTGAGTTGTAATTTTTTTTATTTAATGAAATTTGACTAAACTTAATAAAATCCAATCAACTAATTATTGAGTGACGAGTTCAAAAAGTTAAATATAAGATCCAATTTAATTCAATTCAATTATAATATTAAATTTTTATATTATTATTATTATTTAAAATTATGTGTTTTTTTTTATTATATTTTTGTTAGTTTAGATAAATGGTATAATTTGTATTTATTTGTATAATTTGACTAGTTTGAACTAATTGTGTTTATTTTTTCTCTGCACAAATGTTTCTTTAGTTATTATTACTTGAAAATTTAATTGTGTGTTAATTTTAATTTGTTTTAAATTTGGTATATAATCTGTAACTATAATTTATTATTTATTTTTATGTTATAATGATGTTTAGTCTATTTTTTTTAAAAAAAAATTCTAAAAAAACTAACAAAAAATATTTTAAAATTCAATTTTTTAAAAAGAATATTTTATAAAACCGTAACTTAATTATCATAACACAACCAAATACGATGAATAATGAATTTAATTTAATAAAAAAATAATTTTTTATAATTTGATTAAATCTTAAGTATGTTTAAACTCAATCGAACGGTGTTGACCCCACCAAAAACAAGAATCTCTCTGCCGGATAATCATGTTTAATAGAATGAATGAATTATTTCCTGTCTGAAAACTGTACACGTGGCACAAGAATATTCTCTTTCTAGCTTTTAGCATTATTTTGATTTGATTTCTATTGATTATTTGTGTGGGACAAATTTTTCAGGGGCTTTTAAAATTTCCCACATGATTAAGATAGCAAAGATGCTAAGGATATATACAAATACATTTTAATTAGAGTTGGGAAATATCGGTAATTTGGGTCCAAATGTAAAATGGATTTAGATCGGAAAAAATTATATGGACATAGGATAAGGATAAAGTATGATTATTACGATAATCGATTCACTTTAACTTATATAATATATATGATGAATTATTACAACATTTAATATATTTATTTTATTTGTTAATTGATAAACAATCACGACTGAATTGATTAATAAGTTTAATTCTTGTTTTTTTAAAAATTACAATTTAAATTTTATGACTTATTTTATTGAATTATTATCATTATAATAATAATTATTATTATATATATAATATAAATATATAAGTATAGGAAAGGTATAATAAATTGTTATCCACGTGGATTTATTTTTCAAATACAATTATGAAAATGATCCTATAATACTTTAGTAAGACAACCTATTGTCATGTGATAAGCCAAATAAAATGATAAAAGTTACAATTAGTTATATAAATGTGATTTCTTAAATATTTTAATGTTACTATCTTTTAGTTTAAATTAAAATTTTAAATCGATAATTTTACTGAATTTTAATGCAAATTTTCATCATAATTTTATTGAGGTACATTTAAATTCTGATAAAAAATATTAAATTTTTAAGCACTACATTTAAATTTATCCTAAATAGATTATTTTAATGATATTAGTATTAATAAATTGATTTTTTAAAATTAATATTAACAGATATTATAAATTTAAGATTTATAATTTTTAAAATAATTAACTGTATTATATTAAATATTTTAAATACTATTAGTGAATGTAAATTAACTTTTTTAAATGCTAAAAGAATGTAGGAAAATTTGGAACACGTTGGAAATGTATGCTCTCTTAATGATTTTGTGGGTGTCCTCTTGAAGACTATAATTCATTAGAAAAGGAGAAATAAGATAGATAAAAATAAAACAAAAATTAAAAATATTAATTGAAGAAAAATAAAAAATAATAGAAAAGGAAATAAAAATTGATAAAAACATAATATAATCCTTTTTTACATTTTAAAAGTTATTTTCATTGCTTATAAAAATATAATTTTCATTTTTTTTTCTTACCAAAAATAAAAAATAATTTCATTCGTTCTATTTCTATCTTCCCAAATAGGATGTAATGCAAATGTTTAAAATCTAGTTGGCGGTTATAGGTTTTTTCTTTTGGATGTTCTTATATAGATAACGTAATTTAATAAAAATAAGAAAAAGAAATAGATAAGCTTTATTTTATAATTTGTTGTAAACTCAAGGAATACGTTAGATTGACACTGAGGTAAGAGATAACATTGATGATATTTGATTAATTGGGTAGCTCAAGTTGTCAAAGAGCACGATCACAAGTTATTGTCTTTTTGTTTTTTCTATTCTCAAATACATAAAAATAATTTTATAAAATCAATCAACTTACAATTTAACTGCTAAGTTTTATTACTTTCAATATTAATTTTTTTTATGGAAATGTATAATTTATAGATTTTTTCACTAAAAATATTAATAATGTTAATAAGAGTATTAGTCATGTAAGTGATGATTTTATTTGTATTAAATATTTTTAATAAATTATACATATGTCTTAAGGTTTGCTTATATTATGCCTAACATCTATTCTTTTTTAATAAATATTTTTTTGCTTTTATTGCATTTATCCTCCAGATTTTAGTTTTATTATATCAACTCTTCTTTCTAAATAAAAAATAATACTACCATTAGAGAAATAAAAATAATGTAAAAAATGAAGGATAGTATGTATAACAAAGAAAAATTTTAGGGATAATTGTAATTTACTCTAATATATTTAGAACTAATTCATTTTTTTAGACATTTTTAAATATTTGTATCTATATGTGGATACTCATAAGTATAGAAAATCTATGATTTTTTAAATCAATACCCATTGAATAATAGGATGAGTATTAATTTTTCAAGCAAAATGAACAAATAGAATTTACTTTTATCAATCCCAATTCATTGTCATTAATATGAATAACTAAAAACGCCAGTGTCTAATAAAGAAACTAAAGAGATAAATAGATAAATGTTATTAAAAAGAAAACAAATTCTCCATCAAGCTCTATAATCCATTATTATATTTTGCTTCCACACATACATTATACCCTAGCTAGTAAATATTTCTTTTATATAAATTTTTTATTTGAGAAAAAATTCAAACCACTATCTTAAGTTTCTTCTCTAATCTTTTTTCTTCTTTCCAAACTTTTTACTTACCCTAACAAATAGTAAGTGATGTTTCCAAAATCATCTGTGGATTATCCAATTGCTATAAGTTGAAAAAATATTCTTCACAAATTTTTTTAGTAGGAGAGAAAAAGATTCTTAAGTTATGTGTTCCTACCACTAATCGTGGGTATTGTCTACTTTAACTGTCGTGATCATTTTGTTCTGAAAAGATATCTTGTTAGGTTAAGAAAGGAGAATGTTTATAACCAATCATTGACCTCGATTACTAAGCGATGTGAGATTTTGAATGTATGAGTGTAAAAGTGTGAGTTCAGACCTCACAATAGGTGTCAATGTTCTTACTGCATGACATCGATAAAAGTGGTATTTACATTTGAGGTATTATCCTTATTACTTTGTCACGGTTTTATCTTAAAACAATGAATTAAGAAGAAAAACATTTATAAATAACTATTAACTTTAATTTCTAAACTAAAGTAAAACTTTGAGTGTATTGTGAAACTGGACTCCTACAAGTTTCGCTCCTCTAACCTAATAATTCTTGGATAATCATCACGTTCACGTCCATCATCACACTCATGACGTTGTCCACGTTATTTCTTTGCACATCCAAAATTATTAGCTACATTTCTTCTCTTATATCATTAATTAACTCGAGAAATTCCCAAGTCCTTGTGAAGAAAATGTTGGTTTCTGCTTCATAATTCTCTGCTACTAATGTGTCCTTTGATTAATTTATTTCTTTTTTCCATCATTTGAATGTTCAGCTTCAACCGCTGGCGTGAGGAGTTAGGTGCGGATGTAGAATATTTTATCATTTTTAATAGAAAAATTTATCCGATCTTATAAATTTAGTTTTATAAATTTATTATTTAATAAAAAACAAAACTACCTTCAATTATTTTTCTTTTTCAATTTTTAAAAACCAAAAACAGAACAATGATTTTAAAAACCATTTTTGAAAAAACACTATCAAACAAGTTTCTCAATACTAAAATATTGAAAACAATTATTAAATTACCACCTAATTTTTTCATCATTTCCTAACTTAAATCATCCAACAAATTATTATATATAAATTAATAAAAATTGAGAAAATATCATTAGACAACAGATAAGGAAGTTGCCATATCGAAATTATTATTTTTTGTCATTATTGTCAACTTGGCTTACACTCATTTGGATGACCTCATGGTTATTTGCGCACTTTATCTTCTCACAAAAACTCAAACCTTGATTTTACACATCGTGAGAGAATAGTCCATTTTATTATAATTTATAAATAATATTTTAAAGTACATATTATAAATAAGTATAAATAAATAATAATATTTTTTATAATTTTTATTATATACTCTTAAAGCACACTCTTTCTATCTCATTTTTATTTGTTATTTAAGAAAAACACATATTATGACAATAATTAATTATACCAATTATCATGATAAAATGCTTTTATCTAACGACCTTCTTTTATAAATAATCAATTAATTTAATTATATACAATTATAATATTTTTTAAAAATATTATTAAAAATAATGTGTCTAAAAACAAATTTATCCCCAATTAGGGATGAAAAAATATGCATACCTGTGGATACCCGATTTTGACAGGACTACCTGCTTTGACCGAGTATGCGTACGAGTATGAGTATTACCTGATGTGTTGAACCAAGTACGAGTATGAGTATGTGACTACCAACCTCGTTATAATTTTAATAATTATATAATAAGTTTAAATTATATATTTAATTAAAAATTTTAATTGTTAAACTTTAATTTATAATTTCTTGTTATTAATTATTCTTTATATAATTTTTAAATTGAAATATAATTAATAACTTAATATATATAATTTATTGAATAATAAATAAGTAAATTTAAATTGTAAATAATGAGTACTTGCAAGTATACCGAACCCAAAAATACCCGACGGTGAAGAAGATTTGGGCTAGCTATGAATAGGAGGCGTCAAACATGAGTGGGGTAAGATACAAGTGGAGGTGGTGATGGAGAAGGTGGTTATTTGCATGGGAGGAGGAGGAGTTGGTGGAGGACCTGACATAGAGACTCAAAGGAATCACAATGAGAGAGAGTGTGCCTAATATGTGGATGTGAGGTATGAGAGTAACATACACAGGCATCCGTATACAAGACAATACGGGGAGATTCTCACAACATCCTCATTGCTTTTTCAAGTTACTATAGGTAGCAGAAGTTCCTTCAAAAGTCCAATTTTTAGCCTGGCAACCAGAGGTAGACTAGTTGCCAACTATGCATATTTGGTGTGGAGAAGAATTCTGAAATCTATTGATGGGTTATGCAGTGTTTATGGTGCACAATAGAGACAAACTTGCATTTTTTTTATTGAGTGCACTATTGCATATCAGGTTTGGCAAGACTTTTGCAGATGGTGGGGGATCTCTACGCTAATATTGACGAAGATTCGGAAGCATTGTTGTCAATTCATGGGCCTTGTTAACAGACCAAAGGAGATTAGGCGAGTTTGATTCACATGTATCTAGCAGATACAAAAGACTGGTTAATGTCTAGGAAATAGTGCAACTGGTTTAGCTAAGTACCTGAGAGTGATGTCAATCTTGTAAAATTACTTACACTCCTATGCAAAATGAGTTATGAATCCACTGTATTGTTTAGAGTGAGTGTGTTAAAGTGTGCATAACTTTATATATACGCGCTCTTTGGTTTTCTTATTATATTCAGTTATAGACATTTCTAGTGCTTGTGTTTGGTCCTTTAATAAATTTTTTGGCTTATAATAAAAATATTAAACTAAAAATAATGTTAAAAAGACATAAGGTACGAGTGTAATTATATAAAATTTTAACAAATATTATTGTAATTTGTTATTATTATTATTGCCAAATTTTAGACACAAAAAAAAAAATTTGTTTGATATAATTAATGAAAAAAGACTTATACATTGTTAGTGTAAAAAAATTTACTTAATTTTCTATTAGAACCTTTTATATATAGTGAATTTATTAATTTTACTGTTTAATACTTAAAAAGTCATATAAAACTTATAAATAAATGTTACTGTAAAATTTTTCAAAAGTTATATAGATATTAAACTCATAATTAATTATGTAGAATAATATTCCCTTGCTGCATTATTTTGATATATTGATTTGACATTAACTATTTTTACTTCGGAACAACTTATTTGGGGTTTAATCTTTTTCCTTGTGATAAATAAAATTAATTTAATAATAATAAGTTATTTTTAAATTTTATTAATATTTTTTATTATTATTACCAAATTTAATAGTTATAAATTTTATAAAATAATTATTTTTTATATAAATATTTTAAATGCATGTTTAAATATTATTATTAAGTATAAATGATTTTTTACTATATTATTTTAAAGAGAGATGTTAAATA
Source organism: Psophocarpus tetragonolobus (assembly GCA_037954015.1). NCBI lineage: Eukaryota > Viridiplantae > Streptophyta > Magnoliopsida > Fabales > Fabaceae > Psophocarpus > Psophocarpus tetragonolobus. The sequence goes on along the minus strand of CM075695.1, from coordinate 23,837,513 downwards.
CTACAAACAAAAATGAATGCGTACCAACATTTGATCATTGTTTTTTCTTATATACCAATTTTTTAATTATTTAAAATAAGAGTTTAATTTGTATATATAATTAATGTAAAGATTTTTACACTAATATTTAATCACAACCCTCCATTCAGGATAAGTTTGTTGACTTTATTAATGAGTACTTTAAAAGTCACATAAATAAAAATTTATGATTGAAAATGTAAAAATAATTTAGTTTGATACTTAAATTTTCAATGGATTCAATTTGATACCTAATTATTTATAATGCCTTAATTTGATACCTTTTTGTGAAATACCGAGTACTAACCATCATATTTTGACGCTTAAAATGAGTTTTGAAGTTAGACTTTTTTTAATTAATAAAAATAAATTATTATAATTTTATTTAAAATTTACTTTTTGGGTTTTTTGATGAAAAATCACTTAATAAATATTATATACAATAACCTTATTGATAAATTATTAAGAGAGAAAGACATAGGGTAACAAGGAATCCTTAGCAAAAAAATAAAATTAATACACTAGGATTGAACCCGAACCTTGTCATATTGAGCTCAAACTAGGACCTACAAACTAGAACCAATAATAATACAACTAGTACATAAAACATTATTAGTAAACAAATATTTTTGAAACCTAAAATTGGAGCTTAGACTGCCTTATACATGATCGACCTAAAAAATACCCTTAATTCAGAGGGGTGATACTTGTGTTCTCAAGATGCTTCAAGTGCTATTAGTCTTTTTCTTATTATTATTATTATTATTAAAGTGACTTGTTCATAATTGTCTTCATTAGCATAATTTATTGTTGATATTTTAACAAAAGAAGGTTGAATTAAGACATTTTAAATAAATACATCTATAGATATTTACACCACGGCTAATTACCCTAAATGAATCAATTAAAAATTTGAGTATTAAATTAAATTATTTTAAATAATTAGGTTAGTTTAAGCCTTATTTTTTCTGTCCTTTACTAATAAGTCAATGTATAACTTACTATATATATATATATATATATATATATATATATATATATATATATATATATATATGTTGAATTATTAATTACTATTAGTGCTGTCATTTCAGTGATGCCAACAAACTCGATGCCAATGTCATTGCGCGCTAAATAACACAGTATTACTATTCTCTATTTTAATTAAAATATGAAATTCTTTTATTATACTCTTCTTTATCTCAAAATAAATATTGTTTTAGATTATTTTGCCCAGATAAAAATAATAATAAATAGATAAAAAATTTAACAAAATAAAAAATTTTAACAAAATTAATCTTACCAATAATATTATATAAAAAAATTAAAATATTATCAGAATTATTAATAAAAATAATTTCTATTATATATTAAAAACTAAAAAAAAACTTATTTTAAAATATTTTCTTACGATAATTGTTTTGAATTGGTCCATACTAAAAAAAGAAAATCTGAAATTCTAAAAATCTGTAAACATAAGGTATGGTCCATGTATACTCCACACTTTACCTGCTTATGTCTTCCTCCAACATTGGAATTTGGAAACAAACGCTGTCTTTTTTTTTTTTAGTAGAAAAAGAACGCTGTCTTATATTCTTATTAATGTTGACATTCTCAGGTTATATCAAGAATCTGGGATATTCTCACATATTCTCCATCCTCTCTCTCATTCTTCCAAACATTATATTCTTTTGGGTATTAAATTCAGATATTTCTTCACAAACTCAGCTTATTTTATCATCATTGTTAAATTGTTAGGTTCTTTTTTCAATTTTATTGTTATTTATATTTTCTTCCTGGAATCTCCAACATCTTACGTTTGTTTTCACTTTTATTTTATGTTTTCATACCCAAAGAGTGAAGTTCATATATAGATACAAGGTTGCTCTTTTTCTAGTTTCTAGTTAATTACAATTCATATATATCATCAACCTTTTCTACTTTTGTTCTTGGTTTTCTTGTAGGGTTTGAGAAAGGAGAAACAAATTAAACACTTGAGTGAAATTGTTTGGTTTAGAAAAAAGAAAAAAATGGGGTGGAAGTGGATGGTGATAATATTACACTTGGCATCGCTTTTGGTGTTTGTTTGGGCAGATAGAAGGATTATGAAGGTTGAATTGAATAATAGAGAGAGATATGAAAGAAGTTTCCTTAGCAAAGCTATGAGGTTCTTATGGCAATCAGGGGAATCTGGTTATCAACACGTTTGGCCAGTAAGCTCTTCCTTAATTTCCTTCTCCTATTTCATGATTTTTTATTCTTTCTATTAAATCACATTTTGTTCTTGAAAAATAACCTAAGTGACTTCTCACGTTGTCTGAGAGTTTAATAAGATGATTCAGTGTAATTTTTTATGTAAACTATGGTTTTAATCACTTCTAAAACTTGTTTGATATCCCAAACTATTTTGAAAATAAGAGATTAAATAATATATATTTATTCATTACTTTTTCTGGTTCTTTTTGTAAGACATAATCTTGAAGGCAATTGTTAGGACTTTTTATAAAACATTTTTATAGTTCTTATACAACATTTATTTGTTTCTTTATTTTCTCAAAAGTCATTTAACTTTTTAAATATTGTGTCATTTATCGATTTTAAGATTATTAAGTGAAGGTAAAATCACTACATTAGTATTAGAAGTGTTTAAAATAGAACCAATCTGAATTAAAAATAAAAAATTGAATTTCAAAAATTGAAAATCACAAAAGAACCACTTTAGTTTGGAGTGATTTAGTTTTTGTAATTTTTAATCTGCATGGTTTAGTTTGGTTTGGGGTTTAAAATATTAAAATGTACTAAACCAAACCAAACTGTTTGTCTTAGCTATTTTAGAAAATTTTACTTATTGTTTTCTATTTATAAGATTTTGACTTAATATTTAATTAATATTTTTAATTTATATGTATTAGTTGATGAGTACATATTTTAGCAAAACTATTTTATTCAATTTTATTGGATATAATTTGACAACTACTAAAATATAATCTTTAAATGAATTGATTAATTGTTTATATTAAACTACTACTTTTATATAATTTTGTTGGGAGTGAATAATTTTTATATAATTTTGAAAATAAACTTTTTTAATGTATTTTTTAATATTTAATAATAGAAATTTTAAATTACAAAACTAAATCAAACAAAACCCCAAAATATTGATTTTGTTTGGTTCAGATTTTATAATTAATCTAAACTAAATCAAACGACTCCACACTTAGTTTTTAAGTTAGTTTGGTTCAAATTAGTTTTAAATTCAAAACCACACCAAACTGCACTGTGAACACCCCTAATTAGTACTCCCTTTAGACTTTTATATATATATATATATAACTTCTATTTGATTAAGAAATTTAATTAATATAATTTAATTTTACCGACCCTAAAATAAAAATAAGTTTATTTTTAAATACCCTTTATTGAAATATTATGAATAAAAAATAATTATTAAAAATAGAACCTCAATTAATTAAAGATTGTTTTAGAATCGTGTCATTAAATAAAAAATAGATAGTTAAATTAAAACTGACTTATATTTGAATCAAAAGAAATTTTTATTGATAGTTTTCAAAAATATAATAAAATTAACTAAACTAACTTTTTTTTTGTTATATGTGTGACTTATGTCTAAAATATTTATATTTTATGAAAATGATAGGACGTAGTAAATTGAATGAAAAAAGGAGGTTATTTATGGCAGGACATGGAATTTGGGTGGCAAATTGTTGTGGGTAGCATAATTGGATTCTTTGGAGCAGCATTTGGAAGTGTAGGTGGTGTTGGTGGTGGTGGCATATTTGTTCCTATGCTCAACCTTGTTGTTGGCTTTGATGCAAAATCTTCCACAGCTATATCAAAATGTAAGTGATCCACTACATATTTTCCATGAAATGCATTCATGATTTTAAAATGATTCTATAGTTTTATTTGCTGATTATTAGCTTTCCTCTTCTCATCTTTTTTGTCTGGTTTTTATATTCTAAAAGTTAAATTTCCAAATATATAAGACTAATTAAGTTTAATGTTCACACACTACTATTGTAAAATAAATTATATAAATTTAGGACATTATTTATAAATTCAATAAACTTTGTTATACATGAAGCTATGAAACTAAATGTTATGATTGAATGACTAGTAAAACTTTATATTGTGAATACATGAATATTTTTATCAAACTAATTTTTGAAATATATATAAAAAGAATAATTCTTATAGTCATATAATTATAAATTTTTATGCATAATAAGAAAATAATTTTTGTGCATAATAAGAAAATGTCACCGGTTTCACTAACTTAATTGGCTTGGCTCAAAAAAACAAAATTAACAAAACGAAATAATAATCTTTGATAAAAGATTTTCAAAACTTACTTTGATATATATATATTGGAAAAACTACCTGTTATGATAAAAAAATTCAAATTAATTATTAATCTATTAGTTTTTTTAGTGAAAGAATTAAAACTCGTAAACTTTTCCTTTTTTTTTTTCTAAAGAAAGTTTGTACATTTTTTGTTTAATTATGAAATGTATTATTGTACATTTTGAGACAAAACGTGAACTTAAATAATACTTACAATAAAATAATAAAATAGAATATTTCAAAATTAGAAAGGAAAATAAAAAAAAAAATGTCCAGAGAACAAAAGTGACATTTCAAAGTTTACAGGGAAAAAATCATTTTTCAAATAAATTTATTGAACTTTAAGGTAATTAGTTTTAAAAGTTATACAAATTTATTTTACACATAATACATTAAAATTAATTTAATTAAAAAAGAAGTACAATAAGATAGAAGGAGGTGCAAAAATTATTTATCAAAATTTATATTATCCGAATAGCTGTCATGTTGTGAAAACTGAAAATTATCTGTAACACAGACATGCAAAAATGGGTGGGCCAGATTCCCAGCAAATCATGAATAACAGACAACATAAGTGGCTGGGGCTAACCATTAGTTGTTTTGTTGGGAGAAAATATTTCTTTTTTTTATGTAATTTTTATTATTAAACCAACTTGTAACTAGCTTATAATATGAGGATAAGCAAGATATAATGTCTAGCTTATATGAATACGAGTCACTTGTTTGTAATTTTCCTACGGATCAGGGACAAACCAGAGTCTACGGTTGATTTTTAATAAATTATTATTAAATATTTAAATTTTTTTAAAGTAAAACAAACTATTTAAGTATTTCTAAAATAATAAATAATATTTAATAGTATATTTTTAAAATTCTAAAAATTAAATCAAACCAAACCGATAATAATTAATTTGTTTGATTTGAATTTTATAATATTTTCAAACCGAAATAAATCAAATCACACTTAAATGACAAAATTAAACTAAATCACACTACTAGTTAATTATTTTACAACACTATTTCAGAAAATGCGCTTATCTTAAACTTTTAGAAACTATGTAACCAAGTTAAAATTAAATTGTATTCGGGGGAGCATATTAATTTGTAGAATTTTCTAAAATAAAAGTATTTTTTTCTTAGAAAGGAGTTTTTTATGTTATTATAAATTTATATCCTTTAAGAAAAGGATCTCATCATAATTTATCTCTTGTGCTTTTTAAATTAGTTAATAAAGCTGCTCAAATAAATGTTAGTTAATGAATATGTAAATAAATCATACTTATATTTCTGAAAAATTTTTAAAATTTATAAAATACTTATATTTTTTCCTCTTACCATCACCTCTCTTTATAAGATATATAATGCAATATTTTTAAACATTAAAATACGTATACAACATAAAAATGTCCGTGTAATGATTTTTAAATAATTATAAAAGATTTGAATGTAAAAAACTATCATTGATCTAATTTTTAAGTGATTTGAAATTTTGTAGTGTACCAGTAAGTCCTCAAACCGTGAATAAGGGGCAAGTGTAACTTAAGTAAAAAAAAAGAAAAGAAAAGAAGAAGAGAGATTTAAAAGAGAAATAATAATTATGTTGTGATAAAAAAAAACAAAAAAGTGATAAGGAATATAAAAATTAAAGTGTGAAAATAGAGTGAAACATCATTTTGATCCCAAAAGATTGAAGTCATAACATGATAAAAGATTTTTAGAGACATTCATGTCCTTAAATTTTTATATATTGTTTACACATAGGTATCTCTATTAGTAACAACCTTAGGCAACTATATAGTTAACATTAACTATAGTGTTAGCAGTCCCATCTCTGATACGTGACAGGCCAACTGTTTACATGACACCACTTTTCTTTTATTTAATTTTTTAAAAGAATAAAATGATATTTTGGTCTTCGAAAGATTGAAGTGGTAACATCTAGGTCTTTGAATGATTTTTTAGAGATATCTAGCTTCTTGAATTTTTCTAACGTTTACATGTAAGTTCCTCCATTACTAACGATGTTAGGTAACTACATAATCAATACTTAACTACTTTGTTGACAATCTCTCTATTTTATACATGGTAGTCCGTCCAATTGTTTACATGACACTAATTTTTTCTTTTATTTAATTTTTAAATAAAAAATATTTGCAAAGATTTTTAATCGCTAGAAAATAAAACCTTACACAATTCATCTTATCTCTTCTCTTTACCCATTTTTTATTCTTAAACGATTTAGTGTGACAATAGTGGTGGTGCAAAGGCGAGCAATTGTGCAGGGCTGAGCGATGCCATGACAGAGTAAGAGTACGAGGGAGAGCAACCTTGTGGTGAGTGGTAGCTTTGTGCGATGACTGAGGGCTAGCGATAGTGAGTGTGTGTTGCCATCGTGTATTACTGATTTGCCTTAAGCCAAACCACCTAACCTGTTGCCTTGTATGAGTATTTGCGTAGGGATTTAAGACTTGAGATATCCTTTAGGAATATTAAGTTGTATGTGAGTGAGACGAAAGATACTATTCAGGATTGGGGCATGAGAGTCAAAGCATCATGTTTTGAGGACATTTTGTTCTCATATGTTATTGCATTTGAACAAAGGAAACAATTTCCAAATGACCTTACATAAACTGAACAACTTTAGTATCCTTCTCAATCTATTTATAATGAAAACAGTAGTGTGGGTATACATGGAGTTAAAGAAGAAAAATTGTTTGTTATTCATCCAATTGATGTAACATTAATTTGAATTTTGAAAGTAAATTGACTATTTTGTATTTGATGTAGCACTATTTTTAATTTAAAATATTGTAATAGCTTGATTTTTCAAATTTAATAATATTGTTTAAATTGGGAAGGTGATTTTTTTTAATTTTTATAGTTAAAAATCATCGCAAATATTTTTTAATATAAAATATTAATAAAAGAAAAGTGGGCATAACACTACTTAGTAAACAATTGGACTGCCACATATAAGAGAGAGAGACTGTAAAGACAACAATTAATAGTTGACTGCATACTTGCATGATGTCATTGTAACGGAAGGACTACCATGCAAACATAAAAAAAGTTCAAAGACTATAGGCTCCTTTCTGAAAATCTTTCTAAAAACCTTGATGTCACCACTTCAATCTTTTGAAGATCAAAATAGTGTTTCACGATATTCTTATCCAAACAATAAGTCTTGAACAACGTAGCCTCTGAGCTCTTTTCTGATAGATAGGAACAGGTTGGTACTTGCAAAGACTCTAACGCCCAAATTAGAGACTATGTATGGTATAAAACATATGTGAGAAGTTACTTAAGTCTTATTGTAATGTCTACATTTATAGAAGTTATTAGAGATAAATGATAGGTTAAATTATAAATGCTATGATTTTGGATCATGATTATATCTTTTTAGAGAGAGCCTAATTATATTTTTAGAGGGTAATTATCCCAAGATTTGTGGGATTTGGAGGATCTGGGGTATATTAGATGAGGTGGTTAGATGTGTGATCTTTTGGAGTCTTGGGCTGAGGTGGTTTTGGGTGCATGAACTTTTGGGTCGAGGTGTATCAAGTTGGGCAGGTATACGCTATGTGAAAATATCAAAAGATTTGTATAGCTTCTTTGGACTTAAATAAAGAAAAATTGTAACATTCTAGTGATGTGCCTCACTAACTTTATTTGGTGATTTTTTAAACTCTTCTTAAATATCACAATATACTAGAGTTTGATGAATAATATCTCGATTAGAAAATATATACTTAATCACTTTTAGTAGGATCCCTCTTCCTAACGATGTTTTTCCTTACATAAGTTTTGAATAGAAACTTTGCTTGTGAAAATTGAATTTAGTGTAGTTGTCAAAATATGTCGATTTCGATAGGTCGGTGCCCATAGTTCGATGAAATGGGCCAAATTGAGCTTGAGAAACTTAGTTTCATATGGAATCAGGCCTAAATAAGCCGATCCAATGGGTTAGTATGACCAAGTCGGACTTGAAAAACCTATACCCATATGAAACTGGACTTATTTGGGCCTACATCATTTAAATTTCTTCTTTAAAATTTATATAAATTTATACAAAAAAAATAGACCTAGTTAGACTAATTCGACAAACTATCAGACATGAGTGGATCAAGAAAATGCAACTTATATTACATATAAATTGGATCGGATGACCCATTTTAACATCTTTCTAGCATTCAATACCATTTATATCAACAAGTTGCTGATGAATAATTGGGTGTTGTGTTTGTGTTAGGTATGATTATGGGTGCAGCTTTGTCAACTGTTTACTATAATCTTAATCTGAGACACCCCACATTGGATTTGCCCATCATCGACTATGATTTGGCTCTGCTCATTCAACCCATGCTCATGCTTGGTATTAGCGTTGGAGTGATCTTCAATGTTGTAGTTGCTGATTGGATGGTCACTATGCTACTTCTTGTTCTCTTTTTAGGTAATGTTTTTCTTAATTGTGACTTGGTTTAGTAATATTTTATTTTGTTACACCTTCTAGTTTGATCCCTCTTTCTTGATTTATAGGAACATCCACAAAAGCAACCTTTAAGGGTGTTGAAGTATGGAAAAGAGAAACTATATTGAAAGAGGTAGCATTTAATTGATACATAAAGATGAGTTGTCACTATTTGTAATTGAAATTACAAATGCAAATATAGGAAGTAATGAATTCCATTTTGTACCCTCAAAGAGTTTGAGACTTTATCTTGAAAGATGTTTTTAGAAAATTATTCGCTAATGACTTTATTTTATGCAAGTTGATATGTGAAACACTTTAAATAATATTTTTAAAATGTTTTAGTTGCAATTGGTAGGTTAATAAAATCACTAGAGACTATTTTATCTTTTTAATATGTATGTTTCTATCTCAAAATAAGTGTTGCATTAAAAAAAAGTGTTATAGGTAGTTTTTCAATGTAATATTGATTTTTTTTGCACTAATATCCTTAATAAGGTTAGTTTAGTTTTTCAATGTAACATGTAATATTCATTGAGGAATGCTTGCAACACACTTCTTTTAATATAAACTTTGTTGTTTATTGAAATTTATTGAAAACTACAAAATTAGGAAAGAGAGTCAATTAATGACAAATGAGATCCACATAAATTTGTGTTTTTTAATAAATTTCAACCAAATAATGTGTTTAAAAAAGTGTGTCAAAGAGTATATGATTAACATTTCTTATATTAATATTAAGGTTAATTTTTAAAATTATTATATTTCATCTATTTATTAACTTTTCTTTGTATCTACAAACATCTATTTTAGGTTGAATGGGGGTTTGATAGATAATATTGATTAATTTTGACTAGTAATCATCTTAAAATTTTACTAGTAAGTGGTAACAATGAAAAAATTATATTACTCTTTCTCTTAACATCTCTTGTTTCTTTTTAGGAAGCTGCTAGGAAACAAGAGTCAAATGGTAAGTTACCAAAACTAGTCATTACATGTACCAAAACATAATAAAATTATTAATATATAATATTCTGTCTAATTATAAAAAATATTTTGTTTTTTTTTACTTAATTTTAGACAAATCTCTCAATTTTTTTTTAAAAAATATGAGTTTAATTAGTATACACTGATAATGTAAAAAACTTTTACACTAACGTTCAATTACATATCTTCTTCGTTTATATGACTTTGAAATTATCAATTGGTAAAGTTAACAAAATTACCATAAATTAAGGATTGTGATAAGATGTTAGTGTAACATTTTATACACTATGAGTGGATACATATTAAACTCAACAAATATTATACTAATACTATTTTTATATTACAATCTAATTTAAAAACATAAATATGGAAATATGTGTAATATGATAAAATCTCTTTAAGACAAATATAAATAATTTTCTCTAATAAAATTGTTTTCAATGATTTTTTTTTGTTGCCAATCTTTACCATTCTCTCTTTGATAGATGTTGGGACTGAAGAACAATACTCACCAATTCCTAGTGGACCTGACAATGAAACAGCAAAGGATACTATAGAAGAGGTTATTAATTATACTTATGGTTAGAGTGTTGTTTTGAGGTCTTGCTTACAAAAAAAGTCATCTAAGCCATTTATTTAGGTCATATGTTTCATAAAGTAATAACTATAAGATATATAAGTGGGTTTCTTTAAGTTAAAAAAGAAGTAAGTTTTAGATAAATAATTTATTTATAAGTAATTTTTATAAAATAAAATTTTTTTATGTTTAACTAAATTATAAAAATAATTTTTTAAAAAATGAACTTTTTACTTTTTAGAAAATAATCTTTATATAAATTTATTTTGAGAAGTTACTTTAAGTAACTTTTCAAAAGTAGTTTTTTAACATAAGTTATTTTTAAATTTTGTTCAATTTATGGTTTTTTTAAAAAAATTTAAACATAAAAATTACAGTAAGTATTTATTCTGTTTAAATTAGTGATTTTTTCAAACTCACCATAATTGATAAAGCTCAAAACATTAGAAGTTAGAATCAACAAGTTACACTCCAATAAACATAAGTCATAAAAAACTTTTGACATGCATTTAAATTAGTTTCTTATGTTATCAAACAAGATCTTTAACCACAAGAATCATGGGATAGCAAATAATATATATTAGTCAAATATTTTTACAGTTAAAAATATTAGTATCATTAAACAATAGTATTACTGATAAAGGATAAATATTTGATAATTAATATTACATTAAGTAATTTTAAATTTTTTTCTTAAATTTAAGAAAATAAAAAAAAATATTTTAGTTTTCATATCTTATTAATTATAACCATTGCAGGTGTCTATGCTTGACAATGTATACTGGAAAGAGTTTGGACTTCTTGTTTTTGTTTGGGTTGCATTTCTTGCAATCCAGATTGTCATGGTTTGTTATTTTTATTTATGTTTAAGTTATGTTATATTACTAATTTTGTGTTGATTTTTTGTAAAATTTTTATTATATTGGTATCCTAATAAATTTTTAATTTTGATTTTAGTCACTAAAGTGTTTTGGATAAGACTTCAAATTGTTTTAAATTATTTTAAAAATAATTTATATAGCACAGTTTTAACACCCAAAACAAAACATAAAAATTATTAGATACCAACATAAAGATTTAATTTTATAAAAATTCAACACAAAATTTACTAATATATAAAATATTTGAAATATATTTAATTCTTTTCATTATTTAACATTTTCTATAATAAATCAGTTTGTGCCATGGAATCTTTCTGATTTGGCTGACTCTTTAAACATTTGCTATTGACAACGGCAACAGAACCAAATACCTAAATGTTCAACAATATATTGGGCTCTGAACATGTTGCAGGTAATTCTGGTTACAAAAAAAGCCTCAAAGCTATTATTCTCTTGAATCTAGTGTGTTTTAAACTTATGGTGATTGTTTGGTACAGTTTATAACACTGTTTATAATATTTTAATATTTAAAAATTAAAAAACTCTTTTAGGTAAATAGTTCTGATTTTTTAATTTTTAAAAACTAAAAAATAGAAATAATTAAAAGTATTTTTTCTTTTTAATTTTTATTTTTATTTTAAAAACTCAAAATACAATCAAAATATGTTAATTTTTGTATTTTATTAATAAAATTTTAATAAATATGAATAAATTTTTTTATTTTTAATTCTTCGAAACAGTTTTCAAATAACACTTACCAAACAAGTTTTTTTTTTCTTCCTGAAAACAGTTTTTGAAAATTATTCTTGAAAACTCTTTTCAAAAATTAAAAACAATCAAACCCTAAAATTTTTTAAATAAATTATTTTTGAGGAATAAAAGTTATTCTTAGAAAAACTTTTATATATATATATATATATATATATATTCAGCAAATAAAAAAGAAAACCTTTTAACAATGAGTAAATTTTAGAGGTCATATGATTAAGGGTCCATTTGAACAACATAATTAAAAGCTAATTGAATGCTTATAATGTAAGTATTTTTATGCATAAGCTATTTCTATAATTAAAAAGAAATATGAGTTAAACGTTTTTCATATACAAGGAAGTAATTAATTTTCATATTAATAGATTTACCCTAAAGAACTTATTGATATAAATTAAAAACTGGAATATATTATTAACTATTTTTTTTGGGCTCTTGCAAATGCTTGCACAAGAATTTTATGCTATAGGATAAGTTCAAATAAATGGTAAAAAAAACTCTTCCAACCTTAAATAGTGTCTTTTTGAAATGTTGAACTTTTTAAATATACGTACCTTCTTTTACCATTAATTATTTTAAATATAAAGCTAATTAGCAATGTTTAGATTATCTTTACTGTATTGTAATAAGTCATCAACTTACTTGACAATGGTAATTTCAATAATAACACAAGATCATCAAACAATAATATTTTAGTTTAGAAATATATTCACTTATATTTTCTCATGGGTGTACGTTAACCTTAAATAAATATAATTTTGGAACAAAAGAGAGTATAAAGTTAATATTAAATATTAGAAATAATCATATTTTTTTAACTTTTTTATTACAAAAATACTTTAGATAACGAATTGATTATTTTAAAATAATTTTTGTTCTATTAGATCTAATTATATAAAATATTTATATAATTAATTCTAATAATACTTCATTATAAATAAATTATTGAAACAAGTTTTCTTTCACAGCTAATAAGAAAACTAAAATGTTGGTTAATAATGCTTATCTATTTAAAAATACTTCATTAGTCCTAGTAATACTTCATTATTGATAGCAAGACCTCTCGACCCAAACATGCATCTATTATGTCTTATGCATCTAAAGATTGCTATTAAGAACTTGGAAGTTTCTTTTAATACCCTATTTTTTTATTTGGACCCTCAAAGCATTCAAAATAATCTAGGTACCCCAACATATTTTCAATCTATTTTAACTTATACTTAAGGTGTATATTCTGGATCAACTAAACTGGAATATATATTTTAATATATTTCGAATCCACTTATTTGAAATATACATTTTAAGTTATTCCATATCAACTAATTTGAAACACCTTAAAATGTATATTCTGAATCCCTTGATCCAGAATATACACTCTAAGTGTAGTTAAAACAAATTAAGGGTATGTTTGAGTTTTCATTCTATATTAAACACTATGGCCACATGAATAACAGATGAAGAAGTGCTAAAAGAAATTTCATAAGAACTTAGTGCTGAATTTTTCCTTTAAATTGTTCTTTCTATGCTTTTCCTATTTATAAGTGAATTAACACTTGCAGAAACAATGCAAAAGGTTCTCAACTTTTATTGTTTTCTTGTTATTTTTAGTTACCATTTTTGTCTTGTGACTAAACCCTAAAATATTGGATACTCATCCTATTGATATGCACCTGATCCAGATTCCATGTTATAGAAATTGTTTACAACATGCTTTCCATGTCATATACAGATTCCAGTTTCAGTTGGGGTATCTGGATATGAGGCAATTTCCTTGTACAAAGGAAGGAGAAAAATTTCTTCAATAGGAGATGAAGGGAAAAGTTTTACTGCTCAGCAGCTAACTATTTATTGTGCCTTTGGAGTGTTGGCTGGAATTGTTGGTGGCTTGCTTGGAATAGGTGGAGGATTTGTTATGGGGCCACTCTTTTTGGAGCTGGGAGTCCCACCTCAGGTTAGTTAATTTCACATTGTAATATCACAAATATTGGAACACAAAATGTGCACCACATAGATATATACTTTTTTCAAATAAGAAGTAATAAAAATAGTGTTGGATCCTTTTTATAAAGTCTTTTGTCTTGATTATGTATTTACTTAAATATCTAATGAATTCAATTAAGTTAGCCATACATATAGTTTGTGAAGAAAATTTAAGTTTGATCCCAATAAAATACATTCTTGAAAAGGAAACATACTTGTATCTATATCGGGAATTGAATGAATACACATAATTAAATACTCTTAATTAAGTAGGAGAGAGAAAAAAAATTAAGAATGAAAGATAATGGTACATAGTTTTGAAGATAATTGTATTTAACTAGGGTATATTTATTTTCTCAACTAAAAAAACTACTTATATTAAATTCGATAAATTAAGTAGTTGGATCTTATAAATATGGATTTGATTGAGGAGAAACCAATGAAAGTCATAAAATGTGCTTATGTATCTTTGTTTGATGAAGTTGGTTTTAAAATGATGACACACAAGATGTTATGGCTATATCCTTCATGAGAAATTATTGGTACATTTATATGATTAGGGAGAGTTTGGGAAATAATGTTGTTTTTTTTAATTACTAATATAATTAGGCATGGTAACTTGGTGAAAATGAGTATGACATTCTTATTCTTATCTCTCCTTTAAAAACTCGTTCTTATCATTGTCTTCTTACTTGATGAGTGTAAGATTCATATCTCATCCCCATCTCCATCAAGTATCGGATATACTCTTACCCGTTTCATACTTGCACAAAAATTATCATAATTTTTTAATAAAAAATAAATTATTTGAATATAATGATATTAGTTTAAAAGTTATCTAATAATCACAAAGTTTGTAATTTGTGTATTAAATGTCAAACTTTTTTTTATCAAAAACAAATGTCAAACCTTTCTTGACATCTAAAAATAGTAATTTGTAAAGAAAAAAAAGAATCTAAGAGGTCATCTTGTTTGAAAGTTAAATATTATAAATTAAGGTTAAAAGTTTAGGATATTTTAGTCATCAAAATAAAAACAAGTATGAGAGTGGTGACGAAACAAGGTGGATATGTATATCCCCATCTCCATTCATCCTTATCCCCAACTTAATAACAAATCGGATATTCTCAACATCTATATCTTTACTTATCTTTACTCAAACAAATCAAATATTTTCTATCAATTTTAGAGTAGATTCGGATATTACACACAATTACAAATTTATTTCCCATCTCTACATATAATTCTCTACGTTGTAGTCCCTATGCCCAAAAAATTACACGTTTTGGTATTAGAAATACACTTTTAATATGTTTTAATCCCAATATATGTGATCGGGCTAAAAAGTACATGTCTTGGAACTAAAACGAGTTAGAAAGTATATGTAGGGACTAAAATATATAGTTATAATTTTTTAGTGTAGAGACTAAAACAAAAACACTGTGTTAAAACTTCTTTTTAAGTAGCTAGATTTAGAGAAGTCATGATAACAAAGTGGATCAAGGAAATGAAAAAATAGTTTAGAATGACTAAGAAAAATGATACCTGGTTACTGGTAAAGTTGGAAAAATGGGTAGTTAGTCATAAAAACTCGCAATTTTAATGAGTTCTAATTACGGTAAACTTCTCTTTAACCTATTATTTTTCTATAAGAAATGATTCAAAACCCATGCTCACTATTATGGACAATTGATCCGAGGCACATTAATTATATTCTCTAGAACAATTGATGCAGAATAATGATATTGTTTGGATCAATAAATCCGGAATAAAAAAAAAAATCTTTTTTTTATTTTCGTCCTTACCCTTGGACCAGCCTTGAAGAGGAATAACTTTTGGGTGTTTTGATTTTACTTTTCAATTATGGTTTAGCTATATAATTGGTTTGGATGTTGTTAAAAACTTTACCTCTATTTCTTTGTCTTAATTATTCCTTTCACACTACAACATCCTCACTTTTTCATAGAATACTATCAACTAATGAAGCCAATCATAGGAGTTGGACTTTTCTATCAATTGGCTTCAATGTTTGATATGTTGTGTTCAGGTTTCAAGTGCCACAGCCACCTTTGCTATGATCTTCTCCTCATCAATGTCAGTTGTAGAATACTACCTGCTGAAACGTTTTCCAGTTCCTTATGGTTTGTGCTTCACAAACTATAGCTTGATCTCAATAACTTCATTCATGTGACTTTTGAAAATATAAAATGCATCATTCTATCACAATTTAAATATGTTTAGGATCTCTAATATATTCACGGATTTTGCATTCCTATAAAAATTTTTACTTTATGTTAGCGTCTAGAATTTGTTTTTTTTTTCTCCAGATCTTAAATAGTTTTTTTTAAACCAAAAAATATTATTAAAAAAGTTTATAAAGAATAGCACAAGACATGCTTATGAAAAAAAGATAGGTATGAAACTCCAACTAAATTTGTTATATTAAATATAAAACATAAGGTTCATATCCTAAATAGTTACGTAAATTACTTTTAAAATATGTTAATTAAAATAATTTAAAGAGTCACTTAAATATTTTAAAGATCTAAGATAAAATAAAAAGTTATTAGAAATCAATTATAGAACAAATTTATGAAAACTAATGCAAAATTCACTAATCTATTATATAAAACTTTCATTCATGTGCCTTTTGGACAAATAAAATGGATTATTGCAATACAATTTAAATATGTTTTGGATCTATAATATATTTGTGAATTTTGCATTTATACAAATTTTTACTTTATGTTGAATCTATATTTTTTTTTGTTCATGTCCTAAACAGTTATGTAAATTATGTTTTTAAATATTTTAATTAAAATAGTTTAAAGAGTAATGTAAAATATTTTAAAGATCCATATATAGAATACAAAAATTTTATGAAAACCAATACATAATTCACTAATGTATCATTCATTTGAAACATATTTGAGCCTTTATTGATATTTTAAAATTCATTCCTCTAACTCATGCATTATGTGGGTTGTTGCACAGCTGTATACTTTATTGTGGTGGCTGCTATTTCAGCCATTGTAGGGCAACATATTGTGAGAAAGCTTATCACCCTACTTGGGAGAGCATCTCTTATCATCTTTGTTCTAGCCTTCACAATATTTGTCAGTGCAATCTCACTAGGTAGGTATTGTTATTCTCTCTTGACTTTGTTATTTTTCATAGAGATTTGTCTAACATTGCAGAGTAAATTATATGCAACTTTTGAAGTTTGTTTTTGAGGAAACCAATGATAGGAGATAATAGAAAGAGTTTAATTAGTATGTACTCACAGTGTAAAATAATTTATACTAATATTTAATTATAATTTTTTATTTACATAATTTTTAAAATATTTATTAGTAAACTCATTAAACTTATTACAAATGAAGAGTTATGATTTAATTAATGTCAGTATAAAATATATTACACTAACAACACATAATCTTTTTTCTCTTTTAAAATTTCTTTTAGCTTGTTAGTTTTTATTAATCTTTTAATTTTATGCACATTAATTTCTAAAATGTTTAAGATGAAACTTTTAAATTTTTTAAAAGTATTATATAAATTGCTTTAAAGATTGTTTTGCCTAGCAATATAATCATCAGGGAGTAATTTGTCAAAAGATTGATTTAGAGATATAAGTCCTAGTGTTTCGAATTTCAATAACAAAAATTATGGTTTAGTTTTATTTTTATTATATATGTTTATTGTTCTGTCGTTTTACATTACATTCAGTCTCATAAAAATGAAGTTGGTGTAATAAAAGTAAAATATCATAGTAGTGATAATAAAAATAAAAAATAAATTAAGAGATTTTTGTAGGGTAAAAAATTGAAGAAATATATAATAGATATAACAAGAACCAATCTCATGAATACATGTGTCTAATATACTCTTTTATAAATGATATGTAGGAAAGAGATGGACACAATATTATTATTGTATATACTGTTATATGATTTTTTAAAAAACACTATTATATGAATTCTAATACAAATAACATTTCTCTTTCTATAATCTATATAAAGTATGAAATTTTTTTTATTCATTTGTTAGGTGGAGTTGGCATTGTAGCAATGATAAAAAAGATTGAAAATAATGAGTACATGGGATTTGATAACCTCTGCAAGTATGATGCATAGCCCATTTCATTCTATTATTTTGTGGTTATTGTATCATCTGAAGTTTCCAATTGAAGTGGTAAAAAAAAAAAAAAAAGAAAATAAAAAAGAAGTTTCCAACTGAAGAGCCAATAGAACCAAGGTCAAGAAATTTGACTTATGCTCTATGCCATGGCTCTTGTTAAGAGGTACAAATGTGTGATACATGTAAATGTACTTTTTTGTTGCTAAGATGTTTATTGATGTTGGGGGTTGAAAAACTGAATTACATTTTTTAATATTCTCTATGTTCTTGTTTTTATATTGGCTACTATGTGTAATTTCTTTCATTTGAGAATTTTGTCTAAATTCTTTTACATAATTAATTTTTATGATGCGCACAATTAATTGTTTTATATAAACATAAGGTTTAATTTTATTTTTGTCCTTGTAAATTTATATCCTTTTAGTTTTTGTCTCTGAAACCGTATCACTGATCAACTCATACAGAATCAAATAAGTTTAATTTCACAAGCAAATAACAGCTAAATGAAGTAGAAAGTCACAATAAAATAGAAAATTTCGATGAGTTATAAACAATACACATGAATTTTTATTTTATAGCAATGATTGCATGTATTAAAAATTATAAGTGTAACAGGTACTTACAATCCAGTGGAAATATTCATTTTGGGTTCTGAAAGATAGAAATGTTTATACATGAATTTCTAAAAGAATTTTTTTTAGACAAATTAAATTCCTGATGACTATGTTGGTGTGAAAGTTAGTTCTTAAAAGTTATGAAATACTTTAAAAACACTATCTAAAGTGTTTTAAGACCAATTTATAGATCAATGTAATCATTAAGAATTCGTTAGAGATCTAAGTGTTAGCGTATGTAACTTTTAGAGATTTATATGAGTTTAATTGGTATATATTTTCAGTGTAAAGATTTTTATACTGACATTCAATCACAATCCTTCATTCATGGTAGATTTATTGACTTTACTCATTACTACTCTAAAAGTCACATAAATGAAAATTCATGATTGAATGTCACTATAAAAATTTTTTACACTGAAAGTCTATACCAATTAAACTTTTTATAAATTATTATGGTAACTTTGTTAATTTTTACGATAAATAATTTAGTCATACACAAGGTTATTAAAATCGAGAGTTTACGTAAACTCGTGAGAGTGTAGTAAACTCGACTCGTAAAATTGTAAGAGTTTACTTCATTAAAAATATAACTAAAAATCACATAATAATTGAAAGTTTTCAATACATAATAAGTTCAAATCCACATAATAAATTTAAATTACTCCAAATAAGTAGAAATTAAAGTAGAAACACTTAAAATTTCAAAAATTTTTTAGACATAAGAACAAATTATATTTAAAACACTTAAAATTAGAGTCAACTTAGAAAAATATCACCTAAAAAATTTGTTCACGAGTTTACTCTGATTTTACCGAGTTTACTCCAAGTTTATTACTTTTCCGATTTTACTACGATTTAACTCGTTTGGGACTTGTAAGTTCGTAAACTCGTACAATTCAACGAGTTAACTTGTGATTTTGATAACCATGGTCATACATGATACCTACCTTAGTTTTTCATTAGTTGCCCGCATAAATGTTTTTTACTAAGGAGATGCGTAAATGTTTTTCACTAAGGGCATATTTTTGTGAGCTTCTCTGAAAAAACATCGTATAAAGAAAAAAATTAAAAGTTTTCCATAAACTTTTTTAAAATTAATTTTTAAAAAGGCTCACACTTTATTAGTCTCTCTCAATTACTCACATTGGATGAAAATGCACCTTATAATCGGGTGCAGAGAGAAGTTATAGGGTGTAGTAAGGAATTCTCATAAAAGAATAACAATGTCTCCTCCTTATCTTGGGTGTTTCTTTCTTGCAATCCTATTTTTACTATTTGCATCCCCAAAATATTACGACTTGAATGGTTTACTTTTATTTTTTAGTTTTTAAAAAGAGTTTTCAAAAATATTTTTTAAAAATTGTTTTTGGAAAAAAAAAATTGTTTGGTAAGTGTTATTTGAAAACTATTTTGAAGATATAAAAATAGAAAAACTTGTTTATATTTATTAAAATTTTATTAATGAAAAGCAAAAGACAACATATTCTGATTGCATTTTGAGTTTTCAAAACAAAAATAGAAAACTGAAAAGCAAAATTACTTTTAATTGTTCTTGTTTTTAAGTTTTTAAAACTAAAAAATTAGAACTGTTTTCAAAAACTGTTTTCAGAAAATACTATCCAAACGAGTTTTTGAGTTTTTAAATACTGAAAACAGTTCTATAAAATTGTTGTCAAACAAACACTTATTTTCCTAAACTATCCACATCTTCTCCCGCCTTTACCCTCCATATGTGTTGCTATCCTACCTCGCACACAACCCCCCATGCCTGTAGCCCTTCTCCCCCCACGTTCCCACACCACCCTTCCCTTCTCCCATGCTAAAAAATTAAAATTACTATGTTGCGAATCATGTGATCATATAATCTATAAAATTCTAATCTTAATTCTTAGCACTAAAATCTTTTCATGACGCTTCTCACACATGTGTCAATAGATACAGACTCCTGAAAAACACATTTAGTTAGAAAAACTCTTTCTTGATATCACTTACATCTTGTAAAAGTAGCTATTATCATGTGAACAACACACTAAGAAAAACAAAACATTCCACAAAGTTCTCACCCCTCAATTCACATTCATGTAGATAACAAGCAGAATAGAAGAATCATCCTTAATGTCACTCACATACCTCTTTACAAATGTCCACAGCTATGTAAGAAATGTTGCTAGTAGAAAGACCTTTTTGAACATCAATCACACTCTGTTCTAGATACTACATCATTGTAGAAAACATGTTGAGTAGAAAAGATTTCCATAATCCACTGTATATGCAATATCCATGACATTAATGACAATGTAGATAAACTTATTTAAGCAAAAGTTTATATTTACATAATGAAATATACCTATAAAAGTATAATAAATCTCATCCCATTTTCATCATAATAAATTTAATATAAACATTAGAATCTTATTTTTTTACGAATCAAAGATACCCAGAAATAATTTTTATTACCTTCAAACAAAATATACCTTCTCATGTTCAAATTCTTCAAAATCTTTTAAGGTTTCATGAAATAAACATCTCCTAAATGCAATGATTGGTCAATATTATATTAGAAAATATATATATATCCTTCTTTAAAGAAGATACAAAAATTTTCCGTACGTATTAATAATTTTAAAAAATATATATGTTGTAATATTTTATGATTTTTTTCCTTTAAATATTCTTTAACAACTAGCCATATACCAGTTTGGTATTTGATAATGAATATAGTAAAGAAGGCCTTTTAAAATTAAAAAAGTTTGGATAATTAAAAAAGCACCCAAAAAATTTTGAGTGCAATCATTGTGAGTTATTATTAATTTTATATTCTTAGTTTATAACATTAAAATCCTTATTATTTTTCCATTGTCAAAATTATATTTTTGGAAAATCGATTATTTTCCTTGAGGGAAAAATTACAATTTTTGTTTTCGTACACGAAGGCAAGATAATAATTTTTTTAAAGTAATTTTTTTTTTTAAAAATATCACTAAACTAATTTTTTGCCTTTGATAATTTGCAAGTGGTCCACTCAAATTTTTTTGGGTGCTTTTTTAATTAAGATTGCTTTATATGTTTTATTCTGAATATTTCAAATAAAAATTGTTATTTACATCGATAAATTTTACAATAACTATATTTTTAGAAGCATTTTTTTAAAAAGTTTAATATTTTAAAACAGAAAATTGTAAAAAAAAAAAATACACCTTGTAATTAGTTTTAAAATGTAAACATTGAAATGGTCACGTAAATAATATTGGTATTTAACTTTTTTTTTAATACTTTTGTAGTATTTAATGTCACCCATAGAAAATTATTATTACTACAGTAGTTAAATGTTGAAAATTTTTGGGTGACTAAATAGTCAAAGGTGGTGGGTCCTGCAATACCCACATAATTATTTAGGCTTTAATTCCATGATACAAAATGTTGTCACAAGGTGCCATGATTAAAATCCTATTATTTCCCCCCAAAACCTGCTTCTCTTACAAGATGCAATATGAACCAACCCAACCTGCTTCACACTATCAGCAACTCATAAAAAAAAAGAAAAAAGTTAAGTTAAATCAATTAATTATACACCCTCTTCCAGAATCCTTCTCATCTATATCCACTCACAAGTCCACAAAGTAAGATCAGAGTAGTTGACCAACATGTTGCAGCCTTACAGCACACACCACAACCAAACTTAGATTATTCAAACACATGGGTGTCTCTACTCTCTCCTTTCACTCTAAATTCATAATATATGAAAGCTCCCTCTGTTCAGTTCCTTCTTAATATGTTTCTACTGGTTGTATCATCAAGCTTTAATTTCCTTACTCGATCAGTATGTTATTTTGATGAAGATACCTCTTGTGCTGATCCTGCATATTATATATATATATTTCAATTGAATAGGCTTAAATCACACCCATTAGCTGCCTATAGCTGATGGTTGGAGTTACGTGAACCCAATAATTGGGATGAACCTAATTAATAGGTTTACGTCCCTTTTTTTTTTATAGTGCTGCAGTTGATCAGAAATATACCAGCACCGATGGGTTCCTTAAAGCAGCTTAGTACTCTAGCTTTGCAGTATAACAAGTTAACTGGTCAAATTCCTCTTACCTTGCGGAACTTGGAGAAGTTAAGCAGGCTAAATTTGAACTTCAACAACTTTAATGGTACTATTCTGGCAACACTAGCACGTATTGAACATTTGGAAATTCTAGATGTTCACAACAATTCCAAAGTGCAAACTACCGGGGTTTGTGTGGAGTAGTGTTGGAGTGCAAGTGTGTGTTGAAAGTTTCACATTGGTAAGAAATTGAGAAGTTGAATAATATATAAGTGAAAAAGACCCATCATCTAATGTCTTAAGGTTTTGGGATTAAAGATGATGTCATGTTTTCGGGTTTGTATCTCATGGTTATCCATCTTTCCGGTATTTAATCCCACTTGTTTGTCCCAACAAGTAGGATTTTCAAATTTGAGAGCATGCAACAATGATAATAAAGATTTAAACGTTAACCATATTGATTCCTCAGATGGAGAACAACACATAAATAGTAATATAGTGGATGAGATTCATTATCTAATGGTCAAAATGCTGATCCAGCACTGTTCTTTCTCCAAATGAATTACAACAGACAGAAAAGGACATCATTGGAGGAGACTAATAGTTACAGTAGAATAATTACTCAAATAATTGAGACTAACTTATATAAGTTAAGGAAAATTGAATGACATGCTGAATCAGATGTTATTGCCAAATACCTGGGGAAGAGGAAATTTTCTTATCTTAAAAGGCTATACCACGACCACCAAAGTTTTATAAATTTGTTTTTAGAGTAAATGGATCATCCTTATGTGTATATATGGTACCACATGATTTCTTCCTAATTTGCCAAATACAAATAGTTCTATGGAGTGAAAATGGGATTATCACAAAACTTATTTCACAGGAAAATTCACTAGTAATCCTAACTCTTATAATCTTCAATTTCACATCTGTCACAGTCAAATACATAAAAAACTTATAAACAAACAATATTAATACAAAAAAACAAATTAATTCTAAAGATTAAATAAAATATTTCAAGGACCAAAAGTGATATTTAGCAAAATTTTAAGACAAAAAATTCATGTAAGTTAATTATAAAATACTCAAAGTTTTATACGTTTACACATGCAACTATGTTTTTTTTTCTTCCAAAATATTAAATAATGTAAGTTTATTAAGATTTATTTTATAAATAACTCAATTTCTTTGTAATTTGTGTTTTTATGTTGTGAAATTTGTGTAAAATATAGATCCTTTTTATGTCTTGGTTTTTCTTCTTTAGAATGAAAATAATGAATTTTTTTTATTTTAAAAGTAAATACATAAAAAAAATAATTTTCTACTCTCATTTTATTCTACAATTTATTATTTATCATAAATTATAATACAAATGATACAAGATAATTGAAAGAGTTTAATTAATATACATTGACAGTATAAAAGAGTTCTGAGACTGACATTCAATCACACATCTTTATTTATATACGACTTTTAATTAAAGTTAACAAATTTATCACAAGTATTAATTGACTATTATATATAATTTCTTTCATTTATGAGAATTTTGTCTAAATTCTTTTACATAATTATTTTTCATGATACGCACAATTAATTGTTTTATACAAACATAAGGTTTAATTTTATTTTTGTCCTTGTAAATTTATATCTTTTTAGTTTTTGTCCCTGAAAGGTTTTTTTGAACTGTATCTCCCTGATTAACCCATACACAATCAAATAAGTTTAATTTCACAAGCAAATAACAGTTAAAAATGAAGTAGAAAGTCACAATAAAATAGAAAACTTTCGTGGGTTATAAACAATAGACATGAAGTTTTTATTTTATAGTAATTATTGCATGTATTGAAAATTATAAGTGTAATAGGTATTTACAATTTTGAGGAAATATTCATTTTGGGTTCTGAAAGATAGAAGTGTTTATACATAAATTTCTAAAAGAATATTTTTAGATAAATTAATCTCCTATTAGTTATGTTAGTGTGAAAATTGGTCTTAAAAATTATGAAATACTTTAAAATCACTATTTAAAGTGTTTTAAGACCAGTAATTAATTAAGAACTAGTTAGAGATTTAAGTGCTAGCGTCTATAACTTTTAGAGATTTATAAATTAATATGTATGGTAATTTTATTAATTTTTACGAGAAATAATTTAATCATACCTATACCTACCTTAGTTTTTTATTAGTTGCCCGCATAAATGTTTTTTTACTAAGGACATGCATAAATATTTTTCACTAAGGACATGTTTTGGTGAGGTTCTCCGAAAAAACATCATATAAAGGAAAAAATTAAAAATTTCTCCATAAAATTTTTTATAGATGTAAAACTTTTTTTAAGTTAATCTTTAAAAATTCTCACACATTATTAGTCTCTCTCAATTACTGATATGAGGTGAAAATGCACCTTATAACGGGGTGCAGAGAGAAATTCTAGGGTGTAATAAGGAATTCTCATCAAAGTATAACAATGTCTCCTCCTTATTTTGGGTGTTTTCTTCTTGCAGTCCTATTTTTACTATTTGCATCCCCAAAAATATTACTTTCCTAAACTATCCATATCTTCTTCCGCCTTTACCCTCCACATGTGCTCCCATCTTGGGCTGTGTTCGCGAAGGACGACGATGATGCACGATAGAAGAAGGTGAAGAAAAGTATGGTGTTTTGGGTATTTATGTGGGTGCAAATAGTAACAATGGGATGCAAAATGAAAACACCCTTGCTTGTTATTCTGTTTTTAGAGACGATCTAATATGGATAATTACTTTTATACTTCCCGATTTTCTTGTTATACACCATTTTTTAGAATCTAAATTACATTTTGGATTACTCATTTTAGAAACTAGGTTTAATTGTGTTTTTTCCCTCTTGGTATTTTTCAATTTTAGTCCTATAAATTTTTTTTTTGTCCCTCTTATTCATTAGTTTTTATTTTTTGTTCATAGCACTTTAAGTAATGCTTTTAAATTTAAAAGCGTTATTTATAAGTCACATTAAATAGTCTTTCAAATTTAAAAATATTATCTAACATTCTTTACGGAGTAAAATTAAAAATGCTGAATTGCACAACTTAAATGAAGAAATAAGTTAAAGGAACTCAAATTCAAATGATGCCAACTTTCAAGACCAAAATTAAGCCAAATATTTATATTATGGAAAAGCTATTTCGAAATGTATAAATTACATTTTCTTTTTATAGGAAGTACAAAAGGTGCAGGAAAAGTTATAGAGGTGCAAAAAGTAATTGCCTGATGTACGGTTCCTCTCCCTGGATTGGTTTTGGGTTCTTGGGTACATTGTTTTTGGGATTTAAACCTAATTGGTGATAATTAAAAATAATATATATTGAGTTAATTAACACCAAGCAATATATATATATAGATAATGTGAGGTATGGAATGGAATTAAAATTTAAATAACTTGTTTCAATTGTTTTCTTTTTACTACTGTATTAGTTTAAGTTAGTTATCATCCAAAACAGTGATTAAATTTGTTAAGGATATTGAATACATGCAAGATAAATATTTTTATCCCAATATGATTTTTTCTATAAATAAATTTATATTATATTATACAGTTGGTTAAAGGATACAAGTTACTCCATTTATACCATCCAATATAGGTTTTTCAATTGTTTATATACAATCTTGTATTTAAGGCTTTAAAAATAACCGGTTAGAGTATCCCCACTTTGGTTTGAGTTTGAGTTTAAATGAATTATTAAATAAAAAATGTTAGATCATGTAAGCATAAAAATAAGAGTAAATTACAAATACATGTTTGAAATTATCTTTATTACACTTACTACTTTATTTTTTACATTATTTTTAGCGCTTTAAGGGAAAGTTGGTTAGTATTATTTTAGTCTAAGAGGGTTCTATAATAAAAATAAAACCTCAAATATTGGTGTAATAAAAGTAAAGATATTTAAAAAGTTTACGTAGGATTCAAAAATGGAATAACATTAGCCCGTAATAAGAGCAAGCTTTAGGAAAGTTTGTGTAATTTTGTTTCAGGTAATTTTTGTTAGCACCCCTAATTTACTATTCACACCCCACTATGTTTAACACCGTATGAAAAATTTCAATATATCTTCACTCTATTCTAACCTAATTTAAAGTGTAAAATTTTGGAAAATTAATCTGTAATGTACATTTTAAGATGTTCTAGATTAGTTGATCTAGAATGTCTCAAAATATGTACTTCGAATCAATTGATCTGGAATATATTATGATAATTCTGAATCATGTAATTCGGAATGCAGTCATAGAACATGCCCAATTGTATTTCAGATCAATCAATCCTGAGTAAAAGATAATTAATATTTCAGATCAGTTGATCTGAAATATGAATATCATATTACACTTCAAGACAAACCAATTTGGAAGGCTAATTGTGTACAATTCTAGATGCACATATTTAGAATAAAATTATGCATGTGTTGTTACAATTCTGAATCAACTAATCATGGTAGAAAGCGTTAACAAGGATGACCCGAAAATGAGGCTTGCCGTTTTCGGGGGGGGGGGGGGGGGGGGGCGATCGAGCACAACATAGAGAAACATAGTGACCAAAGAGGAGAGAGCTATTAATCCTTAGAGAATTAGAGGGGACAAGTGTTTTACAAACGCACAGTCAAGTGTTTTACAAACCCAAGAGGCGGAGGACTGTAGCGCACAAAGAGTGCTAGTCCGGAGGATGAGCGTAACGACAACCAGATTGTAAGATCCGGGAAATGCTACGCGAGCTCCCGTAAGATAGTGAGCTAGAAATAGAGTATGAGTATTAACACACGCACACACATTTTCTAAATTATTTTAAATATTTTTGTCAAGTAACAAATTTGGTTTTAATTTTTACCTTCAAGGACTAGTGTTAATTTTTACTAGATAGAAACTTATCCGTCTATTACGTCACTTGAGAGTCTATGCTAGATAGTTATGTTATATTAGAATAAATTGTGTTTTTAATGTTTTATATATTAAAATAGTTTATAAAATAAACAAGCTATAAGTGATTAAAAATATACTTTATTAAAAAAATATATATTAAATTATCTTGTTAGACTTAATTTTTAATTACATAATGAGTCATTAGATGTTGGTTATTATTATGTCTCAATACACTATTTACTGAAACGTAGACTAAAATTAAACAATTATTTTAAAAGATCAAAATAAAATATTTAAAAAAGCCAAAGTAAAATATATATATTTTTCAAGTAACAAAAGCTTACTTAAATAAAAAATTTAAATTCTTAATATGTCATTATCTAATTTTTTGTTTTTGTTAACAATTACCTTAACTCTTATCAATTTATAGAAGAAAAAAGAGTTCAATTCAAATACTATCATCATTTTTAAAAGCCCTATAGTATAGTTTGTCCTTTTCCTTGTCACAGTAGTATGATGAAAATTGTGTTCCTGTCCCTATCCCTTAGTTGGAGCCAACTAATTGGTCCTAGATTGCTAGGGCATGGAGTCAGAATTTTTTCGTACCCATCATATAATTGATGCTGATTTTTTTTTTCTTTTAAAGCAATTGATGTTTAAGCTTTAGAAACATAATTGAGGTCACTACCAACCTTCATCTAAAAGCATGCCCTCCAACAGTCCAACCAGCTGTTAAGTATTCTTCACTTCTTTTTTTTACAATTTACTTTTCAAAAACATATTGGAACTTTGTTCAAATTAATTTTATAAAATACAAACTTTTGTAAATGAAATAAGAAGGGTTATATTTATTTACATATGTTTGTCTAAACTTTTTTTTTTCAATTAAAATTTTCATTTTTTTTAAAAAAAAAGCTTAAATAGAATTTGGTCTAAACTTTTTTCAAATAAAAATTTGAAATGTGAGGTTTAGGGGTAAAGTGGAAGTGGATGTGGAGAAGATAGTTATATGCGTGGGAGGAAGACTTGGTAGAGGGGCTGGAAAAGAGTCCATAGGAATTGAGGTATATCAGTGAGTTTTTTTATAGGTGAGTGTGGATAGTGGATGATTCTGACCAGTATTTGGTATTCTCTTAATGAAGGGTGCTACAAGAGAATCATAATGACAACCTTAACCTTTTTTAAAGACGGTGTGGGAGAAAGGAGTGTCAAGTTCTTAGTTTGGTAGCTGAATATAGAGAGATTGTCAACTAGATACAATCTACTAAGGAGATGAATCATTCTTCAAGGGGATTAGTTGTGTGGTAGGGAGGAAGAAACAAGACTTCACCTATTATTTAATTGCAATGTCTTATTGAGGGTGTGACAGAGTGTCTGAAGCTGGTGAGAGATCTTGTTAACATTTATAACAGAGGTTAGGAATCATTGTTACCAATTTCAGGATTTTGTTAAAAGTTCATAGCCATATCAGAAGACACAATCTTTTATGTGATTTACAAGGTTCTGTCAACTATGGAAAATAAGAAATGTTGCGATATTCAAAACTTATCTAATAGATATATAAAAAATTGTTTAGGCTATACAACTAAATTCGCATGAGTTGTGGCATTCAATTAATTTAAAATTCTCTATAATGTTTTTGTGACTTTTGTAATGATTGAATTCTGTTTTTTTAGAAATCCACATCTTGTACCTTTGTCTAACTTATTAATAAACTTTTTTGCTTATATAAAACAAAAGAAATAAAGATTTTTATTAAAATCTTTAGAAGCATTTCTTTCGTTCCAGTAAAATATTGTTTTATTGATTAAGTTCGTACTATCAAGAAACATAACTAATTGAACAATATTGACAACCTAGTTTTTTAGAAGCAATTATATTTTTAATCACTTATAAATTATCTTATATAATAGTCTCGGTTTTGAACAAATAAGAAAATAAAAGCATAATTTTCTTTAAAAACTATACTTTTCCTTGTTATCTTGTCAAATTTCATAATTACGCGATAAGCTATTAGATTGTCAAAAAACACTCAATTAATATTGTTTCTTGACAATAAAAATTTTAATGAAACAAAAATATATTTTAGATGTACCTCAAAATAAAAAATTATTTAAAATAGACTTTAATCAAAATAACTGTATTTTTTAGGGACAAAACTTATTTAAATATTATAAAAAAAATCTTATCATATGAACTTGTTATTAAATACAAACTATATTTTAAGAATTATTTTTAAATTTTTTTATAAGCATTATTTTTTAAAGTTTAGTTTTTGAAATTCAAACAAATGACTCATTATTCCAAACAATAATATTATTGATCAATTACCCCCACATTGTGATCCAGGTTCTCATCTCTTTTCCACGTTTTAGCTACCTAATTAGGGAACACATGATTGTTATTTAAGTAAAAGTTTGAGGAAAATTGTATCTTTTGGTTTAAGTGTCCATATTGAATTTTAAATAGAGGTGTGTGGAGTGAACCCAATTTAAGAAGCACATTAATGAGAAAGCAATTCAAAAAAGAGAGTTTCAAATCAACATTAACCACCACCATTTTACATCAAGGTGTTAAAAAATAGGTCCCCAATGACAATGGAAACGGGCTTCTTTAAATGCAATATCTTCCAACTTGTAGGATTTAAGACACACAGCTAGCAAATTTCTCACTAGATGATGAATGGTTTAAGTCACTTCACCACACACTATATATGTCACTATCTATCCACTCTCATAGGTAAGAAAGTTGAACTCACCACCAACACAAAAGTCACCATCATATATACTTTTCTTGATTGCAATGAGAGACTATTCAAGAAGATATAAGAGTGGTGTAGTAATAAAAGTTACTTGAAGGAAGAATGAGAGAGGGAATGATGGCAAATATTTTCCTATAATAAAATCTAACAAATCAACAATTAATGGGTAAGGTTGTTTAAACTTTTTATAGGAAACATCACTTATTTATACAGAATAAAATTTATTTTAATATTTTATATATTTGATTAAATTTTTTAAAAGAAATAGAGATTGAAAATAAGCTATTTTGATATGTTATTTGAAATATTTTTTTATAATAAATTTATGTGGAGTTTGTTTTATAAGAATCTAAAAGTTAACATATTTAAAAAATACTTTTTATAATTATATTCAAACTTAAAAACTTTATACTTTTTTAAAAAAAATTATATATAAATAAATAATTTATTTTTAATTCTAATTAAATTCACCCAATATTTCTTTAAAAAAACAAGTTGTATGATCATATGTTAGAGACAGTGAAAAGAGTACTTCGGTATCTTTGTGTGACTTTCCAAACAACAAACAAAAGCACCAAATTGGTCCTAATACTTTTGCACACATTATTTCTTCTTGAAGACTCTTGCTACCTTTATAAGTTATAACTATAATAGAATTGTGTTTTTATTTATTTTTCATGTTATTCATTTCTCATCTCAGAAACTTTGCAGAGATAAACTCTCTTAAAAATATTCTTTTTATAACTGGTTAGAATTTATTGAAAATTATTCATATTAAAAGATGCTTTTATTTAATGATAAGTAAAATCTATAAAAATTTGTGATTTTGATTAAATTTTAACCAATCATAATAAGTATTATTAATGTTTTTTTAATAAATTACAAAACTTGAATCCATAATAGAATTTAAGATTTAGGATTTATTAGAAATATGAACATATGGATAATGGTGATTTTTAGGTGAGGTTCTTAGACTAGCAAAAATGGAGGATTGAAATAAAACTAAGTTAAAAACGTAAGGTCAGTTCTAACATGGGACGAAAAATTAGTGAAAGTTCTAAAGATTTTACATAGTATTAAAGAGGGGTTTAAAAAAGTTTAAGAATCCAAATTGGATTGTATGGTGGCAGAAGACCTTATCTAGAGCTAGCATTGTAACAAAAATAGTTTTAGAGATATTAAGCATCGTGTACTTATTTTTAGGGAGTGTTGTTGAGGTTGATGTTTCAAAAGTTTACATAAAACAAACAAGATTAAAGGAATGATATATATAAGAACAAAAAAGAAGGAATAAGAGAAAATAATTTTGAAAGCTCAAGCGAAGTAGAAATATATTACAAGATACATGATAAATTTTGGTTAGAAGCATATACGAAACGATCCATTCTAAATGTCTTATTAGATGATCTTCATCAAACACTTTTACAAGTTGTTCTTTCTAGACATACTCTTATCCCGACAAAAGCTTCTACCTAACTCGCTCACAATTCATATAAAGTAACTTTTTAACAATTTCAAGAGAATATCCATATGTAAAAAAACATTTCTTATTTAAACATGGGTGTTAATGTTAGTAGGTTACCATAAATAACTTTTAATAATTAAAAAATGATAAATAATGTAAAAATAACATAAATTTATAAGATAAAAAATAAACGATATGTAATGATTAAGCCTATTTAAAATAATTAAAAACTAAACAAAAAAAAATGCTAAACTGAAAAAGATAAGTACTTAACCTAAATTAAAAAGATATAAAAGCATCATAATGACAAATTCATTTGTAACGGCTAAGGTTATTTTTTTTTATTCCTACTCTTCTAAATCACTTTTAAAAACTTTATTATTTTTTTATATGCAGATAACAAAACGGATTAGTTTGATTCATTTAGATCCAACTCACACATGACCTGCTAAAAAAGGGATGAAGCAGACTGACCCATTATACCAAGGTTAATTATCAAACATGTCCCACCTCTACGGAGTTGGCCAGTTTTGCCTAAATTTATTAACTTCATATTTTTATTTTTTATTTTTTCTTAAATCATTTTTTTACCTAATATTAAAATAAAAATATCTTAATCAAACAATAATATAATAAAACTAAACATATAAATATATAATACCATATTTCTAAATATCAAAATGTTTAATCAATAGCAACACTTTATGTTTCTAAACAAATCTAAATATAATACCTAAGTGTTCAACTGTTCAGAGCGTAACTGCGTAACGTTTCACACTAGTGAGTTTTAATTTTTAATTTTTTAGCCATTTTCCTAATTTGCTTCATTGTTGTCATTTCTTTTAAGTTTAACTAACTGACTTTTAATTTTTATTTCTAATTTAAATAAATTTTAATATAATTTGACTAAAGCTTACATAAATTTTTTGCCTTCAAGTCTCACAAAAAGTCACTTTTAGTCCTTGAGATTCAAAAATATTTTTTTAGTCCCTTAAATTAATTTGTTTTTGTAGTAACGTTTTTCATTTATAATATTCTATTTGGTTATGCTAGATGTGAAATTAAAGATTAAGAGGATTAGGATTGAGAGAAGAGTGATTTATGATTACAAAATGTGATCCCTATTAGCAATCTGCTAATCATGTTAAGAATAAGAGATAAAAGTGGATCAAGAGTAAAAAAATATTTTTGAATTTCAAAAATAAAAAATGGTTTTTGTAAAACTTTAGAGACAAAAAATTACTTAAATATTTTATTATTCATAAAATTATAAAGTAAAGTAGCAATCCTAAAATTGGATTGTTTAATATATTAATTCTTTTACTTTTACTTTTTTAATTTTAATTGATTAATTATATTTTATATTTATAATATAATTAATATAAAATTTATTTTTAATAATTTAATATAAATCTATTCCCTAACTCTAATAAATCATGTGTATAATTGAGATTATTTATTTAAATATTTGAATGAAAAGAATAGTCGGTGAGGTCTTTATCATTTATAAAAACGTTTATGATAAAAGGCAAATTTGATTTGATTTTTTCTAATTTTCTTCTTATTTTGGTTAAAGTCGATGTCCCTTGATTAACGTCGTGATTGGACCTATACTACAAAACTGTATTGATAGAAATGATAAA
This sequence comes from Psophocarpus tetragonolobus, assembly GCA_037954015.1. NCBI lineage: Eukaryota > Viridiplantae > Streptophyta > Magnoliopsida > Fabales > Fabaceae > Psophocarpus > Psophocarpus tetragonolobus. Next base: position 23,803,900 of record CM075695.1, on the reverse strand, counting down.
CAATTGGTTTTATTTTTTAGTTTTTTTAAAAAAAATTAAAAATAGTTTTCAAAATCTGTTTTCTAGAAGAAAAAAAAAATTGTGTGGTAAGTGTTATTTGAAAATTGTTTTGAAGATGTGAAAATGAAAAAAATTGTTCATATTTACTGAAATTCTATCAATAAAAAGTAAAAAACAACATATTCTTATTATATTTAAAGTTTTCAAAACAAAAATAGAAAACTGAATATCAAAATTGCTTATAGTTGCTCTTGCTTTTTAGTTTTTAAAAACTAAAAAACTTTGGAAACTGTTTTAAGAAAATAGTAAGCAAACGAAATTTTCAGTTTTAAATATTAAAATACTAAAAACAGTTTTATAAAACTATTGTCAAATAAGTACTTTATTATTTTTTTTATTAAGCTGAGAAGTTTCTCACTGTAAGGGTAGAAATTTTGGACATGAATCATCTCCTGTGTTAGTAACATATTTCTCTTATTACACTCTTTATTATTGGTTAAAATTATTAAAAATTATAAAATTAGAAGAGAGTAATTTAATAACAACTAAGACACATAATTTGTTATTTTCTAACGGTGTTTATGGATCTAAATTGATATGTGAATCCAAACCAATTTAATTGTATAGTGAAGTGATCCAAACATAATTGGATCAAGTATATGATCCAATATTAAATTTGACCATAGACAGATCGGATCATGGATTTGAACTTTGAAAATTTTCGTAAATCTGTGAACTAATCCGTTAAATTTAAAGTTTAATATTTTTATTTTATATTTGTGTGTATACATATATTTAAAAGAGTGTAAATAGAAAATTGACAATACAATTTAAAATTTAAATATTATTTATTTGTTGAAGATAAGTTGAAAAAGAAATGTATTAAGTACTATGGTGATGGAGATTACGAATTATTAAATTTTATTATTTTTAACTCTTTAGGATTTACATTTTATCATTTATAAATTAATTTTATATATAATTTTACTTTTACATTATTTTGAAGAAACAATATATGTTTTAATATTTATGTTTACTATTTTATTTCTTAGTTTTTTGGAAATTAAATAGTTTTATTTTTTTAATCCATAAATTCATTCTAATCTTATATGTTCTTAATCAGGGTCGGTAAATTTTCTTTTTACAAATTCAATCTGATACCATCCAACTAAATTTAATCGAATCAAATTTTATTTTATTTTAAATTCAATCAAACACAATTTATAAATACTTATATTATCTTTTATAAGTTTCAATCAATCATACAAAAATCTGTTAAAGTGGAAGAATAGTGGATATATCCTATTCAAGAGCTGTGAATCTTATGTTTAAATTGTATTAAAAAACACACAACTTACTAAAAAAAATTATTCAGTGTGAAAATTTCACGAGACTAAACTAACTTTTGTTATCAAACTAAACAATTTAAAAAAGAATTCTTAAAATATTTCAGTCCAGTGTGAGAAGAGAGAAGTGGAACAACAAACTTGTAAACCTTAATTCATTTAATGTTTATCAAATAACTTTTTCTGTTGTAATTTTTTAAAAATATATCTTTGTAGTTTGTTTTTCTATTATTATGTTAAAAACAACAGGAAACATAAATAGGTTTTGGTAGGTTTTAAGTAATTTTTTTAGTTGGGTTTTTCTTTCTCTTCAAATTCAACTAAAAAAGAAGAAATAGGTAAAAAAAACTCAATTTCTATTTTAATTTAGGAAACTTTGGTTTGAGGATACATGAATATAATTGATTGTGGATGATTGAAGTCTTACTATTGTAATGAGTTATTAGTTGTTCGTAAATGTGTGAAGTAATTGATATTTTAATCTTGATTTGGATGTTAAATGAATTTGGGTGTTATTGATATTTGAGATGATGCATGCTTTGGAATTGATGATATATTGAGTTATTGATTTTGGGCTAGTAAGAGGAGGTAATAGAGCCTTGTTTAAGGTGTATTGAATTAGAGATGCATATAAGATCATTGTGATCCTCGTACTAACGTCAATGAAGGCGAGGAAATACCAATGCTAAGGTCGATGAGATGAAAAAGTACCTAAGGAATGTACTCACATAATAGTCAAGTGTCACATGGTTCAGTATTCATTGGAATACTCTAACCCATGTTTCTCACTAGACGACAGTTATTGTTGGGTGAGATGCTCAATAGGGGTGGATATATGGACCCATCCCACGGACCAGTCCACAGGCTCCCAAGCTGTGCAGGTTTTGGACTTTTTCTTTTTAAAAATCAGAATTCTAGGAGAACTTTGAGTCTGGTCTGCGAAACCTACAAATTTTGCTGGCTAAGTTTGCAGGTTCATGGGTTTGGTCTGTGGCCGTTTAAAAGGATAAATTTGTCATTTAACTATTAGTTTGTGTTAATGTGTGTGACTTGTTTGTTGTTAATTGTGATATTTTAGACTTTTAATATTGAAAATATTTAGTATTTTAGATTATTATAAATAATGATAAAATTTTTAGTAATGATATATATATATTATAGTTTAGTATATATTATAATTTTTTTAAAATTATTTTTTTAAAAATATATAAGTGTGTGCCAACTCGGGAATCGGTTTGTAAATCTACAGCCTAAATCTAGACTATTAAAAAAAATTCATTTATTTTGATAGGTCGTACTTATCCACCTGTTTAAACTATGGATTTTGCGCACCAGACTTAAACAAGTCAGATAAACCTATACACTCACCCCTAACACTCAGACTCCTTGCTAGGCTACATTGTTTTCTAGACAAAATGTTCAGGATGTGTTTTATTAATACTTTTCTCAAATTTTAATTTTTTGAGTAAAATTTATAATTGAAATTAACTTAATAAAGATGATAAGCGGTATTATTTATATTAGATTTTTCAGGTTCTTAGAATTTTCATGCGAAAAAAAATTGTAGAAAATATTTCTATCGATTTTAAAATCCCCAGAAAATTTATGTGAATTTGGATGCAAATTATAATCCCTAGGAATTTTTAAAAATTTAAAATTAAAATTATTAATAAATATACATGAATTAATTTATAATATTTAATAAACAATCTAAAAGTAACATTTCTAAATATTTAATTTGCAATAAATAAATATAGATATATATTATTTATTTTATTAATATTATTATTGAAAATATTAAAATTAAATGTAGAATTACTATATAATTACCTAAGATATTTTTAAACTTTTGCCTTAATACTTTATAATTACTATATATATATATATATATATATATATATATATTGTAAATTATCAATATTCAAAGAAATATAGATAGATTTACATCTTTTAGTTTAAGTTATCAACATTTTTTTATTTATATAAATTATATTAATTTTACTACTTTATATTAAATAATAAATTATTCAATTATTCAAGAAAAATTCAGGTGTCAAAAGAAATTATCTTAAATAACTCTAAGACTTTCCTTTTGCACCATCATTATTATTTTTGCACCCCATGATTTTCAAGCCAACCCAAACACTTAGCTAGTCACACCCTTATCCTCACCCCTCACTTAAGACACAATGCAACCTTCTTCCTCTCACTCAAACCCTTCCAACTCTTCATCTTCTTCTCCCCTCACACCCTTATTCTAATAACCTTTCATCTCTTCTAGTTCCATTTGTAGAAAGATATCACAATAGTTATTATGGCAAAAAAAATAAAAATAAAAAGAGGTCCCACTCAAGCCTGCTATAACATATGCAATGTATATAGACTCATTTTTGTCTTTAATTCTTTTTTATAAAATTGTTTGGACTCCACTAGATTACACACTCATACAATACAACTTGTTTTATTTCTTGTTTTAGAACTTAAAGATTAACATAATCATTTTATTTTTTGTGCTTCGAGTCTTCGTTCATTGATGTGGGTTTCTATTGTTTTTAGAATACACATTTCAATAATTAAAAAAAAAAAAACCTTCTTCAAGAAGAAGTATATTTTTTAAGGTTTAGATATTTTTTTAATATCTGTAAAATTTTACATTTTGATTTTAGTACCTAAATCTTTATTTTTTTTTTATTTTAGTATATAACATTTTTTAATATTTCAATTTGATATTTATCGTTAAGTATTTTTTGTTAAGATGATGTGGTTAACGGAAATGTCACATTATCAAATCTACGCCATTTAAAATTGTCGAGTTAGCATCCACATTATTTTCATAATAGATATCTTTTTTAAAAATAAAAATTTTTCAAGTACCAAAATCAAAATATTAATAAACATTAGGTACTAAAACTAAAATTATAATGTTATTTATAGGTACCAAAAAATTATTTAACACTAAAAAAAGTTCATTATCATTATAACTACATCATATATTGTTTGTCCTATGATATGCACACCTCAATTGATCTTCTTATATTGAAAATTTTAACTATTAGCGGGCAGTATAATATCAACAACAAAATTATTAAGAAAGTTTGTTGAACAGTAAAATAACTCTATATAAATAATTAATTTTAAATAATTAATGCACTAAATGAGTTTTGAATATTTTTTATTTTGTTTTGGATCCTTAAATTATTTTATATAACACTTTAAATTATTTTAAAATACTTTACAAAAGTATTTTGGATAGCAACTTAGGAGCTAAAAAAAATAAAAAAGAATTAAAGACAAAACAACAATTTTATAATCACTCAACCCAAACAATTTTCATAACCATGCTATTAGTTAATAAAAAGTGTTCAGTGACACGTATCAAATTGAAATATTAAAAATTGTTAGGTATAAAATATAAAAAAAAATAAAAAATTTAGATGCTAAATAACTAATTTTTCAGGTACTAAAAATATATTTAAACTTATTTTTTAATAACTAATTAGATGTTTAACCGAGTGTCGTCATTCAATTAAAGTCTTAAATTTAAATTTTGTAGATAAAAAAAATGTGAATAAATGATAAAACATATACAAAATTATTAATATATTAATGTTAATATACAGTTTTAATAAGTTTATGAAAATATTACAACTGGCGAAAAAATTGTTGATAATAAGATGAAATTTGCTTGGATAGTTTCTATCTCTAATAATAGATAACTACATTTGAGCACATCAATGTGTCATCATAATTATGATAAAAGCGAGTGAGAATTTTCCACAAACTTTTTTTTTTAAAAGATTTTGTTTATTATTGGTTAATTATAGTAGTACACTAGTACTCATTAAAATTGATTATTTTTATAAAAATTTAACTAACCACAAAAAAAAAAAAAGTATCTAGAAGAGAATTTTCGAATAAGTTTTGCTAGTACTTGTCTCATAATTTAAGTAATAAACACCAAAAGAAAGGGTGCAATTGAGTCAAATTGCAGCTTTTATGCTACAAATCTATTGAAAAGTTGACTGAGGAGATTTTGTGAATTTTTTTAAAAACCATGAAAACATGAGGTAGAGTGTTCATATTTTATATAGGGACTTGTCCACTCGGTTTTATTTTATATATTAAAAAATAAAACTAAAATATTATATTAAGATTAAATTATATTTTTGGTTTTGGATGATTTCAAAGATCGGTCTTGGCCTTTGATGTTTATTTTTATTTTGAATTTAGTTCCTACCATTAAAATTCATAATAAATACTGACCATGTTAATTTTATCATTATTCTATCACGTGACAGTTAATTTTGCAAGATTAAGAACTATCGGAGTTTAATGATAAAGATTAACGCTTATAAACTGTGAGGTTAAAGAGTTTTGTATTAGGATTATTCACCATCTTTTGTTTAAAGATTACAAAGTTATTTTAGTAATAAAATTTAGGTAAAGGATAAAGGATGAGAGAGAAATTGTAGATTCAAATATTTTCATTAACAAAATTAACACATAACTTTTATTTGAATTGTTAAACTTATTATTCATTGAATGTTCCTTATTAAAAAAATCAATGTTAAATAATTGTATAAAAAAAAATATTTCTTTTAGACATTTGTTTATCCGTTCCTACTATATTGATGAAAATAAAAAATAAAAAAATAAAAAAGTTCAATCTTTTGCAGTTGCTTTCAGCTTCTATGTAATGCTGAATGCTATCCGATATGGTATGATGGTGACTTTTTCACACAAGAAGGATAATGGAAATATTTTTTTATTAAAGAAAAATGGAAAATTATGAGATTTAGTGTTTAATTGATAACAATTTTATATAATTGTTTCCAGTATTTTAGTTTTTAAAAACTTGGTTAAGTAGTATTTTCTGAAAATAATTTTTAAAAACAATTCTGGTTTTTAGTTTTTGAAAACTAAAAAACTGTAATTTTGTTTTTTAGTTTTCTGTTTTTGTTTTGAAAACTCAAAATACAATCACAATACGTTGTTTTTCTCTTTTTATTAATTTTTTATTAATGAAATTCTAATAAATATGAAAAAGTTTTTCCATTTTTACATTTTTAAAAATAATTTTCAAATATCACTTACCAAACATTTTTTTTTCTTTTCTTTCTGAAAATAAAATATTTTTAAAAATTAAAAAATAAAACCACACCAAACCTTTGGAGTATTGTTATCTTTTTGTTCAAATTCATAGTTTGTCTTATATTGCCTAATAATAATATAATCCCTATTGACATTAATAAATAAATCAACATTTATTGTTTCCCACGCGGCGAGCCTAAGTGTAGTTTACGTTATGATTAAAAATATAATTTTCTTAGAGAAAAAAAACAACTTGCTTTGGCCACTAAAGGCTATTTCAAAATTTCATCTAAAGTCCCAAACAATAACTTAATTTTATAAATTAACAATTGAAATGATATGAACACAATCTAAATATACTTTTTCCCAATTACATGCTCTCAATGGTAATTAATTAGGCATAATTTGCATGAGCTTTTCTAAGTCAACTTTTAAGAAAAGAAAATATAATTTTTTTTTACAAGTTTTTTAAAAATGTGAGACTTTTCTATAAATTAATTTAGAAAAAGTTTCATATATTTTAAAAAAAAATTATCACAAAAGCTTTACATATTACGTTAGACTAATTTTAGTATATGGAAAAGTTATTTATACTATTTCTCTTTGTATTTATTTTTTCTAGAATTCCTTACATAGAAACTTTTTGAAACAAACCATAAGAAGCTAATAAACCCTATTAAGAAAGCTTTTAAAAACTTTTTTTTTATTTTTTAATTTTTTGGTTGTATTTTTTAATGTTGATATTAAATTTTAAATTTAACTATACAAATTACTAAAAAAATTCACTTAGACTTCTTTAAGACAACTATAGTTGATTAGGGCTAGAGGAAACTCAAAAGTGTAAAAATGTACATGTTGATCTAATTGTTAAAAAATGGATTCATATTTGACAACATAAGTTTGATTTTCATCGTTAATGTGAGAATTTTCTTGGTAAATAAGTATCATTCTTTAAACATTAAGGTATATTCTAATTTGGAGAGTCAGAAGTCCAACTCATTTATCTAAGTTTTTCACTGAAAAATCTGAGTTATAAGATACAAAGAATGGTGGACACATTAATATGTAAATGTAATAATAACAATTTTGATGATAAATTTTATATATTTAAAAATAGTTTAATTTAAATAATTACATAATAAATTTTAAATTTATTATTATATATTATTTGTGGTTAACTATATTCTATTAATAAGATAATTCAATTTAAATCACTAGAGCTGGTTTAGTGATGAAAATTAAATTGGGATACATATGTTTTACGTTCAATTGTTGTCATTTTACTTCAAAAGATCATGCAATTTAAAAATATACATATACATAGATATTAGTAGATTACCTAGTTATTTGAAAAGTTTTATAACTCATATAACAAAATAATTTGCATTAAATTAAAAGAAATTGACATTGGAATAAAAATAGAGACTAATTTTATACAAAATGGTATGATCTCAAAAAAAAAAATGATAAGGAAATAAAACAGTAGTTTTTCAAGAAATTAGTCTTTGATTCTCAATTGAAGGATAACTCGTACATAACTAAGAAAGCAAAATTTTCTCAAATGAAAAGAAAAACAAGAAACATATATTTTATTTTCGATTTTTTTACAGAAAGATTTTATTTAAGTTGAGCACATTTTTATTTTTTTTAAGATATAAAATTGATCATTTTAAGATGTCAACAAAAAAAAAATTAAAATTTAGACATCTTTTGGGTTAATACTATCATGTCATCTCCAAATCCTATTGTGTTTTTCAACAAGAAAGTTCTATTGGTTGGAGAAAATTTATGTAGACAAGCGTATTTTTAACGCACATTAATTTTTTAATACTAAAATATATTTTTTCCATCAATTAAAATTAGGTCATTAAAAAATATAAAAGTTTGATTTTATAAGGAACAAATTTATGAATAGATATTTTAAAAGTGACTTGACACAATAGGAATCACAAGGGCCCAAAAAAAAAAAAAAAAGAATAATTTAAAAACTTTGGTTAAAATATTTCATGGTCTCTGTAACATGGTAAATTTAGTATTTACACTAAAAAAAATCACAAAATAGTTCCCGATCAAGATATTTTATGAAATTCGAACCTGAGATTTTATTTGAGAATTTTTTTTGGCGAAAGTTTTATTTGAAAAATAATAAATATATAACTTAAATGAAATATTCATTAATTTTTTTGGGTCATTATGATATTTTGATGAAAAGATTTTATGACTTTAAAGAAAAACTAGTTAAAAATTAAAAAAATAATCGGAATTTGAAAGATATTAAACTAACTTATTAAAATGTAAAATAAATCATCTTCTCCTGTTTAATGAAATTATAAATATATTGTTATTATTTTAAAATTAAATAAAATTCTCTTATTTCTATGTATTTATTACAAATTTGAAAATATTCTACTTGCACCCAAATGATTAAAAAGTTATAAAAAATATATATATAATTACATTAAATCTCAATGATGCATTTATAATTTACTCTAAAATATAAGTTTGTGATAAAATTATTTATTAAAGTTACTAAAAATGTAAAATGACAAAACTAGAAAATATAATAAATTTTGAACTTATATAAAAAATTAAAATAAATATTAGTAAATATTCAATAAATAAACATAAAATTTAAGAAGTTAAAAGCCAATATTTAGAAAAATTCCGCTTGAATTGGTATCTAAAATCATTAGAAACTTAAAAAAAAAACACCTTATTTATGAAGTGGTTAAATAGGTTTTTCAACTGATAAAAAAAGTTATAAACTAATTGAAATACTTTATCAATCATAACCTTATTCTGTCACCCATGTAAATCAATATGTAAGAGATTGTTTTAGGTTAACCAGTTCACAAATCTTGAATTCAAATTATAAATATACAATTTTATTAAATATTCTAAGAGTTTTTTAATTCACAGATTATAAATATACAATTTTATTAAATATTCTAAGAATTTTTTAATTCATAATAATCTTATTAGACAATCAAGGATGACCTCCCACCTGGATAATTTTATCACTGTTAACAAAGTCGACCTTGCAATAACATGTGAAAATAGTAGTTTTTAATATTTATAAAAATAATTTTTAAAATTTAAATGAAAAATAAGAAAAAATCTAGTTGCACCTAATGACATCATCTTGTCATAATTTTAGCATCACATCATCGTGATGTTATTAAGTTGTTATTGTTGTCTTTGTTACTATTACTATTAATGGTTACTAATATTACCACGATAATCTATTTTACTGATACAATTATCATAGTTACATTTACGATGGTTGTTACCCTAAAGTAACAATAGTTATAATGATTATGACAATCATAATAACAACGATAATGATAAAAATTATATTTTTGTTTATACTAATTAATGTTGGTTATAGTGATGTAATAGTATAACAATAGATATGGTTATTGAAATATTATAAAATATGATAGTTAAGATATTTCATAATTAAACTTTTTAAAATTTTATAGTTAAATAAAATTTTAATTATTTTGATCTTTAAGTTTCTATTATTTTAATTTTTGTAGTGTATCTCTTCAAGAATTAATCTCTCTAAGTTAATAACATACATTAAGGAAGTAAGGCAAACATCAATTACACTACAGTATTAGACCTCAAATTCATTTTGAATTTTACTTTGATGCTCAACTCAGAACGTGAAACATGCACTTTGATGAAAAATTAAAAAAAAAAAATATAAAAAGTATAGTGAGTGGAGCATAGTAGTCATGCGTGTATGACCAAGTGTGCTACTAGAAAAAAGCTCAAAGTGGCATTTAATTTATAACTCTGACACAATACCGTACATTCAACAACTCTTCTTATCCATCAATCCACACACAACAATTTATTTTTTAATTCCATGTGACAATTTTTTTTTAGATTTTAATATTTCAAACAATCTTTGTAGTTGAATGGTTTATATAATTTTTTAGTTTATGAAAATTATCATTTTCTTTTGTCTTTTAAAGATTTTTTAATTAAAATTTTTTGCTTTAATCTCAAGTTTAAAGAAATAATGCTAATTAATACTACAATTTTTTATTAATTAACTTTTTAGTTCTGTATTTTCTGGATTTTGATTTTGGTCCTGTTAAAATGTTTTTTTTTTATTTTTTATTTTTTAAAAAATAGTCTTTGTTGTTTAAAAAAAAATTTAAGTAATGATGTGATAAAGAACTCTCACGTGAACACATAACAAGTATTGATTAAATAAGTGTAAGGTGTAATTTCATTTATTATTATTTTTTAAAAAAATTTGAAGCATTCTTATCGTGATCATCTCTATTTTCTCCTCTTTGCCGCGAACAATCTCCCAAATACATTCTCAAGATAGAGTCCTATAATTTGCTAGTTATACATTGTTTAAGAAACATTTTGTTAATAGGAAAAACTATTTTCAAAATATAAATTAAAAGGATTAAAACAAAAACATTTAATAAAGACCAAAATCAAAACGTAAAAAATATTAAAAATTAAAAATTTAATTAAGCTAATTTTTTTAATCACTTATAAATAAACTTGTATGAAATCATAAACTTTTTTAATATATAAAAAATTCAAAATACGGTCGAACCTATAAAAAAAATGACCATACCCTTTTGATGGCAGGGTGTCACTATATTAAAATAGTTGTTTAAAAGTAAAAACTAAAATTAAAATTATTGTTTGAATAAAGAAATTAAAACTAAATAAAAAATGTTTGAAGGGCTAAATAAAAAATAACTTTGAAAAATAAAAGCATGATATTTTTCATAAGATTATTTAGGCCAAGTTGAATAATCTTTCATTTCTAAAGTATCACATTTTCAAATAAATTAACAACAACTGTGTGCTTTGCATTGTACTTTTTCTGCCTTTGCTTCCACTTTTTGTTGGAGCTTATTGGTAAACCATGAGAAATGTGGTTATTGTTTCCTTCAATTTGGTTCTGCTTTGTGTCTTTGTTTATGCTATAACAAGCACTAAAAGTGAAGTATTTACAACAAATGATGAAGCAGAACCATTTCCTTACCATGTCAAAGTTATGGAATTCATATGGAGACATTTGGGCTACCAACATGAATGGCCAGTATGTTTCTTGCATACATCACATTACATTGTCTCTCTTCATGAATCACTCTCCCTCTCATCTAAGATTGCTTTCATACAGTTTGTACTTTGTATATATTATAAGATATGAGTAGAACTTGATATATCACTCTTTATGTGTGTTTTGGTTTTGATATGTCACTCTTTAAGGTAAACATGTGTTGAAGATTTATTGGGTTAGGAGATAGATATATGTAATCTTTTCCAGTCACCCATCTGAATTGTGAAACAGAAAATTTGATTAATCATTTATATGAATAGGAAATGGAATTTGGCTGGAGAATTTGTGTTTCAGCCTTGATTGCAATCTTGGGAGCAGCATGTGGAAGTGTAGGGGGAGTTGGTGGTGGTGGCATGTTTGTGCCAATGCTAATTGTGATTATTGGGTTTGATCCAAAATCTGCAGTTGCTATTTCAAAGTGTAAGCATTAATCAGTTCAGAAATGATGCTGATATGGCTAATTATTTGGATTTCCTAGGATGCAACTACTTGAAGATACCACTAATGAAGGATAGAAATCTTCTGTCCAATTTGTGTCTTCTTTCCTCGTCAATCAAGAAGCATCATTCTTTTTATCTCTTATGTAGTTCATTAAATAATATGATGCTTTTTGATGGGTGAGAACAAAAAAAGGATCACAAATTTGGAACCGAAGGTTGAGTGTTTGACTATTTCTTGTGTTTATTTCAGGTATGGTCACAGGAGCAGCCTTCTCAGCTTTATTCTATTGCATGAAGCAAAAACATCCCACACTTGATGAACCTGTTATTGACTATGATTTGATGCTGCTTATGCAACCCATGCTCTTGCTTGGAATCAGCATAGGAGTTATTTTAAGTGTAGTATTAGCTGATTGGATGGTCACTGTTCTTCTGATTATTCTCTGTACAGGTAATGATACAATATTTGTACTTCAATTAAAATTTTACTCCGTTTTTTTATTGAAAAAGGTTAGTTTTATTGATAAATAAAATTAATTGAACATGTAATCTTTACATAACGTTTCTTGATAAGTAGAAATAGAAGATGAAACACAACTTGAAATTTGGATACCGAGAATTTTTATCCATCTTATATATCCTAAATTTTCACTAAGGGATATGATTGATTTGTTAAATGTGGTCTTGCAGGGACATCAATAAGGGCATTCTTCAAGGGTGCTAAGACATGGAAAAAGGAAACCAAAATGAAACAGGTAAATGCTAGAAATTACAGAGTTTAAGTGACCTTACACTTGAGCAAGAGCCTAAACTGGTTTTTAGTTGATGCATGAACTTTCCAACACATGCTTAGTGAAATTAGGTTACATGGTTCACTCAATAACTTTGCATACCACGCTTATCTTCATAAAAGACTTGAGTTTATAATATAAAAAGTGACTAATCATATATCTCTACCCATATTCCTAGTAACCAACTCATCAAAAAACATCCCTAGTAACTATGATCAGGAATGTGTCCTTACTGGTGTTTTCAAGATTTTGATTAATTAATGTATTTAGTATTAAGTTTGTCAACTTATTTAAGTGTCTCATCCCAAAATAGATATTGAAACTAACTTTCTGGTTTGGTGGGACTTTTAACAGTGGCCTATTGGGAAATAGGCCTAATTTTTTGTCAAAGTTTGGGGTTACTAATTCCTTTACTCTTTTTGCTCTCACACTGCTTTATTTTGATTAAAAAAATAGCCTTCATGAAAACTAGATTTTATAATCTTCATTTTTTTAACGTTACAAGAAATAGGTTTGAAGGGTTGTGAAGATTTTGAAGCAACTAGTTTTCTTTGTATAGTCATTCACAACCAGCAAAAAGGGTGGAGGAAATAGCAGCCCTCCACTTAGTCCATGTTTGATATAAGGTGAAAGCTTAAGTTTAGGACAAAAATAAAAAATTATTTGCAAAAGTGTGAGGACTTTTACTTTTACTTTTATCCATTATATTTGCATTAAAATATACATGCACAATATTTCTAATTTAATCCAAACATGCCTTAATCACTTTTCACCCTTCTTTACATTTCATTTGCAAGCACAACTACTGATATGATTCTTCCTTTCTTTTTAATACTTTGGAATCTCAGAAGACTATTAAGCTGTCAGAGTCTACTGGTGAGTTTATCTATTCATTTTTCTAATATAAAGACTCTGCATGGTCACAAAAACACAAGTTCAATATTAATATAAAGATTTAATTAAATTTTTAATCTCTAAAATTTGTTTAAATTTCGTTTTTCGTTCCTGAAAATTGAAAATAATTTTTCTAGTTTCTGAATTTAGTTAAATTTAGTACTTGAAAATAATATAAACTTGAAATTATTTTTAATTTTTAGAGATAAAAAAGTAAAATTTATTCAAATTTTAAGAACTAAAATTTTAATTAATTCTAATATAAATATTTATATTTTAACTACATATATGCCATTAACTTTCTCTTATAGCTACTTCCAGTGGAGAATTGGGATACAAATATCTTCCAGGTTGTCCAGATGAAGACCCTGAAAAAGCAACTACAAAGTCTGAGGTACAATGATATTTTCTTGTTCTTTGCATAATCTGAAAAAGTTGCTATATACTATAAAGGAATGCAACAACTTTCCATGCAGGTAACCTTCCTTGGCAACATTTACTGGAGGGAATTTGTGCTTATTTTCTGTGTATGGCTAGCATTTGTTGTCATACACATTGCCAAAGTAATTTTCTTTTTCTTCTGGTGAAATTGATAGAACTTGCACTGCATTCCTCCTTTTCCATGTGTAAATTATTTCAACTAATCATTTGAAGGGATTCACTTTTAACAGAGTTATACAGTTTCATGTTCAGGCATGAATTGGATTCTTATGATGTCACAGGTAAAACAATTAGCATTATTTCTTTTACAGATTTGGCTTGTCCAAAGTGTGGAAATGCACTTTAAAAGATAAAGTGGATAATAACTATTGATTGGAAAATATACTATTAAGATTTGTGATAAATTCAAATGCATATATTATAAAATCTAAGGTTCTATTTCGCCAACTTATTTTTTCCGTAAAGTTACTTTTAAGAAGAACTACAAAACTAGAGCTTAAAAAAATAAGTACAAGGTAAAAGCTCCTTTTAAGTTAAAAGTTGTTGACTAAATTTGTTTCTTTAACTTAATAAAAAACATTAAAATAAAAAAATTGGTGCAATTTATTTTACTTATATATTTTTCTAAAACTTTCTAAATCAATGCATATCCTCAATTCTATCATATCCCTCCTCCTTGTATTCGATTTCCTGAAGCAAAATCCACTTTTATTGTGATCCAGAAGTGAATTTCTTGTGATCCAGAAGTGTAGTAGTGTGCTTTAAAAAGTAATAAAAGTTTGTGAAAAAAAGTGGCGGGAATCCTTATGAAAGAGTGGTGGCAATTTTATTGAAGAATTCACTTTTATTTTAGGAACAAATTATTAGAAGAATAAAATGGATAAAATTGATGACATCAAGACATCAATTTTCTCTTGCTAAGAATTGAAGAAGATCCAAGTTTCAAAAAGCATACAATTATGCTAATTTTTGTATAAATTTTGTTTGACTCACCTTCTCTTAATAAGTAACTTTTAAATTTAAAATAATTTGGGCCAACAATACCTAAATCAATGGTTGTTAATATAGTTGAGAAGTGTTATATTTTAGAAACTTTCTTTTTCTGAAACTGTAGTTAGAAATCATAACAAAAAATCATTAATTTTGGCAGGTTTCACTTGTTTCTCTCCTTAAACAAATGATTTCCAATAAATTTAATCAATTATGAGGAGAGTTTTAGAAAGAGAATTTTTCTATGAGAGAAATTTTTTAGCAGTATTCTAATGTAGTTTATCCTCTAAAGTATACTATAGGCACTTTATATAACCCTAATCCTTCTTTTTTTTCTATTTTGAATTAGCAATTACTATGACATGGAGGCATCACTTTTCTCTTTTGTAGATACCAATCTCTGTAGGATTTTATCTGTACCAAGCAAGATCCCTATATATGGGAAGATCTGCAGGAGGTCAACACACACATTGGCCATTGCACCATCTTTTTCTTGCTAGTGTCTGTTCTTTGCTGGCTGGAACTATTGGTGGACTTCTTGGCACAGGTTCTGGATTTGTTATGGGTCCTTTATTTCTAGAAGTCGGAATTGCTCCACAGGTGAGTCTTGTTTAAAACCTTTCATAGGAAGGAAAGAAGATCAAAGAATGTAACATATACAAAATAACATTAGATAGAAATAGTTGAAGACACCACTTATCTATGTTAATTAACAAGAGTATCTCAATATTTATTATGATTCTTTTGTCATGGGAGATGGTCTTTCTGATTTTTATGGAGATTACATCTTAATTTTAAAATAAAATTGATAACATCCTAAATAACAAGAATAATTTCCTAATTTTTATTTAAATTTCAATTTAGTTTGAGGGAGATGCAAGAGAGATATGTTAAAACAATAGTTTAATTGGTGTACACGTTAGTGTAAAGGATTTTTAAATCGACATCTAATCATAACTTTTCATTTATATGAAGTTTAAAATTTCAATGAGTAAAGTCAACAAATTTACCATGAATTAAGGGTTGTGATTGAATGTTAGTGTAAAAATCTTTATACTAACAATGTATAGAGATTAAACTCTAAAAAAAATTGGTTTAGTTCAATTTTTAAGATGAAGGGGAATGCAGAAAACTCTCCTCATCCAATACTAAATTCTATACAAGAAATTGAATGCAGGAAAAATCAATTACTAAATTTAATTTGATTTTACTAAATTGACTTATTCTTTTTTCTAACCATAATTGGTCCAAGACAAATTTCAAATAAAAATAAAAGTTCATATCTGTCATTGTGAGTGTGTTCGAGTAGTGTGAACACTCCTAGGTGTTAAGTGCACAAAGATATAGAAAAAATATGCTAGAAGAGAAAGTAGGTTGGAATTTATCTACAGCAATGTGTAACTTATTATACAAAAAAAACAGTGCATATCCCTCCTTACCTTGTGAACCAAAAAGAATGATACAATTATTCTGTTGAATCAAATAAAAACTAAACATAATCTTAAAAATTTTAAATTGAAAATTTGAAATGTTTCATAACTGTGCAGGTTGCTAGTGCCACAGCCACTTTTGGAATGATGTACTCATCATCTTTATCTGTTGTAGAATATTACTTCTTGAACCGTTTTCCTGTTCCCTATGGTAAAATTATACTTCACATTTACCCTTATTATGCTATTTTTTTTCTACTATATATTTAAATGCATGATTCATCATGTTTTGCAGCTCTCTTCCTTACACTTGTGGCTGCCACAGCAGCACTCATAGGACAGCATCTCATTGACAAGCTTGTTAATATCTTCCAAAGGGCATCTTTAATTATTTTTGTCTTGGCATGCACAATATTTGTTAGTGCAATTGCATTGGGTGAGTGTTTATGCTATTGTAAAGAGTTGATACTTGCTTTGGTATATCAAGATCATTTATTTCTTATTTTTGAAAACTGGTTTATGAATTTTTCAAAAAGAAAAAAAGCACAAAAAAATAAGTTGTTTGATAAGAATAGTTTCCAAAATTGTTTTCAAAATTAATATCTCTCTTTTAACTTGTCTTTTCGGTGCGATTCTTAGTAATGGATAAACTGTTGTTTAACATAATTTTTATATTATAAATAATTAAAAAATTATTAGGGTTTTATTCAAATAAAGTTCTAAATTATTAAAAATTTTCTTTTCATCATATTTTATATCATAAAGCATGTGTTTTATAATGAATTTACAATTTGCATAGGATAAAAATCTAAAGAAAATTACATAAAATTAATACACTAAATCACTAGTATTTTTATAATAAAAAGGGTTTTCAGTTTATTTATATGAATTTTATAAATTTAAATTTCATTTTTTTATTGATTTTTTTTTTTGCATCAACTAATTATTTATATATGTAACAATACAAAATCCCGTTAATTTATGGCGACACCATAGCATTTACCTTTTCAAGATCAGAAAACCAAAACATCTTTTACTACCTATATCTCTAATTATATGTAATTATAAACGGTATTAATCATGTTTATTAAGAAAATAAGTAAATTTAGATATTAACATTAAATTTACCCCACGATTGAAGAGAGAAATGTTCATTGTAGAGAAAATATACTTGGTATGAAAAGCAATAAGAATGAGCAATTTAGTAAAAAAAAAACAATTATATTAATGCAAAATACCTTCTAATAAAAAATAAACAAACCTTAAAATTTCATCTTAGGGATAGAGAGATAGTATTTTGGTTTTCCACTTTTAATTTTCTATCATTCATGATCTTCCTTGCAGGTGTACATCTTCTCTACTTCTTTTCTCTAAACATTAGCTTTGAAAATTTGTCTTATGAAATAATTTTTAAAAAGTTCATAACCAAAATGCAATTGAACATACCTTTAGATTTTACAACTTTCTTAACATAGCTTTCACTTCTATGCCTTGTCTATAGGTGGAGTAGGCATATCAAACATGATCTTCGAGATTGAAAGGAATGAATACATGGGATTTGAGAATTTTTGCACCTTTGAATGATACATAGAGGTTTCCAAGTATCTTTTTATTTGCACACCTTTTGTCATTTGTGTTTGCTACACTATCACACTAAGAGGAGAAGATATGTTTTTTATTTTATTTCAAAGGTCATAAGAATGTTTATACAAAATAGATTAGAATTTTAAGCTTTAAATATTTTATGTCTAGAGATTATGTATTTGGCGAATTATTAAATGAAAATTACATTTGTATATATGGTTTTTGTTTGATTCGTTGCATTAGATTGGTCCCAAATACTTGTCAGAAGAAAGAAAAGATTGTCCCCAAATGAATATAACTTTACATGATTAATGGGTCCATATAAAGATAAGAGAGTGAAACAACTCATACAACAATTTGTATAATTAGCATAAAGAAAAAAAAAAGTCACGTATATTAATTAGAGAGAAAAAAAAAAGTGTTGGTTAAAATTATTATATAAATTGTTGTATAAATAACATGCCTCTTCATGTATGCATGATCCGGTAAATTGTTATATTGTTAATTAATCGTATATAATTTTTTACATCTTTTAAAATTGATATTATAAATTTTAACATTTATGAGATTAATGGATGGCATTACAGAAAAAAATGTTTATGCATGTGTATATTAGTTATTCATAAAGTAAGAGTAATAAACATTTAATTATGAGATTAAATGATGTAGAGTTATTGCAATTTAATTAATTAATTAGTTGTCCACATATGCAACAATAACTTTAAATAATTTAAGATGAAGTTTCGTCATTCAAAGAGGTTTTGTCCAACTCGAGAAAGGTTGTATTTCACAAATGATACTTATATTCTTAAAAATTTTGAAATTTATTGTTAAAGATATTACATCAACTAGCCACAATAACCAAAATATTGCGTAAAAGTGGGAGATAATTAATTTTTTAAATTAGTAGTTAGTTAGACTGAAACTTAAATTTTCTTAAACTTAATAAGTACATTTGTTTCATATATTAAAATAGCATTTTAAGACATCTAATATTTTTGTGTATTATTTGTGAGAATGTTTTAATGTTTCACTTTAATATCTTTTATTCTAAGTTAAGGGGTCTCATTCAATTGCTTGAGTAGGGTGTGTGAATTATTGTAAACTCTCTTATATTATCTTTAACTTCTATAAGATGATAAAAAAATAAATAAATTATTCTAATGATAAAAGGTTACATGAGAAAGTTAGATATGATTCACATAAAAATATTAAAAATTACTTATGAATATATGTATAACTTTTATTTTTTTATTTAAATTACTTTAAAATTTAAAAATATTTTAAAGAATATCAAAATATAAGCAACACAATTTTAAACTTGTTTCTAAATAATATTTTTAGTTTTATTATTCTATAAATGAAATTTCTAACAATATAATATCAAAACTTAAACCAAAATAGCATTAAAATTTACTTTAACAATTGAATATTTTATCTATTACTATGTTGTTAATGTAACACTTGTTGGTGTGTAATTCTACAAATTTCAGACTCTTGAAGTAGTATAATCCTCAACATTACAAAAAAAAGTATATATATAAGATAATGTTAAAGATTTATTACAACTCTCGCATTTTATTTGACCAATGGACTTAGACGGTTGACACCTCTTCCAGAACTTTTGTAGTTGAGTTTGATTCCAATCCAAATACTAAAATTTATATTTGTCCATTTTCATCCTTTATATAATGTTTGATTAGATAAAATGGAGGGGACTACAAGGCATGATCAAAGCATAGACAGGAAAGACTAGATTTTGTAAAATTCTCAATATAAAAATTGCCAATTCCAAAAAATCACATCATCATTTTCATGTATCTCAGTGCCACTTTGGTTAAAAAAAGTCTTTTAAAATATCATACAAAAATTGCCAATTTCAGAAGTTAGGAAGGGAAAATTTTCATTTAGGCTGAAATTAAAAATTAAATTAAATTAAACTAAAAAATATAAAATAACTAAAAGTACAATCAATAAATATATAAATAAATATATATATATATATATATATATATATATATATAATCTATCCCATCATGATTTTCATGTATCAATGTCTCTCGATGCTAGTGTGGTTAAAAAAAAAAAAGCTCTTTTAAAATATGATATAAGAATGAGTTTAACAATTATATACTGTCATTGTAAAAAAGTTTTATATTAACTGCTAATCACAATTTTTCGTTTACATGAATTTTTTAAAATATTAATCAGTAAAGTTAACCTACTTACTTATATAAAAAATTGTAATCAATTATCAATATAAAATTTTTTACACTAACAATGTATAAGTATTTATATAAAATCTATCACATCAACATTTTCATGTGTCGCTGGGTGCGTAGTTGGTTTTGCATTCTATAATTGATTTTGTACTATTTTGATGTGTTTGGTTTTGTTTTAGAGAGAACTCAGTATTTTTTTATAGGCTAAATGTTAATGGTTAATATGTTCATTTTTAGAGAGATTCAAATCCCAACTTTTCTTTTCTTTATTTTTTTACTTTACCGTTAGACAAACCTTGTTACTCCAACCTATAATTATAAGTTGAAACAACTTCAACTTAAAGTGGTTTTTACTTTGGATTAAAAGTTTTAAACTACATTTTATTTTGAACTTATTTTTTATTCATTCAAACTCACTCAATAGTGTTAGGCATTTTACTTCCTAATTTTACTCTCTTTTCTTTTGTTTTGTGGATTTTCTTCTATTTATTTTTTCAAAAGTCAATGTTGTATTTTCACATCTAATATTTGTTGGCCCTTGGAGAATCCAAAAGACACATTTGGTGTCAATTCAAGAAACCAATATTTGCTACTAGAAACCGTTTGATACGTCACTTTAACTTATATAATTCGTGCACACTCAAAACATGTGGTGAACTACTCTTATCCAGAGCCCACACAAAACAATGATTTTACTCTTTAGATAATAAAATCCATGTCACAATTTGTACAAAATTCAGATACAAATTGGTATAGAGCCTAAAGAGAAACGTTACCTGTTAAGGGGTGTAGGTCAAATAGTTGAGTAAGTTTAGTGAATTATTGTATCTTCAATCTCTATCAGAACAAAAACAAGAAAGAGAAGCATTGTATTTACAAATTAATAAGTAGAAAGAGATAATGAAAAAAATGTAAAGTAATAAACTCTAGGTTTAAATAATTTTTTATCATGAAAAATAATATTTTTTATTTTTGTTTTCAAATATTTTTTATTTTAGTTACTTTTAGAGATAATTTTTATTTGGTTTTGGTCTCTTCTTTTTAAGAAATAAAGTTAATTGACATGTAATAGTAATATTAGTGGCCCAGTGGTAACTTATGAAGTCATGAGTTTGATAGAATAATTTCATATAATTTTTTTTATAAATTGTTTTTAATTGTTTATAAGTTTATATGATATTATAAACTATATTGAACAGGAATTAAAAATAAAATTTACACTAAAAATTATACTCATGCCTTTGTTGATCAACTGTCAAAGTTATTAAAACGCAAACTTTTATTTGACAATCAGCACGAAAACCAAACAGATCTTTAAAGAACTAAAATAAAGTAAAAAATGGACGTTATTTTTAATGAAAAAATATTATTTTAGATATATTATATGCTGGACAGAAATATACATAACAAATGATACTGTATAAATACTTTTGGAGCTGTTCTTTAATTAGAATTGAAGTTTTACTTGGATAATTTTAATGAAACCTTTTGCTACTTAAATTACTGACATAAAATTCTAATAAAAAGAAGTTTATTACTTATCCAGGATGAATGTAAAGAGTTTTACACTATTCACTTTTACTCACAATCTTCGTTTACATTACTTTTAAAATATAATAGTTAACTAACTTATTATAAATAAATGGTTGAAATTAAATGCTAGTATAAAGTTTTTTATAATAAAAATATATAATTGTTTTTTTCTAAACAAAAAAAAAGCACCAATGAAATTGCATGTTTGATAATCTTTTGAGTTTAATTAGTATGTACTGATGATGTAAAATAATATTACACTTATATTTAATCAAATCTTTTCATTTATATGACTTTTTAAATATAGTAATTGATAAAGTTAACAAATAAACTTACCATAAAAAAGCGTTGTGATTGAATACCAGTGTAAAACTTTGTATACTAATTAAAAACTGTAATCTTTTATCTTTGAATATTTTAATACTTGAAAATATATTTCTTTATATAGTTGAATAGCGTCTCATATCTTAGCAGTCACATTTTTCAATCAATGCAAACTGCTTGTTTAGTATTACTCTTGCACTCATTTTCTGGCTTTCTTTCAATTGATCATGAGAAATGTGGTTTTTTTTTCCTTCAATTTTTTGCTGTTTTGTGTCTGCATTTCTGCTATAACAAGCACTAAAAGTGAAGTGTCTGATCATGAGACAAATGGAGCACAATCATCTTATCATATCAAAGCTTTGGAATTCATATGGAATCATTTGGGTTATCAACATGAGTGGCCAGTATGTTTCTTGCATCCATCACATTACATTGTCTCTCTTCATGAATCACTCTCCCTCACATCTTAACCCAAATATTATCAACTTTATCAATGATTAATCTCTGTTGGAGAACTGGTTGGCTGCCACATTTAGTAGAATCTCCCCTCTTAATCACGTTATCTCCATTCACAAGACTTAAACCTGAGACCTTGTTTAAGGGGATTGAGTACAGGACTACTCGGATCAACGACTTTGTTGATAATCCATTAGTTGATCAGCAAGGAAAACACTTTGATAGACCAAGGAAGTTGTTTCCTTAATTCCTTGGAATAAAAAAATTGTATACATTATTATAAGTAGCATTTGATATGTATTTGCAGTTTCATATGTCGTACTTAAAAAAGATAAACATGTTCTATAGATCTATTGGTTCAGAAGATAGATATCTGTCATTTTTTTCTATCAGTTATCTGAATTCCAGAATTGAGAGACACCAAATTTGATTAATCAATTATGGATAGGAAATGGAATTTGGATGGAGAATTGTTGTTGGAACCTTGATTGGAATCTTGGGAGCAGCATGTGGAAGTGTAGGGGGAGTTGGTGGTGGTGGCATCTTTGTGCCAATGCTAATTGTGATTATTGGGTTTGATCCAAAATCAGCAGTTGCTATTTCAAAGTGTAAGCATTTCTCTATCTCTGTCAGCTTTCATCTGTTCAGAAATGGTGCTGATATTGCTAATTATATGATTTCCTGAGAAGAAGAAACTACTTGTTTATAAACTAGTCTATCATTGGGTTTGACCATTAATTTACTGTGTTTGTTTCAGGCATGGTCACAGGTGCAGCCATCTCAGCTGTATTCTTCTGCTTGAAGCAAAAGCATCCTACTCTTGATGAACCTGTTATTGACTATGATTTAATGCTGCTTATCCAACCCATGCTTTTGCTTGGAATCAGCATAGGAGTTATTTTAAGTGTAATATTTGCTGATTGGATGGTCACGATTCTTCTAATTATTCTCTGTATAGGTAATGATAGAATATTTGTATTTCACTGTTCTATTTGGGTGAATTGTTTTAGAAACACTTACAAGAAAAAAGATATAATTTTTTTTAAAGTTTTTTGAAAGAGGCAAGACTTTTGGTAGATTAATTTGTAAAAAATCACATCTTTTAAAAAAATTATATGAAAGAGCTTTTACATATTAGTTTATAATAAGTTAATTTTAATTTATAAAAAAATTATTTTCCTTTTTTTTCATTTTCTTTTTTCTAAAAGTGATTCTAGGAAAACTTATCACACAGCCATTAATATCTCATTACTCAGTAATATGAATATATGTTTGATTTTTTATATTGTGGCTTGCAGGGACATCAATCAGGGCATTCTTCAAGGGAGCTAAGACTTGGGAAAAGGAAACCAAAATGAAACAGGTAAATGCTACAAATTTAGTGTTTAGGCCATCTAACACTTTATCAACAGGTTTTAGATAAATTAAGAACAGTTTGCTGGTTCACTAAATAAACTTGCATATTGCTTACCAAATTTATCCTCAAAAGAAGATTTGGGGATATAATATGAAAAGTGACAAACCATGTATTCCCTCCCTACCCATAACCCTAGTAACTAGGATTTGGAATGTGAACAGTGAAATGTTTTAAAATTGAGATATTGTATTTGTAAAACAAACCTTTGTACAACAGTGTACAACAAGCATAATCCTTATCTGTTGTGAGTTTTTTTAAAAAAAAAAAAGAAAAGGAAATTGAAAAGTCATAAGAACTTATGCTTTGTTGTACAGATAATTATTGTACAAATACAATATTTCTTTTTGTTATAATTCTTTTAAGTTTTTTTATTTAATTTGGTCCTTTACTTTTAGAAAACAACGATAATAAACCAATGGATAGCTACTACAATTTTTTTGAAATGTGTTTTTAATCACATTGGTTTTAGGTCGTAAACTGTTTTGAACATGTATGAAATTAAAGACATAGTTTCTTTTAAAATATTTAAAACATCATACAGAACAATATCCTCCAGACTCCTTAAAAATGTGGTAAGTGTTTAGTCATTGAATTTCAAAAGTCCTTTAATTAACACTATTACTTGAAATTGAAAACTAAAAAAATTGTTTGAAGCAATGACAAAAATCAAACAAAAAAACTTTTTTAAAGAGCCAAATTAAAAAAAAATCTTTAAAAAATCAAAATAAAATACACATTATCTTTCAATTAACAAAAGGTTATTTAAAAAGTCAGATAAACAAATTTTACAAAATACATAGTAAGTTTGAGAAATAGGTCCTGACTTTAAGTCAAAGTATGGCTAAACTTCACCCCATTTCCACCCATATCTTACATTTCATTTGCAAGCACATTACAGATCTGATTCTTCCCTTCTTTTCAATACTTTGAAGTCTCAGCAGAATGTCAAGCTTTCAGAATCTACTGGTGAGTTTATCTATTCATTCTTCTAATATAAAGACTTCACATGATCACAAGACATAAGATCTATCAATATATATCTATAAGGCTTTAATAACTATGTATATGCCATTGACCTTCTCTTATAGCTACTTGCAGTGGAGAAGGGGGATACAATTATCTTCCTTGTTGTCCAGATGAAGGTCCTGGAAAAGAAACTAGAAAGCCTGAGGTACAATGGTATTGTGTTGTTCTTTACATAAAGTTTTTATTTGAGTGAGACCATTTTAGTCTTTAAAAGTTATAAGTCCTAGCATTTAGGTTTGAAAAGAAATTTTCAAGCATATTAGTTTTGATGTTCTTGTTTTATCCAAATTTAATCTTAAAACTTTATCTAAACACTTTTCAAAATGTTATCTAAAGCACATTAGGGCTGATAAAAAAAATCTAAAACACATTAGAGACTAATTTGCATAAACATAGAAACATCAAGAATTAATTCACTTGAAAATTTCTTTCAGTACCTAAATATTGATGCTTATAACTTCAAAGATACTTCACTTATGTTTTTTTATGATATAAAGGAATGCCACTACTATGCATGCAGGTGAGCTTCATTGGCAACATTTATTGGAGGGAGTTTGTGCTTATTTTCTTTGTCTGGCTAGCATTTGTTGTCATACACATTGCCAAAGTAATTTTCTTTTTCTGCTGGTGGAATTAATAGAACTTGCACTGCATTCCTCCTTTTTCATGTGTAATTATTTCAACTAATCATTTGAAGGGATTCACTTTTAACAGAGTTATACAGTTACCTGTTCAATCACATTCTGGATACTTATTTTATCACAGGTACACCAATTAGTATCCTTTCTTTTCCCAGTGAACTCCCAATTTAGTCTCTAAAAGTTATAAGCACCGACATTTAAATTTGGAAAGAAATTTCCAAGGAAATTTGTTGTTCATAATAGTTTAATTATTCTGTCATTCTACATGTTGGTTCCTGAAACATTCTAGATAATTCTTTTAAATTAAGTGTTTTAAAGTACCATCTAAAGTACTTTAAGAATCAACTTTCATAATGATAAAAGAATCCTTAAGGACCAAATTGGTTGAAAAATTCTTTAAAGAATATAAGTACTAGTACCTATAACTTTCAAGTACCATGTTCACTATTTCTTTTCCTATTGTGCCAAATATTAGTGGACATGCATAAGAGCAATGGAATTGAACCTATTAGTTAATGGGACTTTAAATGTAGCAGATTGTCAATTTCTTATAACTTGGAGGCATAACTTTTCTGTTTTGTGTAGATACCAATTTCTGTAGGATTTTATCTGTACCAAGCAAGAGGCCTACATAAGGGGAGATCTGCAGGAGGTCAACACACACAGTGGCCATTGCACCATCTTTTTCTAGCTAGCATCTGTTCTCTGTTGGCTGGAACTGTTGGTGGACTTCTTGGTACAGGTTCTGGATTTGTTATGGGCCCTTTATTTCTAGAAGTGGGAATTGCTCCACAGGTCAGTCCAGTTTTAACAAACCTTCACATGTCACATTAAGGATCAAAAGGATAAAACACATATAAAACAACACCATAGATTATAGATAGAATTTTAGAAATAGAGGAAGAACACAAATTTAAGATGGTTCTACACCTCTTCCCTATGTCTACCGGAACATCTCAATTAGAGTTAATTACAGTAACATTCCAGTTTTTATTCATTACTTTTGCTTCTCTTGGTGTGTGAGTGTAAGATTTGAAACACTCAAAATACAATGTTTTCAAACATACAAGATTTAGTACTTTTAAATAAGGGTTGGTGTGAAAAAATAAAAAAGATAAAATTAAGTGTAATAAAAGTTGAGAAAAATTACTTTAATTTGCTTTATTTATATGTCAAATATGATTATAAGTTTTTGAACAACCTTGTGAAAAAATTCATTCTTTTAGATAATCTCTCACTTGGATGGTGAACCATTTTTTAAGAATAGTGTCTTTTTTCTCAATTTCGTAGTTTTTAGTCATTTTTAACATGATAAAATATGTATTAGGAAAAGTTATCAGATAATATGTGGTTAGGATTCCTCAATTATATAATATCTTGAAAAATTAAATTTGGAAATTGGAATGCTTCTCTCAAAAAGTTCTAATAATACTTTCACTTCACCTTTACTCTATCATTGTATAAATTAAAGGAAATACAATTAAGTAGTACTTAATTTACCTTCTTATCTTTCAAAATTGTGCAGGTAGCAAGTGCCACAGCCACTTTTGGAATGATGTACTCATCATCTCTATCCGTTGTTCAATTTTACCTTTTGAATCGTTTTCCTGTTCCTTATGGTAAAACTAATTAAACTACACATTATACCCTTTAATTCTTTTGAGTTATCAAGTAATTTATATTCATGATTCATCCTGTGTTGCAGCTCTATACCTTACCCTTATGGCTGCCACTGCAGCACTTATTGGACAGCATCTCATTGACAAGCTTGTTAATATCTTCCAAAGGGCATCTTTAATTATTTTTATCTTGGCATGCACAATATTTGTTAGTGCAATTGCATTGGGTGAGTATTTATACTGATGTGAAGAGTTAATACTAGTCAAAGAGTGTGTTTGGGAAAAAATTAAATTAAATAAGTTTTTAGATTGTAAGTTGTTTTAAAAAATAATATGAGTGTTTAAGAACTTAGTTCAAATTTTTTTAAAAAAAAATCTTTGAAAAATAAGTTGTTTTTAAGAAGTTAGAAATCGGTAACTTAAGATTATTTTTCAACAACTTATGTTTTCTTTCAGCTGTTTTTACATTTTTTATTTTATAAAAATTAATTTTTTGTTTATTTAAATAAAATTAATTATTTTTAAACTCCTTTACACAAACTTATAAAAAAATTAATTTTGATTATAATAAATATTGAAATAATATAAATTTTTCTAACTTTTTGGAACTCTCTAAGTGTTTGCTTTGGCCAACAAGCTGATTTATTTCCTACTTTTCAAAACTGTTTTATGATTTTAAAACAGAATAGAAAAAGAATGTTTGATAAGAGTTGTTTGCTAAAACTATTTTCAAAATTAATGTCTTTTTTATTTTTTAAAGTCAGAAACCAAAACATCTCTTAATTATTTTGGTTTTCTACTTTCAATTTTATATTTTCATATCCTTTCTCGTCCTATTACATATTTTTCCTTTTCTCTAAAAATTATCTTTAGAAAATTGTTTTATAAAATAACTAGGTGGTGACTTATGTTTTTTATGATTATAAAACATTATAGTATCGGTTAATAGAGAAAATAAACCAAAGGTAAACGAAAGAAAACGTAAAAACCATATGGAATCTTTATTTTATAATATTAATTATTAAAAACTAAAAAACAAAAACACAAGACACAAATTTTAGATTATTTATTTCGACCGATTGAGATTATTTATTTGAGAACCAACAAAGGATAATATAGAACTATTCACATGTTATTTATCGACTACACATTCGACCTGATCATAAACCCGACTTATTTTAAGTAAGTAAACTTTTGAAAGAAACTCTTAGATTTTAGAGACATTGAATTTTCACCAACAAATCAGCAACACATTATTTACTAAACTCTTTTGAACATATTCGTTACTATTAGTTGAAATTTAATAAAAATACAAATTTTGATGTTTCTTATATTTTGTTTAATGTTTCTTTATTCCAATTTTATAGTTCTTAATAAATTTAAACCAATACTAGAATGTGTTAAAAAAAATGTTAAAGAGTAAATAGTTTACCTTCCTTTTTTCACTTTAACTTTGTTATGCTTTCTTTGCTAACCCTTGAGAGAATCTACCAGTTCCTTACATAGCTTTCACTTCTATGCTACTAGGTGGAGTTGGAATATCAAACATGATCTTGGAGATTAAAAAAGATGCATACATGGGATTTGAGGATTTTTGCATGTACAATGCATAGAGGTATCCAAGTATTTTTTATTTGTTAACATTTTATCACTATTGTTTGCCAAAACCATACTATGAGAGGAGATGAGATGTTTTCTCTTTATTATTTCAAATATTATAAGGATATTTATACTATATATAAGAATAGAAGCATTAAAAATTTGCTTATAATGGTTTTTTGGGGCTTGAATAGGATTGCATGCAGAGAAGAATACCTGTGGTTCAAACATTAGAATCATTAAATATTCTTTTTGTTTGATTTGTTTTATTATATTTGTAAATAGAGATATGTCTATACATTAAAGTTCTATAACTTAAGAGAAGAGGAACATTATATTATATTAGCAGAAACACAGATACTCACATTTCTATTACACTAAATTTTATAATTTTAATATAATATTTTTTCTCAATATTTATCTAATGTATGCATTTCTATTTTTAGCATTCTCAAAAAAGTATTTTTAAATTATATACTACTATCATTACAAAATTTACAATTAAATATATTAACCTAAAATTAATATACATGTCAATACAAAACAAAATAAATATTATAAAATATATTAAATTTTAGCGCAATTAAATGGAATAGTAAAATAGAAATACAAACATATACACACCGCAATGAAACAGAATTCACGGTGAATGTGTATTCACATTTTCATTTCCTTGTCATATTTTTATGTACTAAAATTATGTATTTTTTATAGTTTATCTTATTATTTATTACATATATGTTAATTTTAATTTTTGCTTTTGTTTTTATTATTTTCTCGTTTAATTTGACTTCTTGGTTGATACCTATAATATATATACATATATAATATTAAATAAAAAAATTTTGAATTTTAAAATATATTGAAAACACATGTATTCTATATCTTTCAAAATTGAAAGAATCTATAAAAAAAATAATAGAAAATAACATTACAATTACACGTGTAACAACTGTTACACAATCATATCTACATTTCACTTTTCAACAAAAAAACAAAAATCTAAATTTCACTTCATTTAACTCCTTATTAATTATTTTTCCACCTATCATGTTATCTAGAATAAATACAAAAATCCACTAAAAAGATACAATCTTTTCCAAGAAAATATTATGCTAGGGAATAAATACAAAAATAATCATTACAATCATAAAAAAAACAGAGAAATTAAAATAAATGAGAGTATTTTTTTTTAAGTGAATATAATAATTGAAAAAGTAAAATAATTAATATAGCATATTGCGTCTACATGTTTAAACTTATTTTTAAAAAAATTATTTTTAATAAAATAATTAGTTTTATATGTTTTTATTAGTATAAATTTCTTTCTAAGTTTTTTAAGAAACAAATCCTATCT
This sequence comes from Psophocarpus tetragonolobus, assembly GCA_037954015.1. Taxonomy (NCBI): domain Eukaryota; kingdom Viridiplantae; phylum Streptophyta; class Magnoliopsida; order Fabales; family Fabaceae; genus Psophocarpus; species Psophocarpus tetragonolobus. Next base: position 23,773,595 of record CM075695.1, on the reverse strand, counting down.
ACTTTAAAAAAAAGAAAATTATTTTTTAAAATTCATTTTTAGAATCACTTTTTTTTTTTTAAATTTAGAAAAATAGATCAATTATCTATAGTTTAAGAAAATGAAATTTAATGGATATTAGAATTGAAATACAATATAACACTTACTATTACATAACTTTGAAGGAAGCTTAGTCATACCTTAAGGGTCGTTTTGCTACATCTTGTTAAGTGACCTTTTGTTTCTACCTTATCAAGATAGTGCCTTTAAGCTCCTTGTGCCTATTGGGATAGTTGCTTGTAACTTCTATTCTTACTTTCCCCATGGAACTTAGATGAGTATCAGAACTCATATAGTTGAGAAAACTCAAAAAGAGTGAGGAGTGAACCCTTTTCCTAGGCTCTCCAATCTACACTCATCATGTCTCACACACATCTAATAATAATGTCAATCAATAAGGGTTACTTAAGCTAGATCCTATGGAGAGAATAATAGTTGAGTTTATGAAGTGGTTAATGGAAGAGAGGAAAGAAGAGAAAAAAAAAAGAAAGAAAAGAAAGAGGATAGAAGAGAAATAGAAGAGATAAAGAGAATAGAAAAAGAGAAAGAAAAAAGAGAAGAGGGAGAGAGAGAGAGAAGAGTGTGAAAGAAAAAGAGAAGAAGAGAGAATTGAGAGAGATGGAAAGAGAAAGAAGTGGAACTAGGCATAATACCTATGATGGTTAAAGAAGAAGTAAGTTGAGCAATAGTGACTACTACCATAAGGAAAAGAGCAAAGAAAGAGAGGAAAGGTCTAGGAGGAGAAGAGAGCATAAGACAAAAGAACAAAAGGTTGATCCTCCTCCTTTACAGGGAAAGGATAATGTGGAAGCTTAACTTGATTGGAAAATAAAGATAGAGTAACTATTCATTTGCTTTCAATTGAGTGAAGAAAGAATAGTTTCATTTGCAACCTTTAGCTTCTAAGGGCATGCAATGTATTGGTGAACCTTTCTTGTTAATGATAAGAGGCTCTATCATAATCCCCTATTAATTATGAGAATGAACTTAGAGGGGCTATGAGGAGGAGATACGTTCCATTTTATTATGAAAGGAAACTCTTTGACAAACTTCAAAGATTGAGGAAACACAATTTAAGTGTTAAGGAATATAGACAAAAAATGAAACCTTTCATAATAAGGGTGGATATTTAAGAAGAGCCTAAGTCTACCATAGCTAGGTTTCTTAGTGGTTTGAATGTGGAAATAAGAGACAAGGTGGAACTCTTGCCATATGGGAACCTAGATTAGTCCAAATTTGTATAAAGGTTGAACAATAATTGAAGAGAAGAATTTTCTTTTCCAAGAACTATGGTATTGAATACACTGGATTTTCCTATGCACTGGGAAGGTACAATGATGCTAACTAGATATCTTATTCAGATGAGATAAAATTCACAATGAAAATCAACCAAACAAACCATTTTAGTTAGATTAACAATGAAGTTAAAGTTTTTTGTTCTAGAATTGGCTAGTAGGGAGGTTGAGTGGTTGAAAAACCTTTTAGCTAACATTCCACCAGGAATTAAACCTATAATGGAAATAATAAACACACACAAATGAACATATATAATGTGATAAAACATTTGCTAAGTGATGAAATAATTTCCATAGATTTTATTAAGTCGAAAAGAAATTTAGCAAATTCTTTAACAAAACCCCTAGGGATGATAAAGATTTTGTAAACATCGAAAGAATGAGACTTAAGTCACTTGAAAATGAACAACGATGGCAACCCAAATGTTGTGATTCAAGACCTCATGGAGAAGGTTCATATGGATAAGAACAAATCATTTGTTAGTTCTGTTAGCACTAAAATTGATATAAATCAATTTCCTTTTTAGTCCGTCATAATGATGTGAGAAAGTGTTAAATGTTGCATTAAAGAGAAGTTAAACTTTATAGTAAGCTTTATAAGAAATCTTAGCATGTTATAAAGTTTTTAATAGAATTTCATATCCCTTATGAGTGACATCTTATTTGCAGCATATGCTTGATGAAATCGTCTATATGAGTGTCAAGTAGGACTGCTATCTTGACAAATTTCTAAAGCGCTTATGAATACCAAATAGGCGCACGTCCTAAAATGTGCAACACAACGAAAATGACAAAGTTGTGAAGGTGTATGGTGATTGTAGACCAGTATCATTCACCAAGTGTTTGTGGTTCATATAGTTTGTTACACCAGATTTGGCATAATACATCTCATGTGATAATCCAGCTTTTCCAGGAAAAAGTTTCTTTACCTTTTTAACATGTGTGGATGGTTGGAAAACTTGTGTATTATAATAGACAAATTAATTTGTAAGATGTAGTTTTAAGAGCGCATTAAAAATGTTATAGCCATTGATAAATTTTTATTATGTATTAAATGTAATTAATTCATAATTGTGTGATTAATTCCATTTAATAATTTTTATTGTAATTTAATTTTTGTGACAATTATATTCATTTCCAAGTAAAGTTATCAAAATTGGCTGACCCGGCTTCTATAGGCTAGTCCACCTTAACTCACTAAAAAAACGAGTCAACACAACTTAGTTCATTTCTCTTTTTTTGCTCAATTATTGTTCCAGTCCAGCCCACCACGGGTTGGTAAGTTATACGGGCCAACCCACTAAAAAATAAAAAGATTTTTTTAAAAAGAGATCTTTTAAAAATTTTAAAATTAACTATCTAATTAAGTCTTTATGTAAAATTAAGAAAAATTATTTTCTATTTGATTATGTAATATAATAATTTAAAATTCAAAAAATGATTATATAAAGTACAAATTTAGAATTAAAATAAAGCATAATTAAATGTGGGTTCAATACAGGTTAACCCGTCTCACTTGGGTTGAACCTGTATGAGTTGGATCCCATGTGGACTAGTCATATTTTCGTTATTACAACACAAATTTCTTGTTTTTTTGGCCCGATCAGTTCAAATTCATGGTGGGTTGGTTTGACCCATGAGTTTCAACTGGTTTGACGACTCTATTTTTAAGGTAGTACAACCTAGAGCATTATATACAATATATTTGGTCTTTACTTAAGACACACCCAGCACATTCACTTTTTTTTTTTTAATTTCTATTGTCAGATTTTCTAGTCTTAGTTGTTGGATAAGGTATTTGTTGAATCCTAAATTATGAAGCTAATCTTTAAATATAAGGAATTTCACACTTCAAGAAACTAGTCACTGCATTGAAGAACAGTAGAGCAACATTCTGAACAACAAATTCTATAGTGAATATTGACATATAAAAATACTGTTAAATTAAACACAAAAATATATAATTATATAGAATAAATGAATTTTCTAATGTTGAGAATGAGAATAAGAAATATGTAAATGTCTTGAATGTAGCTTTGTGAGTAAATAAGAATAAAAGTATAAATTAAATTAACAATTACGGTAAATTGCCTTTTGTTGAGTATCAAAAGAGGAAACCTCTTGTATACATGTTCAATTTTGACTACGAAAATAAAAGTTCTAACAAAATGAAATCGTTATATAAATTACTTAATATTAAGAATGTTTGCCTGTTTTTATTTTAAAATGGGTTTAATTGGTATATATTATCGGTGTAAAACAATTTTACATTCAATCATAACTTTTCATTTATATAACTTTTAAAAAGTAGTAATGAGTAAAGTCAACAAATTTATCATGAATAAAGGGTTATAATTGAATGTCAGTGTAAAAATATTTACACTAACGATGTATACCAATTAAACTCTTTTAAAATTAGTACAAAAGCAAATTAAAAAGTATAAGCGTTACGAGATTTAGTTTGATATATACTAATTATAAAGTAACACTCATAAAGTTAAAGTAAAAATAATAAATTTATTTAAATATTACTTGTTACCAAATTATATTTAATAAAATTAAAATAAATATTCTAAAATATAGTCTATAATGCAAACTTTGAAAGTAATATAATTGCAATGTTATCTCGTGAGATTGTTAAAATAACTAAGCATGAACTAGTTATTTTAGCAATCTCGAGAGAAAACATTGCAATTATACCAAGTTAAGGAAGTCTAGTTCAATTGGTTGAGTGGTGTGCATGAATTATTATAAATTTTCTCTTTAACTCTTATTAGAAGGATAAAAAAAAAAAGAAACTAAGTGTGAATGATTTGATTCCATTAGCTATAGTTAAACACATCATCGAACCAAACAATATGAATTGGTAATTATAAAAATCAAACCATTCAAAATTAAATCAATTTTGTGTGATTTTCAATTTGATTTAGTATTTACAACACTTTCACTTCAAAATCGTATCTTTGTATTGCATTCTAGAGGATCATTTTTCCAAGACCAAATTATGAATGCACTCCTCAAGTTTAGTAAAATTATAGAAGCATTTTTTTATATTATATAAATTCTCTTTCTTTTTATGTATTCATACAGTTATATTTCTTGTTTGAAAACATTATTTTAGTAGCTTTCTCAAACCTTACATGCCAACACTTCCTTAAAATATGAACATAATGGTTTAAAAAATAAATAAAAAATGCATGTATGGCTACACTAAACTTCAAGAACTACAATTAAGATTTGCTTTTCCCTTATGACTCAAGATGAAGATAAAAGAACATACTATGTGCTTGTTTGACAATAGTTATATAAAATTGTTTTCATTATCTTAGTATTTAAAAACTAAAAATCTCGTTTGTGTAGTGTTTTTTTAAAACAATTTTCGAAAACAATTCTGGTTTTTTAGGGTTTGATTGGTTTGATTTTGTTTTTTAGTTTTTTATGAGAGTTTTCAATAATAGTTTTGAAAAACTGTTTTCGGGAAGAAAAAAAGAAAAAAACTTGTTTGATAAGTTTTATTTGAAAACTGTTTTGAAGATGTAAAAATGAAAAAAAATTGTTCATATTTATTAGAATTTCATTCATGAAAAGCAAAAAATAACATATTCTGATTCTATTTTGAGTTTTCAAAACAAAAATAGAAAACTGAAAAGCAAAACTATTTTCAGTTGTTCCTGTTTTTTAGTTTTTGAAACCCAAAAAAAACAGAACTGTTCTCGAAAAATGTTTTCAGAAAACACTATCCAAACAAGTTTTTTAGTTTTTAAAAACTAAAATACTAAAAACAGTTTTATAAAACTGTTGTCAAACAATCACTTAATTTTTAAAAACGAAAGAACAGGAACAGTTAAAAGTAATTTTGCATTTCAATTCTCTATTTTTGTTTTGAAAACTAAAAATACAATAAAAATATGTTGTTTGTTGTTTTTCATTCATGAAATTTTAATAAATATAAACAAGTTTTTCCATTTTTACATCTTCAAAATAGTTTTTGAATAATACTTACCCAACAACTTTTTCTTTTTTTTCTAAAAACAGTTTTGAAAATTATTCTTAAAAATTCTTTTTAAAATCTAAAAAACAAAACTAATTCAATTAAACACTGTATGTTTCCTTTGGAGATGTTCAGCAGCTATGTAGCTTGTTTGTCAATGTAATTCCCAACCCTTGTTCCTAAAACTCACTTCAAGAAAAAATCTTTAGAATCAACATAGGAAACTAAGCATAAAATATTGACCCCAAAAGCTGTCGAATGTAGGCAATCGATATGGGCCCGGGCAGAAACATATACTTAAGAATTCCTTAAAAACATGTTGAGTATCCATAATCATAATATCTGGGTTTTTTATATAGTAGATATCCGCGAGTCTCTGCAAATATTTTAAAATAATATTTTTTAAGATATTAGTTTTTATAAGAAGTTTTATTAATTATAAAATTTTTATAAAAAAAATTAATATCAATAAAATTTGATAGTTAATCATTTTAATTTAATTTATTTCATAAAATTATTATCTTCTTCAACTTTAATAAATAAATAAATATATATATATATATATATATATATATATATATATATATATATATATAACATCTTAGTTTAATGGACAGCGAATATCTACATATATAAATACTATAATACTTTCATATGGACATTTTGATAAATTTTATTTATCTATTCATATCTCTCTCCTCTATCTATCTATATATATATATATATATATATATATATATATATATATATATATATATATATATATATATATATATATATTTATTTATTTATTTATTTATTTGTGGACACAATTTTTTTATCATCCTAAATGAACCACATAAATGTACTAAAAACTGTTCAATCTTTATTTATATATTATCATCTAATTTATATAATCTACTATTTATTATTTAACAATTTTATGTAATTCTATAATTTTATTCTTATATTGTATAGTTACTTATGACAATTATATATATATATATATATATATATATATTACCTTATTTATTTAACTTAATCTTTTTCATTTTCATATGTATATAGTTAAATAATTATAATTTTATATTTTCCATATGTATATAGGTTTAACCTTTCTCTTTGCTCTGTAGTTAATATTATTTTTTACTTCAATTCAATATTATTCTAGAATTATATTACCAGTTCTTTTCATACAACAATAGTAAATATGCATTGCTTGATATTATATATTATTTTTTAACTATATAAGTACATTTTTTATATGATGAAATAATATATGCATACCATAAAATAAAACACTTATGATTCATAAAATGAACAAAAAAAAAATTTAATTTTAATTATTTTTTCTATTTTCACTTTAAACTATTAAACTTATAACGCTCTCTTCGATTCCTACCAAAATTCACAAAAAAAAAGTGAAGGTTTTCGAATAGTATAAAATTGTGACAGTTTGAAACTAACCCTGCATTCAAGAACCCTATACACTCACACTCGCACTCTTTGATTTCCGTTTGATCAATAGCCCCTTTGAGCTTGGATTTTTTTTTAATATTTTAAATAATGTTTTTTTTTTTTACTCTATCTAGTTTGCAAATATAGAAGTGAGATGTTACTTTTATGTTATGTTATATATATATATATATATATATATATATATATATATATATATATATTATTAATAGACGTGTTAAATTGGATTAAAACCTATTGACTCACTTGTTTCCTTGCCCCATCCAGGCTTTCATAACACTGTATTTTGGTGCTATTTTTAATTAAATTTAAAAGATGAAAGTATCATTCTTACTTTTACCGGTAAAAGCTTCTTTTGCATTCTTATTTGTTGGTTGTTTCACAATTTGAAATCGAAAGAAATATCTATGTTTCAGTATAAATAACATGAAACCAACAAATAAAAATGCAATGAGAAATTTATAATTTATGAAAGTGGAACAACATTAGAAAGTAAGTGGCATCTAGTTTCACAAAATGTTATTTTGATTTTTCAAAAATAATTTTCATTTTCAAAAACAACATTGCTGTGACAAATGACTTAAATAGATCGCGAAATCCAGTTCTTAAATTACCACACAGGGACACAAGGCCTCATTCTGTCGTTTAGTTTTTCGGATGAGGAAACTCATTTACTCTTTCTGTTATTGTTTTTATCACATAGAAGTATTTTTTTAGTTACATTCATCAAAACAAACCACTAGTTAATAGTTATATTGTTTCATTTGTGTCAAGTTATTAGATATTTAAGAGATAAGATTACTTTTACTAAGCATATGTGAGATGAGAGTCAGTATAACATTCTAATCTCATCCTATCATCGTTTCTGAAATTCATACTCATCTCCTTTCCCATACTTGATAAGTATAGTTATGTCCTCTTTCCCATTCCTATTAGGTATCAAATATATCATACTCATTACATGTCCGCAAAAAAAAGTTATAATAATATTTTAGTAAAAAATAATTTATTTGAATAAAATTGAAAAATAAAAAAAAAGGTGTATTATTATTATTATATACTAGTAAAAACACAGGCGTTATCGCGCCTGTGTATTTCGCATTTCTATTTTAATATCTTTTGTAAAATTTTATATTTTGAAATGTAAATTGTAATATGACATGTTTTGAAATATATTTTGTTAATTTTATATTTTTTGTCTGTGATAACATGATAAAAACATGTCAGATCATCAATGGATATGTCAAATGTGTAATGAATATGAAAAAATAGAAAGAGAAGAGTTGAAAAAGAACTCAGAATATTGCCGCACCTGTGTATTTGCATGTTTATTAAAAATATTTATCATGAAATGTAAGCATATATTAATAGGGAGAAGTTAATAATACGTATTTTGAAAAATGGACATCAAAATGGGGTATTGCCTTTATTAATAGTATAAATATAGAAGTATAGATATAGTATATAATATAATATCATATATTATACACGACAGATATAATTAGACAATTATATATGTTGGATATCAATATTTTAAAGTAATTTTTTACTTTAACTTATAAGGTTTGTATAGTGGTAAAGTATATCTTTAGGAAATAAGAGGTTATGGGTTCAAGTCCTTTGTATGACAAATTAATTTATTTTTTTAAAATTTTAAAATAGTTGTAAGGATATAATAGGTATTTTGAAAAGTAGACATAAAAAAGGAGTATTCCCTTTATTAATAGTAAGTATATAGAAGTATAGATGACAAATTAGTGTATTTTTTTAATTTTAAAATAGGTGTAAGGGTAGAATATGTATTTCGAAAAGTAGACATCAAAAGGGGTATTCCCTTTATTAATAATATATAAAAGTATAGATGAAAAATTAGTTTATTTTTTTAATTTTAAAATAGATGTAAGAATAGAATATGTATTTTGAAAAGTAGATATGAGAAAAAATATTTCCTTTGTTATTAGTATAGATATATAGTATAATAATAAAATATGTGTACAGTATATTATAGCGTTTCAATTTTATTCAAACAAATTGAAAAGTAATAAAAAAGTGTATTCATTACATTCATGTCCAATTTCACTTATCAAAATGAAAACATACCATATCAAAGTAATAAAAGAATAATAGAAAAATACTATAATAATAAAAAAAGGTGTATTATTATTATTATTATTATTATTATTATTATTATTATTATTATTATTATTATTATTATTATTATTATTATTATTATTATTATTATTATTATTATTATTATTATTATTATTATTATTGGGTTACCTATAATCATTCAAATTGCTATATATTGATATTAAATATATAGAAATTCGAATGATTATAGACTTATGACAATAGAAAAAAAATAAAAATAGAAAATAACAATTAGATATATAAGTATAAATAACAAATATAAGTATAAATAACTTTTAGGGTCATATTTTTTGTAATTTGAGATTATAAGTTGGGTTGATGGTTAAGAAGAGGAAAGGAGAGGAGATAGTGGATTTGACTACTCTTACTAACAACAAAATTAACATTTATAGCAACTAACATTTGTCAAAAACAACATTTTTTATAGTTTTATTAAGAATATAAGATGTTCGTGACATTCTTTGTAATTGTGTATTTATCATTTTTGTTATCACTGTTGAACTTGACTGTTACTGTAACAAAAGTGGTTAGCTTGGCTTTGATTTGTTCCTTCAAACAGATGCGAGAGCATCTTAATCTGGGGATGGTAATGTGACCCAAGGTGTGGTTAAAACCGTTGCTCAAGCTTTGAGAAATTCGACTTTGTTCATGATTTCACAAGATGGTCTGTTTCTAAGTGTTTTTGTCTTGTGTTAGATATTTTCTGGTAAATGCGATTCTTCTTTGTCCACAATAACTTGTATATTTATGTGTTTGTGAGAATTAAAGAATTCAAATTACTTTGACTTTCTTATGGCTTAATTGTGTAAAATTTTTGCCTTTTCTTCTAGTTAGTTTAAATTAGCAGAAAACTATATTCTGACTAGTTCAGACGTTTTGGAAGTGATTTTCTATGCCGTTACAAAGTGCTAATTGCTATGTTAAGTTGTATCATCATTTTTTTTATGAACCCCTTACCTCAAAATAGTTCCATTTGCCATTACAATAGGACTTGTGGTTATTACTTGTAAATTGTAATGGTTACATCATATTGTTTTGTGTTTTTTAAATTTCTTTTAAAACATTTTAGATGTCATTGAAATGAGAACTTTGTGGAAGCTTTCATGGTCATAATTCTTTTTAGTGTAATTTATGTTTCATGATGAGACTAGAATGAAAATTGCATCTACATAATGTTATCACTGCCAAATTAGTGATTGAGTGTAGAACTTATATTGTTTTTAATTTTGGGTGCCAGTTAACTTTTATGTGCATTTAACACACTAGTTATAACCTATTTCTTTCATATTTTTATTCATACCAGTTATAACAAGCCACCAATCTTCAATGAAGAAGACTATTTTTACTGGAAGTCTCGAATGAGAGTTTTTTTGGAGTCTACTCATTTGTACTTATGGCATATTGTGGAGAAAGGGCCTTACATCCCTATTGATGCTGAAGGAAACAAAATTCCTAAAGAATAGTGGCAAATGATAAAAAATCTCATGTACAATTTAACTATAAGGTAAAGTTGTTGAAAATAATAGTAGATTGATATTAATCTATTATTTTTTATCATTATCTGACAATTTAAGATATGATAATTATCATATCTTATAATATCTTTATGATTATTTAAAATGAGATTATAATAAGATTCATTTTGTAATGGTCAATCTTAAAAAGCTCATTTGAAGGGTTTCTGCCTACTCCAAGATTTTATAAATTTGTCTTTTCATCAAACAAATTAACACATATTCTCTAAAATAATCTCCGGTAAGTAATAAAACCCTCGAAAGTTACAATAATCATTCATAGAATTCTTGTTTATGAAAATCAACAACTACAATTCAATATATATGATAGTACACAAATTCTATTTTCTGTATTTTTTATACATACTATAATCTTATATTTATTGATTCAAGAATTTTTTTTTTTTTATTTTCACCAAAAGCTTCTCTTTACTTTCCCACCTAGTAGATCAGAGTATGATAACATTTATGGTTGTAGAACAGCAAAGAAGATATGGGACACACTAGCAATAATTCATGAAGGCACAAACAAAGTTAAATTGGTAAAGATCAGGTTGCTCCTTTGTCACTATGACTTGTTTGAAATGCAAGATCATGAGACAATAGATCAAATGTCTGGACGTTTCTACTCCATCATAAATCATCTAAAATCTCTTGGGAGAGAATTTGACAATCAAAAACATGTTAGAACAATTCTTGATAGCTTACCTAAAAGGGTGGTTACCAAAAGTCATTGCCATCAAAGCAGCTAAAGACCTAAGCAAACTAAGGCTTGAGGAACTCTTTGATCATTAAAAGCCCATGAGTTGCTATTAAATGAAAGAGCTGAATACCAAGATCAAATCTGTTGCTCCAAAGGCAAATCAGAAGAGTATCAGACTTATACTCAATGAAATTAGGTAATTCCCAAAATTCCTTAACTTCAGTTGGCTTTTGATGAGCTTTTACAAGATTTCAATTAGTATCAAAGTCTGAACAAAATGTTTGCTAAATTGATAAATGATTTTCCTTAGAAGAATCCTGAGATTGAGACACTCATGGAAGAACATGTAAGATTAAAAACTGAAAATATTAATCAATGGTCAATGAACCCAAGATATAGCACTGGTAAGATTAAGCTAAGAACTTTCGTGACTTGCTGTCCTGACACCACCTTTCTTACATCTCTTAAACTAAGTTTTGGTATATTTTGATGAGTGAAATTGGACAAGAAAGGAATGAAATGATATAAATAAGTTTAAATACTATTATGTATTATCAGTCAAGTGAGTAAAATTTTAATTTCAACCCTGCTTTGTTAACTACGAGCTCGTGGGTTAGGTCGATTGAGTTATTATAAAAAAAATTATTAAATTTAGTTTCTGATTTTTTTAAGTGAAATTTTTTATAAAAATAATTCAAATTATAAATAATATAATAACAATATATATAATCAAAGTTATCAATCTCGAGAGGTTACCTAAACTTGTGGAGGTTCAATAAACTTAACTTATAATTTTCTAAGAGTTTATTTTATATAAAAATAATAAAAAATATCTATAAATAACATATAATTAAATATTTCAAAAACATAATAATTCAAAATAGTAAATCATACATTCCAAAATACT